>JAOQMP010000004.1:26197101-26216367 GCA_027563575.1 Erythroxylum pedicellare
TTTTCATCTCCTAATATATATATATAAGGAGATGCAAATATAGAAAACAAAGTTTTAAGAAATTTATAGGACAAATATACCTTATATGTTGCAAAGTTCTACTTATACCTGATGCGGTGCAAAGGTCTTCTCACCATTTATCTGAGTTGTGTGTATCAATCTTGCACAGGGCCATCCTTGGACTCAAAAATTTGAATAGCTGGCGGCTGAAGAAGCACTGCATAGCTTAGCTAACATTCCTCCATCCAAGCAATACCAAAATCTTTTCAAGCGCTTTAACTTTAACAACGATTTTGGTGTCGAATATCAACCAAAATACATTTATGGGAATTAAACTTCAAGAAGAATAGCAGAAGATTTATACATAAACCGTTAGAGGACCAAGTGATAACATGAAAGGAATGTTTCCATCCCCATATTTCCCAACCAAACATTTTATCATGTCATCTGATTAATACATTGCAACTTCAGTATTTGAATCCACCAGTATTTGGATCCACCATGTAAAAACAAGCACTTTATACTCTTAAGTGAAAAACAATCAACAACATGCAATACAAGGAAACACTTTTAGGACTAAACCAGTAAGACATAGTAGATCTCAACCTTAATGGTAATACTATAAACCTAGATCTGCCACTAAAAACAAAATAGCAACATAAACAAATGCATAAGCAAACCAGATCTGAGAGATAATAGCGACAAACTGAAACCCTCTAGTTAAATAATGACAAAACCCAGTATCCCTTACCTCAAGCTCCAACACATCACTCTCCAAACAACTAAAACAGATGTAAATCAAAACCAACGTCAACAAAAGTAAAGCAAGCTTCTTAGAATGTGTACACAATAAAGGAAAAGATGGGTTACCAAAACAGAACCTCTTTTATGCGAAAACACAATCAAAAGGTTATTCGAAATGAACCTCCCTCATTCCTTCACACAGAAAACAGAATATCTATGATCCAAAACAGAAACAGAGCAAAATATAGCTTAAAAAAAAGCCCCAAGTCCCTTAAAATAATGACTTAAACAATATCTCCACCTTCACAAAATATCCCTTCCTCATCGTAACTACCAAAAAAAGGGCGTGAGTTAAAGGCGCAGCACTCAGAACCAAAAAGGGGAAAAAGCCAATAAGAAAGTGGAAAATTTTAACAATACTACTAGCACATATAAATCATTTAACTTAGTCAAGCAAAAAGATGGGAACTTTGGATCTAATTCATTACATAACCCACATAACTGTGAAATTTATGTCCCACTATCAAGACAACAGGGTAAAGTACCTTCGAGAAATTAACATAACCTTAAAAACCAAATAATGTTGAAATGATAAAACCCCAAAACCCAAATTAGCAATCTTGTGTAACTAGTTACCTCAGCAGCCAAATACTTGAGTACAGCAGCGAGGTAGACTGGAGCTCCGGTTCTGACACGCTGTAAGTAACGACCTTTCTTCAAGTTCCTAACGATCCTCCCAAAAGGGAACTATCAACGAAGGGACATGGGAGTCTCTGGCATTTCTATTAACGTCAGTAGCAAAGAAGACGGTGTAGACAACCCCTAAGCTTGCACACTATTTGCCTAATCATATTTAATAAAATATGGGTATAGTTCTCTTTTTCCAACTTTTCTTTGAAACCAAAAAGAGCTGGGAACTGTACTTCAGACACTCAAAATAGAATCAAGGATCAACTTAAGACCATCTGGATCAGAAACAACTTTATAACCGGAACATATCTTTGTCGCCTTCTAAGTGGCAACTTGAAAATTGTGTGTGTGTGTGTGTGTGAATAATAATGACGAAAAATTTTGTGGTTTAGATATAAATGGTTTTCAAGTTATGCCTATTGAGAATTTGTGCTCTTTGAGTAAATTTTGTGATTGTGGGGATATTGTGAATGTTTTATGGAAAGTTTTTTATGTGTAGAGAGAGCTGCTTAAAATGAATGGTGTAGGAAATATGTGAACACTTATGAGAAATTTGTTAAGTTATCAATGTTTTTATGTATAAATATTGCCTTAATTATTATATCATGTTGAAATTTTATAACATATGCCTTAAACTTTTTTTAGAGTGAAAATTGTTTGTTTAATTGAAAAGTTGTAGTTAAGTGAAGTTCACTCCATAAAAATTGATAATAAATGGATTGATTAAATAAAATGAATAAAAGACCTAAGTGAGGTGACTTAGGCAAATTTTCTCAGACAAACACCTAAATAAAGTGGCTTAGGTAAAAGACTTAAGTGCGGTAACTTAAGAATATTTCCTTAAGCAAAGGCCTAAGTGAGATGACTTAGCCAAAAGACCTAAATAAGGTGACATAGGCAACAAAATAAAAATTTCTAGGTTAAAGAGTTAACAGAAATGAATAAAAACTTGATAAAGAGAATGTGCAATGAAATTAAGCTACGTGGGTGCTTTATACTTGATATGGTGTTGCTTGTTTAAGGAAATGATATCTTGTTGAGTGGTTAATGATTGTGGTGATTAATGAACTTATGTTTTAATGACTATAATGATGCTTGATTCAAGAATATATGTCTTACTTAAACCTTTATATGAAATATGACAATTGACCTTATGCGTTGATGCTAAACATGCTTGTGTTAGAGTGTTCTTAATACATCATTAGGCATAGTTGTTTATAAACATAGGTAGCGAACTTACTACTTATTTTTAATAACTAAACAAAATGGTTTTTAAAATAAAATGAAAATTTTGATGCATAACCGCTCATCGATAAAAATGTTTTTCCCTTACTTAGTGTAATACTCACATTTTCATTGCTTTTCCCCTTCAGGGAAAAGGTTATTGAGTTAACTAGTCACCAGCAGTAATAGTAAATGTGAATAAGGTCTAGACAAGATCAACCAAAGTTGTCTAATTGATCTCATTTTTATCATGTATTTGGAACATTATTTCTTTATATATCAATATCGACATGGGGGCATTAGTGTGGTAAATGAACTTGTAAACTAATATTATTATTATGTTATTACTAAGTAAGATTTAAACCTATGTAGTTAATGATGATAAGATTACCCTTAGAATATTATAATGAATGAATGAATTATGCCTATTTGGACTTAAAATATCTTGTTATATAAATGATGACTAGACATATATGCATATTTGGACTTAAAATATCTTGTTATATAAATGGTAAATAGCTATATAGAATGTATTAATAGGCTAAGTAATGTGATGAATAGGCTAAGTAATGTGCGCTCATACAGTTAGCATGGCACCCCAATGTTAGGTTAACACTACTTATTCCAACTTGGAACTTGCTAAGGTGGGGGTGTAACATCCTTTAACTTGTTCTTGTCTAAGCACATACCTAGTTTCCATTGTTGAAGTATTAGTGGCTTGCCATTGACATTCTAAAGCCCTAACTTAAGTGCATTTAAAGCATTGGCTTCATCAGTGAATTTAAATAAGAAGGAATCTTCCTTTCAAATGAGATTCTTTCTAATCTAAGGCTAATCCATTTTTCTGTTACCTATTTCTATATCACTGGATAAGAAGGTATTTTATCTATAAAGTACCCTACTAGGGTGTTACTCCATTTTGCATCTTTAGACTAAAGCACTTCCAAAGGAGGTGTATTATTAGGAGATATTGAGGAGCTATATATTTCAGCTTAGTAATGGAAGAACTTTCTTATACAACTTGGGACTATATTTTCCTTCTGGTATGATGGTTTGCTGCCCTTGCAAATTCTTTTGAGTCTACAATTCTTATAAAATGTTGCAAGTTCTTTTAAATGTCCTCCCCTTATTAGTTTGCTGAGTGAGATTGTACACCAATGCTCTGAGGATTGTATTAGATCTTAAGGTTTAGAACCAGACTGGAGTTGAATTTGGTAAAAGGCAAGGGGTTTTTGTGGTGGCTATAAGGCTCAGGGATGAAGGTGAAAGTGAAGGTGTAGTTGTCAAGTTAGATTTTGAGCTTGCCATGAATTTTCTTTACAAGGCAGTAAAAGTCCCACCTAGTTAGTTATAGAAAAAAAGTTAACAAAAGGTAACAAAATTTGAACTAAGGAAGCTTGTCAGCAAGAAAAAGCTAAAATAAGGAAAATATTTTATCAATTGAAGAATAGGCTAGTCAACAACATGGTAAAACTAAAGAGAGATTAAATGATTTTTATAATTAGAGAGATTGATGGAGAGATTGATGAAGATATCATCCAAAATAATGGAGAGATCGATGAAGATATAATCTATTGTATCAGATCATGGTGACTTATATGGAGGAGGGTTCTAGGAGTTTATGTGACAAAAGGATACCAATCAAGTTTAAAGGTAAATTCTATCACTTAGTGATTAGGCCAACCATGTTATATGGAGCAGAGTGTTGGCTCATCAAGAAAATAAATAATAGTAAGTTTTTGGTGACGAAGATAAGGATGTTCCAGTAGATGTGTAACCTTACCAGAAGAGATAAGGTCAAAAATTGAATCGTGAGAGACAAATTAAAGGTGGTTGGTGTCAATGACAAATTGTGAGAGACACGACTTCTGTGGTTTGAACATGTTAAGATAAGATACCTGGATGCTCCAGTGAGAAGATGCGAGAAAATCATATTTAGAGACTATAAGAGTAAAAAGAAAAGGTCAAAAAAGAAATGGAGGGAAGTGATCAAGAATGATATGACTCGGTTAGATTTACTGAGGACATAGTCCACAATAGAAAGCTTTTGCGTATTAAGATACGGGTAAAGGATCTCTCTTAAAGAGGACATTTGTGTTCTGGTGTGGTTAGAGTTACTGTGATATAGGTCTTTTCGTGTTGATATTTTTTTTTATTTTACCTTATGGCCTAATTGGCGTTACTCTTGTATGAGGCTTTTCTATATGTATTCTCATCGTGCCTTTTACTGTTAAGCTTCAACATGTCCATTATGTGCGTTATTTTGTGTTGCCATTCCCACTTTTTCAGTATTATAATTCTTTAATATCTTTATTATTTATTTTTATTTCTACATTAATGTATTTACGTATTCAGTTATTTTTAATACCTTTTGTATGTGTATATAATTAATTGATTTCTTTATTTTATTTTTGTACTTGTTTGTACATTCATTTATAATTTTGTAGCATCTTCATGACACATTGTATGTGCGTCTATCGAAAAACAATATCTTTGCTAGGTAAGGGTATGGCTGCGTACTATCGAACCTCTCCAAATCCTTCGACTCAACAAGATTTCAATTAAGTGTTGATGATTATGATGATATTCTATATTATTCCTATACTAAAAAATATATAATTTTCCTTATTAACATTTTTCTTATACTCAAAACAAGAAACAATTTAAACTTTTTCTTATTTCATTTTCTAGTCCTTCAAATTGTTAGTTAAAATGTAAGATGTGTTTTAATAATAATTTAACATTTCAAAATAAATAAGATAAAAATTTTAAATATGTCACATATAAAAATATAAAATTCAATGCCTTTTTAAAAATAAAAACATAAATAATTTCAAACTAAAATATTAAATATGTATTTCAACTTTTATTTTTAACACTGTATGTCACTATATATATACATAAATTATAATTTAGTTGTGCGAAGTTATCTTTCTTCTAAAAATTAATTATTTAAAAATTTGACCAAAATTTTGTACAGATGTTAAGAGTAATTCATTGTGTCCATACTAAAGTTTTAAACGATAAAATTATTTTTTATAATTTTAAGAGCATAAAATTGGAAAATTTATAAAAATAGAAAATATGTCTACGTTTTATAGAGCATTTCAAATTACCGTTTTGAAGATAATGAATAAGTTTACTTAAACAACCTTCCAGATTTTATACAGCATTTCAAAATACTGTTTTGAAGATAATGAATAAGTAACCTTAAATTTTCTCAAAAATAAAATTACAGCATGTAAAGCACGGGTATAATATATTCAATACAATGTTTAAAAATCTACTCAAATGAAACCACCGATGTATCTTCCGACAGATAAACATCACGGGTCTATGCCGTTATCTATTTAGGCCAGGAGGCACGGGTTTCTCTGTCATGAAACCTTGCAAGTTGGTACTAAGCCATGGAAACACTCTCTTCTTCATTCTTCATTTCCAAACCATCTGTCTTTGAACCTTTCACTTCGCTCAGTGTTAGATATGGCTATCCTAATATGCACAAGAGCCCCCTTAACCTCTCCTTACACTCTTCTCAATTTTCGCGCTTTTCTTCTGTATCTTTATTGCCATGTACAAGGTTGCAGGCAAATTTAACGTCAGGTTCTTCACCTTCAACTTCCTCGTCTTTCTCTTCCACTAAATTTCACAACTTTGGCTGGATAGTCCTTATGGAGAGGCTTCCAGAAGGAACCAATTCAAAGACTGAGATCATGGACTACTTTGTCATGACTTTGGAGGGAGTTCTCGGCAGGTGGGTGTGTATTCGTTCTCTGACCCCCTTTTGTTTCTTGGTTTTTAGGCCTGAATTTATGGTTTTGCTTTTTGGGTTTTGATGTGCAGTAAAAAGGATGCTGAGATGCGTATATATGATACTTTTTGCGATACCAACTTTGGGTTTCGCTGCAGTATTGATGAAGAAGCCTCCCGTGAACTTGCCAGTATGTACTAGTTCGTTGTATCCACGATATTGCTTTAGTTGCTGTCTTCAGCAGTTCAAACCAAATATCTCTGCTTTTAATTGTTTGAATTCGTAATTTGGTTAACGTTTTAAGTTTTTACACTTTATAGGTTTACCTGGGGTTTTAGCAGTTTATCCTGATCCGGATTTCAATTCTGATAAAAAGGGTTATGGTTCAAGTATGGCATTAGATAATCTATCAATTCCAAAAAGTGGGGGAACTTTGTTGTTTCCTGGCGAGAATACTAAACAATGGCTGGTTAGAATTGATAAACCAGGAGTTGGGGTTGTCACAAAGGCACAAATGGTAGATTATTATAGTCAAATCCTCACCAAGGTTTTGGGGAAGTAAGTATTTCTGTTTAATCATCGATGCATCTATTGTCTCCACATCAGAGCTTGTTCGTGTTCTGAAATATTGATCTTTGCAGTGAAAAGGAGGCACAAATGTGTATATATCACGTTTCCTGGCAGACTAATTTTGGTTTCTGTTGTGAACTTGACGATGAATGTGCACATGAACTAACTGGTTTGTGAGCTTCTTATGATGTGCAATATGATTTTGAATGCATTGCAATTAAAGAAAATGGTTCCACATTTTGTAGGTGTCCCTGGTGTTTTATCTGTTCAGCTGGATAAAAATTTTGATTCTGAAAACAAGGATTACAGAGGTTTGTCCTCTTTTGATAGAATAGCCTGTTTTAGATCCTTTATGTTTACACTTTTCTTCTGTATGCTGCCGTAGAGTTCAACAATAAACTATATTTTCCTTAATCAGATAATTGTTAATGGACTATTTATTTATATGTCAGTAACGTGTAGAGTGGTAATAGTGGAACTCTCGTTTTTGCATTGCCAGCATAGCTACGGGCTGCTTGGCTAATCTATTGGTACTTCATTGATTGTTGCAATATCAGAGTACTGCTTGATATCAGAGAATATAGAACTCTCGTCAGTATTCTGCATGCAGAAATTTCATATTCTTAGACAGAGTACTTGACAAGGTGTTCTTCAATGAATAGTTAAAAATTGAACCTCGCTCTCTTATAGAGACAAATTTTCTGTCATTGCTTATCAACTTGATATGGGAGATAAAACTTTTATTTTCTGTTTTCCTTTGGAGAATTTTTTATTCATTGTTTCTAGCGTTGATGGTATTGATCATCTTCGTCTTTGGTGAACTATGTTTCTTATCCTCCCCCTTCTCCCCATTCCCCCAGCTTCCTTCAACACATACATAAACAAACAAAGGCATGCACGAAGCATGCCATTCATGGAATGACAATATTGACTTTTCCTGCCATGACCTGTTTTCTGCATCAATTTTTCGTTGTGATAACTGCAAACATAGGATTCGGTAACAATTTTAATGATTACTTCTCTCCTGGATTTCCCTTTCTTTGATCTTTTGAGCAAGCCAATCGGCAGTACTTTTGGTTTAATATTGCAGAAAATGTTGCATCTGTTAGAATCTACCCTCATTGGTGTTAACATTATGCAACGTTTTCAGGTGAGAATGCTGAAATGTTGATCAGTGTACCGAATTCGTTGACAACTAGTCAATCAACAGCAACTAAAACAAAGAAACTTTTTATAACTGGTAGGTTGCATCATCAAATGATTACATTGATAGCCTTCTCTGTTGCCTTTTTGTTCTGCGGCTGAATTCGATACTGTGTACAGTTTATCTACTATTATTTCTTAATTTCCATTTGAAACAGGTCTGTCATTTTATACATCCGAGAAAACACTACGTGCGGCATTTGAGGGCTTTGGTGAGCTTGTTGAAGGTACATTTTGGATTTTCAAAATTGGCAACTTGACCGTTTTCCATGTAACAAAATTTGTTCAACTTTCATTAATCATTGAAGAGGTGGAACTAATTTGCTTTGCTAATGCATTTGCTGACAGTTAAAATTATAATGGATAAGATTTCAAAAAGGTCCAAAGGTTATGCATTCGTGGAGTACACTACAGAGGAGGCTGCATGTGCTGCACTTAAAGAGATGAATGGCAAGGTAGGTTAGCGGTAGACCTTGATCTCCTTGCTTTATCCCTGTCCAGTGAAAATCCAAGAACTCCCCATAAGAAGTTTTAAGTGCCATTACTTGATAATGCTACTTGTAGATCATAAATGGCTGGATGATAGTTGTTGATGTTGCAAAGAGCAGCCCTACAAAGTACGGCAGGGGTCGCCCAAGACCAAAACCAGCAGACTAAGAGTACAGATTTGTCTCTGCTTTATAGGGCCGATTTCCGAGCCGCATTGGGTGTACAGATCACTAAATGAAAACTAAAAAGTCCTCATCTAGTTTGATGAAAAATCAGGTCCTTGACTAGCTCAAACATAACGCCGAATGATGTATCGACAGGGCGGCTTGGGCGAATCAGTGTATTAGGAAACAATGCAGTCTACCAAAGTATTTCGCAATCCTGTATTTCAATTGTGATCTATTTCGTACGGATAATTACAAATCTGACAAGTTTATTACGCATTTTGGCCATAGAACCTCCTGGGCGACAATGTTGTGTTAATCGAGTTGCGCGCGCCCCGGGCCCCCGGCCTCGTCCACTCGCTCCTGTCCTTTTCCTATATGCTTCCATTAATGTGACCCAAAATGTTCGTAAATTTTTTCGAAAAATAAGATCAAAAAATGTTACACTTAAGGCTAGGGAGGAAAGATCTCAATAAGAAACATGATTGTATCACTGTTCTTTTTATATTCTTCCAGTTTATTTGACACAAATTGACGTCGTAGTGTAATAATTTAAATCTTTAACCACTTTAGGAAGTTTGATTCATAATAAATTGGATAACGAATGAAATGAAGAATTAGATATGAAACGATGATTCTTTAAGAATAAGATAGAGGAAGAATATAATAGAATATGTATCATTTAGTTTTATTTATTCTTAAAAATTTTAAATGATGATGTAATATTAATGTTTGATTAGAAAACATAAATTTAGAATGATAAAGAAAAAATTAACAAAAATATTAAAATATTAATTAGTCCTTATTAGTTACACCATTATTATCATTATTATTATTGTTAAGTAATTATGTAGATTTCTTAAGAATATTTTTGTCTAACAAGTCCTCATTTTTATTCCCAACCTACTTGGAATAGATAAATATAGGGGAGGACGGGTTTACTTATTTTTCAAACTCAAGAAATAAATAAACCCTTGGATTATATATTCTATATATTTTCTTAAACCAAATTAGGGAATAATCTATTACTAAGAATAGATCAAGAATGGAATAGTGATTCTAGTCAACCAAACACCCCATCAGTGCTTCATTTTCAAGGAAAATTGTGTTTGAATTTCAAGTCTTACCCGTGTTAAAAAAAGGAAAAAAAATAAAAAAGAAAGTTTTTCTTAAAAGAAAAAAGTTGAAATTTGTTCTTTTGTTCAAAATGACTTAATTTTTGTTTACCGGGATGTATAAGGAGGTGGTGAAACTAGTCGGTCCTTTAAATTAGCAGCCATAATGGTTGAAATTACCAGAGTTGATTTCTAAGCTATACTTGAAATAAATTAAAACATTATGGATTCAATTTTATAGTAAGGAAAATTAATATTATAATTTTTAATTTTATATGAGTTATTTAAACTAATTCGAACTTTGTTTTTTAGCACTATAATATTTGAACTCTCGTTTGATATATTTTGTCAGGAAAATAAAATAAAAATATATGAAACTTGAGCTATGCATGAAAGATGACAACAAGATGCTAAAGCAATACATTAATAGTAGTCGAAGTTCATGATAAGCTATACATTGGAAGTGGGGCTATGAGAGGCAAGAGGACTTATGACAGGTGCAAATTTCTTTAAGCTTAAGCACTTCATTTTGAATTGACCAATTTGTGATCTAATCGGAAGCTTTCTTTTGTGTTAAGTCTTTGTTATTTTGTTACTTTCTGTTTCCAATAAAAGGGAGAATTTTGACCGAGCCTATGTAGTTGAATGTACTTTTGGTGAATGTGTTAATTCTTCTTCTCTTCTCTTTCTCTCTCTCTATGCATATGAGTGAGTCTATTATACTATTATGTCATTTTGATAGCAATTTCTTTTCATCATAAACATTATGATCAAGTCAAATCATTGTACCAATATATAGCTGAATGTCTACAATTACTGCCTAATGAATTGAAACACAATTCCATATAAAATTTAACAAAACAGCAAATAGAAATAGTGAAACTTAAATCCAATCAGATGTCTTTTCAAATTCAGAGACTAAAATAAGCAACTGGTTCTTCTTTACTTTTGAAATAGTGAAGAAAGAGTTCTAAACCTTGTCTACTTTCTTTAACTGATGTTGAATTCCCTACTGCTCAGTAACCTTTACGCATGTAAGATATTATTGACCTCTATTCATTCTTAATGTTTTAATTTTGTAGCCACTTTGCTTTTCTACAAATGCTTTAAATGATTTGAACGCATCACAAGCTTCTAATTTCTATTTTAGGAAATACACTAAGACCTTTCTACTAAAATCATCGATAAAATAGTAAAATACCTATTACCTCCATTAGGTGGAACTTCAAGAGTAAACAGATCTAAATGAATAATCTCCAATAGCTTCTTTGTAATAAATCTTCCAATCTTATCTATCAAGGTGCAAAATCCATGATAAATAAATACATACAACTGAAAAGAATGACACATGGGAATTAATAGATTTGCCTACTGATAAAGACCCTATAAGAGTAAAGTGGGTGTAGAAGACAAAGTACAAGCTTAATGGTGAAATTGATCATTTTAAAGCTAGATTGGTTGCAAAAGGATATAAGAAAAAGCTAGGTATTGATTACTTAGAAGCATTTGCTCCTATTGTGAGATTGGATACTATTCACATGGTGATCTCCTTCTCAGCTCAAAATAATTGGAAGATTTATCAAATATATATAAAATCTTCTTTTTTAAATGACACTTTGGAAGAGGAAGTATATGTTGAGCAACTTGTAAGGTATGAAATTATAAGACAAGAAGATAAAGTTTACAAGTTGAAGAAAGCATTGTATGGATTGAAGCAGGCACTAAAAGCATAGTACAAAAGAATTGATTCATCCTTCATGAAGCATGATTTTGAAAGATGTCCTTTTGAGCATGCTATTGATGATTTAATTTTTATTGGAAACAACTCAAAGATAATTGAAGAATTTAGGGATGTTATGGTAGAATCATTTGACATGACAGATTTATGTTTAATGTCTTATTTTCTTGGAATAAAGATAGTTGAACAAGTTGATGGAATTTTTTTTCCCAAAGGAAGTATGCAAATGATATTTTAAAGAGATTTAAGTTAGAGAATTCAAACTAACTCTCGCTCCAATTTAAGAGAAATTGAAACAAATAAAAGAAGGTAAAGGGAGACCTATAAATTCAACTTACTACAAGAGTTTAATTGGAAGTTTGAGATATTTAACTACAAATAGACCAGATATAGTTTTTAGAGTTGAATTATTTAGTATATTCATGAAGGAGCTTTGTATTTTTCATTTACAAGGAGCAAAGAGGATTTTTTGATATATTAAAGGTACTTTGAATGAAGGAATTTTTTCATGCAAGTATCAATTATGTGAATTTTGTATGTTACACAAATAGTGATGGAGATATAGAAACAAGAAAAAGCACATCAGAGTATGCTTTTCATCTTGACACTGATACAATATCATGGTCTTTAAGGAAACAACCCGTCGTTGCATTATTTGTAGTTAAATCAAAATACATTGTAGCAGCTAGTTGTGTTATATAGGCAGTATGACTAAGAAAAATTCTTGAAGTACTATTTCAAAAAAAAAGATGCTCCAATAAAATTATTCTATAACAATAAGTCCATAATAACACTATGTAAAAATTCATTTTTCCATAGGAGATCCAAGCATATAGACATTTGGTTTCGCAAAATTTGTGAGCTAATAATTGAAAAGGAGATAGTGATTAATTATTGTTACACTGAAAAAAAAAGCTATAGATATTTTTACTAGGCACTGAAGCTTGAGTTGTTTCACAAATTGAAAGAATTGTTCGGGATGATAAATTTCTACCGGCTTGATTTAAAGGAGGCAATGTCAGGAATATATAAATCTTAAATTGCATATGAAATATATATATTCTACCAGCTTGATTTAAAGGAGGCAACTTCAGGAATATATAAATCTTAAGTTGCACATGAAATATATATATATACTAAAGCAATATATTAATAGTAGGTGAAATTCATGATGGCTATACATTTGAAGTAGGGCTATGAGAGGCACAACTTTCTTTAAGCTTAAGCACTCCATTTTTAATTGACCAATTTGTGGTCCAACAGGAAATGTTTTTTTTGTGTTAGTCTTTATTATTTTATTACTTTTTGTTTCCTATAAAAGGTAGCATTATAACCAAGCCTATATAGTTGAATATATTTTTGGTAATTTAGTTAATTATTCTTTTTTCTTTCTCTCTCTCTCTGCATGTGTGTGAGTGTATTATGTCATTTTGATAGCATATATTATTGAACTATGAAATATAGTTCAACATTAATCCTTGTTAATGACTATTATTAAGTAAACTGATATAACTTGAAGAATTTTATGTTTCAAAAAATTAGGGACATGTGGATTTATATTTAATTAAGATTTTTTAAAAAAACTTGTCCCTACATTAAAATTGAGATTTATTTTTATGTTCATTTTTTAAATGTAGATTCATAATTAAATGTATAACTGAAAAGTAACTTAGCTTTTTTAGAGTATAAAACTCAAGATAGGTATTAAATATAGATGAAAATATTACATTGAACAAAAATGTGCTTACTTTATTTGGGAAGAGATTTTGGTGTGAAGAAGAAGAGAAAGAAAGAGTTGTTATTAATTTCATTGGTGACATCTACATCAGTCTTCTTATATATATTTTTAAATAGCAATAGCGAAATGCAAATGGGTTTTTGAAGCCATCATTTATGCACTTAATTATTCATAAAGTTTTTATTTATTATAAATGAATATAATAATGGTGTTATGCCTTAAAGTTTTAGACTAGTAAATTATTCAAAGCCAGCTTAGGGAAGACAAAATGATGGTTAATCAAATGATGCATGGTATACGTTGTACTTGATTTTATTTATTTATTTATGGCATTTAAAGTGACTTTGATTTGTTAGAACTATGTGTAAGTTTCTTTTTCTAAGATTTGTTGTTCTTTCTTATTAATGTTGTGAGAAAAATATGTAGACTTGTTTTTTAGTTTTATTGCAATATAATTGGCCTTATCTTGCTTTTTATACATGAAATCTTTGTTCAAAATGATTTGTACTATATTCGATTGATTGAGTGGAATATGGATCTTCATATTATAAATTAGAATTTGAATAGAAAAGATCTTCGAGATTTCTTTTGTTTTCTCTTTTTGGCCCCTATGAAATAAATTACAATTAGATGAAGTATTTTATTATGTTTCTCACAATTTAGCACCATGTTAATTATTTACCTTTGTGTTGTATCCTTAAATTTATGGTTGCATGTTATACTTATAGGTTTATAATTTCTTAGGCCTCTTACTATTTCTACCATAAGTTTTAGTGTTTTGGTTAATGTTCATAATGAATTAGATGAAAATTTTTCAAGACTTGATAGGTCATGTGGTGTATCTTCTCTTTGTTTTTGGTTATTTGGCTTGGTGTTTCTTAATATAAAAGTTCACAAGGTTCTTCTTTATTAAAAAATTGAGTTAGATTTTTATTTAGTGACATGATGAATATACTTACAATATTTCAAGAAGATACTTTTTATGATATTCATTATACTCATATAATGCTTCTATTAACGTTTTCACATCTTTTTACTTAATTTGGTTGTTTAAGAACCTATTTTTTGGTCTTAACTATATGAATGTTCCTAAATGCTCATAAGGTTAGGATATTGTATATTGATATAGATTGTATTGGTTTTATGTCTTAGAATTTCATTTCTTTATAATTTTAATCGATTGTTAGGTGATTGGGATTCTTCACATGATAGGAAAAGAGCTTCACATTAAACACAATAGATATAATACTAATAATTAATGGGACTTTTCATTCATTTTTCTATTTTCTATTTCAAAAATGATTAAATTTGAGTTCATGGTATAAATTTACATAAGGATGGATAATAGGAGTACATTGGAGGCAAGATCATAATAAAAAAGGATATAAGTGTTAACACACTTAGTATATTAGTTTTAAAGAGTGTGTCGAGGATAAAGAAAATATGGTCAATTTTATATATTACAAGTATGGCCATGAGTTATAATAAGTGCTTAATTGTTCATGTTTTTAGGTTTATATTTAATGCATTTCCCATGTTTATTTTATTGTTTCTAATAAGTAATTCATTCATATTTTATTTTTGGGATGTAATTCACTTATTTGGATCAAAAGGAACAAATTCAAACAAGTTTAAGGTGATTTAGAGCTATTTTGATGAATTTATAATTCAAAGGAGTTGCATGTAAAACCTATAGATAGATACAAGTTTAAGGTGATTTAGAGCTATTTTGATGAATTTATAATTCAAAGGAGTTGCATGTAAAACTTATAGATAGATTGACATAAATCTTCTGAATTAACATCAAAGCTAATAGGAAAGTTCGTAAATCAGATCAATGATTTAATTTAATGAGAAAGACATTTTGATTAATCAACTTAGGATTGGTTGTTAATAATCTTGAGAAAGACATTAATACAATTGAGTAATTGTCCTAGTACAATGAACTCAGTTTAAATTGATGTGTGAAGTTTTAATTGCAAGAAAAAACCTAGATGGATTTGAAATATGGGTATTACTATCTTCATTGATTATGTCTTCACTCTAGTTAATCAACTGGCATTGATTTTTTCTTTATTTATTATTCCAATTTTGAATTTGATCAATCTCCATCATCATAATTGGTTAGGCTCGATAATAGAAAGATAGTTAATAATAGTATTTTGGTTATTGTAATAATGACCTATACTTACTAGTGTTGCATTATGCGCTTGTGGTAAAACAAATCAATCAATCTGCCAAATCAAATAAAAGAATTTACACTATCTTGAGTTGCATATGAAAGGTGACAGTAAGACACTAGTAGGTGAAATTCATGATGGCTATACATTGGAAGTGGGGCTATGAGAAGCACAACTTTCTTTAAGCTTAAGCACTCCATTTTGAATTGACCAATTTGTGGTCCAACAGGAAATGTTCTTTTGCATTAGTCTTTATTATTTTATTACTTTTTGTTTCCAATAAAAGGGAGCATTGTGACCGATCTTATACAGTTTAATATATTTTTGGTGATTGAGTTAATTCTTCTCTCTCTCTCTCTCTGTGTGTGTGTGTGTGTGTGTGAGTGTATTATGTCATTTTGATAGCATAGTTTATTAAACTATGAAATATAGTTCAACATTAATCCCTGTTAATGACTATTATCAAGTAAATCGACATAACTTAAAGAAATTTATGTTTCAAAAAATTAGGGACATGTGGATTTATATTTAGCTAAGAATTTTCTTTAAAAAACTTGTCTTTACAATAAATTTGAGATTTATTTTTGTGTTCATTTTTTTAAAGTAGATTCATAATTAAATGCATAAATGAAAAGTAATATATTTTTTTTAGAGTCTAAAACTCAAGATAGGTATTAAATATAGATGAAAATATTACATTGAACAAAAATGTGCTTACTTCATTTGCGAAGAGATTTTGGTGTGAAGAAGAAGAGAAAGAAAGAGTTGTTATTAATTTCATTGGTGACATCTACATCAGTCTACTTACATATATATTTAAATAGCAATAGGGAAATGCAAATGGGTTTTTTGAAGCCATCATTTATGCACTTCATTATTCATAAAAGTTTTTATTTATTACAAATGAATCTGATAATGGTGTTATGCCTTAAAGTGTTAGACTAGTAAATTATTCAAAGCCAACTTAGGGAAGACAAAATGATAGTTAATCAAATGATGCATAGTATATGTTGTACTTGATTTTATTTATTTATTTATGGCATTCAAAGTGACTTTGATTTGTTAGAACTATGTGTAACTTTCTTTTTCTAAGATTTGTTGTTCTTTCTGACTAATGTTGTGAGAAAAATATGTCAATTTTTTTTTAGTTTTATTGCAAGATAATTGGCCTTATCTTGCTTTTTATACTAGACATCTTTGTTCAAAATGATTTGTCCTATATTCAGTTGGTTGAGTGGAATATGGATCTTCATATTATAAATTAGAATTTGAATAGAAAAGATCTTTGAGATTTTTTTTTCTCTTTTTGCCTCCTCTATAAAATAAATTATAATTAGATGAAGTATTTTATTAGGTTTCTCACATTTTAGCACTATGATAATTATTTACCTTTGTGTTGTGTCCTTAAATTTATGGTTGCATGTTATAGTTATAGGTTTATAATTTCTTGGGCCTCTTATTATTTCTACTATAAGTTTTAGTGTTTTGGTTAATGTTCATAATGAATTAGATGAAAATTTTGTCAAGACTTGATAGGTCGTGTTGTGTATCTTCTCTTTTGTTTTTGGTTATTTAGCTTGATGTTTCTTAATATAAAAGTTCGTGAGGTTCTTCTTTATTAAAAAATTGAGTTAGATTTTTATTTAGTGACATGATGACCATACTTACAATATTTCAATAATATACTTTTTATGATATGCATTATAATTGTGTAATGCTTCTATTAACTTTTCATATCTTTTTACTTAATTTGGTTGTTTAAGAACCTATTTTTTGGTCTTAACTATATAAATGTTCCTAAATGCTCATAGGGTTTGGATATTGTATCTTGACATAGATTGTATTGGTTTTATGTCTTAGAATTTCATTTTCTTTATAATTTTAGGCGGTTGTTAAGTGATTGGGATCCTTCACATAATAGGAAAAGATCTTCACATTAAATGCAATAGATATAATAATAATTAATGGGACTTCTCATTCATTTTTCTATTTTCTATTTCAAAAATGATTAAATTTGAGTTCATGGTATAATTTTACATAAGGATGGATAATAGGAGTATACTGGAGGCAAGATCAAGATAAAAAAGGATATAAGTGTTAACACACTTAGCATATTAGTTTTAAAGAGTGTGTCGAGGATAAAGAAAATATGGCCAAATTTAGATATTACAAGTATGGCCATGAGTTATAAAAAGTGCTTAATTGTTCATGTTTTTAGGTTTATATTTAATGCATTTCCCACGTTTATTTAATTGTTTTTATTGTTTTTGATACTTAATTCGTTCATATTTTATTTTTAGGATGTAATTCACTTATTTGGAGCAAAAGGAACAAATTCACATAAGTTTTTAGAGCTATTTTGATGAATTTATAATTCAAAAGAGTTGCATGTAAAACCTAGAGACAGATTGACATAAATCTTCTGAATTAGCTTCAAAGCTAATAGGAAAGTTCATAAATCAGATCAATGATTTAATTTAATGAGAAAGAAATTTTGAATAATCAACTTAAGATTAGTTGTTAATAATCTTGAGAAAGATATTAATATAATTGAGTAATTGTCCTAGTATAATGAACTTCAGTTTAAATTGATGTTTGAAGTTTTAATTACAAGAGAAAACCTAGATGGATTTGAAATATGGGTATTACTATCTTCATTGATTGTGTCTTAGTTTAATCTTCATTTTAGTTAATCAACTGGCGTTGATTTTTCTTTGTTTATTGTTCTAATTTTGAATTTGATCAATCTCTATCATCATAATTGGTTAGGTTCGATAATAGAAAGATAGTTAATACTAGTATTTTGGTTCTTGTGATAATGACCTATACTTACTGGTACTTCAAAGGAGGTCACCCATCCTGGTACTACTCTTGCCCAAGCACATTTAACAACGGAGTTCTGATGCGATCTGGTATGTTAGGGCATGGAAAACACATTTACGAGGGAGATGTTACTATAGCTTTATAAGGCATGCTTCATTCTCCTATCTGACCAATATGGGATAACGAGTATCCACCTCTTGGGGCCTAGTGTCCTCGCTGGCATACCATCTAGGTGCTGACTCTGATACCAAATGTAACAGCCCAAGTCACTCGCTCGTAGATATTGTTCGCTTTGTGCGTAGGCCTCTTTTGGACAGTACTCTCGCTTACGGTTTTGTTCTTCCAACATATAGGCCTTTTTTGGATACTACTCTTGTAGGACTTCCCAGGAGGTCACCCATCCTGGTACTACTCTTACCCAATCACATTTAACTTCGAAGTTCTGATGGGATCTGGTGTGTGAGGGCATGAAAAACGCTTCTACAAGGGAGAGGTTGTTACAGCCTTATAAGGCATGCTTCATTCGGCTCTCCGACTGATATGGGATAACGAGTAAGTCCCTTAGTAGTTAAAGTCGTCTCTCGGTCCTAAAAAGTTAACGTTGCAATTTTGGAGAAAGAGAAGAAATGGCTTAAAGGTCAGCAGCTAGATATGGACAGATTAGATAGATTTTATGTATTTTCCTCTTTCCTGTAGCACATTTTTGTATTAAACTATGATGTTGTATTAGTATAGATGTTGAAAAATACAGTGTAGACATTCGATGTTTATGAAATGAAAAGAGAAATTTTGGCTTTAAATTTTTATGACTTTCTTGAAGATGTTTCATAAGAGAAT
>JAOQMP010000004.1:26238911-26262686 GCA_027563575.1 Erythroxylum pedicellare
CTTCACAATTTCATATCTTCCAATTTCCACAATCAAAAATAACATATTACACATCATTGTAAAGATCAAAACCTAAACTACAATCTTCAAGAAGACCCTCCAATCCAATTCAAACTCTAAGTGGGTCAAAAATGCAGTCAAAGTTTCTGCCCATTATGGAAATTTTGACAGCATCTCCCCTAAAATGTCACTAGCCAAAATCTTCAACCTGCACAACCACTTCAATCATCCCACATTCTCCAAACACAATATACAATAACTCATCTTTTTATCACACATGCAAAACACAAAGAAACTCAAAAGTCTTTCATTTCATCAAAAGCTCATAAATTCATTTTTTTTTCAATTACAAGAAATCATACCATATTTCCTCATTTTATTTCATTTTAAAATTTCTAATTTTCCACAAAAAGTTCGGGGTCCAACACATCTGCACAATACAGGGTAAAATTATCGTATTGCCCTTATGTTGGTTTTTCCTTCTAGGTCTCCTATTTTACTTTATATGGTGATTAACACACAAGATCTCATCTTAGTGTTAAGACTTGATGGGTAGCTAATCCATCAAACTACTAGAGCTAGTTTAATTACCAAATCTCCTTAAAACATCTAGAAATGATAATATCACTATAACTCTTTATTTAAGTGAATGTTCCCTGATACATGTTTCTCTTAATAATTCCTACATGCAAACATGGGATTCATACTCTATAGAAAGCCATTATGATCATATCAAGAATTATAATGAAACACATATGAGTTCATCACTCATCAAGTTTGTGGTCTATAATAAGCAAATGCTTATGTTGTATGTTTTAAGATTAAAGTAACGGCCCAATTTATTCTTTAAAACATACTTAATTCCATATTCATTTAATAGTGCCATCATCAATAGTTAACTGTTACCATGACATGAAACTCATCATTCCCTTAAAGTAAACTTCTTTCCTTAAATGAAGCTAAATTGTAACACTATAGTTTAAACCATAATCAAGCAACCAACTTGATTATTCAACTGTGAATCAATTAATTTAGATTCTAATAATATACATGTTTCCCATACATCTTCATGCATTTGTATATTATTAACAAAAGAATCTTGGTTCCTTATGACTAGCTATATTATACTTATACAAATAAAACCAAACTCTTTTGTTTTGTTAATAATAAATATTTTCATTACAAAACTATAACTAGAAGAAGATTAAGTTACATGTAAATACATTTGCTTTCCAGGGCACTATATTTACATAACTCCAACAGTCTCTTCACACTAAAAACACTTTCTCTACTTAATACACTTGCCTGAATGTACCTTTCTGTAGTTTCTGCATTGTTTGGACCGAGATGGTCAAGCTTAAAAAACGGAGCTGGTAGTAAGGCCAATGCTCTAACCTCTTGGTCGTGGTGACCATAAACTGACAATTGATGATGTAACGCCTTCAGTACTACCTGGAGATGAAGTACCACGGCTCCTCTTAGGCTACTGGCTAGAGGAACCTACTCCCTTCCTTTTTCCAGTTCTTTTCCTCCTATTGTCTTCCACTCTCTTTCACCAACCTCTCGACTCTTATGCCCAACTGTACTATCTCCTTAAATATGGTAGTGGGGGTAACCGTCATCCTCTCTTGAATCGCAAAATACAATCCAGTCTCAAACTGAACACACAAATTTTCTTCATTTGCCACATATTTCAAGACATAGGTGGCAAGCTCTCTCAACTCCATCTCAAACTTGTGCACCAACCTATTCCCCTGTGTTAGTGTAATGAAGGCAACCTTCTTTTAATCTCTATCAAATTTGGTATAATATCGTTTGTTGAGTTCATTGATAAAATCCACCTAAGTAATCTAATTATGGTAGTTTCTCCAGACATTTTCCTACTAGCTAGCATCACCCTTCAGCAATCGGACAACTACCTTCAACTTCATCTCATCAGATAGCCCCATATTGTGAAATATCTCTGCGGTTCATCTCATCTAAGTTTTCCTCGGTAACATCACCGTGTCTATCAAAAGTACCATACCCGACGATCCTTACCTCCTTAATATACCCCGAGATTTCAAGCATCAGATGTTGCTCTCGCATAGGACTAAATACTCTTGCTGACTGCTGCAGTGGCGATACTTGTGGTGGCATCTATAGTGCTCCAACCCCAAGCTACTGCTACACAGTATATTGTGCCCACCATGTCATCACCTACTGCAGAGCCTCCCTCGGCATAGGTGGCAAACCCAACTGCACTGCCACCGGTGGTGCTACAGTGTGAGACTGCCTATCAGCTAAAAAGCTAGCAACCACTGGTTCTACAACTGCTTCAATGCTATGATCCTCTAGCTGGGGTCGCAAAGGTCCAACCTTGTGACGACTTCCTCTTCCTCGTCCAACTATGCTATAACTTTAAAACCAAGAAAAAGATGTTTACTAAAATAGATCAAACTAAGCCTAGCTTATCCGATGTCCTAAACACCCCAAGAAATGTTGACAAGTACGCCTACTAAGATTGAAGCCATACGACTATTAAGGACATCAACTTAAAGATCTCTGACTCAACTTCTCAACTAAAGACTTTCGACACCCAAACTTGACTCCTATGGCTCATGAAACTTTTGAAAATAGTAATAACACTTTTGAAAACGTAAAATCCATGCTCCAATACCAATTTAATTGTCACGACCCAGAACCATATCAGGCACTTGACAACTGCCGCATACCCGGGCTAAGGATACTCACGGTACCTTTAACTTTTAACAATTTGCAAATAAGCCTTTCTGTACATCAACTTTTCCAATTAAGCTTTCTAAGTGTCCAATAAGTCTACAAATTATGTCTAATCACCTCTAACGCATTAGAACACATGTATATATCAATATATAGTAGTATCTCTAAGTACAAACCAATACAAAAGGGCTCAGAGAGTCCAACATTACACTTATAGCTGTCCTCCTTTACAATTCTCCAAGTCTTGTATGAAGGTCTTCTTACGTTATTTGATATCACTTTCACCATGCCTTCTTATGCTCTTATGGCAGCCCCCTTATTTTTCTTGATGATACCCTAAAAAATTAATAAAATTTAGACTCTAGCACATTAGTACAAAAATAAGGATCGTCATTTGGAAAAGAATATTTATCTCAATTGAATTCATCCTTGTTGTTCTTCTCTTGTTCTTTTTCCTAAATAATGGCCTCCTTTCTCTCAACTTCTATAATAATTTTAACAGTTAGCTCCTCTCCATTCTTCAAGGTGATCAACTTTTTATTTTCCCTAAAATTGTATACCATGCTGTTAGGTAATGATTCTTAAGGTCTCTCAAGTAATTACTTAGCTAGTTAACTAATATAATTTTCAATATTGTAGGGTAAAGCTTCCAAATTTTGGAGTTCATCTTGTTAAGGCAAGTTTTAATCTATTTAAAATCTTTCATATATTGCAAGCGCACAAGTTGTAGGTGTAGTATGTGAGATGTCGATCCCTAGAGGAGTTATCGAACTAATCTAATTTTAAGTTATCTGAGGCCTAAAGAATTATTAAAATGAAAATAAAAACTGAACAGAAAAGTAAACACGTGAAGATGATTGATTGGAATTAAAATGTAAAATTAAACCACAAGGAAGCAAATTGAGCACCACCAAATTAACAATGGAAATCACAAAAGGAAGATTAGTCGATTATAGAAGGGGGATTTATCCTGTCATCAAATGCTAACGTGATTACTTTTGAGTTAATACAGTATCGGTCCTAAACTTTTGAAGGGTAGATTACTCTTTCTCGAGTTATAATCATTAAACCTTAAATCATAACCTCTGATTGAATTATGAAATTTTCAATCTCTTAATTAACAAAAAAAACCTATAAATCCAATCAGATCTTAAGCCTTCTAATAGACTACCAGGTCCTCACATAAGATCTCTCTTCGTCTAAATTCTGAATTTGATTATTTACGTGATTTATTAGATTGTTTAATTCTCATTATCCTATCTAATCATTTTGCTATCAATTCACTTACTTGATTTGTTACCAAAGCATACAAATACAACAAATAATCACAACACCTAATGTATTAACATCAAAATAAATCACTTTAACATTGATTCAAGAACAAATCCCTAAAGAAGTTTAGTACATCATCACCGAACCCAAATCCATTACTATCAAATCCATCTTATACATTCAAAAGAAATAACAATAAAGATGAAATGAAATGTCACTTGGAAGGGTTTAAATAGATTGAGAAGATAGCAGTACTATATCCCTTCTTCTTCTTCTTCATTTCTCCTCCTTCTTTCTTCTTCTTCCTCTCCTTGGATCTTTGTCAAAGTGGCAGAAAATGGAGCTCCCCTTTTAGATCTTCATTCTTTCTTTTTATAGTCTTTTCCATTTAGGTAAACCTTAGGTTTTCAGAAGCGTAAAAGTCCAAAATATCCATCGAAAAGTCACGTTTAAGAAGCCAATCCATGTTTGTGGCACTCAATTTTTGCTTTCTGTCATGATCGTGGTAGACCACCAGGCTTCTATCATGTTGGACCTTGCTCAAGCTTCCTCCAAATTCTCTTTGATCTTCAACATTTAATCTGAAACACTAATAAACATATCAAGGCATCTCAAATACACAAAATTTAAGCTCAATAGCATGCTATAACCCATAAAACACTCAAAACACAAATATATAACTAAATAACACAATCCTAACATAAACATGAACTAATCATTCAATTTAACAACTAAACACATACTAAACTGCCCACTAAAACATTATGTAACATACCACTATCAGAGCTTTACTTGTCGATATACAATCTATCATTAATTATTCGAAGCTCAATTTCTTCCCTTGTTGTTGCTTATAATATCTGGGTGGCCATGGCCCTAGAATTGTCTAATTTTCTTATAAGGCATTCAAATGATTTTTCCCGTTTTAATATGTATATGATATTGTGTGGGAGTGTCTAAGGTTGCTGGTAATACCTCTTATAATCAACTTGTTTAGCTTTCATAAAAAAGTAATTCCTAACTGTATAGTCGTCAATGTTATACTTTCCCCTACACCAATCACGTGAAAGTTTTGTTAATACACTCAAGTTATCAATTTTCCTTTTGAAAGCCTCTAACTAAGCTACCAAAGTAGTCAAAGTATCATCATAACTATTTTTTTATTTCCCTTTCCCTACTTGATTGTTAAGTGATATGTGTCCTTTTAACATCAACTTTAGAGTGGCTTCTAGAGTCTTAAAGTTTAAGACTCCTCTAGCTGTTGCATTAACCATTTGTTATGTTGCACAGTCTAGACTATTGTAACAAGTATAAAATTATAACCAACTAGGTAACCTATAGTCTAGAAACCTCCTCAACAAATCTTTATATCTCTTTTAGGTCTTATAGAGGGTTTTGATGTTATACTATCTATAAAAAGAATTATTGTTTTATAGCCTTACAGAGTCTTACATGGTTCCATGCTCTATATTTATATCAATAGATTGGCGAAACTTGTAATTAGCACAACATTAAGCAAAGAAATAACAAGTTAAAATTAGAATTTTTTATTAAAATCTATAGAAAGAAATATAATACTATATATAAAAAGAAAATGACTAAAATAATAATTCTTAAGTCTCCTAAACACCAATTGGTTCCCTGAAAATGGTGTAGGATCTTGATGTGTGCATTTTCTACAACTTAAATTTTCTTCATTACAAAATATACTACTCACAATATTAGACAAAGTTATCTATCACTTAGTAGTAATAAAATAGTACATAGATTATCAATCCCACGAGAAAGCAATAGGAATTTAGTTAACTCCCCTAGTATTGCCTAGTTAATTAAAATAAATATAATTTTTTGTATAAAGAAAAATTAAATCTAAAAATAAACCTAAAGCTAGGCATAAACTCTAGCAGAGTAGAGACTAAACAATTACTAATGAAATAATAGAAAATTTAATTAAGTTAGGAAAGTATATATGAGTGTCATCTAAATAGTAATCCCCCTTATTATCATTTAGATATCATGATTCAATTAATATAAAACAAATTTGTCATCTAAACTGACACAATTTCCTAGACATTATGTTTGAACTTTCTTGAGCTATAACCACTTGCTCTCCAGTTAGTCAACTCGTATCTCTACCAAGTTATCAAACCTTTGAATGCATTAAGATCTATGAAATCCCATCAAAGTTTTTACCTACTACCAAGAAGATCATATAGGTCTCCCTTGAGCACCCTATTTAACACTTCTACATAATCCATTGGCCACTCGCAAGCAGCTTTTCTCGAGTCATTAACAGATGAATTAGGATCATAGTTATATACTAGTAAAAATCAAAATTAAAACCATTTAAAAATAGCCCTCATATATAAATCCCATTTATAGATCAAAATAAATTAATTCATATAAGAACAAAAACTAGGTTTCCCTCATATCTAGACATATGAAGTAATTAACCACTCATCATGTTTAAACCAACAAACATAAAAATGAAATAAAAGAAATATAAAAAATAAATTGTTCTAGATGTTATCTAAATAGTTTTATGCAAGCTCTAAGCTATATGGATGATTTGGATCTTCTTTTCTCTTAAAAAGGTTGTTTAATGCTCCTTTAGGTGTTTCTTTTTTCCATGGGTAGCTCACCTTAAGTTTTGGAATGGAACCTAGGATTAGCCACTAGGTGGTATAAGAGATCATTTTATTTTATTTTATTTTTGTGATAAAGATGAGGATTGAAAATCTTCCCAAGTGATTAAATTAGAGTAGGGAGGTTTTATCTAGAATTCTTTCTATCTTGATGTCTTTTATTTTATCACTTATATTTATTGGTGAAAACATGATTTGTGGATAGTTTATTTATATGTTAGAAAGGTAAACTCTAGTATTGTCTTTTTAAAGGATTGATTCAATATCATTTATAAAGTGAGATTTATTTATGTAAAATATCTTTGAATACTCTTAATGTGGGTTTAATTATGCTAACAATAGATCTTATATTAATTCATGTGTGGACAACTTGAGAGCACCTACATATATATGGACCAGGACCACGATTTAGATATTAGGAGTTTCATGAAGTATTAGAGATAGGCTTACATAATTTCTCTAGTGTTAGGGTCAATTCTTTCATAGAAATCTTCAAAAGTTAATACATTCTTAGGAGTTTTAATCAGACAGAGGTATCCAATAAATTAATTTGAGAATAGGTGGTTGTGTCTTGTGATAGGGCAATTTCACAACCTAGGAATTTATGCTAGTCTAAATTATAAAGACCTTCTAAGTTTATTAAATCATGACTACAAAGATAATCCTCATCTAAACATTACTTATTTATATATATAACCAATAAGTACAATTCAAAGCAAACAATCTATGCACTTGTTCATTTGCTTCTTTGTTCAAATTTTATTTCATTTATTATTCTATGTCAATCAATCTATCTATTTTAATTCTTTAAATAGTTAATCGTAGGAGAATGATCTAAAATATCTAGCTTCTTCAAGGAATGGATACCCTATTTATTACTATATTACTCATCAATAATAAGTACACTTGTCTTAGGTTTTAAGTAAATATTTTGTGACATGGAAAATTTTAGTAAGAGAAAACATATAGTCCGTATAATAAAGTTTGAAATAAATGTAATGCATCTTATAATAAAAGTCCACCGAAGCTCATCTTCATGAACTCAGACTTAATGAATCCTTATTAAATTTTTTAAAAGATTCCATTTTGAATACAAGTTACCCCTTTCTTTGCTTCTACTGATTCTTGATATAAAGCATAAATTCAAAGGCTATAATATGTTGTTCAAGATGAGGTGACCTAGGATAAAAGGACTCTGGTTCTTAGATATTAAAGAATTAAGAACTAGCTTTATTATGTTTGCAATAGTTTTATGAACTACCTTGTATGATACATTACAACATGTAATTGGTCTATAAACCACAAATTTCTCCAGAGGATTGCACTTTGTGATTAATATAATTAATTGACACTAAATTCTATTCACCAAATTATTAAAAGACAGAGAAGAGAAAAATTTTAATTGGTATTCATTTCTTAATGGAAGTAGGTTGGTTAGAGAAAATATAACCATTGTGACGTTCATAACAAGCATTTGGCTTAGCTAATGACTTGCATCTAAGTGTTGCTATATATAAACAAAACGATTATAGCCATAAACCTTGTCTATAAGGTTAATTTGATGGTTACCCCTGTTGAATATCAAATAGGATGCCTCACGTGACCACCGAACCAGAATTTGTGTTACTAGTTTATATTGTCGTATTTAACAGTTCTCTCTTCCAATATTACTACTGGAATTTAATCTTTTATGGTTAGCTCCTAGGGAAGTATAGAAGATGTAGGTTTGTCAGTTCGGATGTGCTTCTAAAGATTGGGAGATATGGAGCACATTATGAATGGGTCTGCGTAGAAAAGTTCAATTTATATGCTACTTTCCCTATCCTAACCAGTATCTTAAAGGGATTATAAAATAGAGGTGACAAACTTGTCACTGCTTCATTTGGCTAACGATGCTTTTCTGTATGATTGTAGTTTGACCAAAACGAAGTCATGTATTTGTTATTCTTTTGTTTGTTCTTTTTTTTTTTTTTCCCCCTTTACAAATGGAATACAATTACTTGGATTGCAACTTCATGATCCTTCTATGCTTGATATACCGATAGCACTTTGAAGTCGCTTACAAAGTAAGGAATGTGTAATGATGTACTATAATTATATAGCGCTTTGTTTCGTGTTAGACGGCTGAATGGTCTATGATATTGAACCACCATTCTACTAAAGCCAACCAGGTATTCCGTTTTGATGGATGATTTCTGCCATACATTGGAGATAAGTTTCAAGGTTCTTGTTTAAGACTTGTACTTAGTCCATCTATCTAGATATAGTATGTTGTTGACAAGTGCAAGCCAAATACTTCTTGGCGATACGAGTTCTCGGAAAAAGGAACTAAGGAATATGGGATCATGATCATTAGTGATTGTTGACAGCATTCTATGGAACTTAAAAGCATTGATCATAAAGAGTTGAGCTGCTACTTTTCCTAAGTATATTTTGAGAGCCACTAAGTGGGTATATTTGGAAGTATGTCAATAATCACCATTATTACAGAGTATCCTTTAAAGTTGGCAATCCCTTAATAAAATCTATGTTATTGTCCTACCATCATTATTGAGGTATTGATAATGGTTGTGGCAATCCAACAAATAAATTGGTATCATATTTGTTTTGCATACAAATTTAATGTTCTCCAACCCTTCTGAATCCCCTTCCAATAAAAAAGAGCTTGGAGCCTTTTAAATGTTGCAAACATATCTGAATAACTTCTACTAGTGCTTTCATGAACTCAATTCAGTGTTGCAACCCAGCACCACCCTTCCTTTCCACTTCAAAACATTATTCTGCCATTGATAGTTGCTAGAATATAAGGTCCCCTTTGATAAGCCCGAAAGCTATCCTCATCCTAACTTATCTTGATATCGTTAGCAGCTCGGTCTGCACCTGCAATAAAAGTAAGATAAATAGTTCCACAATAAGATAATAGTTCCAAACTACTAACATCATTTCTCTGAAATATTTGGACATAAAGCGTCACTCGCCCTATTGTTTTGACCTTTCTTACACTTTATTTCATAGTCATAACTTAATAGCTTCAATAACCTCGTTTATTGGAAGTGTGTACACATCTTTTGTTCCAAAGATATTTTAAGATCTTGCAGTCTGTGTGAATCATAAGCGGTTTTCCGATCAAGTAGCGACGCCAGCATTTGATGGCCATTACTGTTAGAAATTCCTTTTCACATATAGATAAAACATAACGCTTGGCAAGAAGTTCACTTACATAAGCCAGGGGATGCTTAGCTTGCGTAAGTACTCCTAGTCTCACTTCCCAACCACCAGTTTCGATAATAAAAGGTTTTAAATAATCAGGAAATGCTAAAACAAGGGCTATTGTTAAAGCTCTTTTGAAATCCTCCAAAAGCATTTTGATTCACAATTACATTCAGAGGCACTTTTCGGAATTAAATTGGCAGGTGGCTTACGCTTAACACCATGTTGCTTGATGAATCTTCCATAGTATCTAATTAAGCATAAGAATCACTGACCAATTAGCCCCTATTTTGACCATTTTTGGATCAATGGCCACTCCCTCTAAAAGTGATCACATGTACCGATTACTATACCTAAGTTGGCCCATATGTGCATTTGTTGCGGTGAGCACACGTACCAATTACTACACCTAAGTTGGCCCATATGTGCATTTGTTGCCCTTGATGGAGAGAAAAAAAAAAGGTGATGTGCTACACTTCCAGCGTAGCTCTCAGATGCCTCATATGTTCTTCAACTCAGTTACTATAGAGGAGCGTATCGTCAAAAAGAAGAAATGAAAGAACTTCCCCACGTGTTCTAAATATCTCATTGATCAAACTTTAAAATGACGAGTGAATATTAATGAACCAAAAATCCATAGTACCTTCGAGGGTTTTGGGAGTTGTTCTGAAAATGTATGAATATACATCCTAATCTGGTGATATATTGACCTTAATTCTAGCTTAGACAACCAAGTTGCTCCTTACAATTCATCCAATAATCTTATATTATCTTAATAGGAAATTTATCCTTAGTAGTATATCTATTAAGCTCCCTATAATCAATGCATGGCCTCCAAGAATTGCCTTTCTTCTTCACTAGAACTATCAGATAAGAAAATGGGGCTGGTTCTATTTTGTGTGATCCCTTGCCTTATTAGATCTTACACAAAGTTCTTCAATTATTGTCTTTTGAAAACCGACGGATCTATAAAATGGGGACCCCTTTGTGGTGATGAAGTTGTAGGTTATTTAAGGACTTCACCAGTAACTTCTCCAAACTCACCTTCTGGGCTTAACTGACAATACCTCCCTTCAAAAGTACCTATTGGCCTTCCTAATTAAATATCATTATTCACTTCTAAATTATACAAAAATTTTCAAAAGTAGATAACCATTGAACCCCAACACTAGATCACAACCTCTCAAGGGTAATATCAAAGAATTAATGGTAAATTGGACACCTTGTATGGTCTATTCAAAACTTTGCACCTTCTCTCACAAGGTAACCCTGATCCCTCTCCCACGATCATCTTGATGTCATCAACCTTCACACAATCATAACCATCTCTTTATACCAATGGAGCATCTAGAAAGTTGTGTGGATGCATCTAGATCACAATCATAATCGTCTCTTTACACGATCTGCTTGCTTCTGGGGTACCTAACATTCTCTTACGTTTGTTTTCGCCCAATTGCTCCCCTGACAAAGCTCGTAAGGAAAAGATGGGGGTCTTGTCTTTGCCATGATCACCCGAGTTATCTTTAGGCCAATTCAGCTTTCCTTCTTCCTCCATTTCTTCTTCTTAATTTTCCACCAAAAATAAATTGTGATTGTTTTTGTTTCTGAATTTGTGACCTGATCAAACCTTTTCATCACACCTAAAAAATAGTCCCTTTAATCTTTTATCTGCAAACTCTTTTTTACTCAATTACCTTACTATTTTTGCATCGGTTTCATGGTACAATTCTGGCCAATGCACCTGGTGAAAGTAACAATCCAGGAGAAGCAATTGGTTTATTTGAAGAGCCTAATGGTAGGATTGGTGAAGTGGCTGAAGTTTGTTTAGGCAAATCATACTTTGTTCTCGGTGTAACAAAGAGAGGCTATGACTTCTTGTTTCTTAACTAGCACACACACATGTTGCAGCGTCTAGGGAATCCTAGTTAAGAAACAAGAAGCAATATTACAAATACAGGCGATAAGCTTCTGCATGTTTGTTAGTCAAAGAAACAAAATGTGAAATGAATAAATTTAACAAAGCATATCAAGCTATTATTTGAAAGATCAAGACCACTGACCTGTTAGCTAAAAGCAATGGCTAAGAAGATTCTCATAAAAGCCAACATAGAAATAACAGTTCCTCCCACAAGACAGAATTGCAAACCTCTCGCCCTCCTCGTAGGGCCCAGTGAAGTGAACTGACAAAGAGCCACCTCTAGAATATATTCACCATCCAAAAAGTACACCTGAATCAAAGGCTGTATTATTTAACGTGAAGAAATGCAGGAAACAACAGAAATTGGAGAAGAACAAAAATTACAAGACTTTTGCTTTTTCAAATGAGTATTTACACATTTTTAATCCAACCAGTCTCTACAGCCACTCCTATTTCCATTTTCCAAATGTGAATCAAGGCAATATCATGCGCTCAACATATCAACCTAGAAGATGTAGCTTGTTTTAGTATTTGATTAATATCCCAGTATACATGCTAATACTCCATTTAAGACCAAGATCCCAGATATGGGATAAAATCCACATTTATTAGCATAAATTCAAAACAAGAATAGTTGTGTGAAGTGAAAATCCTCAAAAGTAAAAGCTAAGCGCATGCACTATATGATTTTGAACAAATACAAATTTGAAATTAGAAATTCAAATGAAGCTAAACAAGCGGAACAAGAAAGAAACTAGAAGAAAAAAGAGCAGAGCATAACAAAATAAGAGAACAATCAAGAACTTAGAAGAAAACACAAGGCAAGAAACTCAATATTTGTTTGCCAAAATCATTCAATAACAACCTAAAATTGAAACAAGCCTCATGCTTATAATAGTTCACAGCTAATCTTATACAACCTAGAAGAGTAAATCAAGATACACTAAATATAAACTGAATATGACTTACAATAAAAGTTCAATTCTATCAATAACATGCTAATAGAATCAGTGATGAGATGGTCCTGCATTAGGCACTATCCTAGACTTTCATCACTGTTTTCTGGGCCCAAAATGACCAAAATTTATATTGCATGCCTAGTCAGAGGAATCTCGCAAATATATATCTCATTAGTTAAGTAATCCAATTTCACAGCCATAGGCTTCTACTCCAAAATCACTTGATTTATCTAGGCCCTCATCAGGCCAGTAAAGTAGCTGTATAACAAAAAGTGAGTTCAATAAATTAGTATGATCTTGTCATTGAGCAAAGTAATTTTATAATCATAAAGGTCAAGTTCATTCACAGCTTCTATGAACCCCCGCCCCCCATCCCCTTTTTCCAATTATTCTAACAGCATAAGTCTTTGAAAATTAGTTTATACCATTTGAAAACCAAAATGATAAGAATACCGGCAAGCTATTGAGGAGAGCCAATGAAAGTGACACATGGAATGTGCACATTAAGCTCTTTTCCATGATGCTAGGAAGATGTGCAAGGGAAGCAAATCCTAAACGAGGTTGATACTCTGCCAACCAAACTGAATCTGCCATAGAACTTAAATCACCAACAAATATAAAACTCCCTCCACATTCATCCTCTCTCAATTGTTCAGTTTGGAGCTCTGAAAACACATTTCTTCTGTGCTGCATACACCCAGGGGAATAAGGGCTTGAATAGGTGATCTCCACCCATACTAATCCTGGATACTGAAGAGGACCTAAGCAGAACTCATCCTGTGTGCAATGATCACATGGCTTTGGTTAATTTGACATTCCATTAGTTTGTTCACTCGAAAAAAAAAGAAATACAAAGGCCAAAACTGTCTAAAAATTTTGCGGGAAGGGCTGTTATAGATTCAAACCCTTGAACCTTTGGTCCATGTCTTAAAATTTTCACCCTGGAAAGAGTAGATGTGCTTAAACAAATGATATAACCAAAATAAAATATATTTTTTAAAAAGAACCAAAATAAAATGTTTTTAAAGATAACAAACATCAGAATTTAGCAATTTCCACCTGTGAACATGAATAGCTGCTACTGTTGGTTATTCCAGTCATCAAACGATCACTACATTTGTTTAGTCTGACAACTTCCTTTGCATTTAAACAGTGCCCTCTTATTCGTCTCTTTGGATGACCATCTTCAATTCTGATATCATCTAATCTGTTTGAATCGGAAGAGTAAACGGTAACAAACATTAAGAGATCACCTGGACATGTATACTGATCGTCAACCAGATTGAATTTTTTGCTTTCTGCTATCATAGCAGTTGGTACGCAATAGCCCTTCCTGTTATTATGAACTGGAGAATCTTCAGGATTCTCTGAATGATTTGACTTTCCAAGTATCTGCTCATCTATTAGAGTAATCATCTGCATCCATTCTTGTTTAGTATGGATGTTATTGCCATCCATTGATATAATAACATCACCAGGTAATAAATAGCCTGACAAAGGTGAGGTAGAAGATATATCCAAAACCTATTACAGGAAAATGTCATAAATGTCATACATGATAAGGGAAAATGGGCTAGTTCGAGCGAAATCATCTGCACACATATAGATTGTACAAGTGTTTGCTCTTGCAAATATAAAGAAGAGAAAGGATGATGTACCATAAGGCCATTGCCATATATGAAGAAGGGTGATAAGATCAACGGCAAGAAGAATAATGACAATCCGCAAACTGCAGAACACTAGAGCAAACTTGAGTTAAACATTTTTCAAATAAAATGAAAATTTTGAATGGCTGGCAAGTGGAGAAGATTTTGATAGGAACCACACTCTAAATAAGAACTAAGCAATGTAACAAAGAAGAAGATGATCAGAACTGAGTAGGGTAAAGTAGATTTTATTGATTATAGGAAGGGTAATACATGACTACTGGAGGACATTAGAGAGGTACTCGTTCTCTCCCTGACACTGACGTCACTCCCAATTACTATTTACTCACTCAATGATCCCCCATACACCCGTACCCCCTAACTATAAGCAGCTGCTGGTGTAACAACCATGCCCAGTCAGCATTCTAAAACTATGCAAAACGACAACAGACTTCACAACAGTCAGCCTCTGCAAAACGACATTCATAACAGAGTGATAGTGACATTCCTGGACCAGACTCAAGGATCAAGAGGTTTTAGTCCCTTCTTCTTTCTGCAGAAATACACATTCCTGACCATTGTGCCTAGGCTTCTATCAGATTTCTCATCCCAGACCAAACAAATTCACTATGCAATCAGTGCAACAAAGGATTTGTGATGTTTGTACTACATCTATTAAGTGGGCTCAATCAAAGTAGATCATAAACACACGAATTTCTATCCTGTCATAAAGAGTAGAAAGCTATTACAATTGATGTATTTTGTAGAGAGGTTCAGTTAGATATATATATACCAATTACTCAACTACTAAATAGGAAAATAACTAAACTGGATCCTTGTAATTAAGCCTTAGAATCTTGTAACAGTTATACAATTTGTAACACTCCCCCTAAAGCTATAACACCTCCACTCAAGTTAGAGCATAGATAAAATTGACTCGATCTTAATTTAGAGCCTTTTTGAGAATATCTCCAAGTTGTTGTCCCGTGTTCACATATCCTGTAGAGATCAAGTTTTTTGCGACACTGTTTCATGAACAAAATGGCAATCGATTTCAATATGTTTAGTTCATTCATATAATACAAGATTTAGAAGTAATATGCAAAGCAGCTTGGTTATCACACCATGACTTTACTAGTATTGAAGCTTTAAAACCAATTTCACTTAAGAGCTGATATATCTAAATTGTATCACATTTTGACTCTGTCAAAACTCTATATTCAAATCTTTCTGTAAGATCAAATTTCCTGCAACAAAGACACAATACCTAATAGTTGATTTCCATTAAATCTTAGTAACTACTCAATCTGCATCTGAAGAACACTTGATGTGAGTATAGCCGTTATTTTCATATAGTATCCCTCTTTCAAGAACTCCCTTTAAGTAATATATGATATGTTCTAGAGCAGTACAATAATAAATAGTTGGAGAAAACATGAATTGACTTATAATACTGACAAAATATGCAATATCAAGATAAGTTACTATAAGATAGTTTAATTTTGCAATCAATCGACTATATTTCTCAGGATCTTTAAATAAATTTCCTTCTTTGGTGACTTGAATATTAGGGAATATTGGTGCACTGCATGGATTAAGTCCCAATTTTTCGATCCTAATTAATAGGTCAAGTATATATTTCCTTTGAGATACGAAAATATTTGTCTTGCTTTTATATATTTCCTCTGAGATAAGAAAATACTTTTCTTGCTTTTTATCAGCTTTAATCCCAAAACAAACTTCAAAGCCTCTAAATCTTTCATGTGAAATTAACTATGAAAAAAAGGACTTCAGAAATGAAGCACTCATAGTATCATTTCCAGTAACAACAATAGCATCCACATGCACAACAAGAAGAATGATTCCAAATGCATAATCTTTATAGAAAATCAAATGGTGAGACTTACTCTTATTTATTCTAAACATTTTAACCAGCTGACTAAATTTTCCAAACCAAGTACAAAGGCTCTGTTTTAAACCATGTAAGGACTTTTGAAGATGACAAACTTTTTATACTACTTGAGCAATAAAACCAAATGGTTGCTCTATATATTATCTTAAAGGTCAACATGTACGAAGGTATTTTTGATGTCTAACCGATGTAAGGTCCAGCTATGAGTAGGTGTCATAGAAATTAATAAATGAATAGCGGTTAATTTAGCAAAAGCAGAGAAAGTGTCAAAATAATCTACACGACAATTCTGAGCATAGCTTTTTGCAACTTGTCATTCTTTAAATTGAACCACCAATGCATCCAAATTGATCTTGAGTGCAATCACTCATTTACGTCCAATATCCTTCTTTCCTACATGCAAGTTCACTAAATCACACATATCATTAGCATCTAAAACCTTCATCCCCTCTATCATAGCATCACATCAACTGGGATAGGATAAGGTTTCATGAACAATTTTGCAATAAAAGAACAAGAGGAGACAAGTGATCATAAGAAACAAAAGATAAAATAGAATAAGAACTGACATTTAACTGAACAAAGAATATTTAGAAGATCATAAACATCAATTGTTGGATGTGATGTTAAAGAAGAGATAGGTGCCAAATTTGTATCAAGATGATCTTGTCATCTACATTAGACCAGGCGAATAGGTGGTGGTGATGATTGTGTAGAAGTATCAAGTATAGCAGTAACATTAGTTGTTTAATATTTGATCTTATAAAATAAACAAATCATCCTCCTCAAACATTGAAGTCGTAGGAAGAAAGGCATGTGTTTCAAAAAGGTAAAATCGGCTAATACAAAATTTTTGTTAAGATTACAACAGTAACACCAACACCCCTTTTGCATAATAGAGTAACCTAGGAAACTAGGTTTTGAATATTTGGGAACTAACTTAAGTTACTTACAGACAAATATTATAGACAAAACAATTGCTACCAAATATTTAGGGTATAATAGGAAACAAGAGTTTAGAAGGAAAAAGCAAACTATAAGAAATATCACCATGAAGAACAGATGAAGGCATGTAGTTAATCAAAAAACAAACTGTAGAAACCACATCAACCTAAAATTGTTTGGGGCGTGCATTTGAAATAAGGGTCCTCTAGCAATTTCAACTTGATGTTGATTTTTCCTTTAAGCCACACTCTGTTGAGGGTGTGTCAATGCACAAGTATTGATGAAGAATATAATTCTGAATCAAGTAAGCTTGAATTGATGTGAAAAAATATGCTTTAGCAGTATAACTTCTCAAACTATGAATATAGACACTAAACTACATTTTTATTTCAGCACATAAAATAGTAAAATCAGAAAGTAATTCAAAACAGTTATTCAAAATAAGGCCACGTCATATGAGAGAAATCATCAACAGAAATAATAAATATCAAAATCCAATTTTAGATACAATAGGACATAGACCCTAAACATCATAAATGAACTTACTCAAAAGGAAACCAGCTGGTTTAGTGAGTGACCCAAGGTATTGAAGACAAACGACGATGTTTGGTTTGGTAAACTGACAGGATTCACAAACTAAGGAAGAGACATTGTGAAATTAATGACAACTTCTTTATTAGAGATTAAAAAAAGGGATGTCCTAATGGATAATGAGCTTCAAAAGGAGTTGACACCTGAAAAAAGAATGAGTCTTAGCACTTGAGTATTTAGAATGTTAAAGGCCTCATAAGTCAAGTCATTTACCATCAACTAAATATATTATTTAATTATTTAATATATTAATTATTAATACGAATTACATATTTAATTATTTAAAATTAATTATTAATAAAATTATAAACAATTTAATTTTTGTAATTAAATTAAACAAAATTAATTTAACAATTATTAGTAAATATAATTAAATTTAAAATATTTTCAAAATATATAAAAATTGATTTAATAATTAAAGCATATTTAAAACAATTTGTGATTTTTAAACAAAAATTAGTTTTTAAATTATTTATTTTAATAAAATAAAATGATTTTTATTCATAATTCATTAATAAATATTATATAGGACATTAAAATAAATTTAATTAATTAAAAATAATGCATTTTTAATTTTTATCTAATATGTAATTATCATCAGTAATAAAAATATAACTACATTGACATTAACAATCAAACAAGTTTTTGTTTTTATTTAAAAGAAAATTAAAAACTAAAACAGAAAACTAAAATAAAAACGAAAACTAAAACTAAAAACTAAAACAGAAAAATATTAAGTGTAACCAAACAGCCCTAAGATACAACAATTTAGGGAACAAGTGAGTTTATTCACGTATATTAAATTTTAAAAAAATATATAGATTCAACATAGAAGGCAAGGATAATAATGGAGATAAATGTTTATGGAAAATAGAGAAAAGACTAAAATTATCTGTCATATATGTTCATTGTGTTGTATTTTTTTTATTTAGTTGTTTTTCATACCTTGTATGTTTATTTGATTTATTAATTTATTTTACCTTATGTCTCTTATATGTATGCACATCCATGTTTATTGTAAGTTCTTCATGACATTGCATGTGACTCTACCGAAACCAGCTTGTCTATTACATAAGAGTAAGGCTGCGTACTATCGGACCTCCTCAGACCCTGCGTCTTAGCGAGACTTTAACTAGGTATTGATGATAATGATGATAATCTCAGGCTCCATAATGAATGACTCATCTTGAGAACAAGGAAAGAAGACACATAAATGTTTTACCTAAGTCAATATTAAACTTGATAAGGTGAGATATATTTTTTAATGCTTCTTGGTATTAAGATAATTTAGAAAATTCATTTACAGAAACTCTAATTGTCTTCTTGGCAGTTGAGTATAGCAATAGTAGTTGCACCATGAGCTGAATGGTACTTCTCAAGTTTCCTCCATACATAAGGTCTTTAATTGACTTTTGGACAGGTTCCAAAATATGAGAAAATAACTTATGCTAGTGCTCCTAGGCAAATGCTGAGACATAAATGACCAGTCTTTATTAATGTTAGGTGATTGCAAAACAAAAAAACCAAACAGTGGATTGAAAATCACACTCCAAAGGTAAAATGGAGGGTAACTTAAGAATAAGATTCCTTGTTAAGGTATTAAGGAAACCAGACACAAGAAGGGTCGTAGGGGAGAAACAATGTCGAAGAAACTGAATGGAGGGCGAGGTGTCTTCGAATATGCTACCATGCACTAACGCATGCGAAAGGATGTAGAACCTTTAGGCAACAGATGAGGCTCACGCAAAGGGCATTCAGTGACTGATTTTCAAGGAGAGGCTGGTCGAAGAGCAACAGTCCTAATGATGTTGATAGTGAGGACAAATGATCACTTCAAAAGGATGACCCAAAATTTTCAAAGTTCTGTTCACTAGGCAAAAGTGAACCAAAAAATATTAAAATAGCCAAGATCGGTTCTAGTATTATGTAATAAGTAGTAAAAAGTAATTTTTTAAAAACCGAACCGAAAGTTAAATCGTTAAGACAAGAGGTTTAAGATTTAAAAAATTCAACCGAAATTAGACTGTCATAAAATTGACTAAAGATTGAATAAAATTAAAAATTTTGAAACATTATTTAAAGAAAATTTCCTTATCCATCAAAGAATTTGTTTAATTGAAAAACAAATTATTAAATAAAAATTAATTGATTTATTTTGGTTCGTAAGAACTTATTAATTTAAAAAAATTGACACAATTAATTAATAAACTAATCAAATTTTAACAGCAAAAGTTATTAAAATAAATCGAACCAAAAAGTTGACCAGTTCAAGATTTTTACGGTTGAACCGATTAGATATTTTAATCATTAATGAAAAAGATGTTTCAATTCATGTAAATTTTTTAAGATTTAGACATACGTATATATACTACTTACTCTACTACTAATTAGGTAAGTAACTAAATAGGATCCTTATAATTAAGCCTTAAGATCTTGTAACAACTATACATCTATAACATATCCCAAACATTATAGGTAGAAGAAACAATGTAAAATAAGGCTTACCACAGCATTGTGCCAAACTCCAGCGCAGTACACACGAAGAGTATTAAAGCATTGCAAGGCCTGTAGACTATCATGACTGAAAGCAATCAAAGCACCAGGGAACAAAACTGCAACAAAAAGGGCAATGTATTCTATTTGGACGCCCTCACTGCATTGAAATAAAAGATGCCTAAGAATATAAATATGAGCATTTATCTTTCTGCACATTACATTATGGTATTTAATCTTCATAAATTAAAACCCAATTTACTAATGAACCATGAATAAAGCATGGACAATAACCTTATGCAACACCTCTGAGATATGCAAACAAGTAACAATTTAAGCAATAAAGTTGACAAAAATTCAACTGCTTCCATATCCCATAATCACAGTTGTTACTTTTCCATTCAAAATAATAAAAAAATTCTAGTTAAAATATTTAACTTTATGATTAACATTTTCACAACTTTTATCATTTGTGGCTGTACGATGAAAGAAGATATACATGTATATGTGCCAATAGTCTAAGGTGGGCGCTCTAATTTGTACTATTGGGTTTATTTAATTGGTTTAAGCAAGGTTCAATATTATTCGTTTCTACAATACATAAGTGTAATCTCAATAGGACATTCAACAAGAAGACTAAAAACTATCATTTTTCACGAGAACTGATTAAAAAAAAGGCATTAAAAGAAGTGACCTTGCAGCCGCAATGGCGTGCCCAAATTCATGGAAAGAAACAGATATTAAGGTTGAAAGTCCTAAATAAGCCGCATCTACCAGTGATAGTCTCAACTTGGTGACCTACAGCAGCAAATGCATTCAGTGGAAATACAAGTAACCAAATTGGAAATAAACAGAATCAACTGAAAATGAGGACAAGTGTCTACCGTTCAACAATAAGCTATGTTTTTTGTTTTTCCACAATGAAGGGGAATAAGCAAACTAACCCAAGGCGAAAAACCAAATAACAAGGACCCCGATAGGTCAGATAGCTTGGAGTTTCCACGGAAGACATGGAGACCGCTGCCCAGTTCCCAACTCAGAATCTGCATGCGAAACCCATCTCAATCAATCAAAGTTTTGATCTTTTTACTTATCACTCTCAATATGTCCTATAATGCAAAGTAAAGAGCTTTGTGGATTAGTGAATAAAGTAGCGAAAGAATGGAGAAAAAGACAAGGGCTGTACCAAAGTGACTAAGAGCAACGAAGTTAAGGCAAAACCAACTCCAACAGAAAACCAAAGTCTCAAAAACTTGGAATATCTCCGTCCAAAACGGAGAAGATGACCGTTTAAGGCCGATATTCTGTAATCGCAATACCAAAGGGAAACGGTGCCGGAGAGCAGCCGCCGTTCCCCTCTTCCTGGACGGTGAAGTGGTAATTGAGTGTGGGGTTGTACCCTACCGAACCTTCTCGCTCGTCTCTCTTCCATGGATGGGTTTCTAAATATTAATTACGTCTGCGTCCATCGTCAACTGTACCTCACGAGTCTAAAAGGAATTTAATTTTTTTTTTTTGTTTTTTTGAAGAAACTAAAAGGAAGCAATTTTGAGAAGGAAAGCGCCTGATATAACATTTTGGAATTGGAGGCAATTATTTTGGTGGTCTTTCTCGTTAAGTGTTAAAATATATAAACTTTTTGTTAATCTCACACATCCTACCTGATTATAATCCTGAGTGTCAGATGAATGATTCTTCGCTGTAGCTTGGACATCTGTGACATGCAAAGACAACGTCAAGTTTAAGCATAACGCCGTACTGTTTTGTAAGGTATCATCTATTTATTTATTTATTTATTACTTTTTTTATATTTATTACAGTATTTATTTTATTGCTTATTTTTATATCTATATTTACCTATTTATTTAATATTATTATTACCCTCTATTTTTATTTTTATCTTTATTATTACTTTCATTAGTGTTATATTTCTTTATTATGGTTTATGTATATTGTTAGTCTTTATCTTATTCTATTTGCATTGTATTATTTATTTTATTATTTTTATATTTTCATTTGTAAGTATTTAATTATATCATTATTGTTATCATTGCTATTAGTCTTTATTTTTATTTTCATTTTTACTTTTATTATTTTAATATACATTTTTATTTTGTTTTATATTTTATATTGTATATCTTATATGTATTTTTTATCTTTATATCATAGTTTTGATCGCACCTGTTGCTATTAATGACACTACATACCTTGAACGTAGCAGGGATGAGAGTTCTGAGGCTTGAACAATCATCATGAAGGTATAAGAGGCCGAGAGGATACAAGTTAGATAAACCAGAATAGACTTCCTATTCTCAATATTGTGAGCGATTAAAGGCTGCATTCTTTATTTCGTATCCATGATTTGCTAGAAAGTCTATGAGAATTATGAGCAAGATTCCTGCTTTCATTCTTAATGTAGTAACAATTTATCCACTTCACCCAAAGCTTCTCCTTCTCTTTGCATAATTTCCACAAGTTTTTTGACAGCAAGGCTTTGGATATTGCCTTGACTGAAGTAAACCCTAAGTCTCCATTTTCTTTTGGCATGCAAAGTAAACTCCAATTTATCTTAGGAATTTTCTTATTGGTTTTAGTTCCACTCCAAATAAAATTCACTACTAGCTTGTCCAGAATCTTCACTATACTTTTAGGGATTGTCATATGTGAGCTCTAATAAATATATAGACTAGAGAGCACCACCTTAGTCAAAGACAGTTTTTGTGCCTAAAATAAGTTCTAAAATTACCTAAGCTATCTTACTCGCAGGTATACGAGGTAGTTATAATCGATTACCCAAAGTTGCCTCCAATATAGATGAAATTAGTACACTTAAATTAACCTTGAACAAAAGAAAAAATAAAAACAAATGCAATCTTAAACTTTATGTCCCGATTTGTTAAGCGAAGACTTTAAATAAAATCACAAAATAGATTGAAAAGTAAATGGAATCAATTAGAAGCAAAGACAATGGACTAATCGAAATGGAAAACTCTTAAAGAATTAATTTTGCTAATTTAATCTCCTATGAATGATTAAGGGAAATAATTGGATTATTGTCTTACTAAAATTAATAGTTGGGTTCTAAATCAACTCGAATGATGAACTAATCTAACTTTCGTATTCAACAAGTTATTATTCGAATTAATTATGAATGTAACACCTCACTCTCACAGGACTCGAACCCGACATCGTGGGTGATATCCGAGTTTGTGTCTCGTGAGAGTGGCGTGCTAAAGCACTCAATCATTCAAAAATCGATATAATTTTTTTTTGAAACCACAAACATAATATACGGAAATCCATAACCAAATCGGGCTCACTTTATTCATAAACTTTTTCAATCATAACATTACAATCAACGAAACTTTCAATAGCCATTAAGGCCCTTTCACAAATACAAAACACTTTAGACATAATGTCTTTCCGTTACAACATAGTTCAAATACACATTGTGCAAAACTTT
>JAOQMP010000004.1:26274733-26291377 GCA_027563575.1 Erythroxylum pedicellare
ATTTTTCCGCAAATCATTGTATTTGGTGTATTTGCGTATTTTATTTGTGTATAACTTTCCGATTGAAAAAAAAGGGGATTTTGCAAAAGAAATTGATTAAAGTGTAATATGTTTCGTTATCGGATTGAGCTAATCGAAATTCTGGTATAAAAGAAAATTGGCAATTCTTGTAAACGAAATGTTTCTGAATAAAAGTGGGCCAAATTTGTGATTATTGATTTGCACGTATTCATAAGAGAAAAAAAAGATTTATACCGACTTTTGATTGTTTAGCGATGTAGCACACCACCCTCGCGAGACACGGACTCGGATATCACTATCGATATCGGGTTCGGGTCAAGCGAGAGTGGGGTGTTACAAGTAAAGGTACCTTTGGATGTGCCTTTCGATTAAAGAATGGTTGTATATGTAATAAAGGAAATTGTATATTTTCTTTTTGGATTCTTATGTTAATGTAAGATGTAATACTACTTTTTAATGATAATGTTAAATGATATGACATTTTGTAATATGTATATGTGTGGCATTGAATAGAAAAATCTGTGATGACAGTTCTTATAAATGAATAAAAATGTATGTTATGACTGTTTGTATAGGAACTTGGTTGCCATGTATATAGGAAGTTGCAAGTTCTATATAGGAGTGTTACACTGACGCTTCAGCGAGACGATGCGAACAGATTGTGCTTACAGACTGTAAGAGAAAAAAAGGAAGACCTATGCAGAACTGAGAGGAGGTGATTGAGAATAATATAACTTTACTAGAACTTAATGATAACATGACCCTCAGTAGAAAAATTATGATGTACAAGAACACACATGAAGTATCTAATATAGAGAGGTCATTTTTTATTCTCATAGGTCTTTTAAATCTTTTTTTTTAGGCTTATATCTTATATTTAGCTTAAACATTTAATATAAAGTACTTTCCTTTTAGTTATTTAGCTTAAACATTTCCGTTTTTAGTCAACATATTTTTTATAATAACTTGTTCAGTTTATTTATTTATTTGTTTTCTTTCTTGTTATTATATTTATTTACTTATTTTATCTTTTATCTTTTATTTTATTTTTTATCATGTTCTATATTTATTGTATTACTTATGCTATTACTTATTCTTATATTTTTATTTATACGTATATTTATTTATTTATTTATTATTATTATTATTTATGCCTATTTTATATTTAATTTAGTATTATTTTATTATACAGATGATGATATATTTCATGTAAATATATTTGAAACAACTTTTCTGTATAAAGATAAGTCTGTATATTATTAAACTTCTTCAAACATTGCAAATTAGCAATGTTTTCAATATATTATTATTATTATTGTTGTTTATTATTGTTGTTGATGATGGTTTTAATGATTAAAATGGCTTCTTTCATTTATACAAAAGTGCCATGAACATTTATAGGTTTTTCCTTAAAAGTGCTGCTGAGAGTGACACAGTTGCACGCATAAACTAGCTGGATTCACTTCTTTTAACATTGCTCTCAGCAAAAGCGACACTGGGGAGGGTTTATGTCCAACTTCATTCGGGCTCTGTTGAAAAAGGTTCTTTGCTTGAGACTAGTTCTAGAAGAAAAAACAATAGTTTGTGTTAAAGTCAAAAAATAAGAAAAAGAAAATGACACAAGAACCTTAAAAGTTAATGGAGCTTAAAGGGATGGGGAAAATAAAATAGGAAGTTCTGTTAATGACGTCATCAATATAAAATTTGTAATGCACAAAAAAAAAAAATACTTGACATCATAAAAGTTTCCGCCTTGAGGCAGCTAGTTGCCGCTTGCATTGAAAGGTCATTGCAATCAGGCTAGGGTCTAGCCCAAACCCACCCATGTTTCAACGTCTCCGAGGTGGGCTAGGACATCCATAGGCCTGCCCTTTTGAACCCAATATTCTCTGCTGCCATACTACAACACCGTCGTGTTTCCGGTTCCATTGTAGAACAATTGGGCTCGGTGGTCAATACCACTCCGATGCCAACCAATTCATCGATTCGCCCGCCTCCACTAATCTGAGTCGCTTTCCATGCTCTCCATTCCTTTAAGTCCCCGTCGTTTTTGCTTCATTTCGACAAAAAGAAATTGTTAATTATGGTGCATTAACTATTTAATTTGATAATCAATTCCTGACTATTAGAAGAAAAAATTATTAAAAAGTAGAGGTTTGATAAATACGCAAGGATAATCAAAATCCAGGTTCGCAACGACAACGGTAACCATTCCCTACATATATGCTTTTGAACAACTCAGCTTTCAACAAAAGAATATCTTCTGTTTTTATATAATATTTTTATGTTTAATGGGGCAAATTAATTTCATAGTTTAAATTAAGACCCATCTTTGGTAACAGGAATTATTCTTCATGTGATAACGATTTTGTATCACGACTTACGCCAAATCCAAATAAAAAAGATGAATGATGTTAGAGGGAACACGTTTAGCTGGCTAAAATGGGGGCATTGGGGCGTCAGAATAGTGCATATACCAAAGTAATAAATGCATTTAGTGGCAACATGTCAAATATAAGGCTAAGAAAGCCGATAACAATTGTATGTATAAGAGTTAAATGCGATAGAAGCTTAACATTAATCACACATTAATAGATGACAACAAAAAAAAAGGAAAACAAGTGGGGCTCTTCTGTAGGTGGAGTCTTAGTATTAATAGTAATAGTAATAGTAATAATTGGTGGGTGAGTCAATCATCCATTAATTAATTTATTTTAAATATAAAAAGAGGAAGTGCGATGTCTAGCCAAGTGGGGATGAGACCTTGGGATGAGTTACCAAAGTATATTATAAATAGTATATACTATGTTAAAGAACACCTTGTAAAGTAAGTAGTAATAATTAACTTACCTTCTTAACGCTTTTCTTTTCTCTAACCTCATACCGACTCTTGGTCAAGTCAGACAGCCACATCCCTGGAAAACAATACTGCCCCCACAATAACATATTGAATTAATTACCTTACCTTTTTAGAATAAGATAAATTGGATCATTATTATTATTTAATAAAAGTGGCAAAATCCAGAGAAATATAGGTAAAAGACACATCTGGGCATGTTACCTGAAGAGATTTGTCCACAAGCTTAGGCCTCTTTTTGGGTCTATGAGGGAGTTTAGTGCCTCTCATGGCAAAGAAATCATCCTCTTTCTCCTTCCTGGACAAACTTAGGCTGATTCTAGGCCATTCCATCACTTTCTGTCCTGCTCCTCCGCCACTGCTATTATTACTGTTTGTTGTTGTAGCAGTAGCAGTAGTTGCTTTTGCTTGACAAGAATCAACTTGATTACTAGTGTTATTATTTGCCTGTTTCTTGTCATTTGTAGAGGTCGGCGTCGGGGGAGGTGCTATTTTCCCATCGATTTTCTTGGGAGAGCGCTTAACGGCAGCCTTGGATCTAGACGGAGGACGGCTACTGGCGCCAGAAGCGGACCCACTTCCACCAGCCGATCGCTTCTCTACATTCCTGGTCATCGCACCCAAATCAACCGCAACCGATTGTCAATGTAATGTCTTTCTTTCCGTTGCTTTAGTTTAGTTCCTCTCTCCTTTAGAGATATATTAAAAAAGAGAGAGAGAATAAAACATACAACAAATGTATAAAAGAGTTTTTTAAAAATATTCAACTTTGATTGGACCTGTACTCTCTCCTTCCTATTCAAAAAATTTAACACAGACACCATCTCATCTCATTTGCCTAAAACAACCCCAATTCAATAAATCCAAATTAACTTAAAAAATGGCTCTTCTTCTCCCACTCCCAGGGGCATAAAGGTAACATTGGAAAGCATTGGGGCAAAATCAATCAAGTACGTAATTAGATCGTATAAAGACCCCAATAACAAATTTGGAAACCTTTCAGTCTTGAGGATCACCATCCCCGTAGACGAGGACATGTAATTATATTTAATAAAATATAATTACCGCGAAAACAAAAACTCAAAATTACAGAGCAACCTACAAGAAGAAAAGGGATAACTACCGGTGAGTGAGGTTATGACGAAAGGCTGCTCCGCCATTACACTGTTGCTGCCGTCGAGGCGGTGGCATCATCTCCATCCTCCTTGATTCGTCGATGTGCGACGATCGGATCTCCGACCTCGAGAATCTGGCACGCTTCTTTTGCCCCCATTGTAAGAGGACGTCGCTAGAGCCTCCTCGGATGGGGCTGGTGGCGGTTTCCGGTGAGTGATGGTCTAGAGTTCTTGATGGGGATCTGAATCTCAGGGTTTTAGTTTCGAGGCTGTTAGTTGTGCTTGTGGTGGTCTCGGCATTTGGTTTCTTGCCGTTGCTTAACGGAATACGGTCAGGGCTTACTCTCTGATACCTGCAACGATCGTTCGCGGAAAACTAATGGAATTCAATTTAAATAAGATCAAGCAACTATCACAAAGATTGGGTCTTTGGATCAGTTTGTCATCTGAATCCTACATTGTTCACTTTCTGGAGATAACTGAAAGTCTGAAACTGTGTGCCATATAGAATTTAAGATTAAAAGGGGTGAGGTTTGAGGAGCTAATCTCTGGGTTAGGAACTGGTGCTGTATCTCGTCTTGCCTTGTCTAATATGCAAATCAAAATCATCTAAAAAGGACAAAGATCAACCTAAACACGCAAAACAAAGGCCCAATCTCAACATCTTCATTAATCAACCTGTTTCAGTTAACAGACGCATCACTTGGATTATCATGTACAAGTAGTTATAACGTTGGCCAAAGCCTAGAAGATGTAAAGCTTGGTCTAATCTATTGTTTTAATACATCAAATCACTGAGAAAGATATCAGAGGAAACAAATAAGCAGAACAGAACATTATACAGACCTCATCATTATAAGCAGGAGGAGGAGAAGAAGCAACAAGAGATACGAATCTTTGAGGATATCAAATTGGGAAGGACAAAAACAAGGATCGAATCATAACGTTTAGCTTTCGTCAACAACAATAAAATTGAATCTTTATGCTCGTAATCGTTGGCCAACAGAGAAAAACCCAATTCAAGAACCAGCAACTGAGTGTCAGAGGGATGATGCAATCTAAATAAAACAGAGAAGAAAGAATATGTGGATGACGACGTGGAGAAGTTGAAAGAGTGACAGAAGGAGAAACGAAGAGTGACTCGGAGATGGATAAAAAGAAAGCTGAGGAGGAGCTATGTTTCTCCTATATATATTTTTATATGTTCAAATAAACGAGTATGCTAATGTGGGTGGTACGGGTAATAAATGAGTGTGGTAATGTGAGTGTTCCCGGTGCTGGCAGTGCAGTGCTTGTGTACGTTGTTTACTTCATTTTGGTTTTCCTAAATATGGTCTTATCTGCGTCTCATTTTCACGTTGAGGCCTACGCTTAGTCCAATGGCCCGTTGGTTTTATTTTTCAGCCGAATTTCACATGTTTTTCAGCACTCAAAGTATTTATTTACCTTCCCACCGCTTTGAATCTCGTAAAACATACTTTTAAATTCATAATTTTTGCCAACTGATATTTTGTTTACTTTTCTTTTCATTTTTTAGTATTATAATTTCAAGATAACTTGTTTTAATCTTGGAAAGAGGGACACTTACGCTACTTATTTTGTAAAATAACTAATATTGTTTTTTAGGTAACTGAAATCAGAATTATAATGTTTAACTTGCTTAAAGATTTCATATTCTATATATTTTAATCATAATTACGTTCTTAATATTTAGGTATTATTTACCACATATTCTAAAACATAACCTTCATTCTATTATAATTTTTTTGAGAAATTTAATAATTTGTTTAACTTAATGTCAGTACTATTTAAAACTGAAGCCAGTACCTGTGAAAAAAAAACCAATACCACTAAGTGGCTAATATTAAGATTGCACAAACTGAAGCCAGTACCTGTGAAAAAAAAACCAATACCATTAAGTGGCTAATATTAAGATTGCACAGAATCAATAGCTTTTGCTCTCTTTTAAAAATTCAGGAAACAAAGAAAAAAAGAAAACTTAGTTCACCCCTTTTGTTCTCCAGATTTCTTGCTCTTGCCCAAACTCGCAAATCTGCAAACAACTAGAAAATTTAGTTCTCAAACATGGACATAGATTTTCCAACCCTTCTATCTACCATCCAACAAACCACCTCACCAAACCCTAAATCTAAATCTATTCTTCCTTCCCCTCCTAAATACGCTGCTCCTCTCTCCTCTTCCCCATCCTTTTCTACAGTTATCCCAACCCCTACGATGGCTTCTCCTCCTCTTAAGGGATCTATCCCTATCGTATTACACATTGCTAAAGAATCTATAAAAACATGGAAACAGGTGGTTGGGGATAACTCAGGCTCCTCTTTAGTTTTTGGCCCTCTTATAGAGATGGATGGTAAGCTAATGGTGGTTCTTATTTTAGAAGTTTTACAACAAGGAGTTAAGACACGAGAAGCTACTCTTGTGGAATTTTCTTGGAAAAAAAGCTTGCATTTTCGGTTATATAAGTATGGGCTATGAGGAATTAGAAAGGAAGAGGGCTAATGGAGGTAACGCTAACCGAAGAAGACAACATAATCTTTACCTTTTCTTTCAAATCGGAGAAGAGGGCCATTGGCATATCTCTCAACTTCCACTATTTCTCCAAAATTGGCAACCGAGTGTGGAGCTTGAAAAAATTAGAAAGAAGAACATTCCCTTATAGGTGAACATTCACAATATCCCCTTGGAATATTGGACCACAAAGGGGTTGAGTATGCTTGCAAGCTACTTGGGAAAACCGATCTACCTGGATGAAAATACTGCATTGAGGAAAAGAGTTGGATTTACTTGATTATATGTGAGTATGGATATGGCTAAGGAAATGAAGGATAGTATCAATGTTACGAATACCATACTGGACTTGGTACCGGATTGGGTTCTGGTATAGTACTGTACCGGTATTGGTTGATACCGGGTACCGTTTCAGGTAATTTTTTAAATTTATAAAATAGTTCCTGATTTTTTTTAAAATTACAAAATAGTCCATTATTATATTGTACAGTTGTACAACTTTAGTTTATATATATCTTTATTATATTCTAATTATTTCTATATATAATAATGATCTATATATAATATATATCTAAATATAATATATATCTAAATATAATAATTTATTGTAAAATAATGAAAATAATTCAAAATTTTGAATTATTTTCTATTTTATCAAAATTTTGAATTGTTTTTTAGAATTGTTGTTTTTCCACATTCCATTTTATTTTATATTTAATTAGATATAATCACAATTTTAATTTAGTATATAAAATTAATTTAATAATCATTCATAAATATAATTAAATTTAAAAGCTAAGTGTGGAAGAACCTGATAAGCGTTTGATTGACTATATATTTGCTCCAGAATGCTTAGTGATTAATGTTATGTTATGCTTAAGATACTTATTTTTGTTCATTTTTGTTTTACGTACAAATTGGAGGAATAAGAACCAAAATAAGCTAAGAAAATATCCTTGGAGTTGTTTTTATTGATGTTTGATCTTATTTCCCTTCACGGAAACAAGAAGAAGAAGAATTATGGTGAAAATATGACAAAGAAGGCAAGACTTTAAATTATTGTAACTTACACAGTTATATATGAGACTGTGTAACTCACTGAAGGCATGTAAGAGTGCAAAGATGCAATTCCAGCCACTTCTACAATCTATATGGCCCTGTGTGGACTTACATAGTCATATAAGTGGTTATGTAGCTTAATGTGAACGAGTAAATTCACAATTCTTGCAATGTTTAGATACAATATCGTTTACAACATTTAAGTAGTTGACTGTGTATTGTGACATAACCCTAATTTTTATTATAAAATGGCATCTAAGAGGCCAAATGAGGTATGAAGACTTTAGAGACACGAAAAGGGGCAAATTATTTGATCTTTAGATAGCTATGAGGAGCTAAATTCAATCCTTCTAGTTCAAAGGGGATATTCGATGCTGATGAACATATTTGGGTATTGATTAATCTAGTGATGTTGTTATCACTTTCATTTAGAATTGCTTATGTTAATCTATGATTAATATTTTTGGATTTATGTATGAATGATTTAAACACTCCAAATAGATAATTCATGTATAAACTCATTGCTGAAATCTAGATTGTAATATATAATCATTGTAACTATGATTCACTTGTGGCAAACTAATGGTTGTGCATCATTACAAATAACACAATATAGGTTAAAAGACCTGAGCTTGCATGATTGTTACATGGATTAATATGTTTTCCTAATTTGTAATGCAGTTGTCATGTTAAATTTTGAGAGCTTATTCTAGGATGTTTGATATCTAAATCTAATTAAAGAGCTTATTTTAATTAGATACAACCCAAGGAAAAATTAGGATTAATAGAGCTTATTGTTAATCTACGGTTAATGGTTTCAAAGAGATGTACAAGAACAACAAGACAATTGATTATGCACATTCGTGTGAAGGTTGAGATTGAACTGTGAATTGGATTTGAAACCCATTGTTTAATCCTAGTAATTTTGTACTGTTTAATTTGATTTACCGTCAATAGTTTAGTTCTAATTTATTGAGTTAACCAAATTCAACCAAATCCTAAAGGTAAACATACACTTTCTGTGGATACAATCCTTGCACACCTCGTCTACAAATTTAGTTGTGTAGAGTTAGGTTTTATTTTATGGTATATTTGATGCATAACATTAACTAAAAGCTTTAATGAATATAGTTTGTTGCAAGGTTGACCATACAAAAGTGAATTTAACTGAGTTAGTCAAAACCTTTAGATGGTATAGTTTGTCATGGCATGTATCAATCCATGTCCATCACATTAATGATTGGCATTATTTTACTAAGTCATGGTATTCCTATTTTATTGAAGTTATAACTTACATTTATAGTTGTGGTATTAAATATACAAATTACTAGTGTAATTGGTATTGAGGCATGATATTCTTTTCATTCAGGCACTATATTCCCATTTAAAATGTAGGTGTTATTTATTTGTAATGAATGATACTTTTTTTTTTCTATATAAACATGGTATTAGATAAATAGAGTATTTTAGTGAAAAATGATAATATGATTTATGAGTAGAGACCATACTTTGTATTAGTAGTATGGTCTCTAATCAAAAATCATATTATCATTTTTCATTAAAGTTGTTTCTTATTTTAAATACATGTTGGTAACTTTCATTTATAGTGGTAGTATTGAATGTACTAATCGTTGATATAATTTTTATTGTGGTATAGAATTCTATCTATTAAGTCATTTTGTTCTCATCTTAAAGTTTAGGTTTTACTTATCCATAATGAATTATTGTATTTTTTTATACATAGACCTGATATTGAATGAATAGAGTACTAAAATAGTTTATATAGAGAGATGGTATGATTTATGCTCGATGCTGATATTCTCATATTTTACTGAAGTTGTTACTTATTTCAAATACATCGTGATAATTTTTGTTTATAGATTTGGTATTGAATGTTTTGAGTGCTAAATAATTTGTATTAAGGAAATGCATTCTTTCCACTCAATCAATATATTCCCATTTAAAAGTGTATGTCTTCCTCATCTATTATAAATGATGGTATTTTTGTACATAGATATGGTATTGAATACGTAGAGTACTAGAATAGTTTACATTAAGGTAGTTTATAGTTTGTAGTAAGAGATAGTATGCCTATTTTTCACTAAAGCTATTACTTATTTAAAATGTGTGGTATTAATTTTGTTTATAATGGTAGTATTGAATACACTGAGTATTGTCATAGTTGGTGTTAAGCCATGGTACTCTTTTGATTTAGTCATTATATTCCTATTTAAAAGTGTACGTCATTTTTACTTGTAATGAATAACTATGTTATATAATACATAGTATTGTATAACCAGAGTACTAGTATAGTTTGTATTAATGAAAGGTATAACTTATACTTAGAGATCACATTTCAATTATAAAGATTATATTGTACTTATTTTTGGTGACAGGGTATTTGTTGTGTGTTAGGCTAGTATTACATGTATTGAATATTGATATGATATCTATTGAGCTATGGAATTATTTATTATTAGTCAGGGTATTCCTTTGCAAAAGTGACATTGTCACTTATTTAAAATAAATAACCAATGGTTTTTTTAATGTATATTTGGTCTAGAATGGAATGAGATATAATACTAATTATACAAATTTATAATAGGATACTCATGTACTAAAATATAGTGCACACCAAATGTAAGAAGCCAAAATAATTCAGCACACTGGTAGGGACGATCTTCTTCCTTACTCTTCTTCACAATATCACTATGAAAATAATAACCAAATGGTATGGAGAAGGACTATGGATATATCATTGACGTTCGTGCTTATTCCAAGTTTAAGTAAAAAAAAAAAAGTAGTAGCTCTTACCTTTAAGTTTCATTAATTAACATATTTATCCTTGCTTCTTTCTGTTATCATAATTGAAATATTTTTCCTTACCAATTTCAACGTTCGTTTTTTATCCTGATTTATAAGTGGTGGCCACGAATTGCCACCAACATTCAGCCACAAAGCATTTCCTAAATTTAAACACAAACCTCTCTTAGTTGGCCTCCAAGAGACAAAAACCAAACTTCAAACCTTTCGCTTTTTACTAAAGCCATTGCTATAGGAAATAGGTCTTTCACTAGTAAATTAGCCACCAATTTAATGCGATAACTTCTGTGACTTAAGATCTAGAACGTTTCTCGATCAGTGTTCTTTTTAGTTCATATCAATTCATCCATCTCAATATTTCCTCCCAACTGATAAATGCTCTAACCTTAATAACCTTCAATTGATGCTTTTAATAATTGCTCTTAAAGAAGGCTTGTTTGGAGAGCTTGGTTAGTTATTGGGGACCTTAGTGCCAACTTTTTCCATCAAGTGGCTCAGGTTGTTTATGGATTTGGGGACAAAGGAATTTGAAGATCGCTTGAATACCATCTGGCTTAATAAACTAAACTTCCCTGGTCATCTGTTCACCTAGGATAATAATTAATCAAGTAGAGATTTCATATAGAACAGCTAGATAAAGCCTTAGGAACCCAACTTAGAAGTAGCATTATTCACATTCATTCATGGTGCAATTTTGAATCTCCTATGATCTGTGACCATTCTGCTAGATTCAACAATTTTCTAGCATCTTATCATAGATGGTTTTAATAAATTTGGAAAAAAATATAAGGTCTTGTCATTAGTAAAAGAAAAAATTGACACAGTAACAACTGACAACTTAAGATTCGAAAGGTTCAATATAGTAAAGCTACACATAGCCAACCTGGAGCTTCCACTAGTTAAAACAATACTCAAGATTTAATGATTGTCTCCTACTAATCTAATAAATTGAAGGAAGAATCATCTCATGTGCCTTGAATGTCCTATTTTTGTTAGTAAATTGGAGCTTATAAAATCAATAAGCTTTCATATGCACTAGTATGCCCGCCTACCTCGTCCTAAAACATAAAGATGTCATTGGGTTAAGTACTGCTGACAGCCCTAAAAAATATAAGTGAACTTCAATAAAATTTGCTTCCTAAACCGAGGGAGTCCTAAACATCAATTTCATCAAACTTGTAAATAAGGCACTCATATCCAAAAGTTTGACAAATAGCACACTTTAGGCCCTCTTCACTATGCCTCTCTTAGGTTCAATATGGTCATCTACTGGTTTAGCTTATAAAAGAAAACATGCTAACCTAAAACCTTGACCTCCAAACATATAGGACAATATTATTTTGATAATTCACTCCTCTAAATGCTTCATCAATAAGTGAGCCTAATTTCTTTTCAAACTTACAGACCCCTCTCTTAACTGGAGCAGATTTCTTGGTATAGATACTACATTCTCAAAGGTAATTCTACGCTTGACTAGCATTGAAGTACAGATTGAAAACTACAAACAACTTAAATTACCTAATACTTCCATGTAGTTTATACTGCCTATGCAATGCCTTAGAAGAAGAGAACCATAATCACTTAGCATTGAAGTACAGATTGAAAACTACAAACAACTTAAATTATCTCATACTTCCATCTAGTTTATATTGCCTGTGTAATGCCTCAGAAGAAGAGAACCATAATCATTGTTATTTTTAATGCAATTACTCCTCCAATATTTGACTGAAGATTATTTTACTATATAATATTAGATGGGGTTGCCTTCAAACCAAATTGTCAAGTGGGTCATAGCTAACTTCAACTCAAATCAATTTGAGAATTTCTCTCAATTATTCAATTATATCCTGAATATGATTGGAAAGAAATAGAAAGACCTTCAAGAATGTATTCAAGTCTCCTCAAACATATCACAACCTCTACCTCATGGGGCTATGATATCAAAAGGAATTGGACTCCTGGAGTCAACCATGGGGGTAGGGTAACTGGAATCTTTTAATTCTCAGGTGCCTAGCCGAAATAGCATTCGACCAAAAAATTTTATATTTGGCATAGTCACACTAATTTTGTTTTATCAACAATCATCAATCCCACATGTTTTGTCTCTAGATATGTTATTAGCATTGTAAAGGCTTCCGTTTGTAGGGCTGTTGATTGCTATTGAAACTTTGTAATTTCCACATTTTGTTAACTTAATATATATTATTTAGTCCCAAAAATATTGTCATTTTATGAGGGTTCTAATTTTAGTACATACAAGAGGTGAAAGGTATTTAAAATAATTTTAATTTTAGTAGAAAAACACATTAAATAATATGTAGACTTCAAGTTCATTTTCTTTTGAAAACAATTCAATGTAGTGATGACATGAGCTCGTTTGGACCTTGTATATCATGTCGTAAGGCCTAAATATTAGAAATAGGTCAATTTACACGTATTGGCAGTGCACCAACACCTTAGAATGCTTTATATAATTATATCAGCAAGCTTGGAACCTTTTGTTAAACTACTGCATTCACAAATCTTAGCTTTTGAAATGGAAGCAGCTATTGCTCCACAAGAAAGCCAAGCAAGTTAATATGAAGAAACGAAAAGAAAATAGTTGTAGACTAGATCAACTTAAATCGTTGATGTTTTGTTATCTTGTTTGGCAGCGTATAAATCATAACAAAATCTATGGACAACAAAATGTCGGCACCCCGAGTTTTGGGGAGAACAAGTGGGTACTTGCTATTAATAGCAACAGGGATGGGTTATGCAGTCATAAGTCAGGTTAAGGTTGACTGTACTTTTCAAAAAACAAGGCTGAATGTTGTCAAAAAAGAAAAAAGATACGAAAGGCTTGACTTGGAATTATGACAAAGCTCGCAGTCGTAGGAACATTGATTTGGTCAAAAGAAACATTATAGCAACAATGCTTCTAGCTGCTATATTGCCCTGGGTTTTTGTTCCAGGACAAGAAGGCAGGGTCTCCAATTCGTCTGCACACATCCACAACAGCCAATATCAGTCTCCAAATACAACTTGTAACTAAGCCTTCTAACTTTCATTTGAATTGAAAACAAAGAGGAAGCTTCGGTCACGAACTCACCTTGGCTTGAAAATATAAATGAGAGTGAAAAGTATAGCCAGAAAAAAGCAGAGTCCACCAAGAGTAAGATAGGCAACTCCCAGGAAATTGTTTTTGCCACCAACCCAACTGGTTGTTGAAAGAATCAACCTTTTCTTGCCATCAAACCCGTAGGTGTTATAATTGTTCTGTATTTCAACTTCAATCACTTCATTCGCTTGAATATCAGTTTCTATCCTTCCATAAAGTTTTCTGAAAGTTGGAAATGCAGCCGTACGCATCCAAACAATTAGATCTTCTTGTTCACTTAGCTGTTGGAACGCGAACGCAAGTTAAACCATCAAACATAACTAGATTAATGAGAAGTTGAAATAAAAGAATAAACACCGGATATTGGTAAGGGAAACACTTACGGGTATGCTGGAATTGAGCTTTCCACCTCCAATAATACCACCAGTCTGGAAATTTTTAGGATAGACATCAGAGCCAAACTTATGTTCTTTGTCACTTTTCCACGCTATGTTCTTTCTGTTAACCTCTAAAGCCTTGTTCCCTATAGAAAAACTGTACGAGTCATTGAACAAACTCCAGGCTACGAGTCCACAAGGAACAATTGGCTGTCCATTCACGTTCTTTTCTGGGTGACAAGTACCTACGGCGCTCTCTCTAGATTTTGATCGCAACTGATTCTCACTTCTGCTAGTTATGTATCTGGAAACAATCTTTCGTTAGTCATTTTCTAGAAACCAATAAAGATCGTAGACTGGGAACTAGGCATTGATCTTTAGCATGGATATAATGTTTGTAAAGTTGGTGAAGCTTGTCCGGTTTGTCTAGACTAGGAATGACAACTGGAGCTCCTCCTCTACTACTACTAACCTGCGGTGGTTCTGGTAGAAGTTTTCAAGCTGGTAATATATGTAAACAGGACTTTTCATATGCTTTGGTACCTGAAACAACAACCAATAGCTGGATGCGTTGTTATTCACAAATACCGAAAGATTTGAATTTGAATTTTGAATTTTGAATTTTGTATTTTGAATTTTGTAATCTTTGCGCTGTTCCACTCAGACACAGTGAGCTGAAATTTTGCTAAATGTATACAAGTAATCCAAGAAAACTTGCAAAGAGTAATATGGATTTACAATGTATCTCCGCCTACAAGTCTTGTCTGTTTGATCGTCCTGGATGAATTGAGTAGGGCGATGGCTATATGTTCGAGGAACGCAAACTAGGTCATAACGATCTATAATCTCCACAATCTAAAACAAATGGCTACATGAATTAGTGAAAGCTGAAGATAGCCCAGGTTATTGATGTTTCCTTTACAGGTAAACATATTGATGGTACAGAAAACCATTTGACTTACTTTATTTGACGCCAATAAAGATGCAAGGCCAATGGGAATGAAAATAATGCCAACAAGCGTGAATGATGAAAGCACCTGAAATCCATGTGTGGAGTTAGAGATTCCTGAAAATTATCTCGTAAGCAAAAGATGTCAAAATATCAAATTATGTAGCTTTGTATTGACAATACCAAATTCGGAGTCAGAATCGGCTTCCAAGCAGGTAGCTCTTGTTGAGTGAATTTATTATCTGCATTATAGATACACGGATACAACTTCCTCAAATTGTGTTAGCCCTGTCAAATTCTTCAAGCGTATCTATTCCAAACTCAGAAGAAAGTGCAGAAAAAAAAAAAAGAGTACCGAAGTATCTCAACAAGCGAACAGGCAAACATAGAACAGCATTTGATAAAAGATCATTATTACTTAGACAAAATAATTGTCCATCCAAGTGTAATCAAGAAGTGTAAAAGGGTAGCTATTTAATTAGCATGCTTATTGTTCAAAGTTATGGACTTTGACAGCTTCTCCCTTTTTGATAATCTAGAAAGTTTTCCCCTTTAAAGAGAACATCTACTGACGCTGTCACTTAAACAAATACATATACAGCAAATGGTGATCAAGAGGAAGCATATATTAAGACATAAAGAACCAACCTTTACGTCTGTTGGAGTTATTCTTGGTAGAAGAAGAAGTTGTACCACCACCACCGACGGATGAGCTCGTTGGCCCTTTCATGTTCTTATCAATTGCTACGTTCTCAGAAATCGTTACAGGTTTCAAACCTCAGGGAGGAGACAACCAAAATATGAACAAGAAGAGAAATCACAAGAATAAATGAAATGCCAAAAGATGTTGCTTCCTTGGACAAAGAGCACAGAATTTGTTCACCCTACTGCCAGGATCAGGGTGAAACTGGTTTTGGAAGAAAAATGTCGCCCCAAACTCATGCAGTTGATCTATCCTACCTTTTACATCTTCATTTTACGTCCCCCAAATCCTGGGAGATGCTTTGTTTGTTATACTTTTGTTTTGTTTCGCTGTAAAACATGGTTGGTTGGCAATTGGTATAGACACGAACCCGACCGTTCGAAAGGCGTCTGGACACGACAAAAATAGAACGGGAATTAAATTTTTTTTTTTGAAAAGACACAACTAACAAGGTGGAGTGTGTATTTTGTCACGAAATTCAATAGAATGGACGATGATAATTCATAGGCGGAGAAAATCATAATTTGTTTCTAATAGAATAAGCAAATTTTCGCATATGAAATCCAAATATAAATCATGAAAATTTGTTATCACAACTCCCATTTCATATTGGTCTTGAAATTTGAAAAATGAAAGAGCTAGTTTTAGTATAAGATTATTGTAGAACGTTTTAATGAATAAAATCATTTTCCCTTTTTAAATAGTGAATTGTTTGGTAAGGAAATAATTTTTTAAATCTAAGAATTAGTCTTTGTTAAACAAAATTGTCATTTAAAATAATTTGTTAAATATCAATAATTTATCCATTTCAGCCAATATTGCAATACTGTATCGGATTTGGTACTGGATTGAGTTCTGGTATGGTACTATATCGGTACCGGTTAATACCGGATACCGTTTTAGATAATTTTTTAAATTTATGAAATAGTTCTTGAATTTTTTTAAAAATTACAAAATAATCATATTGTACATTTGTATTGTATATGTTTAACCTTGTCCCCAAAAATCATAATAATAAATAATAATAACAACTTTAATTTAATTTATAAAATCAATTTAATAATTATTAATAAATATAATTAAATTTAAAATATATAAAATTCAAATAAAT
>JAOQMP010000004.1:26291477-26306832 GCA_027563575.1 Erythroxylum pedicellare
AGGCATGATAAGTTTGAGTGAGAATGAATGGGTTCAATTTGAGCTTAAGGAAATGAATTCATACTTATGCATTATTTCACTTTCATGTGATTTTGATATTATGATAATTTTGAACCATCAATTATCCGCGAAGTTTGATAATTGGGATTGTATTGGAAGTGCTTTCTAATTATGTAAATATACATACTGTGTGATGACTCAATACATTTATTGACGCTTTAATGCATATGTTTGTATTTATAAGGTATGTTTGATCAAATGAATAAGGTCATATGTTATGCACTACACCATTTACATGAAATTCTGAAATCTGAAATAGTTTGTTTTAAAACTGTTAAGTCCTAGTCGTGGGTAAATAGGCATGCCTATAAGTATCGATATCAGGAGACATCGAAGTGTCCATATCTAGAGACATCTTTGATCTAATGAATAAGGTCATATGTTATGCACTACATCATTTACATGAAATTCTGAAATCTGAACTAGTTTGTTTTAAAACTGTTAAGTCCTAGTCATGGGTAAATGGGAATGCCTATAAGGGTCTGCAACTGCTCCTATGACACTGAGATGTCTCCTGATATTGACACTTCGATGTCTTCTGATATCGACACTTCGATGTCTCTTGATATTTGACACAACAGTATCTTTTGATACTGAGTCATAAGTTTCTCCTGTTGTATGATACCAATTATGGTGTCTTTTGTTCTGGTCCTGTTACTTACTTCTATAACAATCTAACTTATTTTATATTCTGATATATGTTCAGTTTTGATAAAAACAAGTTACGTTCTGATACAAAACAAGTTTTGTTCTGATATAAGTCATATTTTGATCTGAAAGGATTATATCACATTCTGATATTCAATTCTGATGCTTGTACATTCTGTTATGATATTTATGAGTTTTGTTATGATGCAAGAATGTTTTGTAATGATTGATGAATCGTATTCTGCTTTGAGACATAATGTTTAGATTACTCTATATTATGAACAATTAAAGATTGTTATGATATGATTTGAATTTGCATCTATGAATGTTAGACAACTATTAGAAACAGTCGTCATTATGCATTATGTTTAGTTCTTCCCCACTAAGCTATATGCTTAGCACGGTAGTTTTGCCTCCGTGTAGAGTCTGATAAAAAGGTTTAAAAACTGGGACAAAGACAAACACAGAGGCCATCAAAAATGTGTTACGTTTTGGAAGTTGTTTTTTCTAAAAGATCTATATTTGAGTTTTTATTTGTATCTGACAATATGAGGTAGTTTGTATTTTGTTTAATGGTTTATAATAACCTTATTACAGGATGGATTATCTTTAAGTCATGTATTTTAATAAGTTCATTATATATGATGTATGTTATGGTTTGTTTACAACAACATTTAATGATATGTAATATATGTTTGCTTGAATTATTAAAATGCATGTAAGGAATGTTTACTATGTTTTAGATTATTTTGGTTCCATTTTGTGTAGCATCTGCATATCCTCCCAGGGGGTATGTGGGTGTTACAGGATTGCTTTACTGAATTGTGAATTCCACTATTAGGTTTGACCATAATCTGGAGGATTTATGTCATCCTATCTCTAGAGTTGCAATCAAATTCTTTTCATAAACAGGATTTCTCAATCTCTATATATGAAATCAAATTATGATATAATATTTATGATCTATTAGAACATAAATTAAACATGTAATTGAATTATAACAGATCAATCAAAACAATTGCATTAAATAAAATAATCAAAACATGTTATAGCATAATCTAGAGTTCATCTTACCTAGACACTAAAGAAATTTAGTTACACATGATTGAAGATGAAATCAAATAATAACAAAAAGAAACTCAAATAGAAAATAACAAGTTCATAGTTCTAAATCTCCCTTTTACCTCATATCAAATGTTCTTTCAAGGTAGAGGTTTGATCTTGTATTCTCTTAGATATTCCAACAAATTCTTTATATTTTCCACTTTTTTGGTTCAAAATCGCCCCTTGAGCCACCTCTCAAAGTGTCTAAACATCTCTGCATGTATGCTCTATAATTTTGCCTCTGAACACGTCCTTTTTATAGTAATTTTTAAGGTTTTGGGAGATACACAGTCTGATACACAGCTGTATACTAGATCGTGTATAACCTAAAATACTTAAAATTTGCGATTCTATATGGCCTAAAAGAGGTAAAAGGATTGATGCACGACCGTGTATCTGTTCTATGCTTTAAATCTTCGTTTTATGTCGTGTTTTCATCTAAATTCTTGTCCCTTGAGTCCATGAAGGCAGTTATAACTGATAAATACACTTAGAGTGAATTAAGTACCAAATATAGAATAAAAGTATAAAATATTAATAAAAATACATCAAATATGGGGTACAAATATGGTTTATTATGCATCTATCAAAAAGTATGGCCCTTTAGTAAAGGCATAAAAATTAAAGTCCTTAGTATAGGTGTTTAGATTAACCTTTGAGATGATTGTTCTACTATGATGTTTACAAATGCAGATATTGTTAATCTTGATCAATTTTATTAAAAAATCAGTGTAGATTTTAGTTTTGGGATAAATATTATACTAAGACGCATTAAGTATCTTGTACTTGTTTTTCTTATTTAACTAAGTTATTTAAATATCTTGTATAATAGATTTATTATATTGTCATTATGTAATTAATATAACAAATATTGAATTTTTTATTGCACATGTAAGTTTTTACTATATAAAAGATATTATTATTTGCAAATTAAGGTGATATTTTTTTGTAAAAAATTTATAAAATTTATAGAAGTAATAACGTTTTCTTCTTAATTATCAAAAAAGATTAAAATTTTCTCAAAATTAGAGAAATTAAAATAATTTAGAGAGTAACCATAGATGAAGAGTAAAAAGGGTATAAAGAATGTAGATGGAGGTAATTAATTTTTTCTTATTTTGAATATAAAAGTAAACCACTTAATGCCTTTATTTATAATCTCAAAGTGATTAGTACAATATACATAACTATCTTGTCTTTCATATTAGGTAGGTCTATCAATTAGAAAATTCTATCCATAGAATTATCTTACCTATTAGGTAATTATATTATTGGAGACATTCATTCTACATAATAGTATTGCATACTAAATAATTCAATCAGTTAGAATTTTCATTATATAAAACTCACCTTTAATGTCATATAAACTAAAGATGTATCATTGAAAACTTACTTAAGAAAATTTTACTGGGATAAAAATTTAGTTTAAGAAAGAGCATATTATCTTCATGAAAGGATATATTATATCAATAACAAACTTATTATGTAAAAGTAAAATGAGATGAAAATTATAGTGAATCGTTTCTCAAGTTATATCTTGATCTCATCCCATCTTAATCTTATTTAACAACTTTTTGAATGTCAATATAGAAGAAGTTTTGTAAATAACTCAATTACATTCTCACTAAGGTGAATTTATTATACTTACAGCTCACCATTCTTTTAAAGTTTATGTATGCTAGAGAACTTTAGTTATATATGCTTACTTCTACCACCTTTGATAAATCTTTCTTTAGTTTAAATAATGTATGTTGTTATGTCTTTATGGACCACCATTGATGAATCTTTAATTGAAGGTAATCCATAAGATTTTGGTATACCTTGAATCAATGTTATCAGTCATATACACTCAAGACTAGCGTTAATATGTGTAGTACTTTTAGATTGATTTGATGAAGTTGTAATTACTGTTTGCTTTATAGATCACTATTATTTAATAGTACTTTCATAGGTAAAGACATAACTTGTCTATGATAGATCTTTATCAAGATTAGAAAAATATCATGCATTTTAGGGTTTATCTTCTTTCAAATATAAATAATTTTATATCTTTTGATTATTATAGGTAATTACAAATTGTGTTTATCTCCATTCTAATATTTTCAAATAAGGTAAAAGATAAATTCACGTCAAAGGTAATATTCATTCTAGTATAATTAGGAAGAAACACTAATGCACTAATATCACTAAGATAAGATATTTTTATAGTAAGTAATTATTTGTTGCTCTCTTTAAGTCTAAATGAATCTTTTTTCGAACAAGTATAAAAGATTCAAGTTGATGAGCTTTATCCATACAAAAACACTTCAGGACTTTTTCATAATAATTTGATCGATATACGAAAATTGTCCTTATAACATGTTCAATCTAAAAACTAAAGCAAAATTTTGTGTTCCATTATTGTGGTTCAGTGTCAGCAGGTCCTAGCATTGTATTAATCCCCATCATTTTACATTCATTTCAATGGATCCCTTTAATCACATCCTGTTTTTGGTATCAACAAGCTCCTAAGATTCTTAACTCATTAAAGCAGACATTTGAAAGGTAAGACTTTTGTCTAAAATGTGGAGAAGGTATTTGGCTTGCTTGTCCTTTTAGGCTCTTTGAAGATGTTTGACAACTCTCTTTGTTCTTATATGAATTTTTATCATATTGGTGAAATTTTTGATATTGATTGCTAAAACAATAAGGAACATAACAATGTTTTATATATTTCAATTGTTAACCTAAAGGATTGATATTGAATCTTATTAGTCTCATTTGTCTAGCAGTGCCCATCCTAGAGTTATTAAATCTAGTATTTCTCTTGAATCTAATTTTTTTCTGTAAATGGGGCATAAGATTGATACTCTTTAAGTATTTAAGAGATCAAGCATAATGTTGATGAGAAGGTTTCTCCCATTGATATTTACACGTGTTCAAGCTGGCTAATTAGGCAAAGTTAAATTCTTTAATGCTCTTTCTGACATTATAATGACGAATCATCTTTGATAACCTTTATCTAGGTATAATCTATAATGCTTGGAAAAGTTAATATGTAACTCTTTGTGCTAATCTTTATATTGCTAATTTTCTAGCTAATATTTAGAAAATTATTGCTTTAAAATCTAGTAAAATATCTAATAGAATAGTGATGCAAGTTTTCAGCTGTAAATAACAAATTTTCATTTCTCGTACATACCTATTATTAATAGGTATCAAATATTTTTTTTTTTTCAATTTGCTAATGGATATCTTTGCAAGTTGTGCACCAAATTAGGAAGATATCAAACAATCAAACAACTTAATCATGAGGAAGTAAGAGCTTTTATTTGGAATGGTGGTAAAAGCAAATTCTATCAAGGAGTGCACGTTGCAAAATACTTCTTTGAAGATGGATTATAAAATTACCATTAAATTAAATGGTTATTTAGTTGAAGATAATATTTTAAGGATGTCCCAATGCTTTTGGAGTTGCTATGAGGTGACATCTGTTATTTTGTTATGCATTTTCTTCTACATTTTCACTGAACAAATTGGTAAAGTTGTTAAGAGATAAAAATCAAGGTTTGTTGATGGAGACATGCGGACCAAAAGTGTTATGTTGGTAATGTTTCGGGCACTTTCACTGCGCTTGAAGATGCTGAAAAACATGTTGTGGAAATAGAAGTATAAAGAGCCTGGGAAGTAGGACTGAAGGAAGACAAGTTGGAAGAGTGTCTTCTATATGGTAACACGGGTAGCTGGACTGGCCGACTTTCAACACCTAGTAGGGGATTTGGATGAAGGGCAAGAACGAAATTATGTACCTAGCAAATGCTCCAGGATGTTCTACCAACTTACATTTTTTGACGATAGTTCTCCAATGCAGTTGAGTTCTGACAGTTGCCTTCATGTGATGACAATACTTTGGACTTCTTTCACTTGTTCTAAAGTTCGTTCTCTACCCAAAAAGAAAAAAGAAAGTTCCTTCTCTTTAATAAAATGAAAAAAGATTATTAACATGCACATTATCAACTAATGATGTTTGAAGGGTTACGAAGTTAAAAATGTTTCTTAATTTATGATAAATTAAAATAAAACAACCTTTCAAATTTATGCTATAGAGATTTAGTATTTATTTAGATGAGTTTATATCAGTAGAATTTTTTTAAAAAGAATTTTTCTAAGAAGTCAGTTGTTTGTTTGGCTGTTAATTTAGAAAGAACTTTTTTGAAAGAGTTTCATATAATGAACTGTTTGGTAATATAAAATAAAATTCACTTTTAATTTTAACTATATTTTTTAATAAAAATTATTAATACATATAAATATTATTTAAAATATATTAAATAATATGCAAAACACAATATATTAATTATTATATAATTTTAAACCATATGAAGCATAAATAAAAATATATATAACCAAATCTTTTATATGGATTACAACATAAGTAAAACTAATATCAAAAATAAATATTAAAGTATAAAAAATTAAATAATATTATATAAATTTCAAAATAAACGTGAAAATATGTTTATAAGTATTGTAAAAATTATGTCTAAAATATAAAAATAAAAAGAACTAAAAAAATAAGCTCATCAATTAAAATCTACTTTTTTGAAAAACTTCAAATCTAAACTTCTTAAAAAGTTATATTTTAACTGCAAAAAAAAACTATATATACTAAAAACGTATTTTTTTCATTTTACAAATAAATACTTATTTTTTAAAAAAAACTTTCGCAAAAAAAAAAAATATTTCCTCTTCAAAATCTCAACGATACAAGCACTTTGTCCTGCGAGAAAATTATGGGTCATTTGGAGCGACTTTGGCTGAAAAGCATCTTAAGATACCAACACACTTCTTAGTCGGTAGGGTCAAAATTTTTCCTGTATATTTTGATTTCTCATTTTTCCCGGTTTGAAGGAACAAAAGGAAAAAAAAAAAAAAAAGAAAGGAGAGCATTTTCAGATGAGGTTGTGATACTACAGGGTGTACTTACAAGTGAAATCTGTACAAAAACACAATAATTTATGGCCGCTAAAAAAGCTGACAGGACGACTTCCAAGCTGCCAGTACAGAGACCAGAAACCATCAATCTAAGACGTCAAGGTCTTCTAATGACTTCATAACAGAAGCAGCTTCAGCAATTCTAAGTGCCATTGTGGCTTTGTACGCTGCCAAATCAGCACTCTGCATATGCAACTGAGCTCGTCTTCGTTTGCGTGTGGCCAACTCCACAGACCTCTTTGCTGCAAGCTTAGCTTGTTCAATGTTTAGCAAAGCACTTGGTTCCTCCAAAGCATCTCGTTCAGTTATCACTGCAGTTGAGGAGTAAATTTCAATTATTTGGAGAGGTCATACAAACTAAGTTTGACCGACATCTCTTCCAAGAAACATTTATCGTTAGAAGAAATAAAAAAAGAGTAGATGAGCCCTAGATTAGTTTACAGAATGATCCACAAGTAAAATGTAATCACCGCGCAGACTAAAACAGAACATCAAAGAGAATTTTACCTTGCAACAAACTCGCTTGTTTGCCCCTTCCAAACTGGCTAGATTGCCGTTTGAACGACCTCCTTTTGCGCATAACAGATCTTTGAATTAGGGGAGCATTCTCAGAATGTTGGCCCTGATATTGTAATTGTGATGTTATTATGCTTTAGACAACATATAAAAATCTGTAACGTTTCATTTACATATAATGATTTATAAAAAAATACATCTTAACATTTATTTTTGTAATTCGACACAACTAGATTTTATCTGGAAATATACATGTGCATTCTTCATGGTGCTATAAAATAAAACTTAAGAATGGAAACAATAGTTTGTGTTGCCAAAATAATTTACATTGTACATGTAAAATTTGAAACTACAGAGAACAGGAAAACACAGGAGAACAAAACTAAACCCCCCAATAGAATCGACACTAAGTATTGCTTAATGTAAACGTTAAGACGTACCAACCCCCAACAGAAATACACGCCGACAAAGTTGCTATTTATCAGATGTCTACAACATTGACAAAGCACATACCTGGAAAACCCTAAGCAATGCTCTTCGTTTCTGCTTCCGTCTTTTAATCCAATATTCGTACACAGCCAGAACAACTTCCCTTTTACCCAACTCCACACAAAATCTCAAGGCTGCCTCATCATCAGCTAAATCATCTGGACAGCAATACAAAGCCTTCTCAAAAGCATCAATCATTAACTCAAACTTATCCTCTGAAAGACGACCATCTTCAGCTAAAAAATCAATATTGAAATTCTTCAACCACTCCTCATCTTCTGAATCCATGTCATAGTTTGCAGCAATCTTTGACATAGCTCTTGCAACTTCATCCATACTGAGGGAAATATAAATATCTGGTCTTGTAAAGGGAACACCTGTACTTTCTTTGTAATCAAACACCTCACGCACTACTGGCACAGGGATAACTTTTGAACTAGAGGCCACTACATTGCGATCAAAACACTCCTTATAAAGATCCTTGAAAATGAACCATTCCTTCCGCTTAGAGAACTCTAGTTTCCAATTTTCATCACCAGTCCATATGATGTCATGAGTTATCCGGTTGGCAGATGAAGGCCTCATCATTTTTTGTGCAAAATGGGTGTATCTGGTAGAACCATCTTTCTTCACCACAATAATCCATTCTCCTGAATCCGAGAGCTCTAACATCACACTGGCCCCTTCTATCCTACAGCATTTATCAGATTCAACAACCAAGACGTCTGCAGAGCAGCAAAACATGTCCACCTGGTCCATCCCTCTAGAAGTCACCTCTTTCAGGTTTGAGGCAAAGCTGCCATGCACCGAACTCCTAAACTTATTCCTGGATACTACGGAAGAGAAAGGGATGCCCTTTTTCCGACTGCTTATTAGATCAGAAACTAGAGTTCCATTGGCTTTGCGAACACCAAGAATGGAAGGATTCCTACATCTCTTCCTCCTGACTGAGCTTCTCCTTTTTTGAACGCCACGTGAACTTAGAACATTTCGGTGTTGATTGGTTCGCCCAGCCAGCTTGGATCTAAACGCTGGGTGCAACAGCGCCGTGTTAGAGAAATTATCAACTTCGTGAACTAGGTTTTTAGCCTCAAAGATCTCTGTCCTCAAGGAAATGCATGATTGATCTACTTTGCTTTCAGTCATAAACTTGTGACAAGTGTCTGGGTCCAGTGAGTTATATACAGGGATGCGTAACAAAGGCCTGAAGTTAGAAACCAAGCTAAGGTGCATGTACATGAAACACAAAGGAATTGCTGAGAAGTCCACCGAAAACAACGGCATGAGGTCGCAGGTGCCAAAAAACTTGCAAATTCCAGTTGCGTGCGTAAAAAATTCCTGGAAGAAACTTGTCAGAAAGAGAAGATCAAGGTTTTAGTAAGTATTTAAAAAGGTTCAAAACTAAAACCTTTTAAAACTCACACAAACTAGTAACACTCTTTAATAATCAAGTCGTGAATTAACTAAAAGGACTGAGGCCAATTTGCAAGAATTCGAATTTTCAACAATTGGTAGGGCGCTTTTCTCTATTCAGAAAACTTATCAAAGAGTAACTTGGAAAAAAGTAAAAAGAAAGGGATTTGATTTTAAATCAAGATGCATATCAGAAACCTCGGGGCATGAAAGATAAAAGAGTTTTCTACTCATACAAGGCAGAAAAGAAGGAAATTTATTTCGCAAATCAACTGGAAGTAGTTATCCAAATTCTACCTAAAACAAATAAAAACAGAGCCACCCTCCTAATATAGATGAGGACTATAACTAAAACCAGAATTCGTATAAGCAAAATAATCGTTACCCTTAAGAAACGAATGCCAGCTGAAGCAAAAGCGCCGCTAACTGCCTCAGATAATAAGAAACTCGCAAGTTGAGGGACCACGGAGCTCACTTTCCTCATGTACCTCAGAACTGAATTCAAAAAATAAGCCAATTTGCTACCGCTAGAAGCTTCCCTAACGGCAAAAAACACCGGAGAAGGGTGCAGAGGAATTAAATCCTTCTCCGACTCTTGGTTCTTTCTTCGCTGCCTACGTGAAAACTGAACGGTGTTCATCTTTTCGTCAAACACTTCCTCCTTTACCAATCCCAGGCTCTTCCTTTTTCTACTGTAAACATTGCCAAATCTCTTTCTCCCATCATCCAAATGTTCTTTAAAAGTCTCAATCTTTACTTTCTTCTGATCCGGAGCTAATTGCTGTTTTATTCTAGAATCACGAGACAACCCATTTTCCATGGATTTGAAAGAGTTGTTGCTATGTTGACTCTTCTTGTTAATGGTGTAGTTGTTGTTGGCTTTCTTGGTAACGTGGTGAAACCAGTCATCGCCGTCACTAAGTCTCCGTCGTTTGTTGTCGCCCGATTCCTGCCTAAGCCTACGGCCGGACCTCAATACCCCAGCACTATCAACACCCTTCACCACCCCGAACACCCTCGTCGTCCGTCGCATACCCACGGACGGCATTTTCGCTGTTGGGTCACTGCTAAACTTAACCGTCTTGTCGATTTTCTTTAAACGCGACTCACAGGGTCTCCGATTGGACTCGTCGAGTTCGCGTGTTGAACGAATGAATTTCCGAGCAGAGTCCGGTTTGGATCCCGACAACGACTGGATTTCTCTGACACACGCTCTTCTCATAACACCATTCCAAGGTGGGATTAAGTTAAAACGACAACACGTCCCTGTGTGCCGTACAAAAATGCCGAAATTATGATCCTACCCAACTAGCTAAGCTGAATACTAAAGGCTCACAAAAACAACCGATTGGGATTAGAACGAACCTGGAAACCCAAGAAAAAGCCAAATAGGAATTTGACCAAATTAAACCAAATTTTGTTTTGTTTTTTAAATCAGGTTCTTTTAAGCTCTTTGCGAATAGAGATAAAGAGAAAGGGGATTACGAAGAGATTAAAAGAGGGGATCGAAAGATTTAGAGTCAGTCGAGTAGGTATGAGGAGAGAGAGAGTTATGAGTGTGTCGATGGCGGGAGGCTGTGTTGTTTTGGGGGATGCTAGGGTTTACGATAAAACCACCTAAGAGAAGGTAATCGGGATCGATTTTATGATGAAGGGTCAGGATTGATTGGGGAGATCCGAAAGGTGGAAAGTGTAAAGGAGCGGGACAGATGGGCTTTAAGGGCTGTGGATAGCTTTTAATCCGGAATATAAACTACTTGTTCATTGTTAAACGTTTGACATGGTTTGGACTTGTTCAAAAATTATCCCCATAATTCATTCCTATAAGTAGATAAGATCCTTTTGGGAGCCTTTCATTAAAAAATTGGTGGGTAATCTGATGCTCGATCCAATTAACTTATTAACCTTTGACTCATCCATTTGACTAGTATCAGTCGGGCAAAAATAAACTTTTTCAATTTCAAATGTTGGTTATATGTAATTTGATTTACCATAATTTTAATATTAAAATATTTGTTAAATTCAAATTGATATTATGATCCAAGTAAACGAATTTCTATTCTGAAACTCTGTGTAAATGTTGAGCTATTGTAGCCTCATATAATAATAATTTAAGTAACATGGTTATCCCACATGATGGAAATATCATAGTATTTATTGACTTTTTCATAGTATTTATCCTAATAAAACTCGTTAAATATTTCTTTTGTTTCTCCATCCAATTTCCAATAAGAGAGTATTTAGTAACTTACAATGTTTTAAAAATTAGATTGGAAGTTAAACTAGTAAAACAATAGGTTTAAGGTTTAAAAAATTCAGTTAGTATTAGATTAGTTAAGGATTAAATAAAATTAAATAATTTAAAATATGACCAAAACATTTGTCATTTTTTGCTAAAGAATTTGAAGCTTAATTGAAAAGAAATTGTTAAATAAAAATTTATTTATTTATTTTGATTTATAAGAACTTATTAATTTATAAAAATAAGTAATTAGTTAATAAAATAATTAAAAATCGAGCTGAAAAGTTGACCACTTTAAAATTTTTACTATTAAACTGACTAAATCAATTTGATTTTTTAATTATACTCCAAGGATAAACATAAGTTTTTTTAGTTTACAAATTTTGTAAACCCTCGCCTAATTTAGTTTCATTACTACACATTTTTAAAATGATTATGATTTGCTCTTTAATTTATGAATAACTATCAAATCTTTTATTATTTTTCGTTGTAAGTTTTGGCACGTGGGATTTTCAAATGTGCACCCATAATGGAGCATGTTAAAGGCGTATTGATTTCATTTGTTATGGATTCTAATCATTTGATAATGCTTCAATTTAATTTCACATCTAAGGACCTCTAGGAAGGAGAAATCGAGGATTTCATACCCGAATCCCTATATGACGGCTTTAAACATTAGAAATGGAGAATGGTATTCAAAAATTAATCAATGTAATAATAAAGAACAACTATGAAATGGAGAATGGTATTCAAAAATTAATCAATGTAATAATAAAGAACAACTATGAAATGGTGGAACTATACCTTAACAATGTTGACCATATATCTATTCTTGAAGTAAATTTAACAATGTTGACCATATATCTATTCTTGAAGTAAATTTAAGAAGTTGAATATAACAAAGAGTCGTATTAACAATTATTTCTTTTTTTATGAAGTTAATACAATATAAGAACACAACAAGAAATTTTTGTTTTATTGATGAAAAATGCTAATTTTCTGTAGGCAAATAAATTTGGCAAGGGAAATTACAGACGGAAAGAGTCGTAAGAAAAACGACCGTAGATAAAATTTCTTAACAGAATTACAATTTTTTTAGATACATTTTTTGGCAAAATTACAATTTTTGTAACTAAAATTCCTAACAAAAAAAATTCTCGTCACTAAATTTTCCAACAGAAGTACAATACTCGTCGCTAAAAATTTCGAAAAAATTACAATTTTCATATGTAATTTTAGAGATGGATATTGTAATTCTATCGGGAAATTTACCTACGATACTATTTTTTCTCTCAATAATTTTAGCTACAAAAACTCCATTGTCATATCTCACTACAAATTCCCACCAAAATTTTCTGTTGATAATCTATTGATAAATTCCCACCATAATTTTCTGTTAATAATCTATTGATTTTTTTACATTTAATTTCTCAAAATAATATAATATTGATTAATAATATAGTATAAAAATTATCCTAATTGATAATATAATATAAAAATTATAATGTACAATAATAAGTATCTAGAAAATGTATGTTATAATCGTAAATTAAGAATTCATTAAAAAAAAACATAAGAGTAGCAAAACATCAAATAAAATCCATTTAAGTACAAAAATATTATAAATCTAAGCTATGCAGTTGGTAAAGGGGGATGATTTGACTGTTACGATGAGGTATTGTCCCTCCCGTTCAACTCGTCTACCTCATTATGGAGCTAGGCTATGTATTTCATTGACTATCGCAACTAAGTTGCCAGCATGTCCATTGTGCTCTGAAATTGAACGACTCTCTCATTGGATGCAGACTACCTACTAGATGCAGTTGTAATAGATGTGGAAGATTGCAATTAACATGTGTTTTCAAAAAAATTTAAGCCAAAAATCCTTCCACAACAGTCCCTACCATCAACTACCTCAAGATGTGTTTGACTCTCATCAATATTTTAAGAGTTCTGAGACTGTCATTCAATGTTTTCTTGTATTTGTTCATATCATTGTAATTGTTTATATTAATAAGTGATATTTTTTAACTAATATTATTTATCAAATTAATATTAAAGTATAAATTTAATGTACATTAAGTTGTTTGTATCAGGTGTTGACAAAGGTCACATCATCATGCTTATTAGAGTGAATGTACGAAAACAGCTAACGTAGTGTAGGCTTCGTGTCCATATACTTTTTATGCATCAGAATAAAGTGTTATAAGTGAAATACAATTTACAAAAATTTCAAAAGATTGTCATCTATTTTTATGATATTTATCCCCTATTAAACAAAAAAAATCTTAACAATACAATCATTCATGTTAATAGACATTTACAAAATCATCATTCTCTATAATACAAATATATTTTTATTCTAAATTTCATACATCAAATTACATTGAAATCTATTGGTAGTAATTAGTACAAAAATTAGAATATAAATGTAAAGTTTAGTAGGGACGTCAATTTTGACCTGGCCTGCTCAGCTTAAATTGACCGCTTTTGGCCCGCCTGACATAGCTACGGGTAGAGCATAAGCCTGTCCAACTCGACCTATGGCCTGACTATTATTTCAAAAATGACGTCGTTTTTTATATTTTAAAAAATATACATAAGCTGGGTCGGGTTGGCCTGGTCCACCAGTGGTCTGTTAGACCACAGGCTCACCTATCTTGGCCCATTAAGCCACGGGCCACCCTAGCCCTCTTGGTCCAGCCCATTAACATTCCTAAAGTTTAGATACTTAAAAGTTTCTCTGTATGCTTCTGATAGGTCATAGATCATCTAGTGTGTATAAGTAGACTCTCTCCCTCCGGTCCTCCCTGTTTGTTTGCATAATTGTGCTTTAAAATGGAGATTGCCTCGGGTCTTGCCCAATACTGTTGCCAACAACTTCATATTTCTTCAGATATATAAGAAGGTCGTATATTATTCTTATGTATCAAACCAACAAATTCTCTATAATGTGCACTGGGATACGATTCTTCCATACATCATAAATGACAACATCAAATTTTTAATTCCAAAAAAATTATTTATAAAAAAATAATAAAAAGAAAAGCATATTATAAGTACTTATAAACTACAATATTTATCTAATTAATGTATAAAATTAGATAAAATAAAAAAATTAAAGAATATTTTTTTGCACCTCAAACTCTTGATAATAAAAATCATTTGTCTTTTGAGATATATTCTTCCATAAATAACCCTCAAGTTCTATCTTCTCTTTAAACTTGAATGGGATATTTCTGGAGCATGTTTCAGAAAGAACTAACCTAATAAATAAGTTATTTTAGATATTTTCAAATTAAAACCTACAAATTCAGTATAAACCTATGGTGTTGTCATGTATTACAAAATTTTAGAATTTCATGCACAGATCGTTGACAGTTGTAATGTAAATTCTTCCATCAACTCCCTTAACTCTAGGTTGGGGGTCACCTTCTTCATTCATAACGTTTACCCTTAATATCTCTGTCGATATAGATTCAAATTTTGGTCTAGGAGTAGATGATGCATCGATAATATCTGATGGTCTGGATGTAGTAGGGGTGCTAGATGGTGTAGTAGTAGGTAGGGAATGTAACTCTATAGGGACTGTAGTGTGGGAAAATCTTGGAGCATGCATCATATACACGTAGTTCAGAAAACAAAAAAAATGTTTTGGAACTTTCCCAAAGTCCAGGATCTATGTGCCTATACAAGGAAATATCATTAAACCTAGCTGAAAATTCCCAATTCACATACATGTTCATAATATATATATATACTGCAATGTATTGGTGATCAGTATATAATGCATCTTGAGTAGTAAAGTCTTGCGCTATGAACGCATAAGCATGTAACGAGTACATATGTTGAGCTACTAAGGAAGTAATAACCCCTAAAGAAGCTAGAGCAAGACCTAATTGAAAATGA
>JAOQMP010000004.1:26325087-26347443 GCA_027563575.1 Erythroxylum pedicellare
AATTAAAGTTTAATTGAAATTAGAATTTAATTTCAATTAAATTACTAAAACGTCCAAAGCTTATTATAAATAGACTTAAGCTCTATGTAACTAACACTTCATGCTTAACCCTCTCTGTAAGAGTTACAGAGTTCTCTCAACTTGTTTTGTGAATACCGTTAGAAACCGGACACTTGTGCGGCTATGGTAGTTAAGACATATCAGTTTCGGAAACGGTTCGAAGGATACAACAGGATAAAGATCAAGCTTCGGAATATGAGACGAATTAAATTTTTGTTTTATTATGACTTGTGTTAATCATTTTATAGAATTAAACAGATCTTGGTTTCGAAAAATATAAAATTACCAAAAAATTTCTTGATTATTCCATTGCAGTCTGGATTGAATCCTGACCCTATTTCCCAACATTTCCACCCCGATAGTGACCTCCATGTCCTCCGGCAAAGACAGCCTAAGAGACGCTTTGGAACGACCGCGGTCTGGTAAAGAAATATTCCGTAATATTACATTAGGCGCACAATTCTGCATGTCATGCCAATACGAAATAGATATGTTCACTCATATATATTTTGTGTAACAAAAACAACATAGCACATGGGCACAAGGATTCACCTGTAGAAGATGCGGTGGGGTGCAGGTGCGCCATGATATGATGGTGTGCAGTTGACGAGTGTTGAGGTATTTGAGTCTGGAACTAATTAGGTGGTTTATTTTCTTTCGAGTTTTTACCAGTTACCGGCGCATGTGGGTACCATTTGCATAATCTAATTCAAATTCTAGTTGTTTTGGTACGCCTGATGGGTAGGATTTTATTTGTATCTTAAGCACGTAATTGAAGGGAGTCAAATGAGCTTCACTCATGCATGATTTTGTGGCACGTTTTCTGGGTCTAAACCATCAATCTGATTATATTAATGATATGCGTATCCGTTTATTGGATGGGATGAAAAATTCCATTTGTTTGGTCTCACCTCATGCAAGACCCAATCCTTACATTACATGGAATTAAGTTAATAAAATCCTTTTCAGGTTTTATGCAACGGAAGTGGTGGCCAGCCTCGAGTACCTACACATAATCTACCGCGTACTCAAGCCTGAAAATGTTCTTGTGAGATCTGACAGTCACATCTTGCTCACGGACTTTGATCTCTCCTTAAAGGACAACGACTTAACATCAAAGCCTCAAGTTGTCTCCCGTCAAAACAACACCCCACCGGTGGATCCCTCTCGCGATCACCCAACCCACGCGTCGCAATTCACCACATGATCGTGCCTTCTGCCCCACTGCATTGTCGGTGTCGTGCTTGCACCCGACACGTCGACGAAGGAAAAAGAGGTCCAATCACTGTGGCACCCCAGAGATCGTAGCCGAGCCTGTACACGTCGGATCAATGTCGTTCGTCGGGACACACGAGTACTTAGCTCCGGAGATCGTCTCCGACAGAGGGGCACGACAGCGCCGTCGGTTGGTGGACTCTAGTGATATTCATTTTTTGAGCTCTTCTACGGCTTTACTCCGTTTAAAGGGATCAATCACGAGCTAACCATAGCGAACATAGCCGCTGGAGCCCTAGAGTGTCCTAAAGAACAGTCAATTCCGAGCTGGGCAAAGGATTTGATTACACAGCTTTTGGTGAAAGATCCAGCAAAAAGAATGGATTCGACAATGGGAGCAACCGCTATTAAGCACCATCCGTTTTTCAATGGTGTCAACTGAGCATTGTTGAGACGTAGTCGCCGCCGTATAAACCCCGGACGGTCACTAGCCGAAACTATGTCGCCTAAAAAATCCAGTAGAGTTTTTCTAGGTACAAAAAATTGTGTAACAAGGTTTATTCCTATAGACATTCAATTATTATACAATAGGGAATTAATTAATAGGGGGTGAAGGAATTGATTGAAAGACAAACGACGGAACTCATACAGGAATTCATTCTTTAAATTTTTATTTACTTAAGATTATGTTGTCGTCACTCTTTTGGAAGGTTCTTTATTTTTTGGCATGGAAGGAAGCTACTCAAAAGTTGGGAAACTTGGCTAGACCAGCATTTTACATGTACAAACTAACAGCAATGTGAAACTTTGGAAAGGCACACTTTAGACAAGAGTTAATCAATACTACGTACTGAGTCTGTTTTAACAGATCCAAGCAATTTCATCTATATCCATTGAATCCAGAACATTACCTAGTACTTGGTTAAACTATGACCACAGAAGTAAGCCATGACCTTGATTAACTTGGGACAACAAATGGGTAGGCCACAATAATGTTTTCTATTTAATATTAGTAAAAGATGGCTGTGGAGTATAATACAAAGCGGGAATTATTGCAGGTTACATTCCACACGGGTGAATCCGCAAATACTCACCCACGTTACAATATAGTTCTAATTTTGCAAATCATAACCCATTATGAGCTCCCTGGAACATAATAGAGTTATCCATACTAAGTAACAGTCACGGTCTCAGAAGCAGGCTTGGCTTCGGGCTCAGCAGTTGCATCTGCTTCCCAGAAGGCAGTCTTCTTCCCGGTCTTTGAAACAGTTTGAAGTACAGCATCCGGCTGCACATTCCCTTTCACGGTCACCTTCTGCTCCTTCAAATCAATGTCAAATGATTCAACACCTGAAGACAATTGGAGAGGTCTATCATTCCATTACAATCTATAACTTGATCATATGCACGAGAGCACTTTGAAAGAAGACATCAGAAGAGACTTTGCAGTCAGTCAGTCCCAGATGATAAATATACCTTTTTCCCTTCCGTGTATTCTATTTTAATCAATATATTCCCGTTCAGATATGTAGACATCAAATTACCATCTACATTGCTAAACATAAGAAACTGAAAGCACATGTGTTTGCTCCCAACTACAGAGTAAATGAATTTCACCAGATCAAACTACTCTTGATGCCTAAAGATGTTAATTAGATATTTTACACCATTTGGTTTTCCCACATCTAATTGAGACTACAAAACTACTGATAAATGAAGTTTATATGACAGAAGCTAAAGGCATGCTTCTAAAGAGAATATAGAAACTCAGTAGGGGAAACGTTTGACCCTTGCACTGTTGTACAAGAGAAGAACATGTGAGTGGTGGACCAGAGGACGCATAATGTAAACCAATAACTTACTAGCAAAAGTAATGGAACAGATCAACTAAATAGTAAAAGAAAGAAGGCTGATTTCTGTGATGCATTGCAACGAACCTTCCATTTTCCCTAATACCCTTTTCACAGCACCAACACAACCTTCACATGACATACCAACCTTGAGTACAACAGTCTGCAATCAGAGAAAAGATGGCCCATCAGAAGAGAGATGACAAAACAATAGAGCACAAAAATGAATAACGCAAGTTTAAGTTTCACAACTACCAAGAAGAAGAATTGCCCATCAAAAGAGAGATGACAAGACAACAGAACACAACAAGGGAAAACGCAAGTTTAAGTTGCACAACCACCAAAACAAATAACGGCCATAAAAGAAAGGACATACAGCACGGCCATATTTAAGCTGCCATTCTACGATCTATTAAAGAAGATTATGTGTGCAGTTTATACAAAGTACAGATAAGCAGCCTCGAACTTGACTTAACACATAACAGGTTTGAGATACATTAAACTACATTGCTTATTTTCAATTTATTCCAGGAATCTCCTTAGAAGCAACTTCCTGTAACCTTAGCGGACGTTATTGTTCAATGCATATGCTATATGGACTTACAACTAGATACATTGAAAGGAATTACAAAGATTAGTATGTTCAAACAATGGAAAAGGAAGAATCAGTTAAGGCCCACAATTATGAGTCATTTACAGAAGCAACTAAGCAATTAAAATAGACGCAATAGCTAAGTAACCATCTTTACATCAATTTGCAGTCATCTCGCGGTGTTTAAAATCAGAAAAGGTCATTTCCTGTTTCAATGTTCTCTTAATCGCTGCCTTGAACCAAAACATATCGAAACTCAAATTAGAGCTTGAATCCGATTCTCAGAAGAAAAAACAACAAATATGTTATTTTTATCATTCAAACGAGCTTTGAGGAAAAGCTCACAATTAAAAGTACATGACTAACAAATGAAATTGAGAAGAGATGAGACAATCCCGGCACCAAAATCATCTTAGGAAATCGAAATCAGCTTTTGATATGCAATGAATCCAAGGTAGATAATTCAGAAAACCATAAATCAAAGCCAGAAACAGAAATTGCTATGAACTTTGAGCAACAAAAGAAGAAGAAATAAGAAGCCCCAAAACTGAAAACAACATCATCAAAGAACAAAAGAAGAGGAAATCGGAACAGAAGGAAGAGTTATACCTGAGACATGGTTACGAAATTGGATGGATGGAAAGGTTTCTTCTGCTGAAGAGTTTGGATATTGACCTGTATTGATGACGTTTAATTGTGAAGAGCATCGAGGTTGGACCATTTATGGAGAACTTGGGCTCCATCGCTTCCAAAAGATAATTTTTTCATCTTTTTCTTCTTAATTCTTTTTATGTAATAAGAATTAATTTATAGTTGTATCTATGTCAACTACTCGGCTCCGCATGTGTGCCAACCTAATAACCTAACGTAAAAGTTAACCAAAAGCAGCCGAATTAAAAAAGACAGTTTTGCAATACCATTTGGTGCGTCCAAACTCGCCGGATTCTTTTCCAACCAAGTTAGTACGACCACTTCAAAAGATTTTAGTAGTACATATCATATAGCTGCAGTACGTAGTAGTACTAGTACTCCACGTAGCATATTCTTGGCTCAGTTCATCCATTCTTTGTTTTTATTAATTTCACGTATACATACTTTTATACGAGACTTATATAAATATATATTAAAAATAACTGGCACAGAATAAGAGCACAAAAAACGATATAGAGGATCTGGTGTTGTACTACACGGTCATCTCTAGTTTTTCTATTCTTTTAAAGGGATTAAAATTTTATTATAATTAATTTTTATAAAAAATTTTATTTTTATTTCTTCATCTCATTTTTATACTTAATTTGCCTTTGTTTACTTACTTTATGTTATGTGTTTAAGTAACTATGAACGTGTTTTTTTTTATAATTAGCTTTATCAATAATTAAACAGATTTCAAGTAAAAATGAAAAAAACATAAATTTTAATTCAACATGGTATAATGTAGTATTTAGAACTGTTACGTATCGGCTAAAAAACAGAACAGTATATAAGATTTTGGTATTAGTACTCGGTACCGGCCGCTATTGGTTAACTTTTAGAAAACTGAGAGATTATTTAGCAAAAAAAAGAGAGTGGACATTAGGAGGTGATTCTAGACGTGGTAATCATTCTCAAGGGGAAATTTTGATCCAGCGAAGTAGAAAGCAAGAAGAAATCATTGAAAGATCCAAGAGAATACAAGATCAAACCTCTACCTTGCAAGAATATTCGATAGGAAATAAAAGGGAGATTTACAATTATAAACCCATTATTTTCTACTAGTGTTTCTTTTTGTTTATGTTTGATTCCATTTTTATTTCATATATAACTAAATATCTTTAGTTTCTAGGTTAAATGAACCCTATGTTTATGCTTTAACATGTTTTGATTATTTTATTAATGTAATTGGTTTGATTGATATATTATGATTCGACGTGTTAATATATATTATAATAGATCCAGATTATTTGATTATAATATGATTTCATGCATAGAGATTAAGAAATCTTATTTATGAATAGATTTACCATAATTGAAAGGATTTGATTACAACTCTAGAGATATGATGATATAAATCTTTCAAATTTGGGTGAAACCTAGTAGTGGGATTCACAAATTGGTAAAGCAATACTATAAACTTTGACTTGAGTAATTAGGTTGAAAACCTTAGGATTAGTTGTTATTAGACTTAAGGTAAGCTATTTGCATAGCATAGGAATCTCCATAGTCTAATAAATCAATAAATATTTGCATAATAAAAAGGTAATTATTTAAGAGATATTATAGGGATTCATAACCTAGAAATTAATTTCTTATGTTGATTATTTTCTAAGAGATTTCTTATTTCTCTGTTCAATATCATTGCCTACTTTATTTAATTTGTTTATGTTTTATTTTCTTTAAATTAAAAATCACAATCAAATTCTTATATTAGATAATAGGATAATGGTAATTACTAGTATTTAAGTCTTCATAGCATTGACCTGTACTTATCAGTACTAACTATAGCTACATCGTGTCCTTGTGATTAATTCAACATTATCTAACTCAGAAAAGTCAATCAAGTTTTTAGCGCCTTTGCCTAGGATTTTGATATTAAGAATACTTGAATGCTATTACTCAAGTCATATGGCTTATTTACTTAATTATCTTTTGAATTTCTCTACTTGATCTTGAATTTGTGGTTTATTGTAGGATTTATGATTTATTGTCATAGGGATAACTCATAATGGAATGATGGAGTGAACAGTACTTTTATGGGAGCCAGCATATGTCTTCACAACCTATAACATCACTATATGGGGGAGAGAGGTTTCCTCATATCGTTTCGGAGGCTCAATCGATGTCTATGCTATGTTGTGACATATGTGGGAGTACTTACTACAATCATGAATGTCGAGCACCGAACTATATGTGAGAATGACCGAACAAGCATAATCAACCTTAAGGTGCATTATACGAGAACAAATACAATTTAGAATGGAGAAACTCTTACACCTATGGATGGAATGACTATGCGCCAGCTAAATATTTACAACACCAAGCACCTCTAGTTAATGAGCCAGCTTTGGAAGATATGATAACTACTTTCATTTAAGAATCAAACATGAAGCATCAAGAAATAGAGACTCGTATACAAAATTTGGTGAATCGAATCAACCAACTGGCAGAGGTAATATCTGATGAGATACAAAGGAGTTTGACCAGTACTATAAAAGTAGACCCTACCAAACATGGAATGGCAATCACCTTTAGTAGTGAAAAAGATCTCCCAGTAGAAGAGGAAGAGGAAAAGGAACAGAGTATTACAAACAAAGTAATGGAACTCCTAGCTGAAATGAAAGCTAACATATGTGAATTCAAGAGTGAAGACAAGACAAGTTTTATCTTCATAAATGGAGTGGGATTCCAAGAAGAACTTCTTAAAGAAGCCTCCATCCAAAAAGAGGAAGTAAAGAAATGGCAGGAGATAATAGAAGAAGATAAGCCAGAAACCTTTTTCTAGGACGAAGAAGAAGAGTGGATAGAGATGATTAAGGAAGAACTGGCGGAGGAACTAGATAAGGAAAGTACTGATAAGGTGTCGATAGTGATCTTAAGTAAGGACGCTTCCTACTTCCTCTGACAAACTGTTGGAGCCAATTGAAGATTCATTAAGTTTTGTTATTTCCTATTTTATTAATAGTTTGTCATTGCAATAGGCATTAATACAAATGATTGGAGTAATAAATTTTATAAATTATGTCCTTGCTATTATCTTTCAGCATGTGGCTTACTTACAGGCTACACAACCTTTATGTATAGAAACAACTGGAAGCAAGCCACTCATTATTAATCCGGGATGAAGTTGAGCATAAAGGATATGTCAAGCTAACAATGTTAAATAATTGTTGCATGGGAAGCAACCCATGAAATGGGATATGCTTTTTTTAATTTTATGTTATCTCTATTTTCAAATTACGTAATTTTTTTATTGTTATTTGTAATTTTATTTTATTGTTTTATACCTTTTTTGTTTATATCTTGCAAGGATGTTAGTATCATATTGGATGGATCAAAATTAAAAAATTGTGTTACTCAAGAAAGTACCAACTCTTCCTCACTTTTTAATATATGCTTATATTGTGTACATTGAGGACAATGTACAAATTTAAGTGTGGGAAGAGTTTAATGAATTTTTAATGATTTCTTTAAGCTTATTATAGTCTTTATTATTAAATTTTATAAACTAATATCTTTAATTGACTGAAATCTATCCATTAATACTGTGTTTCATTATTAAATATTGATTGAATTGGTATGTAAAAGGATGATAATTATAATAAAATTTCTTCTATAAGTCATATTTCTAGAATTGATTGAAATTGTCAAATTGAATGAAAAATTCAAATTATTTACACACATATACTCCATATTTTTTGTAAGTTTTTGAACTTAAAAGCAAAATTCCAAAATTTCTAAGCTCTTGTTATCCTTTCATGTGTGCTATCATGTTTAGTAGAATAATTCTAGAACTTGCTTTTATTATATATATTGAGATTATAATTGTTAAATTAGAAGCATCGACATAATGAAGGCACTTATATTCAACAACTTGTTTAAGCCTATTTAATTGAAAATTACCACACCCTTAAATTTACGTTTAGGAATAACCAAGTTGAGTCATAACCTTTTTTATTGATTAAACCAACATATTAACCTTTATCATATTTTTCTTCGATGACCTTTTATTGTTTTAAACTCTGAAGGTTTTTTTACATTATTTGCTTCTTTGAAACTTGAATTTTTGAATGGTTCAATATTTCTTTTATTGTGGTACATGATGAATGCTTAAAATTATTGTGAAAAAAAGAGAAAAAAATATAGCACACACACACACATATAAAAGAAAAGAATAAATATATAGTACCATTAGTTTGCAATGAATGGACCTATGTGTATTGTGAATAAGTTTCATGTAATTTTCTTTTCAGGAAATTTCCTTCAAATCAAAATTTTTATTATCCTAATCATTACCTAACTTAAGCCCTGTTATAACCTTATAAGACTTTTTTATTTGTTCTTCTAGTTTATACATAAGTGGTAGAGATGTGATAATATTGCAAGCCTATGGTAAGAATTTTACTATGCATTGATTGAGAGTTTGATGCTTTTTACCCCAAACACTTTAGTGCATTGAGTAAAATCCTAGTAAGGGTGTAAAGGTTTAAGCTTTTGATTTCAATGTGATTATTGATGTGATTATTATTAATATTGACTTAGGTTAATTTTAGGATAATTTGATTCTAACTATATGTAAATTTGATTCAATAAGATATAATGATTTAGAGTATGATTGGACAAATCAAGATTAATGAAGGATTGTTGTTATTAAATTTATTATGGTTTGCTTTAGGACAAGCAAAAGCTTAAATATGGGGATGTTTAATAGATGCATAATTAACCATATCTATACCCCCTATTTGATTTATTTTTACTTGATAATTTATACTTTTATTGGATATTTGCTACTTATTTTGCTCTAAGTGTATTTCTAGAATACAATTGCCTTTATGGACTAAAAGCAGAAGATTTTGGAAGAAAACACGGCATAAAACAAAAATTCAAAGCACAACAGGAAGGCACAACCATGCATCAGCCTTGTACACTTCTCTTAGGTCATACATATTCACAAATTAAGGAGGTTTTTGGTTAACACAGTTTGATGCATAGTCGTGCATCATCTTATACATCTCCTATAACCTTAAAATATATTATAAAAAGATGTTTTAGAAGGAAAAAAGTAAGAGTAGACATTAAGAGGTGATTTCAGATGTGGTGATCATTCTTAATGGGCAATTTTGATCTAAAAAAATGGAAAACACGAAGAAATCATTAAAAGATTTAAGAGAATACAAGATTAGACCTCTACATTACAAGAATATTTGATAGGAAATAAAAGGGACATTTAGAATTATGAACCTTTTATTTTTTTATTTGTGTTTCTTTCTGTTTATACTTGAGTGTAACTAAATATCTTTAGTGTCTAGGTTAGATGAACCCTATGTTTATGCTTTAATATGTTTTGATTATTTTAATAATGCAATTGATTTGACTGATATATTGTGATTCAATTACGTATTTAATATATGTTCTAATAGATCTAGATTACTAGAACATAATCTGATTTCATATATAGAAATTGAAAATTCCTATTTATGAATCAATATACCATAATTGAAAGAAGTTGATTGCAACCTTAGAGATAGAATGACATAAATCTTTCAGATTAGGGTCAAACTTAATAGTCAGATTCACATATTATTAGCATGACATAAATCTTCTAGATGAGAGTCAAACCTAATAGTGGGATTCACAAATTGGTAAAGCAATTCTATAAAATTTAACCTAAGTTCATATAATGTTTAACTATTAGCATACCATTGGAATCTCCACAATCCAATAAATCAATTAAACAACTGCATAATAAAAGGATAATTATTTAAGATATTTTTGTGGGATTCTTAACCTAGACATTAATTTTTGATATCAATCATTTTCTAAGAGATTTCTTATTTCTCTGTTCAATATTGTTGCCTACTTTATTTTATTTGTTTAGGTTTCATTTTCTTTAAATTAAAGATCACAATCAAATTCATAGACTAGATAATAGGAATATGATAATTCCTAGTTTTTATTATCTTCGTGGGATCGACTTGTATTTGTTGGTAATAACTACAACTATGCCATGTACTTACAGTTAATTCAACATTGATTATTAACTCAGAAAAAGTCAATCATTTACACAGTAGGGATACAATGACTGTAATGGTAGTTTAAGTGGAGGCCCTAGCAAGGAAGCTTGCAAATTTAGTACATTGGTAAGACTAGATCAAATGATGAGTTGAATTTTGTGTTCAATGGCATAAAAGCATTAAAAGCCAAGTTAGAAACCTTATAGATGAGCTAGTAAAACAAGTGAATTATATAGGGAGTTTTCAAAGACAAATAACCCATACAATAAGAGTTATAGTTTGAGGTGGAGGAATCATCCATATTTTTTCTAAATCAAACAAATAGGTTAAAGGCAACCACCACATGTATTTCAATAAACTCAAAAATAGGAGGAGAAATTAATCTTAAAGGAATTGACAAGTAAGTTTATAACTACATATGAAGCTCAATTATAAAATCAGATGGCTTTTATTCAAAACCTTAAAACTCAAATCGGTCAATTAACAAAATTTATAGTTTAATAATCTCAAGGGGACCATTGCTTAGTGATAAAATTCTAAACTCAGGGAATATGTGAAAGCAATCACCTTAAAGAATGAGAAGGATTTGGCAAAATTATGATTGATGCTAACTAATAACATAGATGATGAAGAGGTAAAGAATCAAGTTGTTGAGATGAAGTGTTAGAGATAGAATAAAATGAAAGTGACACTAATATCTTCCTAGAAACTTTACCATTAAAGCTAAAAAGATTTGGGGAGCTTTACTATAACCTGTAATATTAGTGACATCTTCATAAATGAGGAATTAATGTACTTAGGTTCTAGTATTAATATGATCTTGTACTATCTTAAAGAAACTAGGACTAAATAAGATGATAATGGAATTTGTAAATAAATCAATTAGGCATCCTAGAGGTATTAGGGATAATGTTTTGAATAAAATTGATATGTTTATATTCCTAGTTAATTTTAATATTCTTGATATGGAAGAGGGCACTAAAAAATATCTAATTTTACATAGGCCTTTTTTTGTAACAATCGTTGCAATTATAAATGTCAGGAAAGGTGAATTAATTCTTAAGGTTAGGGATAAAGGGATTTTATTCTTGATCTTATGTAAGAGTAACCAATATATGGTTAATAATAAAACAAATTTTGTTCCACTATGTTTATAGGTAGACACAATGACAAAACAATATGATAAATTCCCTAAATGCGACTCACAATAGCAATTCTCCTAGCCAGCAAGTCAATGTTTTGTAGAAACAACTCAGGATAAGCAAGTTTAAATTTGTTTAGCAATTCCCATATAATGAATAACAATACAACTTGTATTATATTTGAGGATCCAAACAAGGTAAATTATCCTAAATTGAAAGAAAAAGGGAATTAATGATCAGATGATTTCAAGGAGATAATTTTTAGTAATAACTAGAAGAAGATATAGGGAAAAAACTAGGTAAAGGCCTCATAAAGTTTCATTGTCATTCCAAGCATGGATTGTCAGAAGGCATAATTTTCTTACAAAAATAGGTACCAAAAGGCATAATTTCCTTACAAAATAGGTAATTTGTGGTTATATTTTGATAAGAAAACATGTATCGATAAGTCTTTTAGAGAATAAATTAAAAATTGATTAATACGAAAAATGGTTATTGGTTGTTGGTAGGGATTGTTCAATTATTTGATGGAGGTTCATGAACTAAAAAATACTAAAGATAAACTTGGCAATCGCACCTATCGTTTTTATCTTATAGTCTAGTGAATACAAGTATTAGTAATTGTATTAGTAATAACTATCATTTTATTATCTAATTTAACAAAACTAATGATTGACATAAAAAAAAAGTGGTTAACAAAATAAAATTACTAATATAAAATATAAAACAACTAATAAATAAGAATGAAACAATTAAATTGATAATCAAGATCTAGATGTAGAATATGTTATAACCTTTCTATGCTTAAATTTATCTTAATTCAATTATCAAACCTAGTTTCTTGGATTAGTAGAAATTTCAAATTTATAAGTATATTTTTCGTAAGAATTACTTTTCTATTTAATTTAATTGATTGAAATCTTTTTTAATAAAAATTTTAAGAGTGCGTTAGCTTGTTCTATAAATTTCTTTATTATATTTGACTCTAACCAAAATGATTTATGTGTTCTTATTTTTAGGATTGTATGTAACTCTTATTACGTATGCTACAATCTACTTATACATATGATTTTTCAATCTTTATAGATGAAATCTAAATTGTAATTAAAATGCTAGCAAATTTCAATTCAAACATAAGAAATAATCATGAATAATTTATAAGAAATTTTGGGTCTTCCATTAAATTTAAAGTTCATTTTATCTAGATCTGTCCTAATTTAGTTCATATTAAGATAAAGAAAACTAATAAAAATCGAAAAAAAGTGTAAAATAAAAAAGCTCATTCTTATAGATATTAAAATATTAAATTTCTTTAGTTGAATTTTATTAGGAATCTCTTTCTTTCTCTATATAATTGCTCCTTGCTGCCTCAAATTGCTGTAATTTGGCTCTCTAATGATATTTTGTCACCATAATATCCCCTTTATTCTTTTTATGTCAAAACCCTAGAAACTTTATAGTATAACACCAAAATGGATCCAACATAGATTCTTGTTGCACCTATGTTATTTAAACCTTTAAAATTTGTAAAAGTCATTGCCAATATGGATCAATAACACTAATTCATATGGCAATTATGTTACTTAACCATGAATATGGATTAGATACAAATCTGTGTTGGGGATTTACGTTCAAAACCTCCCTTTGAAATTATGTCAAAACTGCTTCAACTTGACTATAATCTACTAATATTCGTTCCTTATTTATTGGAGAGTACAAGGAGTAAAAACAAAATATAAGCTAAATTGAGTACCAAATCCTATAAAAACCATTAAAAAATAAGAAAAAAAAACACTCTTAAAATCATACTAAAAGCATAGTTTAATTAGAACTTATCAAATTAACTTGAGCATTTTCTTTTATCATGCAAATTTATCTCAATAAGACATCAACCTAGATAAGTTAGGTTTCAGGAAAATTTAATAACTTAATCAATAAGTTCAATTATAATAATTATTAGTTCAGTCATCCCATTAATCAATAGTTAGATCTCTGGACAATACACCTAACTTGTAATTCAACTTCAACCACACTAAATAATATTTTAAATTCAAATCAAAAAAATTAACCATATGTAAAGCGAATATAAAAAGTGAAAAAAGTAATGTAATTTTTATAAGCATGATTGACTTAGCTAAAAAGTTATCTTAATCTTTTTACAGAAGGGTAAACATCTTATTATGAATATCTTTAATTACTTAATCAGGTCACAATTTTAACTAGCTATTAGTACTATTCATAACTTTGACCCATGACTTAGATCAAATTAAAAGAGTAGAATTTACTTATGAACATTTTATTTATGAATTTTTTATCAATGCATAATTAAAATGGACTAATTAACCACTCATGAACCCAAAATAAAATAAAAACTCAAAATATTTCAACATTATTCATTTGACTCATCATTCAATCTAAGCATGATCATCAAGACTATTTAATAAGTTTTAATTAAAGTACTCATCAACAATCATATATGTTAAATAATTCAATCTATTCTTAAAACAATATAACTTCTAATATATCAAGTCTTTCACCTCAATTTCCTTGCCTAACTTCCTAAAGTTTTCACTGACTAAACTAGATGCAATTGGAATTTATAATTAAACTAGGTCTTAAAGTAATCACTCTCTCACATTTAAGTTGTACATTATCCTAAATGTATATAATATACAAGAATATTAAAAACTAGATAATTAGGATAATTATTACTTCTTTGGCAATAAAATATCACATGACTTATCGAATTCCATCATTAATTAATCATTAATCAATCAATATGACTCCTCAGCTACTAACTCTCCTTTTCGATGCGCCTTTATTGCCAGCTCTTTAGCAAATGTATAAGGGTGCTTTGTAATATGAGGTCTTGTATATAGTGTTTCCTTTATAACCTATAAAAATCAATCAAATTTCATCCCAAGTAAAGTAATCATTATTCAATGCTAAAAGACTATCAAAATACACTTATATCCATAATTGTAGTGTTTTTTTAAAACTTAAAAGACATACAACAAACACTAACATTATGCAAAAACTTACTAAAACTATTGTTAACGATCCTAAAAACTACTAAATTGAAGTAAAACCTAAATTATTTGGTTGCTCCTAGCAAATGATTTTTTATAAGTCTTTTTTTTAACTTCTTACTTAAGCATTTAACTCATCATTAGGTTTTTGGAGATTGTAAACATCTTTACTTTGTTTCAGTATGTCAATCTTCTCAAAGTTCTTCTTCCCAATTATAGGATCATTAGCTTCCAAATATGCCACATGCTCTATTTGAACAGAGCTATCCATCTCTTCTTCTATATAAGTTTCCATAGACCATATATGGTTATTTCCTACATAGTCTACGAAGTTTTACTATCAATAACATCTATATAAAAAACAAGAGTCATCTTTATCAAAGGGATGTCTTTCGGATTCCACTATCTTAAAAATTACTTCCTCAATCTCTACCCTTAGGATTAATTTCCTATTATGCACATCAATAATAGCTTTAGTAGAAACTAAGAAGGGTCGTGCTAAGATCAAAGGAACCTTTATTATCCATCATATTCACAATTAAACAATCGATATGAATGGATAAAATTTGTAAACCTTAACTAAAATATTTTCCATAGTGCCCCTGTGACACTTAATTGACCCATCCACTAGTTTAATAACCATCCTAGTTAGCTTAGGTTTCACCCAATCCTAGTTTGTTAAATATGTAATATAGCATCAAGTTAATACTAGTAATAATTTATAGACATCTTCTCAATCAATTATTGCAATTCTTAAGGATTTTTGAAGTTGGTAGTCATACCCAAAGATGCATCAATCAACTATTTGGATGGATATATCAATCCACTCTGAAATGTTTTCATTTATGATCCCAAATAAAGTCCATAGTGTGGGAAATTTCTCAATAACTCCTTTTATATCTGCAAAGTGTCATTGGACATCTCACCCTCTAATTGTTGAAAGGTAAAATATGTTGTTCATACTAGAGGATAATGTTTAGCTAAAAACATTTTAGCTAAACCATTCTAAGTGCTAATAAATCCAACAAGCATTAATTTTAACCAAGACTTGGCTCTATTTTTCAATGTAAAAGAAAAGCATCCTCTGAAGCTCCATTAATCTTAAAAGTATCATATATCTTTAAAAATTTACCCATGCATGTATTTGGATCCTCATAAGACAAGACATCAAATTGCACCAAGTTATTAAACCAACTAAATCATATTAAGCTTGATCTCAAAATTGTTTTCCTCCATTCTTGGCCGAATTATGTAAGATTGTTTTCCCTATAAGGGATGGCCTAGCATGATTCCTTATAGTACACTATCCTCCCTATCTTACAATTGTGTTTAGTAGTTGAAACCTTATAACTTCTAGTTGCCTTCAAATTCCTAGATCTTTCTCCCCTAATTAACCAAAGTAAATTCCTTTAGACTTTTAGATTTGGCTCAACTCGTAGTTTGAAACTACTCTTGGTTATAAACCAAAGTATCTAAATCCTAATATTTAACAAACAAACATAAGATTAAGAGAAAAGTTCTAAAATAAATAAATATAAAAAGAAAGAATAATTGATTATATTAATAGAAATAGTGTTCCTAATATTTGGTCCCTAAAAATGGTTTAAATTTTTTTGATATATCCACGATTTGAACAATAATAAAGATAAAATAGGTACGTGCACCTATTGTTCTTATAATATACTTTAGTGAACACGAGTATCATTCCTGTAGGGACTACGAGTAATAATTATCTTTCTAATATCTAAACTATCAAAATGAATTATTCAACTAAAAGAAGTGGTTAAATAAAGTAGAATTACTAATCTAAAATAACAAATTAAAGCAATAAACAAGAGCGAAATATTCAATTTATAATCAAGATCTAACTGTAGAATCCCCCTATAAACATTCCATGATTAAATTTATCTTGATTTAATTGTTAACCTTATTTTCTTAGACTGGTAGAAATTCCAAAGTTATAACATATTTTTCCTTAAGAATTATAACTTTGACCTTTATATTGATTGATTGAAATATCTTTTTCTAACCAAAACCCTTATATAAAATCAAAAAATTCAATCAAAATGCTAGCAAATTTTAATTCATAGATAAGAAGTAATCATGAATAATTTGTAAGGAAACTCGTGTCTTTCATTAAATAAAAGAGTCAATCTAAATAATAAAAAAAACATTTGAGTTTATCTTATTTAGATCTATCACAATTTAATAATAAATCCAAAAATAATTAAGAAAGAATACAAAATAGGACATTCTCATAAATCTTGAAATCTTGAAGTTTTTCAATTAAATCTTAATGGGAATTCCTTTCGCTCTCTGTAAATTTTCAAAATTACTCTGGTTTGGCTCTTTAATGGCATTCCTCTCTCACAATAATCCTTGTAATCTTTTTATACGAGAAAACCTAAGAAGTTTCATAACATAACACCAATATGGGTTAAAGAAGGATCTGTGTTACACTCATATTATGTAAGCCCATAAACTTCATAAAAGTTGCTACTAATATAGACCCCCAACATAGATTTATGTTTCAATCATGTTACATAACCTTGAAAATGAATTTGTGTTAGGGATTTGTCTTATAAAATATTCCTCTAAAATCATATCAACACCATTCTAAATTAATTCTAATTTGCCTAAATTCATTCTTTCTTTATCAGAGAGGAAAAATGAGATGAAAATAAAATATAAGCCAAATTGAGTATCAACTCTTATTAAAATCATCAAAACATAAGTACAATGCTCTTAAAATCACGTATCATTTCAATGGTAAGATTGTTATTACTTTTGAATAAAATAAAGGTAAAGGCATTTAATCAAGATCATCATATCAACCAATTTACTTGAAAGTTAAGCTCTTACCTAATCTATGTCTTATTTGCTTTACTTTTTTTGTTGAAAATTTGGCTTTCTAGAAAATATCACTTTAGAATGAACTAAGACCAATCCACGGCAATATATATCTCTCCTAGATAATCTTTGGAAACTTCAATAGCATTTTACTTGCTTTTAAGAGTCTAAAGGTACTAGCCTAAACATGTTGAATTTTAGTGATGATTTTAGAACTTCTATAAGTCAAATAAGAGTGGCAAATTTAAGATTTGATGGAAAATTCTTCACTTGGAATAATATACAAAAGAAGATGGTTCATTATAAAAAAACTAATATGGCATTAGTAAACCACTATTAAATGTGAAAATTCCCTATCAATAAGCCTATGTTTAACAACAACCTTATTTGTTACCATAGTCTTATTAAGATCCACCATTTAAAAAAGAGACTCATAAGAAAACCACATTAAAGTTTAATAACTATTTAACCAAGATGGAGGGCTACGAGAGAGCTGTGATTAGGAATGACAATAGGCTGGGCTAGGCTAAGCTTAAGTCAGATATAGTAATTCTAGAACTCGAGCCCGACCTAAGGTTCGATTAGGCATTATAGCCAAGAACTTGATAATATGAAGCCTCAAGGCCTTGGGACAAATGCATCAACCGAAGCAACTTGATAATATGAAGCCTCAAGGCCTTATAGCCAAGAACTTGATAATATGAAGCCTCTAAGGCCTTGGGACAAATGCTATAGACTCGTCATGATCCTACTTTATCCCATATATGACAAAGAAACCCACATTTAACAGTTCAACCCAATAAACACACAGTTCGTCAGTCTTTGTGTAAACTTCGTCTTCATTGTGTGTGAGGCCATGCCTCCTTCCAATGGATCAAGCTCAGTGCAAAAGGATTCCCATCTCAGAATGCATAGTCTCATTTACAAAAGTATTAAATAGGCGTTCCTGCAAGATTGGCAGAAATTGAACATTTTACGAACTGTTCCTCTAGCTTACTTCTCAAGAGACAATGTACATAGTATCCAACTAGAAGTGCATGGCCATGATGACTTTTTTGCAGGTTTCAATGAAGAAGCTATTTTTGGCACTAAGTGGATAAATTCTAATGGAACATGGTAAAAATAATTTGCATCTGAATCTGCTCTGACCTGATAAAAGTACCCATAATTAGCATTAGAATATCTCCATGTCCATCGAGTGTGCTAGTACTCCGTCATCTTCCCACTCCACATTCTTGGCTTTTGGATCTTTTCCAATTAATTTCAATGGCACTTCCAGTGGTGGTGGTTTCTGCGTATATCAGACGTGAACTGCTGTATTTCAGACGTGAACTGCTGTTTATGAAATCATTATTTTTGACCTTAATATCATCTCCTATAATCCAAATTATCATCTAGAAGATAAAAGAAATCCAATTCATTAGATGAAGATGAAAGTACCATGCAGCGAATGAGAGGCCAACTAATTCCACGGAAGAAAGGGTGTTGCTTGATTTCACTAGCACCTGAATGCGATCCTAAACGCATGGCAGGATCTCTGATCAACAGTGCATTAATCAATTGCCTGGCAGTGAGACTAACCTGAATTGTTAAGTCAGTAATTTCAGCCACCAAATAGTAGAAGGCTTAGAAGCTTAACAGATTACGACGGTATAAAATGCATGAAGTCTTGAGGCTAGTCATGCATACAAAAGATTGGGATCAGCATTAAAGTTTGTTTGGGTTGTATGTATAATGCTTTAAAAGAAAAGCCAAGTAATATCGTATTTAAATCCATTGGCATTTATGGTTTTTATACATGTGAAAAATAGAACCATAGAACCTTAGTTGCATCAACAATAATGAAAATTAATTTCAAGTTGCAATAGAAATAACTCGGTAAGTATTATTCTCTAGTGGGAGATAAGAGTGAAAAGAGAAGGGTTAGTAGAATGGCTTAACCATAATTAGGATTCAGGTCTACTTAGGACAATGGCTTAACACAGGCAATTGTTAGTTTCTAGCACAGGACAAATAAAAGACATGGTATCTACCAATTCATTGACGCAGACTGGCTAAAATCTTATTATCTCTAATTTCTTTTGACGAGTTACTGTAATTGTTCCTTTCTACGTGTACAGTAAAAATATATTCTTCAATTCATGTGGTAGGCAACACAAACGAAGAACATTCTAAATGAAACAGCTAAAAGCTAGAGGTAAGGAAAATAAAGCCTAGCAGAAAACGATGGAAATTAAATAACTTACTGGTATGCTACTCGGAAAGGTAAGATCTTTATGCAAAATGTTGGAGAAAGTCTTTTGCCTGTTCTTTCCTCTGAAAGGTGTACGACCATATAGCATCTCATACAACAGGACACCTGAATTGGAATATATAAACAAGTCAACGGTTAACTTGGGAAGTTAACGCAATCTATAGGAACAATTTCCGCAGAAAATACACCTTATATACCAAGAAAAAGAAAAAGAAAAACTGCAAAAGGATTAGATGTATTGTCCAGCCAAGGACGGGACGACCATTTGCTAGGAAACTGGAACAAGAAAGGCAGACATCATATTTTTTTAGAATCCACGTCCCCCATATGCCACCCTACTAGATGAGAATGTGAAGCCTCATGGAAATAAACTAAGTGTATCATGTGCTGCATCGTACAAGTTAAGAAGTTCCGTTAAAGGAATAGCTATCACCAAATTTAACCGTGCTTTGAATCGAATTCCCCTCAATATTCAATAGTGTGAAACTAAGTATGATACCATGTGAAGTAAGAGAAAGATCTATACTAGGTCTAACGCGGTTCAGTTATCAAATAAATGGTTGTATTACTAGTTATATTGGTTCACATAATTTTTCAGGTTTAGAGGCGTTGCACTCTAGACCAAAACCAGAAAGAAGAAAAAAGAAAAGAAAAAGAACAGCTGATATTATTAAGAAAAATATGATTTAAGTGTTAGTCAATTGATAGTTGTGGCATGCCAGAATGCACTTACCAAGAGCCCACCAGTCGATAGCACTACTATGACCTGAGCCTGTTATTATTTCCTGAAACCAAAGAAACCAAACTATTATGTGAACCAAAATTATACTACCATGATTAAAGTGCTTTTGTTATTTTTATCATTAGAAGAGACATCTATTAAACTTTTTGAGCAGCTTGCAAGGAGACATTATTAACAGTGAATTATTTTAACTATTATATTACAATTAATTATTATATATAGAAATAACTAGAATATAGATATATATAAATTCATCGTCACAAGAAACTTGATGATAAAGAAATCAGTGTCAGCAACAATATTCTGATCTTCAACCATTGTATTCTTATCCAGTAGTTGTATGCAATGCATGCTTGCTTCAATAAGCGAGAATTAGCAGTCAACATACTCGAGTTCAAGAAAAGCAACTACCATTCTCGTAGTTTAACACTTCCAAAGAATTGGTATAACGGTACCTTCATAAATTATACACTCTGAATGTAATAAAGAGAATCAAAACAAAATATATAATCAACAATCCATTTATTGTGTTAGAAATTTAAACTTCCATGGTATGAGGTTTCATATACCGGAGCAATGTATTCTTCAGTTCCAACAAAAGAATTCGATTGTGCAATTGGTTCTGCAACAAAAATTGCTGGTGGCTGGCTTCTGGATCTTCTTCTCCTATCCGATGGCGGATTCACAATAATCTGCAGCACATACAAAAAGTTTAGATAACTTCCAAAAGAAGTCACAGAAACTTACTGTAAGATGGAATGTTGAAAATATCATCTATTGCTTATCAATCAAGAGCCTACCATTAAACGTGTCATGCCGAAATAAAGCAAACCTAAAAATCTTGCTACATTAAATCAAAACTAACAAAAATTCTTGAGAAATTTTGGGTGAAGGAAACTCCACAATTTAGAAGAAACTAAAATGGAAGGGTAACCACCCCTCTTTGTATGATGTACACCTATAGAATGTGCTGTGGATCACCTGAAATTTCCCTTTGGGCACTAGATAGAATATGATGCCCTAATTAAAATCCTCAGAATATGGAAAATCAAAGTTAAAATGCATGCATGCTTATATAATTACATACTTGTGGGTTACAGGACGTCACAAATGATAAATCAAAGTCGGTTAAAACTATATGACCATTCTTCTGGAGCAAAATATTTTCTGGCTTTAGATCCCTGTAAATTATCCCTGAGATGAAGTCATTAGAAAATGTCAAATCAGTTAAAAGAAATAAGGAAGGACAAAATTTACTACAGAGAAGCATTATAAGGAACATTTTGTGCTACATATATAACAACCAAATAAAAAACTAACCATCTATGGTTGTAGAGACTCATTCAACACTCGTCTAGTAGGATTAATTGTTGAAATAAACCAAAAAAGAGTTAAATATTTCTTGTCATTAATTCAAAAAAAAAAAAGCAAGAATTCCTGTGTTTAGCCATTGCCAAATAAAAATCAGTTTACACATGAGACTGCCATACAGTTCTGTAAGTTCCTAATTCATTTAAGAAGAAACTAAATAGTGATATGTCCACACATCATTGCCACATTGGCAAAATGTGATCACTTTTCCATCCCGTCAATAAGACACCGTTATCAAATGCATAAAAATAAATGTGTTTGCATGACCTTGAATGGTACACCCTACTCATTACTGACAATCATTTTTCCTTTCTGTATCATTTTTATCTTACCCATCATGAAAAGCTATGTAAGCTACACTTATGTCCCTTCAACTTACCATGAACATTTACTCATCAGGGAAGCACTTATATGTCACGTACTGTTAGGATCTACAGGGGAGAGAGAGAGAGAGATTTGTTCCAGATGGAAGAACAGTGGGCTAGGAGGGAAATTAGTTATCTGCTGAGGTGGCAAAGTAGTTAGAATAACAGAATGTACCTGG
>JAOQMP010000004.1:26347543-26361893 GCA_027563575.1 Erythroxylum pedicellare
ATAACAGAATGTACCTGGGGAGGGGATTTATGTAAGGGGGAGAGAGAAGAGAGGGGTCAGGGAAAAAATTAAGTCAATATAGTGACAGAAGGATATTCATACCTTCTGAGGAGCAAATCTGCTCTGGTTAGGGAGAAATACTGTTTCTACTATACTGTTGTGATAAACACATTATAGATATATTGAAATAATATAGAGAAACTCTGTCTTACAAGTACCCATCTTTTCTCCAATTTATATAGTATATAAAGAAAAAGTAAGCATAACTGGTATCGTTAGTACATCATACAATATAGACTGAGTTGATAGAAGTACCTAAACAGTGAAGATATTCCAAGCCAATTACGACCTCGGCTGCATAGAATCTGCAGATAAATAAGGAATGAAAAAGAAAGCATATATATTATTGGTATACAATATCTTATTTGAGGTATATGATTTGAAATCAACACACCAATAAAATGTCTGAGGATTATTCAGATTGTTTTAGATCCCACTGTAAGTTATTTGGAGCAGGGATTGTCAGGATGGAAACAGTTACTCATCTATTTCACTAGTGTACGAGTAGACAAACATAAATCTTTCCCATCACTTCTATGTCCTCTCACTCTTCCTATATTCAATTCCTGAATAGATAGTCTCATTGCACCTCATTTTCTTTACTTAAATCCTTTGAAAATTTCCACCAAAGACATGGACCATACTATAACTCAAATCAGTTCCTCAGCCCATAGGAACAGAAGTAAAGGCCCTTAAAATTCAAAAGACCATCAATTTTCCTTCTAATTTCAATAGCTATATTCAAATAGAATTTTTTGGTGAACTGTTAAGTAAACAAAAGGATTTACAACAAACAATTGTTAATTTGCAAAATTAGAGTACCTTGCAGATTCCTCCTTAAACAATTTCATTGGTTGCTTGTCAAGTAATGCAAATAACTCTCCACCAGGGCAAAAGTCTGTTATCAGACAAACGTGTGTAGAAGTCTGAGGAGACAGAAAAGCATCAGAATATTTTGATATTTCTGATAATCAGCTAATCTTTGCATAAAGAGAAATTCTTATTGCTGGAAGAAAACAATAACAATATTGTGCTAGCAATTTAACCATTATCGAATATCAAGAAGCAGGATAGGAAAAAGGAAAATTTCTGCAGTCAATCATGCCTATAGTAGTTGTACCAAAAATTAGATTTTCAAATCTTGATGCTACAGCAGCATTTTCCCACTATTTTTAGTTTCAACATATAGAACGTTTTATCAACTACATACAAAGAAACTGATTTATAGGATGTCATATAGCAAATAATTTTCTTGGAAATTTGAAGATTGAAAATATAGGAAACAAAGCTAATACACTACAGTTAATAAGCAGACCTGAAATGAAGTGTACAGTGAGGGAAGAAAAGGATGATCTAGAAGACAAATAATTTCCCTTTCAACACAAGCGCGATGAACCTGTAGACATTAACAAGAAAAGAAGATAATTGACCATTGTGTTGCAATTCACGAGTGATAACATCATACATTCACTATTCAGCTCCTATTTTGATATACTTAAATTACTGTTAAATTTGCAATGGGCCTACGGCCTCACATGAGTATGAAAGTTAGCCTATATACAAGCCCAAGTAAGGTTCCACCCTAAAACCAATTGGTCATAAGTGGAATAACCCGATAGGTTTATATGTTAGTCTTCTTTCTCCTCTTTCTTTGATATAGGACACTCACATTTAGGTATTTTCAACACTACCTCTCACTTGAGTCCCTTTTTTTTTTCTTCAAATTTGTAATGAGCCTACGGGCCCACATGAGGAGAAAAGTTAGACTACACACAAGCTCAAGTGAGGTTCTATCTCAAAACCAATTGGTCAAGATCTTTATTGATTCTGATACCATATTATAATTTTTAATATGGGAAGAGTATAGAGCTCATTAACAAGAATTAGGCTTGGGTCCAACCATTGCCAAAATGACTAGAACTAGTCATTTGGTTAGTTCGCCCTTACCATTTATTAACCCTTTAACATTTTTATTTTTAATCAATGAGGGATACTCTAATACTCCCCTTCAAGTGCAACTGGAATTAAACATCTAGTTATCACTTGAAATAAACGCAGTGGTAATTAGATCGGGCCACTGGTACTAGACATTCAAACATACAACTGAGAAATTAAGAATCCAAGTTAGACCTACTCTGATATCATGTTTAATTTGCAATGGGCCTACGGGCCCACACGAGAAGGAAAATTAGACCATATACAAGCCTAAGTAAGATTCCATCCTAAAATCAATTGGCTATAGGTGGAGTAGCCAACTAGGCTTATATGTTAGTCTTTTTTTCCCTCTTTCTTTGATATGGGACACTCACATGTGGGTATTCTCAACACTTCCCTTCAGATGTGAATCTCTTTTTTCTTGGGCAATCCAGAGACGTATGTAAACAATCCTCTCAGGGCTGGACTTCGGATTGAGGTCAAATAGGTTCCCTCTTGGGGCAAACAACATTGCTGGGCCATTTGCTCCATGTAAACTTCAAATCCTTCTCTAGTTACTTAAATGATGGGCCCCCTTTTGGGGCAAACAGTAGGCTAAGATCATTGGCTCTAATATCATATTAAATTTGCAACGAACCTATAGCCCATAGGAGGAGAAAAGTTAGACCACACATAAGCCCAAGTAAGGTTTCATCCTAAAACCAATTGCCAATAGGTAGAGTAGCACATTAGACTTATATGTTAGACTTCTTTCCCCTCTTTCTTCGACGTGGAACACTCACATATGGGTATTCTTAACAATTACTAATCATATTCCAGGTTTTCTTGACTTTTTCAAACTTTAGGCGTGTTTCCTATAATCATTTTCCATCATCTGGCTAGTAGTTCTTAACCAAGTGAATAAAAGAGGATTTTAAAGAGAAAAATGTCTACTAAAGCTTAGAACATATCTTTAGGAGTGACACTCATTCATATTGTAGAGACGTAACAAAATTCAGCTTCCAGTTTGTCCAATCTTTGATATATGCATAATTGTTTCAGTAAAACCATTTACATTCTATGTTCAAAACAAATTTTCATTTTTTGTGCAATAAATATCTATGGACGTAAATGTAGAGCAAGTCTAGTCAGTACTAGAGTATCAGTTGCATTTTGGATAGTACTTAAGGCGAAAATAGAAATGCCAAAGGAAATTATAGACACTAAAATATCTCAACACTTGTTAGTCAAAAACATGCTGCATATTGAATGGAGTTTAAATCATTTATAGTCAACAACAACGATGCAAGTTATTCATCTATGGCATTTCAAATGGAAAGAAATAATCTAGTAAAGGACTTTCTTTTAGACATATCAATAATTTGTCTATCCACACCTTGTTTCGATTTAACATCGCAGATTTCTCCATTGCTTTCATGGCATATAGTTCATTAGTGCCCTGTAATTCCACTAAATGAACGCTGAAACATATGAGAAAAGTGTCCAATTACAAAACAAAGCAACGGGATATAAAGTACGAATAATGTGGTAGTAGTAGTTAAACAACATCTTATTTGACCAATAATAGTTTTTGTAGATTCGCTGTTGAAAACATCAATATACTACACAAAGAAAGAAACAATAAACAGGGGCACAAGAAAATGAATTGTCAATGGAGTGGTCTCAAATAAAGAAATATTAGTAGTAATATTACAGATATTAACAGAATAGTTACTTTTTAATTAGAAAAGCTTGCAATAGACCATAGAATTATGCAGTTCTAGATATTTCACAAATTAAAACACAGCCTAGGCGGAGTGGAGCCTTGAAGTTTCAGGAATTGGCATCACAAGTTGATAATATTAGATTGGTATGAAGTTATCCAAGTTTAATCACCCAAATTCTCAGATCTAGCCTTACTAACATATATATGCATCAATGAGGCTTTCATGAGTCAGGAAGTATTCATACTAAATCTTCCACATTTCCTAAATAACTTGAAAAATCACTTGTGTTTACTAGAATGAATATGATTATAGCAACGCCACTATCTTAAATCCTGGAAAAGAAAGATGGATACAAAGACTCCTTTGAATTATAGTAGCCAGCAACTCCAATAGGAAATATAGGAGTAAACCAGCAGTACCTGCCCGTATCCCCACAACCTAAAGGTTTTATTGGCTTGAAATGATGCAGCCCAATCTTTTCACCTCGTGAAGTGATCTGGGAAGATAGAAAGAGTGAATTTTAACAGGAAAATAGATAGGAGATAAAGAACAGGGACATTATGAGGTATAATGAAAAACAGGAAAGAGAATAGTATAAAATTGGTGAAGGAAGAACTTCCTATTAACCATGCCTCTTCAAACACCTAAAACACAGTTTATCTGATGAATACTATTTATCTTTGAGAAGGAAATACTGCTCATTACATAGTAGCATCATAAGGAACTACTGCTCATTACATATTAGTATTGTTCTTTTTGTTTTGGTAACATCAGCATAAGTTTTAGTCCAGGATCATGATTGAGTCAATTCAAGATCCAAGGTGGTTCTATCTTGAACATCTTACAATAGGTGTTCTTTAATAGCATCTAATAAACCTAAGAGAAATCATAACAGAACTCCCTCACATGTAGAGCCACTGAGAGAAAGTTAGTTGTCACTTTGAGCAGCTGAAAAAAATTAAAGAATGTGGATTTGTCATTGTGATGAAAATTTAGTTCCCTCTTATTTTGCTAGGAGCCTCATCTGACAATGAAATGCTAGTCAGGGAACAATGTAGCAGTATATTGTTTATCAACTAAAAAACTAATTTGAATAGTAAAATAATTGTTGATGTCTTTAAAAGCTAAAACTGAGTAGGCAGCAGTGTGATGAAAAAGAAACAGTTTTGAAAAAAAAAATTGGAGAAAAGAATTAGAATATAATACTATATCCTCTTATAATGCTTCCAATTTTGACATCCCTGTAGTTTCATAGAAGGGATAATAATTCTAAAGTGCTCAACCTTTTCAGATTTTTTCAATTCAGTCCCCAAACTTCTAAATTTTTTAATTGAGTGACCAACCTTTTAAAACTTCAACAATTAAGTTCAAAATTTTAGTTTTGCTGATATGGTAATAGATGGACGTCCATGTGGCATTTAGTGGACATGTCATTTCATCAAAAATAACCTTTTGAAATGAATTGTTAAGGTTTTAAAAGATTGATCACTCATTTGAAAATTTTAAAAACTTAGGCATTGAATTAAAAAATCTTAAAAAGAAACACTTTTAAATATGTTATCCCTTTCTTAGAAATATGTACTTGTCTATCATACCAAGAAAAAACAGAACCTAAACACGCTCCTTTCTTGGTTGTATATATTACACAATGTTTATGTATTCTTACAAAGTTGTGATACTATTCAAAATGAGGGTCCATTAAAAAATTATTATACCTTCTGTATAGCTTTCCAAGAGGCACTATCCTTTTTGTGAGGCCGTGGAAAGACAGGTTGAGAATGAATAGCCCAAAGATCTTCTGGTCTCTAGAAAAAAATAAAGAATACCGCATGAAGCATGAGTTGTGACACAAGAATAATATTCCCAGCCACAACTACTTTGATCATCCCAATGTCAAGGCACAATCAAATAGCCAGATCATTTGTTAAAGTTCTTACATATTCAATTTTGATTAGATGTTAGGTAGGAGTTAAAAGATGAACTAAGCTTGTCCTCACAACTCACAACATAAGCATGGAACTAATAATTAAAAACTTTGCTGGAGTGAGTAGTTTGAGAATGCGAAACTAAAGTACAAGAACCTATCCGAGTTGATAAATAAAGTTTATACTTTCAACTTCTTAAAACTTGTAAATGATGATCCTTTTCTCTTCCGGAGAAATATATTTTTAGTCCTTAAACTTAAAGCTATTTTCTAATTTTATCCTCCAACAACTAAATTTTCTAACTCCTCCAACTCTTCTAGTCATCCTACTTTAGGACTTCTGTTAATTTCCTTAACAGAAATCCTATATGACATCAGTTGAATCCAAGCTGCACATACAACTGGAAATGACATGCACTTCTAACTTGAATTCCATGTAGGATTTCTATCAAGGATATTAACCGTAGTCCTAAAACAGAGTGATTAAAAAAATTTGGACACTAATAGAAAGTGTAATAGTTGGACTGAAGGCATTCAAAGAAGTGTAGGAATTTCCATAAGCAAATATTCAGTGACCAAGCAAGGTGATCAAGTTCACGAATGGTAAAACTGAAATAGCAAATAGTTTAAGAAATTTGTAATACTACAGGAAAGACATTTAGAACTGTTCACTAGCCCAAATACAAAGTGAAAGGAGTACCTTACCAAGTTGGCATCAGGAAGATCTCGAACAGCTTCATCAACATTCTCTGCAGTAGCTTTGACCTTATAATGAAACAAATGTCAGGGTGTTAGAAACAAAAAGAAAACACAATACTCCGAATCTGAGATAAATTGTTTGACAAGTTAAGAGTATTTATCTGATAAGTAAAAATCACTAACTGTGATGAATGATACACATAGATATTTGTACACAAGCTTAGAAGTTGTGGTGTTCCGCTGTTATTAAACAATTCTTTTGCAATTTGCTAATGGGACTACTACAGTGTGCATGTTCATGAAACAGCACATCTTTCCATCATGATAAAGAATGTCAATGGTGTTTGGAATCTTCTCTAAGGGCATCAGAAGGAGTTAGCAGGAAATGTATGATTAAGAAAATGAAATATATTATTCCAACAAGTGCAGAACATAATCTTAACTAATTTCCTTAATTAGGTCAACAAGTAACATATAGCTAGATCATCTTCTTATTAATTTCAGTAAATTTATGAAACAAACCACATACCAACATAGTACTTCTATGCTCTGTTCTCTCCGAGAGGCGGTTTCGTAGAGGTTCTATATGATCACTCCCGTCCAGTTGAACACCAATAAAATATTGAAGCTCACCCTGCACAGAGAGAATGGAATTTCTGAATTGGTCAGAAAATTCAGAATTGCTTATAGGAAATGATGATTATGGGTTTGGAAGAATAGGAATCTGATACTTGCCTTTTGATCACGCATAGGTTGCAAGTGGAATAAGTTCCAAAATTTCTTACCTGCCGAAATCATAAGATTCGAAAATAGTAAACTGTCAAATCATAACTTCCATAAGGATAATAGATAGCTTCCAACAGGTACATATTATGATAACTTTCAACTGAAAGTCTTCTTTTTCTCTTCCAACTAAAATGAGTAAAATATGTACAGTGCTCAAGAACTATATTATGGATGCTCTCTTCGTAAAGCTCACCACTCTTGGTGTAGTTGATCAACTGAACAGTGATTTCCCTTTGTTCTCTTATAGCATCTCTGACCTTTGAGACAGTTGATTGGTCTGTTTCAGGTCCTTGAAGAAATCTGCATAATAGATGAAAAAGGTGACTTTCACCTATGATGCAATTACGGGCATAATAAAACTGAAAAGTGTTAATATTCTTCGTCTTTAGACAATTCATAACTAGAAAGCTCTTGGCAAGATAGATTACAATATTGTCAGTACAAAATATGAAGACAAAAGAGTCATTCGCTTTAGATGATTCCTATGATAAGATCACCATTGTAAATTTTATGGCAGTATAGATGACTATAAAGTTTGTACAAAATATGAAGAAACTTGAGGCAGCATCATCAGCTCGATGGGCATAATAATAATCAATCAAACAAGTCATCCCATCAATGGAAGTTATCATGATACTAAGTGTTCCACAGCTTTCTAATTAATTGTGTGAGCAATTGTACTCTTCTGCCCACCTATTCCAGAGTTTATACCTTTGCCACATGCATTATTGAAGTAAGGCTTAAAATTACAGTCCCAAATGGGCTTTCAAGAATACAAGAATTCATAGGTTCCAGATATGGTGCAATGTAAAATGAATGCACGGATACTAAGGGTGAATGAATTAGTACTATGTAGGAGAATCACAGTACAAGTAGAGAACTGGCAGTAAATTGAAAAATCAGACATATATATAAAATCAACACAATCCGCAAAATGCAGTTGATTTATACCGACAGTTCCGTCCTAGGATTTCTTCACGTGTGTATTCTGTGAGTTCAAGAAAGCTATCCGAAGCAAATATCTGAAAATGAAGGTAAAGGATATTATCTGTTTAATGGTAAAGTCCAAATTATATTTTTGAGCAAGTATTTTTAACAATCTCCTGACTGCAAAATAGAATAAAGTACAAAAATGTACATAGAATTCCAGAGTTGGTAACTGGCCAAATCAATTGTAGCTTGTAGAAACCTTTTATACTCTAAGATCATACAAGATATGAAAAAAATTTAAGCAAGTATGAACAAATTGACACCTAGGCTATCAGAAAGAGTCAGTTAGGCAGTAGTAAATCATAGAAAGACTCTGGTTATGTTAATCACTATGTAGTACCTCGCAGAAGTGGTGAAGTCTTCACTGACATTTTTTCTTTCAGTTAACACATCAAAAGAAATTCATAGCAATGATCTGTGCCTTACGATTGGGTTATCAGGAAGTCTAGGATCTGTAATCACGAAATTCTTTTCAATGCGCTCCAATGTAGTTGCCAAATCAATTCCTTGGCGTATATCCCTTTCTCTTATAGAGTGATCCCAGCTATCAGTCCGCTCTATGTCTTTAGTCATCAGAACCTCAGGTACCAAAGTTGGTGATTGTTCATCTTTTCCTATATAACTTAAAGATCTTGCTTTTTTGAATCTGCAAGAGCAAGTAATTCATTTTTATATGCAATGCAACATCTGCTAGTAGATATAAGGTCTGTCAGAAAAATGAATTCAGATGGACATTGAAGAAAAGGATTAAATATCTAACAGATCAGTCAAGGATAAAAAAGACAATCCCCGTAATTAGCTGAAGAACTTTCCATTTACAAAAAGGAGTCAATTTTTGCTCTCTTTCTCTTGCTAGAAACAACACACTTCCATAATGCTATAGTACATTTTTGCCAACACAAGGGAGGATAGTATGCGCAAAGAACAGGGATCTGATAAAATCCAGGAATCATTTAGAAAGAAAAACGGAAAAGAATACTAACCTCATCAAGGAAATGCGGCTTGAATTCCTGGATTTCTTGTCAGCGTCTTGATTAATACTGTTCCTAGATTCCAGCTGAGGAGAATGCCTTCCAGGGGTACTGATGGAATCAAAGCCAACAGATTTAGGCAAAACATAGTCAAGGTTGTCTGAAGTGTCACGACTCATAGTTCGAATGTGAGATTTTGGTAGTTTCAGGGTTTGGACAACCTCCTCAATGGAATTTAAAGCCTCATCTTTTTGACGAGCTGAGAAAAGAAATTGAACAATGAATGAGTTCAAAGCCGTCAGGCACATGTAATCAGAAAAGAAAACCAAATTTCCATGATCTTACCATCATAACGGATTAAAGACTTGGGCAATCCATTTGGGCGAAGAGCTTTTTCATTATTACCTTCTGTATATTTGCTGACTTCCACCTGCATTCTGCAAGAGCAAAATTCAATATCAGTTTTTTAACTTCAAATGAAATAAAATAGTTACCATGGCTATTTTCTTAACAGGGGAATACCATCTAAAAGATGGAATGCGAAAAGGTACAAACCCAATGAATTTAATAGCATTTCCAAGCTCATCTTTGATAGGTGTGATAGTAAGGAGATTCCAGAAAGGAGTGCCATCCTTCTTGTAGTTGAGGAGCCTTCCACAATAGCTCTTTCCACTCTTTACTGCATCCCGTATCTTTGCTACTTCATTCTGGTCAGTCTCTGGTCCCTGAAGAAACCGACTGCAAATACAATATAAACACACTCAAATGTTGGTTTCTCTTTTAACTTTTTTTTGGCTACTTGAACTTATAATTTCGTCTAATGTAAATACATTCCACAGTTTGAAACTAATCTACCTTGATATAGCTTGAACTGGATAACCTGAACTATCAACCTTTGATATCCATTTATCTAAGTTCTCCGATAGTGGTCTACTCTGAATTCCAGCTTTTCCATGATTATAGGAAGGAAATGTTCATATCGACCATTTAAAAGAAGATTTCTCATCTCAATAATGAGTGCGAAAATATTAAACCTTTTACGGTTACGCAAAGTGAAGGAAGTTCATTGAAATAATACCCAAATATCCACATTCGTATGAAGTAAAAGGCAAGCCTTGTGAAACAGTACAGGTTAATAAAGGACAAATATTTTATGCATATTTTTAAAGGTCATTCTGTTAGTAGATTTCCTAAACTAGTTTGATGCATCTTGAGTACAAGCGAGTTGACTAAAATGTTCTTGCGAATAATGCATACAAGCTCAGAAAGTGAAGAAGAATAGCATGTTTACCAGTTCCTCCCAATAACTTCTTTTGAGGTATAACCAGTCATGGTAAAAAACCCACTACTGGCATACATTATAGGGCAGTCTGGTTTAGAAGCATCTGATACAACAAATGTTTGTTGCAAAGTTGATAGCGCATCCTTCAACTCTTGTGATACTCGTGGAAAAGCTACTGATTCAGATTCCTCCGACACCCTTGTTGAATTCACCACAAACCTCTCTGATGAGCTTCTGTTTCTATCTCCATCTCCAGAGGATCTCGTTAGGGCCTTGAAACTACCTCCCCCTGCATCAGACTTCACCACAAGTCCCCATTCTGCAGTTCTTTCTGCTATACTAGCTTCAGTAAGTATTTTATTGAGATAACCTTGTCCACTGGAACTATTGGTCCTTTTCTGTTCTGTTATTGCATCACCATAAGGGGTCTTGGACTGGCTATTCCCTTCTTTTTCAAATGCCATCCACTTGTGCACAGGCTCTCTAATGATACAAGAATCAGATGACTGTGACTGTATGAGTCCCTCCCTTTTAGCTATATCACTCCCTGAACTTGGACTTGGACTAGTTTGGTCAGCATAATGACTTGCTGCTGGCTCAAATATTTTGATTGATCTCTGTTCTTCTATACTAGTGGACTGATAGCTAGCATTTGCTTTCTCTTTGTCCATCTTCCCTATTTATCTGCATCCAAAAGGGTAGATCACCTATGACAACAGCCTGAAACTTACACAAGCCAGAAGATTTTATGTTACTGCACAAGAACAGACGTTTATCTCATAAACGTCCCTATTTATTTCTCCAATCAGAATTTTTGAAGCTTTCAAAGAGAAAGGAAATATCGGGTCAGAAATACTGCTTGGGAAAAAAAAAAAACTCTGTTGGTTTACAAAATTATTGAATTCCCCCCTCATTAAGAGTGGATCCTATTGTAAAGTTTCTGGACTGTTACTTGCAATAAGAGAAAGATTGTTAAAAAATTCCTTTTCAACTAGAACTAGTGGAACAATGCGACATACCAAAATGTACCGCAGCCAAGCTGGTATCGCTTGCTATCAAACATTAAAATAACATTCAAAGTCAGCAACAACACTAATTGATGTTAATCACTTGACACGGCTGTATCTGCTCAAACCTTACAAAGCAAGATGATCGTACGCACTGGCTTCTTGTTCATTTTCAATCTTCCCCTCGTATTGAGGTTGACAAATAATTCAAATTTTAGCCTTCACAGCATCTCCGTTTTAGCATTCGTTTCATAAGTAAACCCAAATTATCAGTTTAAACTTAAGGGCGTAGCTACTTCATTTGGAGTCTTCAATTGTCTTCTCCAATTTAGCAAGTAGCCATCTTTGAGTCATGCAAAAAAAGTATTCAACTAATACAGAAGGAGCAAGCAGCAAATAATAACAATAACAAGGAGATATCCAGCAGTACTACTAAGAGAATCATAAAAGAAACAAAAGACAGACTGACAGAGAAATGTGAGAGCGCCAACCCAGTAAGAAAGAAGAGAAGACACTAGCGGGGAAATTATTCAGCCGCCGGTGGAGGCACTGCCGGAGAGAGAGGGTGTGTGTTGGAGCAACGTTGAACCATATGTTCTTAAACGATAAGTTGACACGGACTGATGTGGATTGAAGAGCTCTGCAGCATGGAACGAGCGGCTACTACAAAAGTGTGGGACGAAATTGATGTTGACTCCGGCAACAAGCATGGCCAGCCACGTCACTTTGGTCAGGTAAACTACTACTTAAATAGTACCACCAGAAAATTAAATCAGTCCTTGGTGGTTGTTTTTCAATTTTAACGACTGTGCGGTTGAAATCATATCATATCTTGTGCTGAATGGACACTTGATGTCCCCATTTGTGACTTACTCTCTCACATATTATTGGTTACTTATATATCCTTGAAAGCAGTGATGCTCCTGGTCTGCAAACAGTGTCTGAATTAACAGAACAGAAACAAGCACTGAATTAGCCTCAAACGTACTCAAATTTGGATGGCATGTCACTCGTAGGGAACGAAAGAATTTAGTTTGTCAAAGACTGGCTCATCCCCGTACAAGAATAACCGTTTGTAATAATTAACTTATTCATTTTTTACAGTTAATAATTAAAAAAATAAAGATGAAAAATGAAAAAATTAAATGTTTTTTTAAATTGTAACAATAAAACATAAATCATAATTGATTTATTCTTGTTAACAATGTAACAATTACTTACCATACTACACAACTCTATTTACAAAATTCATACATTGTTATTAATATTAGATCTATTTAATTTGCATTATGATGCTTATCAAAAGAAATATATACTTTTAAGATATGAATATTTGATATATCTAATATTTTCATTTGAAAAAAACCTCTCAAAGAGAACCAAGGTCAAAGCCAAAATAAGAAATCACAAGTAGATTCTAGTCGTGTCGAATAACATGAGAAACATTGGCATAGAAGAACTAAGACCAAAGCCAAAACAAGAAACCTTAGGACTGTACAACATATTCTAACCAATGTCGGAAAACAAGAGAAACATCAACACCAAAAAAAGAACTAAAGCCCTAACAGGCATTGCAAGACTTTTAAAAGTGCATCATCTATGAGGTTGAAGGAGATTCACATTAGCCAACATATTGCTCTAATTTGGAGACTAATTTAGTATCCTAGTTTGTATTAGCAGATAACTAATAGTTGTTAATATACACTGGCTAATGTGAATCTTATTCAACCTCATCTATGTTGCATCACGTATTCACGCTATGGTATTGCTCCAAAATACATGTTCCCCTAGCTTAATGCCTCTAAATATGTTATGATTTCTTCCAATCTAAATCATATAAATCAAACAACTAAAGACCATTCTAAGTATGATAAGATCCTCCTTCTACCAGTTTCGTGACTTGCTTATCTATTGCACGATATCATTCCAATGATTCTAGTTACAATATAAGTTGAAAGGCTAAGAAGTTTATGCCAAGTAACATTAGTGAATGAATGCTTGAAGAACATATGCTTGATGGTTTCATCTTTATTTCAACATAGAGCACAACTTTTATTTAGGATATTAAATTTAATATTGTTTTTGCTCCTTAAAATTTTCAGTATAGCCAATCATAAGATAAATAAGGTTTTAGGGATGTTAAAACATTGCCACACCAATTTATACCAACATACTTTTGGTTTAGCTAGAGTGAAAATTTCCAAACAAGATTAAATAGTGAAGATTTTAGAGCTATGTCTAAGGCAAATCTAGGTATCAGCTAAATCCTAATTAGGAGCTAGATTTAAGAACCTCTTCTTTTTATTAGAGAATTTCTTGCTTAAATAGGTTGGCCAATTCTTATTAGCTACATCAATGATAAGTTCCACTCTCAGTGAATCAGGAAAGGAGGTTATGAAGATATTGTAATTATGCAATTTAAAGAGAGGGTAAACTCATGCTAGTTGTCAAACCAAATTCAAGTTTCCCTTCCATTCCCTATAATGCATTTGAAACCTTTGTAGACTTGATTTCTAAGGCCTAACATCTTCTTAAGAGTCTATGAAGTATTAGTTTTAGGATAAACATTATGCAATCTAGCTTCTCTTAAATAGTAGATATAGATCCATCTCACCTAGATTTACTCCTTATCAACTAGAAATTTTCACATTCTCTTCACCAATATGACCTTGTTCATGCCTCTTATCGATTTGATCCCTTGTCTACACTAAGTTCTTAGTTTACAAATATTAGCTCATCCGACTTTGGCTCTAGAAGAATTTCTTTCTTTTCCTAACCAAAGGAAAGTCATAAAATTCTTCCAATAGTCTTGTTGATGTTAATATGTAGCTGAAGATAAGAAATTTAGTGAATATGGCATGGTTAAGAACTGAAGCTAAAGCCTATTTGCCATACTAAGAGCTCTATTGCTCATGTAACATCCCCTCACCAATAGGAAGGGTATATTGATAAATTGCTATGTTTAGGAGTGTTTAAATGTGTAGTGACAT
>JAOQMP010000004.1:26371529-26390214 GCA_027563575.1 Erythroxylum pedicellare
TTGCCTGTGTTATTTATTTCTTGCTGCTTAATTTCGTGCATTGGTGAGTTTGTTGGCTGCTGTTTTTTTGTTGGATTGGTTGTGGTTGTTCACACAGGGAAAGGCTTATTGGTTCTGGTTTGTTGCCGCTGCGTGACCGACACCTCCTTTCCGAACAGAAAGCATGTGATTGTACAACCAACGATATTATTTCTCTAAAGAGGATCCGTTTGGAGTAGGGGGGAGGCTGAGTTTCTAAAATTTATAATTTTAAATATTATTTTTGTACTTGATTTTGAGTTTATTGAAGATATTAATTTATAACTTTTGGATTAAAGATATGAATGAAAAAATAGTTCTTGATGTTACATACAAGTTATTGTTCATTGCAGTTTATTTCTAATTTTATTTTTTATATTTGAAATGATTAAAGAATTTTAAATTTGTAGAATTTATAAAACAAATTAGCGTTAAGTTTAAAAGTAAGATGATGCTTTGAGTAGAAGATGAATTATTATTTAAGGGTTAAATACATTCTTTTTTAAGAAGAAAATTAAATAAATGAGTTGGCGATTGAAATTATATAAGAAAAAGTTATTAAAGAATTGATGGACGAAGAACAAAGTATGAGTTGTTCACTCTGAATTTATAATAAACTGTTGAGTACTACTTAAAGAGTAATATTTATAATTCTTGAATTATTAATTTTCAAATGCAAAGGAGCATAGAAGAAGAATATAAATAATTTTAGAAATGGCATATTCAAGAAATAAGATGTTGTGATTCAATAACAAAACATTCATTTGAATTTTAATGATTTAAATTTGAATAGATTGTATGATTTATTAGTTTAATTACATTGTTTATTTTCTTGATGGATAATATAATATAAAACAAACATTTTTATTTTCAATACAATTTTTGGAAATTTAATTTTCAAAATATTGGATATTTTGATACAGCCCCAATTAAAAAGTATAAGGATATCCAGAAACTCCTTGTTCTAGACGCCAGGTAGAGTTGAGAACAGATGTAGAAGGAAAAGAGCAGAAGAATACAAAGAGGTGGTCGCTTCCTACTCAAACAAACATCTTGTAGCGCTTCAGGGACAAAACGTGAACGTCAGAAAATATTCTTTCCAAAATTGATGAGGTTGTCTTTTATCGAAACGAAACAAAAATACCGTCCCAAGTCATGCTAATCAAATCCTTGGTCTTAAAGAAGCATTTGAAATAAAAGCATCGAGGTGGTGCCATCATCCTGATGGAGAACCGTAGCCTAAATAATGCAGACGCCAGATTGAACCACGCCGTATAGAATAAAATTGATCATTATAATTAATTAACTTTTGATATTTCATTACGTATATTATTTTGGTTTTTCCTGTTTTTCTTGTTACTAAGTCTCTTATTGTTAATTGCATCTCATTTATAGCATATCCTAACGTCCGTATTAAAGCGAAAGCATATTAAATCTCATTATTGAAGCAAATCTAATCTGATTCAGGTACGGCTAATTTCAATTCTATACTAACGGGCTTTCGTTCATCAAATTTGATCCTATCAGGTATGAGGTGTCCGGCTCCCACTCTTTGTTTTCGATTAAAAAATTGCAGATTATTAGTTACTTCATATCCTTTCGGCAGCCAGAGCCAATTTCTTCCCCTTTGTTTTGTTTACTAACAATTAAGGTAATAACGTAGCAAGTTAGTTATTGAAAGAATATCCTAATACATAACTATTATTTGGGTATTTAACAAAGAAGTTACGAGCCTCTGCAGTTAGTCGCCAAAATGCATGCTAATGCAGGCAGAATTATACGAGATGTGATGTAATGTACCGCCAATATCCAATAATGTACCCCGGTCAACTTCTTCAAAGAACTCTTCACTTTTTATTCGCGAACCAATAAATTATTGATGGTCTCATATACAGAATTTAACCTGTACCCCTTTTTTTTTTTTTAAATAATTATCATCCAAACTCTATAATTGTACTATTATATGTTATCTAATGGATCGCCATTTCATCATCAATAAAGATCTGGTATTTGTATCCCATCCTAAATAATGCACAAGGACCACCGTAGTTGGTACTATGGGACCATTGATTGTGGTCCTACCCGTGAATCTAATTTAATCAATACTACAGTTTTAGTACCAAATTAATAATGGTTTTTATATGAATGCTAACTTATTATAATTATGTTAATGTCGATTTCTTGGAGATGTAATCTAACTCAGCTTTTGTAATCCATTATTTGACCCGTATACATTAATGGTTTCGGTCCAGAATTCATTGGATGGAATTTACTGGACCCTTTTGTATCTCCGTTTGAATCTTGGAAAGGCATCCTATACCAAAACTACTTTGCTTCTATTATCTGCTTTCTAATATTCTCTACAGTTATTACTTGAGGATCTTCTCGACACAACAATAGAATTGCACTTTGGATGCTTAAATTGCTGATCTTTTTTGGATCATGAAATTGACATAAGACCTAGTATAAGGTTATTAAAATTAAGTTGTATAGAATTTCATACTAAAAATTACAATAAACCTTTTTTTTCATAATCAGAAACAAATACTATAGTCAGAAATGTATATTCTCAAATTTAATTATAAATATCTATTTTGAGATATTCATAATTAAAAATGTGTTGATGAAGCGTCCAACTTTTATCTATAGCCACAGAAAGAAACATCAAACAGATGTCTTCTTTGAAACAAGAGCAAGGGTTTTGGTTAATCCAATCCAAGCCTTCCAATTGAATATTACCTAACATAATCAGACGAGATTTAAAATGTTCTATAACACCATCAAGATTATATTTAATTCGCTAATACCCATTTACCACTTATGGATGTTTTGTTTGGAGGCAAGCCCTCCAAAGTCCATGTGCCAGTTGACTCCAATGCTCATATGCCATGGCCTTATGCTACGTTGGATCCTACATAGCTTCTCAAAAGTTTTTGGGATCAATATGATCAACAATAGCAGCCAAAAATCTCGTATGATTGGTAACAAAATTTTTGCAGTTAATATAATTAAGGCATACTTGAAGAGACCTTTTTAAGTGGGCCTAAAAGATGGAGTAAATTAATTAATTATTGTGAAATACATAATCCTACAAATTTGATGAATGTGTTGCCCCCCACATGTAGGAGTTGTTCATGAATATTATTACTAATAAAATTCATTACAGGAGTAGAGTGTACAACATGAGAGGATGGATCACTCCCCCATACTTCGATATCTACTTAATGTGTAAGAGTTGGCAACACAGACTCTGTATCATCAGTATATCTCACATTATATGTAGGACTGAGTTATTCAGATTATGCATTGGATGTGTCAACAAGTGTGGCAAATGGAAAAACTTCTTTATGAAAAATAACTTCACAAGAAACAAAAGTTTCTTCTAATTCAAGATCAAACACCCACTAACCTTTTTACCATATGGGTACTCAACAAATATGCATTTTCTATTACAAGACTAGAATTTATCCTTTTACAGAGCATAAAACTCTACATATCATAATCAACCAAAAGTTTTAATGTGATTATATGTTGGTTTTTAACGAAAAAGAGTTCCATATGGTGTTCTTCTATTTAGAAGAGGTGCGAGAGTTCAGTTAACTTTAGTCACTTTGGAGAAAATAAGATCTAATTTGCTTGCACAAGAAGATACATCACATAATTTTAGTTGAGCATTTTCATTCTTAGCTGCAACTTAAAACATTAGGTATAATAGACAGATGTTGAATTGAAGGATGACCCATAAGTAAATGCCACAAGGTGTAAGAGTCTTTGCTTATTGCCTTAATTTATAGCTGTATGAAATGCCACTTACTTGCAATAACAAACTTCATCCCTCAATTCACTCACTCCATAGGTTCATTAAGGTGAGATCGTGTATCACTCTAAGCCAACCAATACACATTATAAATTAATTAATTTCTCTAACAAGTTGCCCAATTGAAATAAGATGGCGTAACAAATTAGGAATATGAAGAACATTCATCATCAACAAACCAGAATTCATCACTACTTTGTCACATTTGGTTATTGTAAAATGAGTGCCATCTAGAAGACCAACAAGAGAAGGTGTTGTTGCAATAACATCAATCAAGAAATCAAGGCAACCTGTGATGTGATTAAAGCACCAGTATCCCTAATCCAATTGTTGTCTACTATATCATCTGTAAACTTACTAAATAGTTTCTCAACTAAGGTTCCAACGACACCTTTACCTTTTGTACCTATTCTGCACTCACTGATGTTTGGAGATGACTGCCCAATATGATTGTTATGTCCTTTCCTAAAGGTTGCATTTGCGACATGGTGCTCACCTGTAAATTGCTCCTTTTTTTTCATTAGAATTGCCTCGCCCAATGCCATGTCTACCAAAACCATGCCCAAGACCCCAACTAGAAGGATAACCAACAAATCTGAAGCGTTGTGACTACTTGTGTTCCTACTTTTCACAATAGCAACAAGAAAACTTCCATCCAAAGTCATCTTTGAGTTGTTTTAAATTTGTGAATTTTCAATTATATGGATTGCAAATTCCATATGCTGATATCGCTGCTCTCTTTTTCAAACAATACTTTTGTCATTCTTCTAGAGTTTCCGTAAGGAAAACTTTATTGGGTTAGACATATGTTCCATAGCTAAAATTTATGAATTCAAGGTCCCATAAATAACATCATCAAGCCCTATCAAGAACTGATAAATATGTTCATCCTCTCATTCATATATCATGATCACTTTTTGTAGCATCAGAGGTGCTTGTTGGATTCTTTGAATAATCGACCAATTCATCCCACATTTCTTTTATTTTTGTAGAGTATATCACCACATCGATTCCTTGTTGTTTAAAAGATGAAATCTCACTTTTCAACTTATAAATATGGGGCAGTTTCTAACTGAAAATCATTGTCCTAAATCATCCCGTATACACTTGACACTATCCACACAAGGTTGCAAAGTCATCTATAACATTAAAAATCTTTGAGATTATCATACATATTTCAGAGTTATGCTTCAGACTCATCTACATGTGGTTTATTGATGGTTCCATCATTGAACTTCAATTTATTTTGTAGCATGAACATTTCTCATTGCCTTTTGCTGTATTTCATAGTTAGTGCCTTTCAAAATACAAGAACTACTAATTGCCTCTGGGTTATCATCCGACGAAACGAAGATAATAGAGAGGGTCCATCAACAAAGTTCTTGATATTTGCCACTGCTCCTTGCGCTTTCACCACCGCCACTCATTGTTTCTCCGTGTATTGGGATCGATTTAATTTTGAGTTTTATTAAATTTTACACTTTACGAGAAGAAGAATACTTGCTTTGTTCCCATTGGTAAAACTTACAACTTTATATATATATATATATATATATATATATAGATAAGCTCTTCTAGACTTCTACCCCAATTACATTTTAGCCTAAATGGTAAATGTATGTGATTACCAAATATATAAAAGCACAAAATATATTCAGCTATTAAATATAGACAGATACAGAAAAAGATACGTCAATAGAGATACGTGCAATCATCATCTTCAACCACTTTACTCCGCCTCACTGATCTATATATTGACGTCAAATAATCTGCTTCGTACGAAAGACCAAAACTCGTTAAGTCGCCCTGCATTCAACTCGGGATGGCCGCAACTCACATGTTCTATTGCCTTAACTTGCTTATCTGTTTCATCACCGCATTGTTGATCCACTACTTCTTCAAAACATTCCTAAAGTCCGGTACCCAACTCAACGGACCTCCGAGTCCACCGGCTCTACCGATCATCGGCCACCTCCATCTCATAGGCTCCGTCCTGCCCAAATCCCTCCAAACTCTAGCCGGAAAATATGGTCCGCTCATGGAGATACGTCTAGGCGCGGCAACATGTTGTATTGCCTCGAACGCATCGGTCGCGAAAGAAATCTTTAAGTATCAAGACCTTAATTTCTCCTCCAGACCCGAGTTCGGCTCTTCTGAGTACTTTATTTATAGAGGGTCAAGGTTTGTGACTGCTCAGTATGGTGACTACTGGCGTTTTATGAAGAAGCTATGCATGACAAGGCTACTTGCAGTTCGTCAGCTAGATAAGTTCATGGATATACGTGATGAGGAGAAAGTGAGGCTCGTGGAGTCAGTAACGAGGTGCGCTAGAGAAGGAAAATTGTGTGATTTGAGCGGCGAGTTCACAACCTTGACAAACAACACCATTTGTAGGATGGCAATGAGCACCAGGTGTTCCGGTACGGATAACGACGCTGAGGAGATTAAAGGATTGGTTAAGACTTGTTTAGACCTTGCGGGAAAGCTGAGCTTAGGGGATGTTTTAGGACCGTTTAAAATATTTGACTTTTCAGGGACCGGGAAGAAGCTAGTTGGTGCATTGACAAAGTATGATCGGTTGGTGGAGAAGATACTAAAGGAGCACAAAGAGAAGGCATTGGAAGCTTCTGACATGAAGACGAAGGATTTAATGGACATATTGTTGGAGATATACGACGATCCCACAGCAGAAATCAGGTTATCTGCAAAAGACATCAAGTCGTTCTTGCTTGTAAGAGATCCGTTGATCCCTTCCACTTTTCTGATCAAGTTTTAAAAGCATGGCTGCCGTAATATCCTGACTCCAGTGGTCGTTGTGATGAATATTGAACACCATTGTTGTATTCAGTTGCTATAATATACTAACTCTGCATCTTTCCACACATGAATGCCATCCTTTAAAAAGGTTTTAAGTGCGTTTGCATATATTTACTGATCTTCACCAACATATTGTATGTTGATGGTTTCTATACCATGAGTGTAGGACCTGTTCTTTGCCGGTACAGACACATCATCTGCAGCCATGCAATGGGCTATGGCAGAACTCATCAACAAGCCAGAAACATTCCAGAGGCTGAGAGATGAGATCAACAAAGTCGTAGGACCCAACAGGCTGGTTAAAGAATCAGATGTCCCCAATTTACCCTACCTCCGAGCAGTCATACGTGAAACACTAAGGCTCCACCCGTCAGCACCATTGATCATCAGGGAATGTGGCGAAGACTGCGACGTCAATGGCTCCTTTGTGAAAGCTAAGACGAGAGTTCTGATCAATGTGTATGCAATCATGAGGGATCCCGATATATGGAATGTTCCTGATGAGTTCATTCCGGATAGATTCTTGGAGAGCTCCGGTGAGAAAATCGGCGAACACCAAATGGAATACAAAGGTCAGAATTTCCGGTACCTACCATTTGGAAGCGGTCGGAGAGGATGTCCCGGAGCTTCACTGGCAATGATGATGATGCACCCCGCGGTCGGTGCATTGGTACAATGCTTTGATTGGAAGTTTAAGGAAGGAGAGAAGGTTGATTTGAGCCCAGGGCCAGGATTTGCAGCAGAAATGCTTCACCCTATTATTTGTTACCCTATTAAATATATGGATCCTTTCAAGTAAGTATATGTATTATGACCATACGTACATCAATAAGCGATCCAAGGCATTGATGTGCTTGTTCTTTAAAGCCTGTATTGCTGCTCTTAGGAAGGTAGTTCATCGTCAACTTTGGATTAGATTTTGGGCCGTGGAGGGTTTAGTTCACTGTTACTTAGTACCAAAATCGATGTAACCATTTTATTTCCTCTTAATCTTGTTCAAAAAAACTACTCCATTTGTCCCTATAATGTTCAACCTTCAGTATGTAGACATATATGATTAAGTCATGAAAAACTCATAAACAAATTATTTGTATGTAACCGCGATTGCACGGGCTTCACTTATGTGTGAACAGTATGCCAAATTTAAAATTAGATTAAATATGTGCATATGAGCGTTTGCCTAAAAGTAGAGACCACAAACAAAAAGAAATAGCATATATAAAAAAAAGGATTAAGAGATATTTTATTTTTAATTTTGTTGAAAATTTTATTCAGTGAATGGTTTCAATCTTTAAGTGAGCTACTCTTAATTTTTCTGTAAATTGTTGTGGCATGCCTTTAATTGAAGTTATGAAGGATTGAAAAAAATGTTACTCCTATCAAATTTATAAAAAATTTTGTTGTTCTACTAAAAGTTTTATTAACACAGAACTCAACCAAAATTTTATTGAATCTCATTTTTCAAGTCTAAACCTTATTCTATTAACCTAGCTTCAAACTCAACTTTTCTAAAAGAGTGATACCTACTCTTTTAAAATTAAATCTCAAACAATTTTTTTTATAGTTTGTTAGTTTTTATCTTTATTTTTTAATATGTTTAAGGGAATTTCTAAAGTGGTTTGATTAAGGTAGAAGGTGATTTTTTGAGTTCAAGTGAATATAAGAGAAAATTTTGTAGAAGTTTATTTAAAGAAGTCGACTAAGTTCTTGAAATTAAAAACTCATTAAAAATATCGACATATTTGATAAATGGTGATAGTAATTTGATAAAGAAAAATCTTTAACAAAAAGGATATCTTATCATTCAATAGAAGATTCTATAAGAGTAATTATGGTACATTAGGGGAGAATATGATGACAAAATTTTTTAAGAAAGGGTGTATAACTTAATATCATAATATTTTGTGTCAAGATATTTTTTCTCTTTATATGTTAGTTCATTTATACATGATCTAGTTCACTCCTTTTGATGTCATTAACCTCTCAAGAATTTAATAAGTGCTTCTAACACTTAAGTATAATGAAGTGTGAGCTAAACGTCATGATTATATAGCATTTCCATGTTATTATTGGGATCTTGTTATCTTCAACTCATGGTTGGTAGGAAAGTTTTTGTTTTTTTTCATTAGCTTTAAAAGGGACAAAATTTGTAAACCACCATATATGGACTTGCTTATGACAAGGAGATTGTTGATTCTTTTGTATGGACTTATTTATTTTCCTTTTAATAGTATTATCGCCCTCTTATGGATCTGGCAAGTAGTATTATAGTTTAATTTGATAAAATCTAAGTTAAAATACAAAGTTGTTATGTTTTCTCATTTTTATATGCTCTTATAAATTTTGATACTTTTTAGTTATAATCAGAGTGATGTATATTATATGGGGGGAAGGACTAATGTGATGCGGATAAAATCACTTCTAAGTGATAGATCATTAAAATTTCATAAATATAATTTTCCAATATTATATGAAAATAAAAATGATTTATGTACAAATAAGGGCCCAAAATCCAATGTTTTAATATTTTAAATTTATATACGATACTTTCTTCTTATATGTCGGTTTCTTGGATTTAACTCATTTTCTTCTCAATGTTGTTGATGGATCTCTTAAAGATATAGCAATTTAATGAGTTTAACTTAATTTATAAAATCTATCAAATTTCTTTCATAATTGAATAGATTCACATTGGTCTAAGCACGATCCTCTTTCTTTGATAAGAATCAATACGATCTTTCCTTAACTTGAAACTAGATAAGTGAACATCAAGCACTATTCAACATAGGGAAAGAAAAGGTAGAAAAACACCATATATTCTTGCTTAAACGAGAGAGTATGATACAATATTATATTTTGTCTCAAACTTCATCATAATTAAGCCTTGGTATAGACATGGAGAAAATGAGCTTGGTGTACAACCCACTATGGCTGAAATTTCACAATATCCTACTAGATTATCAATCTATAGTGGGATTAAGATATTTGGATAATTTCATTAAAAGACCCTTAATCTTGATGAAACAAAAGTGAAATTAAAGTGAATTAGGTATGATAGAGTATATGTAAAAGTCAAAATGAAATAAACACTTCTTAATAAGATGCTAATTTTGAAGCTTCATGTTAAGAATGAAATAATAAAAATTTAAATAAGTGTGAGCTACCAATGGAGAGCTAACTAGGAGAAGAAAAGGGGAAAAATTGCAATGCAAATCAATTAGAAGAAAATTCCAGTAGGTTAACTACAAGAAAAACCCTCCGAACAAAGATAAGGAAGGATCTCAGGGATTTCCTAAAACAAATCCTAAACTTGTTAGCTCATAATTCAACCCAAAAGTGTGGTTACCCTAAGAAGAAATACAAAACTCCTGTGTAATTAAAGATAGTGTAATTAGTAACTTGAGAAGTAACTTGATTTATTAGTAAGATAAAATGAACAAATTTAATGGCAAGATAAACCCCAAATGAAAGCATAAACACAAAATCTAACAAGGAAGGCATGACTTAGATAATAGCCTCAAGGGACAACTAATAGAGTTACTAATAGGCAATTATTTTATGCATTAATTTGGGTCAATTGTGTAGTACTGTAGGGTAGATATTTGCTAAATTGTTATTTTTATATTATATTTGGATGTAGGAGTTGTTATAAAGAAAAGAAGACAGCAGTAGATAAAAGCGTTGCATAGTGTAGCATTGTCACATGGGGGAGACAGAAACAAAAAGAAGAGCCACCATTTTATTCCAGCCCCCACTTCACACCTCCATTGGATTCATGTCTGTAAACAACACTCACGCATGCAGCACCTACAACCCACACATGCAGTAGCTTTGAAGACTCTAATCACGCTGCCTACTCTTATTCACGTAACTCCAACAAAAACGCTACTCACAATACATGCAGCAGCCTTTATTAATGCACAAGAGACAGCGCAACCTTTATTGACCAGCTCCCTCCACTCACGCAAGAAAACAAGCCTCAACCTCACTTCAGCATATGGAGCATTCACGCACGCTACCTCCATCCATTCACTCACGATGTAGTAGCCTCCATCCCCTCATATAAACACAGCCTTTATTTGACAACAATGTAGCCTCCATACAAAAACATAGATTCACGCATCAGCCTCCATGTACCACGCCATTCACGCCCAACTAGAGGAGACAAATCAAGCATATCACACTGACTCTCCGGAAAAAAAAAACGTAACTCACCAGTAGGAATGATGTAGCCATTATCTACACTCTTCACTCCTCCATAAAAAAACTCACATAAGCACCACTTCACCGCAAGACACACAACAACTCCCATTCACGTAATTAACAACACCTTAGCCTCGAAGCACGCAAGCCTTTATCACTACATCACCAACAGCCAGCTGTCTTCACGCAACAACATATAAGCCTTCATCACATAACCTTCACCGTAAGACAGCCAAGACGTCTCCACTCACACTCACCAAGGAGCTTCCATCCATTCACCAACCAACGCAAGCCATACTTCCATGCACAAGGCCCTCTTCCAAGTTCCATCTCATGCACATAGCCAGCTCCACACCAACGCAGATCACTCAGCCAAGCAGCCTCCATTTACATCCATCAACGCATGACTTTCATCCACTAGAAGCAAATAGGCAACCATGCCAGGAGAGGGGATAGCATTTTATTTTACTGCAGATTTTGAGTTTTGTTCTTCATTTATAATTGATTCCTTATGAAGTTGTCTAGCATTTATATTTTTAAATTGTTTGGCATGATGATTTGTGGATAGAACTTTAATTTATCTTAGGGATTTGATGTTTTGGTGATGCTTTAATATTGAATTTTGTTAGAATCCATGATTGAAAATTTATATACTTGTTGATTTTTCCTTGGGTTTATTTATCTTCCTTTGGATTATTGGAAATTGGCTTGGTATCAATTCGCCTTTGGAAAAAGGGAGTTTTTGCTAGAAGATTGAAGGAAATTTCAACTAGGATTTTCTTGTAAGTTGGGAGACCTAAGAAACTTAGGAGGTGAAAATTGAAGGTTTGGGACTTAAAAAACTCTAGGAAGAACTTAAGTAAGGGATTACTAAGTGACGTTTAGAGTGGATAGATTAATTCAACTTTAGGAAAAGGGGATTAATTACTCTTAAAATTCATATACAAGGTTAAGATATTTCATTTGTAGAGGATAGCTAATTCAATATTAAGGTTGACAAAAGTATCATTCCCCTAAGAGAAAGTCATTCCCAATTAAAGTTAATTTTTTTATTAATCAATTGTTGCACTCCTCTCTTAATTAGTTATTGCATAAATTTGTCATATTCCTAGTTATTTTTGGTTTTATTAAATTGTGTAATTGCTTAGAAATTTCCTTGAGTTTTTAATAATTCGCTAAATTGTTTTAATTTTCCAAAATTTCATCCAACCCAATTTCAAACATTGTTAGCTAGCATAGATTTAATTTTTCTCATAATCCCTATGGACACGACTTGGTTTTTACCGATTTATTACTCACTTGGACAACCGTGCACTTGCAGTTTATGAACAACAACCAACAAAGACCTTCCTTGAAAACTCAAAAGAGGAATCAAGCTCTAATAAAGATCTAACATTGCAAGAAGAAATCAAATTTATCTTAACTAGTAGAAGGAGATCCAGAAGGAAGGAATAATTTAAGGCATTGTCCATTAGACAAATCCAAGCATAATTTCAATATTTGTATAAAAAAATTAAAAACTCACCCTAAAAGATAAAAGATCCTAGGTGACCTCCTAGTTAGCAAAAAAATAAAATAATCATTTTATGGTAGTCGAAAACTAAACTAAACTAAAATAGAAAAAGTATGAAAAAGAAGTTATGGTTTCTAAATCAAAATTAGTCCATATTCACCAATCACAACCATCACTTTAATGAAAAATTATAGTTTCTTGTGATTCATCAAAGGCTCTCTTAAATATGTTGGCTTCCTCAAACCAACACATCCTAATCAAGGTAAGAATAAACATGGTACCTAAGGAATTTATTGTCACTTTTCTTTATGTATCAAATTTAGAGTTTTAGAGAGCATTATTAAGGAAAAACTAGCTTGAAAAGGGAATGGGTCACTCTTCCATGACTAATTATATCATATTTCAACTCAAATTTATTTTCGTTTGAATTTGAAAGGGAAAGAAATAATTCTAGAAGCCGTATTACGGAGTTTAAGAATTGTGTAAGCAATCATGTACTATTGTATTTGAATAATAAAGGGCAATTTTTGTGATCAAACAACTAAATTGGTAAATGGATAATAAGGAAAAAGTTATACCAAGCACATACAAATTAGGAATGGAGTTGATTTTCCTTATGACTAAGGCTTCTATGACAAACTGACACTCGTGAATTAGTAATGTGAATTGTGTTTTCACAGAACTAAGGCTTATTTCACAAACTATTTTTGTTTTGATTACTCATTTATAAAAGTACACCACTTCATAGATGATCATTGAAGGAGAAAATCATTTAGATTCATCAATATCTAGCTAACTTTAATAGATTTAAGGAAGTACTTTAAATGGGACATATAAGGGTTTAAAGCTTTCAAATATGTAAGGAAGCTGAAAGTTAAAAAGAGATATATTTTCATACTAAAAATCAGTTGTTCATTTTCATTAGACAATATACTAAAAAAAGAAAAATAAATTTTAAAAGGAAAATGATATGTAATTAATAAATAATGAAATTACACAAACAAGACAGATTACTTAGGAATGTACCCTTATACAATCCTTCTAATCATATACAAGGAGTAGAGACAAAATGAGTAAGCATTGCATTAAAAGTTTAGAAATTCAGATGGTCATATATTAAGAGAAGAAAGTTGTTTACATTGTAATTCTGATTAAAATTCTTTAATAGCGTCAACTCTATGATTTCTTTAATGATTTGTGATTTTAGGGAGTCCATTGATGAGCTTTTGTTAGTAAAATGTTTGAAGTTTTTTTTCTCTTTATATTGTATATACACAAAGCCCCAAAGCAAGGATGTAAATCAACTTATCAGATTTCGAATAAGCTAACTGATTAGGTAATCATTATGTAATATCAGTAAGGGATTTCACTAGATCAAGCTATAGACATTTTCTTATGACATATTCCTATATGTTATTTTTGAATGGAAATAAGAATATAATGTGATCTCTTGTTTCCTTATGCATTCGACACATTGAACAAGTTTTATAGCTTGTAGTTAAGGCATTTTGTTAGTGGTTTTGAGCTTATTTTGAATTGCTAACCATAAAATAAAGGAAACTTTTGGAGTTAAAGCCTCACTTTAAACAATTTTGTACTATTTAACCTTAACACATTTTCTTCTCGAGAGATTTTTGGTGGTTTTATAAATTAGTTTATGAACATGATGGTATTTCCAATAGAAAGTGTCAGAAGAGTTTGGATTGGGAAGGGATGTATGTTGTACATGTCTTAATCTATGAGGGAGCTACTAAGAGTTTCCATTAATCACTAAGATGAGCCTGGTCTGGAGTGACGAGATAGGTGAAATACTTGGAGTGTGAAGAGATTATAAGGGTTGTCCTTAGTCTGACCAATTTTCAAACCAAAGTGTAACCACCGTACTATTCTGGACTTTACATGTAGCCACATTTTGTACCATATCCCTTAGCATAAGCAACTAGTTTAGGAAGTGTGAGTGCGAGGTACTTTTGCTAATTTCCTAAATACATCTACCTTAGAGGAAATGTAAATCTAACCATTTTATCCATAGAGAACTTTTATCAATCAATATCCACCAAAGTCTTTTGAGAATCAATGCATAGTTTGTAATTTTGATTGAAAAGATGTTCAATCCACCTTCATCTTTGAGTAGGCATATATTAGTCCATTTCAGTTTAGCTGCTCCTTCTGTACCATCTAGATGACTCCATAATTCTAATATATGCAAAAAGTTGAGCACTGATTTTATGATCAGTAACTTACTTGCATATGAAAGAGATTTGTCCACCCAATAATTGATTTTTTTCTGAATTATTTCAATAAGAGATCTACATTCCTTAAAATTCATTCTTTTGGTCTTCACAAGTAGTCCTAGATACATGAGTGGAGGGCATTTGGATTGCATTTCAGTATTTTGTGAAATGAGGGGGTTCTAATGTATTGGAACTTTTGGAGATGAGGCAGTGACTTTTGTTTAAGTTGGTATGTAATATAGAAATGCATTTGAATCTATCAAGGGCCATCATAAATGTTTTAATGGAGTCTAACTTGGCCCTGCAAAATAAGAGGAGATCATCTATAAAACAAAGGTTAGTTAAACCAATTTTTTGCATTTTGAGTGGTGTCTAAATTCAGAGTTGAGATTCACTTCTTGTTTGATGATTGAGTTGAGAGTCTTCACACAAAGAATGAAGAGTTAGGGGGATAGGGGATCCCCCTATTTGAGACCTCTAGTAACTTTGAAGAACTTGGTAGGATTCCCATTGATCATCATATATAATGTAGCAAAGCAGATGCATTCCTTTAACCATTTAATTAAAACATCTGGAAACTTGTAAGCTTTCAGCATTTTCCATAAAAGATACCAACTTACATTATCAAAGCTTTGTGAAAATCGATTTTATTGTTGCAATTAGGAGAGAAATTGGATTTAGAGTATCCCTTTAAGAGTTTTTGTACTATGAGAACATTGTCTTTAGTATGTCCGTCACTCACATAAGCACCCTGGTTCTCACCAATCCGAGGGGTTATTGTTCTCTTTAATCAAGTTGCTAGGATTTTGGAGATAATTTTGTATAGGAAGTTGGTATAGGCTATAGATCTAAAATCTCCAAATTATGAGGTTTTAAAACATTTAGGGATCAAACAAAGAAAAGTTCTATTGATTTCCTTGAGGAGTAATCCCTTTGTGAAGAACTCATGGGCATCTTTTTTCACAAAATTCCTGGTGATTTTCTAGGATTTTTGGAAAAAACTATTAAGACCATCAAGCCCTGGGGCTTTCATAACATCCATTCTGAAAACAACCTTCTTAATTTCATTATCTTCTATATGCTTAGTTTAAAAAATCCAAATATTGAGGAGATACTAGCTTCAAAGTGACTTTGTAAAGATCATTGAGTAAAACAATGGAAGGACTAGGAGTGTTGAGAAGGGAATCAAAGTACCTTACAATTTTACCTTAAATGTCTTAGTATTTTTGAAATGATAATTCCTCTTTGGAGGTGGTAGAGCAAATTTTGTTACAAATTTTCCTCGTTATAGTAGAACTGAAAAAGAAACTTGAGCAATTATCACCATCCTTAAGCCAATTCACTTTAGCTATTTATTATAGTAGATAATTATTTTTTTAATAACTTGCATGTATATTTCAAGAGTGTTAGTTTCTCTGTGTTCAACAGTAGTTGAACATTTGGTGTAGAGGCTGATTTAGTTTGAATGTGTTCAAGTTTCAATCTGGTGGAGTTTATAGTAGATATGACGGAGCCTTTCAAAGAGGTTAACAACTTGAGCTCATTTTTATGGTCTTTAGCTTTTGAGCACAACTAAATTACTTGGTCCCCACACAAGAGTAGTATACTCCCCTTCTGCAAGCATCTGAGAAACCTTATTCATTGATAAGGTAATTATTGAACCAAAAGGGGTGATAGCATTTTTCTGGAACAAGTTCTCTCCTATAACTGGAGTATGATATGAGAATACGTCATTGAATTTGGCAATGTTGTTAGGAAATTGATTTAGCCAAATGTCATTGACTCGTGGATGATCCAGCTTCTTCCTGATGTGCCAATATGAATTTTGTTTATTGGACCAAGTGAATATATATCCTATATATTTGAGCTATGTCACCCCTAAGTCTTGAACACAATCTTTGAAATCTGCTAGGTAGTTTCTTAGAATGAGTTTGAATCCCCAAATTTCATCCAAAGTTTAGTGATGCTATTGCTTACACTTTTGAGATTGTTTTATAAGCATCTTCTCTAGAAACCAAAATTGCTCGCATATATGAATGATATGTTCATGTTAATATTCTCTTGTAAAAATAATATATGAAAATGCATATTGCTTGATCATTGGAATCTTGTAAATCCACTTTAAACTCATCATTTTTGTAACAAATGATGATTCTTACAAAAGCATGGTGATTGTTAATTGTGAGTAATTTCCATTAAGATCCTAGAATGCTTAACTTTCCCATATTTTCTAACCTTATTTTGGTTTCAAGTAAGCCTGTTAAGAGAGGTGTCTCTCTAATATCAAAGTCCATTAAAGCAGATAGCTTGGAGAGACAGTTTATTCCTCTAATCTTATAATTGTGATCACCTAAACTTATAATAAGAATTTCATTTGGAAGATACTTTGAGAGCTCGATATTGACACAAATTCTAGTATATCCTATCCTCTTCTTTTTTCCAGTATTCTCATCCATGCAAAGAGGTCTTCCAATGTAGCTAGCTAGAACTTAACCCTTAAGTAGTCCAGCATTTGAGGGGTCCATTATGAAAATTTATCCAAAGTGGAATGCTTTGGATCTTAATAGTTTCTAATCTTAAGCTGGGTTGCCAAGTTTGTAAGACAATAAGATATAGACCCTCTTCAAGTATTTTGTGAGCTTCAAAGATAGAGGAGAATGTGAATAGGATGAGATTGTATTATGAAAGTCGTACATAAGTTAAACCTTTTCTTTTCGAGAGCTTATTAAACCATCTTTATATGATTAGAAAGGTTGGCCTTTGATCGAAGAAGAACCAAAAACTATGGACTCCTGCTCCCTCTTTTAGTGCATAAAGTCAGGGAAAATCACAACTTTTCCATGCATTTCTTGGGGTAGTTTGAAATAAGTTCAAATTGACGGGGTCGCCTACCGTATGCTTCCAGGTTTTTTGGGAAAGGATGCAGCTTAGGGTGGCTAAAGAAAGGTTGGCGAGGGGGGGGGGTGAATTTTGTGAGAAGTACTATAATGCCCTTGGTTACTGAAAAAGCCACAACTAATGCAATGTCTGCTATGTGAGGGGGGACAGAAGAGGGGAGGAGCTGGAGGTGAAAAAGAAAGCTAATCAAGGTGACAATGAGGGGAAGACGACCATACCTATGCTACACCTAAAGAAAGGGAGGAGAAATTCCCCCCCCCCCCCAACTTTGCATTGCATGTTTTAACTAAATGTACAGGTTACGTGTGAATCAAATTAGTAAATGTGGTTCTATTAAAATGATTACTAATAAAAAAGTGTCATAGCATTTGTGAAAGTAATAAAAGTAGTCACATATACAGTATTAAGCACCTATTTGGTTCAGCTTTTGGAGGCTCCAAAAGTACTTTTTTCCACCGCAAAAGCTATTTTAAGGAAAAAATGAGTGTTTGGCTGTAAATTTCAAAAGCAGTTTTGAAGTAGAAATAGCTTTTCTAAAAGCTAAAATACAATTTTTTTAAAAGCTAAAATTTGGAGCTTTTCAGAAAAACTCCAAATTTTAGCTTTTTTTAGTAGACCAAATTTACGTCACTTACGCGCATATCATTGTGACTCTTCTATTTCTTTTCTTTTGATTGTTCTGTTTCGTGCCTATTCTCATACGTTTGGAATGTTCTCATACGTCTTCTCAAGATCAACTCACAAGTATATAATTTCTTGAATATCCTCCTCCTTCATAACACAGACATTTCTAGTATACTTTTTATGGAATTTCTCAAATATCCTCCTCCTTCACAACGCAGACATTTTGAAGGTATACGTCTGTGTTGTTAACGAAGAAAAGTCTGTGTTAAATGCATACAATGTGGGCGAAAACGTAGACAACGTTTACGTTGTTAACGCAGATGTCGTCTGCATTGCAGAAATGTCTGCGTTAAACGCATACCACGTTTGTGCAGATCTCTTTTCAAGGCCATAACAACTTGTTCATTGATTTCATATGATTGCCTAATTCATTTAAATATTTGATAATCACAATGCCTACTAGAGAGTGTTAGAGGTGGGATACCAAGAAAATGACGGGCGATAACAAATTACAATATTTTCTGCCATTTTAGTCTCTACCGTCCAGGCACATAGTGAGAC
>JAOQMP010000004.1:26390314-26406904 GCA_027563575.1 Erythroxylum pedicellare
ATTTCGTCCTTAGAGTGTTGAAAACCATCTGTAAACAATTATAAAGCAATTCCATCAATTTCGGATAATAATTTCCACACTTTAACAATAATTACGTCCAAAATAAGTGCAATTTAATGACTTAACATTTTCCTTTTCCAAAGCAAGTTAAAATTGTAATTGCTTCAATGCATTCATAATTTTATAAGGTTAAATGTTCAAAAGGATGAAGAGTTTTCTCCCTATGATGAAGATGGTGAATTACTTCCTACAAATGAAGAAATCAATGAAAGTGAAGATGTTGAAGGAAATTATTTAGACGAGCCACAAAATAATGAGATGAATGATACGAGGGAGCATATTGCAAATCTTCTTGTATTACGATAAAATGCATAGTTTATTATGTATTTAACTATTTACTTAGCTTGAATATTTATTTTAGGATTATAATATTATTTAACCTTTTTACATGTTTTTGTACTTATTTTTCATATTAATTATATTTCCTACAAGAAAATGAGACATCTCTTTAAATTATTTCCTACAAGATGGTTATCTAAGAAATAGGTAACCGTAAATATAATATATTATACTTTGCATATTGTTTAGTATACCTTAAATATTATTTAGCATAAATAATTTTATTATAAAATGAAATATAGTTAAAATTAATAAAAGTGCCTTTTATTTTTATATTGCCAAACCGTTTATTATATGAAGCTCTTTTAAAAAAGCTATTATTTTAATTGATAGCCAAACAGTTAATTGGCTTTTTAAAAAAACTCTTCTCAGAAAAGCTTTACTGACAAAAACTCTACTGATATAAGCTCATCTAAATAAGCCCTAAGTGTATGTATGTGTATATATATATAGTCATTTGAAACTTTTTCTCTCACACATTTGAAACTTTATTGGCTATTTTGGTCGATTAATAATTTTTTTCTTAAGTGAAATATTGCATATGCATTAATTCACGAGTTTGTCCTGTAAAAAGTAACTATAAGACTTTCGCGGATCAATTGGTAAGGTAAATACGTGAAAGATTTCAATTGTATCTCTACCAAAAATGTAAGATGAGTTTTTTTTTTTTTGGGTATCAGTACAAATAATGTGATGATAATGGACCACTAAATGACGGTACCTTAAGTTTATGTTTTTAGCGTCAAATTATGCGTTGGATTCCATTAAATCTTACAGTTGGACCACCCTTTTTGATATAATTTAGTACTTTTATAGATTATGATTTATGGAGACCAATTCAATTGTTACATTATTGGTGATATGTCTATTCATGATGTTTATAATATTGAATTGATCTCCATAAATCATAATCTATAAAAGTACGACTCATTTCTATACGTACAAATCACAAATAATTGCAATGCTCATGAGATCATGGACAAATAAGTCACTGCCTCAGATATTATATTAATTTCAATCATGCGTGTAGAATCTCAAATTAGTATAGGATATATTAAACTTTTCTTAAATAAAGCCCGAAAGATCAAAACTTTCTGAATCTAATTCACAATAGGAGCTTCTCCAAGTCAGTCACTTGAAAAAATGACATGACATCGAAAAGAACTCTATATAATAAGCATTTTACCCCGAAACCGCACCTTGTCAAAAGCAATCTCCAGCTGACAACTATGGCGGAAACGGAGCAATGTATCTTTCTACTCGGTCTTCTAGCTTCCATAATCTTCTTCAGTACCCTTTTAGCTAAACCTTGCTCCAGGTCACGTCTTCCTCCCACGCCCAGAGCCTTGCCGATCATCGGCCACATGCATCTCCTTGGTCCTCTTCCTCATCAAGCTTTCCACAAACTTGCCACTCAGTATGGACCTCTTGTTTATTTCTACATCGGCTCAAAACCTTGTGTTCTCGCTTCCACCCCAGAGCTTGCAAAAGAAATCCTCAAAACCCAAGAAGCCAATTTCTTGAACCGCCCTAAAGTTGCCAACCTTGATTATCTTACCTATGGCTCATCCGATTTTGCCACCGTACGTTATGGGCCATACTGGAAGTTCATGAAGAAACTATGCATGAATGAGCTCCTAGGAACGCGAACCCTGGACCGATTCCTCCCGATCAGAAACGAAGAAATAAAACGGTTCTTGAAGCATGTACTGAAGAAAGCTGAGGTTAATGAGGAGGTAAATGTTGGAGGAGAGCTGAAGAGGTTGACAAACAACATAATTTCAAGAATGATGTTGAGAACAAGGTGTTCGGACGATGAACACGAGGCTGACGAGGTGAGGAAGTTGGTGAAAGAGTTGAATGAACTGGGATCACAATTCAATCTCTCGGACACCATATGGTTCTGCAAGTACTTGGATCTGCAAGGAAACAAGAAAAGGCTTAAAGATGCTCGAGACAGGTACGATGCTTTGATGGAAAAGATTATGAAGGAGCATGAAAATGCGAGGAAAAAGAGGATGGAGATTGGCGATGAAGGTGATGGAGTTAAGGATATCCTCGATATCTTGCTTGATATATACGAGGATGAGAATGCAGAGATGAGACTATCCAGAGAAAATATTAAGGCTTTCATCATGGTAATACTTACTACTCTCCACACAACAATATAAGCACACACACTAGATAAATTTCTTTGGTACTAGGAAAAACACAGAAACAAGCAGGTGCATCCTCCATAGAATTCCCATATCCCATTTCATTCATTCACCTAGGCTTCTGATTAGTTAAGCTGATACATTAGAGCTTACAAATCCATAAATTCTTGCCGTTTTAAACCAATGTGACTCCACCTGAAAACTATATTGTGGTTCATATAGTTTAATGATTAAACCTCCCGGCCCAACAAATTTATAGATTGTTGAGATAAGCGGCCAAGTGGTTCTGGGCGCCAGTTTAGGGTGAGCAGTTAAGTTGAAAGATAGTACATAACAAAGGCAAGTATAATTGCCCATCTGCAAATTGCCAACGTATGGTTACAAACAAGCACTCAAGGATCATATACTGGAAAATAAGGACAACTATATGTAAAGCTCTGCTCCAGTTTAAATCCTTTAAATTGTTCAAGCAAATATGTCAATCATTAGACAAGAGCTCTCCAAATATACTATCAAAAACCAATTATAATTATCCTCAACTATTCTTGGGCACCTACAGAACATTTTTGGAGCTGGTACAGACACATCTTCCATTACAGTAGAATGGGGACTGGCGGAGCTGATTAACCACCCAAATGTGATGGAGAAGTTAAGGCAAGAGATTGATTCTGTGGTGGGAACAAACAGGCTAGTCCAAGAATCAGATATACCCAACCTTTCCTATCTCCAAGCTGTCGTAAAAGAAATACTCAGACTTCATCCTGCAGGACCATTAATAGTCAGAGAATCAATCGAAGACTGCACCATTGCTGGCTACGATATTCCAGCCAAGACACAATTGTTTGTCAACGTGTGGTCACTGGGCAGAGACCCAAATTCCTGGAAAAACCCGCTAGAATTCAGGCCTGAAAGATTTACATTTGAACAAGAGTGGAGTGTGAAGAGTAACATGCTTGATGTGAGAGGACAGCACGATCAAATGTTGCCATTTGGGAGTGGAAGAAGAAGCTGTCCTGGTGCTTCATTGGCGTTACAATTTGTTCCAACAACTCTCTCTGCTTTGGTTCAGTGCTTTGAATGGAAGACAAGTGTTGGAGAAAGTACTGTTATTGTAGACATGGAAGAGGGACCTGGACTAGCGCTTCCTAGGGCTCAGCCTCTGGTTTGTGTCCCCAGGACTAGAATTACTGGGATTTTGTCATTCTCTTATATGTGAATGCTTTTCCTGTCTCACTTGAGATGTAATTTGCTTATGTTAATCAATAAGGGGGCGTTTAAGGGATTAATGTTATCACTTATCAGATTTGTATCTATTTTAGCTTTTCGGAACAAATACCTAGCTTTTACTTGATTCACTTAACCCAAAAGTTTGTTGAGGGAACAGCATCAACGAGTGGGGATTTTCCGATGTAATATTCAAAATGACATCGATTTTACTATTAGATAAGGTGGTATAGTCTCTAAATTCTGTTTAACGTCCAGAACAAAGTAAAATTGGAAAGAAAGTCGGAACTCGGCGTCAACATATACTGAATAGCTACTATAGGAAGCAAAGATCGATGTCCAAAAGTACTCATTCTCTCGTAACGCTACATGACTGGCCATTTACAGAAGAGAATGCTGTGCAGCCCTGCATCATAATAAAAAAGTAAATAATTCTGTAACTTTTTAAAAAATATTTAAAATAATATATTTTTTAAATTTTGATATAAAATCTGCTTACAGAATACGTTAATTTATAATTGACAACTCCTGGAGCTGTCTAATACCATCAATGAAAGAGCATCTCAATCTCGGGTATCCTTTTCTTGGTAATGCATTGGGTAATGTGAAATTTTAACGGGCTTAACAAGTCCTCCTAATAGAAAGTGATGATATATATATATATATTTATATATATATTTGTTTTGCCAATGAGATGTCTTGAAAGTAACTCAATTATAAGAAGACACTTTTAAGTTATTTATACTTAAATTAATTCTCGTTCGAACTAGATAGGCCCTTTGCGGGAGACAAAGTTCTGACCTTAAGTTTTAAATAGTTGCATATATGAGGGTGGTTTGAATCCGCGACTTCACTTAAGTCAGAAGAGTCCCTTACCAACTAACCTGCACCCTGGGGTTAGGGATGAGACTTTTTTTGTAGATAAATAAAGTAGATAGTATATCTTTACTTGAAACTAGAGAGTCAAATTGAATAAGTCGGAGAAAATTATTAAAAAAGTTGAAAGAATTTAGAGATTTTTTTTGTAATTATTTAGTCTTTAAATAGACAAGTTTGGCTACCATAGAAATCTGACATCAATGTGTATAAATGTTTCGTTCATTGCTATTATCGTTATCGCATCCAGTCCGAAGTTCTGCAATAAAGTAAAATTTAAAAAAGTATGATAATATGCAATCTTACTCCTATATTGCTTTTATGATTTATCTTGCACTTCTACTGTCGTTTATTTGAAGGAGAGGATGGCATTGAAGCAATATTTAGATGCTTTAAATATTCAAAGCCCTTGCCCTCTTAGCATTGACTTTAACAATGTGCTACATATTGAAGATCATATTAGAGTCCGAGACTAAACCTTTGAGACTTTTTATGCAATTTGTTTTCCTAACGGAGTTAAGTACTGTGGGTTCTCACCACACTTGGACAAACAAACAAAAGGTAGAGAATAGGAATTTTAGCAAAATCAATAAAATAATGGCAAATGGAGAGTGAATGTCTTCCTATGGTGACCTTTATGCAGAGATCATGGTCAATAATTACTTGGATCACTCTCCTATTTCTCTGTACTGGGTTGATGGTATGGATAATCCAAGATCTCCATTTAGTTCTATGATGTAGAAGGCCAACTTAGCTAGTAAGAAGATTGATGAGTTATAGACAGCTCTATGAAGTGATATATATGACCAAATTTTCCAACAATAGGAAAGAATTTTAATATAAGAACCACATAAATGGAACTATATTGAAAAAAGCATCTTTGGACAAAAAAACAGTCAAGGAATAAAATAGCTGCTTTGTTTTATGATAATTGAGTAAAGAGGAAAGGTAAAACTATTGTGTAAGAAGAGATTCTATCTTCAAAAGAACTTTTGGGTTCTACTTCTCAATTGCCTATGGTGGGTGTAACTGTACTACAATGTGGGCCAAAGCTCACTCACATATAGCTACAAACTTTGTGTTGACCTATGACTAAAGAAGAGATCTTTAAAGCTTTGAATTCCATTAAAGAGTCTAAAGATCTAGGCACAGATGGATCTAATGCTATGTTTTATTAAGGAAGAAAAAGGTATGGCCTATTATTAAGAAAGATCAGCTTGTGCTATTATGGACTTCTTTGATAGTGGGTGTCTACTGAAACAAGTTAATTGTACGACAAACGCCCTTGTGCCTAAGCTACCACAACCCTCTTCTGTTAGAGATTTTAGGCCTATTTCATATTACATAGTGCTTTATAATGTCATCACTAAAATCATCACTCATAGATTGCCAAAAGTTATTGATTACTTGATTGGTGAATCTTAATCAACTTTTATACCTAAGAATTTTATTACGGATAATGTGCTATTAAGCCATGAAATATGTAAAGGGTATACTAGAAAACAATTATTTCCTAGATGTTGAGATTTCAAATGTGAGTGAGAATCCCGCATCAGAAAAAATGGAATTAGTGAGGGACATATAAGTGGAAATGACCTATAAATTTAATGTCTTAAAGTTTTAAGTTGAAGTGTGGTATCAAAGCCCATGGTATATTCCCTCACTGAGCTAAGATATTACATGTAAGTGAACTCCTTAGAATTAATAAGTGGTATCAGAGATGATGCCTAGTCAAGGGACAAGTATGGAGATGGTAGTCGGATCCCATGGTTGCCTCTCTATGTGGAAAAGTAAGGAAACTCCTGGTGGGCCCAAACCAGTGAAGTAGAAGAGCTCTTGGTGACGCCATATACTCTAGCTTCTAAGAAAAAGACAAAAAAGGGATTTGTTCAAGGGAGAGCCCAAGCCCAATGTGAAAGTTCACACTTGAAGAAGGGATTGTTGAGATTTCAAGTGTGAGTGGGAATTTCACATTGAAAAGAGATAGAATTAAAGAGGGACATATAAATAGAAAGGACCTATAAACATAATGTCTCAAAGTTTTGAGTTGAAATGTAGTATCAAAGCCTATGAGTATGTTCTCTTACTAAACCTATAATGAAAATCTCCCACGTAAGTGAACTCTTTAGAACCAACACTAGATGCATTATGAAAGTAGATTTACTAAAAGCTTATGATTCGATAGAGTTGCTTTTCATGAAGCAGGTTATCGAGTTTCTTAGTTTTACTAATCATTGAGCATTACAAATTCTTATTATATATTCTATCAATAGGGAGCTTATTGTTCCTTTTGCTGCTAGTAAAGGCTTAAGACAAAGGTGACCTTATGTCATCTTTCCATTTTGTTCTTGCAATGGAGTACCTGCATAGATGTTTGTCCTTTTTGAATGATAACCTAAATTTCAATTTACTCAAAAATGTCCAAGATTGGGCATAAATAATCTATGTTTTTATAAAAGTTTTACTCTTATATTATAGTGGTGATATTGAACTAGTTAGGTTGTTAAATGCCCAATTTATCAAGTTCTATAAAGCTTCCAGTCTTCGTGCTAATATATTTAAGAGCTAAGTGTATTTTGGGAGAATGGATAAAGATATGAAAGCTGAAATTTTGAATATGCTTGGATATACTTTTGAAAGCTTACCATTTAAATACTTTGGTGTGCCCGTATCAACCAAAAAGCCTATGGTCCAATAATGTCAGCCTCATCTAGAAAACTGTATCCAAGATAAAATCAAGGACTTCTTAATTTCTGACCTATGTTAGAAGAATAGAACTAGTCAAGTAATCCTATTCAGCTTACATATATACTAAGCTTGAATGTTTATTTTGCCTTAAAAGGTAACTAAGGCTATATCTAGTGTTTGAAGGAGCTTTATCTGGATAAGTAAAATTGATATTAAAAAAAAGCCTTAATCGTTTAGGAGAAGATGTGTTTTCCTAAGGTAGATAGAGGATCGAATATTATTGACTTCAAGATTTAGAATTAGGTTGCTATTATGAAGTTGTCATGGCTTTGGCTACAAAGAAAGATAAGCTTTAGGTTAAAGGGTCTGTCCTTCATGACACGGTTTTTTCTTATGTTTTCTCTCTAAATTTTGTCTATCCATCGTGACATGTTTGTTTTTTTGTTAAGTCAATGAAAGGAGAAATGGCTAATCTCTCTTTACATCACGTAGAGGAGGAAGGATGGAATCAGGAAGAGTTGGAAGGGGACAATACAGATTCAAATGAGAACTCGTTAGTTGGTATCTTTCTAACAAAGGCCATTATTAGTGCTGATGTTATGAGCAATACTTTGGTAAACATCTAGAGACCGTCAAGAGGAGTTCATATTTCAGAATTAGGAGAAAGGAGGTTTAAGTTCAAGTTTTTCCATGAAGTAGATGTGCAAAGGGTTTTGGATAGATGTCCGTGGATCTTTAATAAACACTTATTGGTTCTACACCATTTAAAGAAAGGAGAAAATGCAATAATAGTTCTAATTAGATTTTTTGACCACTAGTTACAAATACATAAACTCTCTCCTGGATTTATGTCAGAGACAATGGCGAAGAGATTTGGGAATTTTGTGGGTAAGTTTGTTGAATATGATCCACGAGGGCTTATTGGAAATGAAGGTTCATATATGAGATTAAGAGTGTTAATTGATGTGTTTCAACCTCTATTTCGTAAGAAGAAAATCAATATGGTTGATGGAATAACGACCTATGCAGAATTCAATTATGAAAGGCTTTCCTCCTTTTGTTATCTTTGTGGGCTTCTTGTGCATGTGTATTTCTATTGTGATATGAGAATGGACAAAAAAGCTTCGGAACTTGTTTTCCAATGGAATAAGATCTTGTTGCTTCGATCCAGTGAAATAATCCGGCAATGGGTTCTTGGTTGAGATCGGAGGATGGTGGGAAGATAGTTAAGGAGAGACATCAATTTGGGGGATTGAAGATATCACATCCAAATATTCAAAATTTGAACTCCATTTTGAATAATGTTTTGGTTAAGGCAGTGGGAAAAAAAAGTGCGTTGATTATGGGACTATTTATGCTGATGTGGACAATTTACTTGAGGTGGCAAATTCGAATGACATGGGACATGATTTGGCGGAAGAGAATAATCTAGTGTGTTTTGGTGAGGGAAAGGAAAGATAGAGGCTTGCACAACCACAGGTTCCTTTCGTTTCTGGTAACAAGGATTCGATTGGAACACACCTCTTATATAGTTTATCGCAAGAAAATTTACCAATGATGAGCGCTGCTAAGCAAGCCAGCCGATCATAATGAAGATCTTTAGCTGGAACTATCGGGGGCTTGGCAACCGTCGCACGGTGAGGTCTCTGAAAGACTTAGTCTTTTGCCATAAACCTTCAATCATTTTTTTGATGGAAACTATGATTGAAGCTTTTTGTTTGGATAGTATAAAAAGGAATTTGGGTTTTGATTCTTATTTTGGAGTGGATTGACTTGGTAGAGGGGGTGGTCTTGCTTTTCTTTGGAATAAGTTAGTGATTGTGATTGTGAGTTCTTACTCTAATAATTTTATTGATGCTGTTATTTCAAGTATGGAGGGTGATAGTTGAAGGTTGACTGGCTTTTACGACTTTCCTGAGAGAGAAAGAAGAACTGATTCTTGGAACCTCCTCTACTCTTTGGCTTCTCAAAGCAATCACAAATGGATTTGTGTTAGGGATTTTAATGATTTGATTTCACCTATAAAGAAACAAGGAGACGTTGAACACCCTAATTTTCTTTGCTTGGGTTTTAGAAGTGCTTTATAGGATACACATCTCTTTAAGGTGCCTATATCGAGTTTTTTGGTTACATGGGAAAGACGTATTGGTACAAATACTATTGTAAGGGTAAGGTTGGATCGAGCTATGACCACTTGTGATTTCCTTAATCATTTCTCGGATTATCACTACTTTGTAGCTGTCACTGTTGTTTCAGATCATATGCCCCTTATTATTGATCTTGAGAAATCGTTTCATGTATAGAGTAGGAAGAGGTTTAGGTTTGAGAATTCATGGCTCCTTAAATATGATATTATGAATGTTATGAAGGAAGCGTGGAGGGAGCCAGGTTTACATTATACAATGGATAAAAAGAAATCTTGTTGTATGGCATTGGAAGAATGGGGTGGTAGGCTTAATCTGGATTTAATTAAAAAGAAAAAGGAAGTGGGAACTAAATTGGAATTACTTTTGGGTAGTAGCATCCATGATGATAATGCCGAAGTAGGGAGATTAAAGGCTGAATATAATTGGTTACTTGAGCAAGAATAACTCTGATGGATGCAGAGAGTGAAGGCATTTTGGTTGAAGGATAGGGGTAAGAATTTTAAAATTTTCCATTCCCAAGTTAATGTGAGAAGGAAAAATAATCGAATCAAAGCCTTGAGGGATAGTTTGAACAACCTAGTGTCAGATCCGAAAGGAATGCAGGAGATAGTAGGGAGATATTTTTTAGATTTGTTTAATGGAGGAGAGGCAGATTATAGTTGGGTTGAAAGCACTATCCAAAGCCGTTACCCAAGAAGACAACGAGCTGCTTCTAGCTCCATTCTCGAAGGAGGAGTTCAGAGCTGAAATTTTTCATATGCACCCGGATAAGACTCCTGGCCCGGACAAATTAAATCTAGCCTTTTATCAGAAGTTTTGGGGGGTGATAGGAGATTACATTGTCAAAGACTATAATATATGACTTATGTTAGGTACCTTTCCTGCTACGTTGACTGATACCTTAGTTGTTTTAATTCCCAAAATTGTTAATCCAAAGTATATGAAAGATCTAAGACCTATAGCTTTATATAATGTCTTGTACAAAATAGTTTCCAAGGTCTTAGCTAATCGGTTGAAACCTACCCTTCCTCATATTATTTCTGAGTACCAGTCTGCTTTTGTCCTAGGGCGGTTAATCTTTGATAATGTTTTAGTAGCCTTTGAATTAATTTATGGGATGAAAGCTAAAAAAGGAGTATCAGGGGGTATTGTATTGAATATTGACATTTCTAAGGCATATGATAGAGTAGATTGGGGTTTCCTTGAAACTATGATGATTTCTTTGGGTGAGGTGGATCAAGTTGATGAAGTTTTATGTGAGGGTTGTAAAGTATTCAATTTTGTTAAATAGGTGTGAGATTGACCCTATCATTCCAAGTAGAGGCATCTATTAACGGGACCCTATTTCTCCTTATCTTTTTATTATCTGTACAGAAGGTCTTTCTTATCTTCTTACTCAAGCAGAGAGGAGATCATTTATAGGTGCCGACCTAATTCTAGAGGGCCACAAATATCTCACTTATTTTTTGCAGATGATTCGTTATTATTTTTTAATGCTTCTGAGGTTGAATGTGGTGTCATTAAGAGCATTTTAAAGAAATATGAAGCAGCTTCTGATCAATCTATTAATTATAAAAAATCGAGCGTTCTTTTTAGCCCAAATGTTAGGCTTAATGAGAGGAGGAAATTATTTGATATTTTTAGGGTTTACACCCCGTTGGATCAAGGAAAATATTTAGGGCTGCCATCTTTTATTGGGAGAGGCAAGAAAAATATTTTCAACTATATCATATCAAGAGCTGGTAAGGAGGTACTTCTAAAATCTGTTGCTCATTCTATTCCTTCTTATTGTATGAGTGTTTATGATTCTAGAATCTATTTGTGAGGAATTACAACAAAGTATGAACTCATTCTGGTGGGGTATGAAAAAGGAAAGGGGAAAAGTATTCACTGGTTATCATGGGAACGAATGTGTGATAGTAAAGCAGACAGTGGCATTGGTTTTAAGGATTTAAGGTGCTTTAATTTAGCAATTCATGCTAAGCAAGGTTGGAGACTGCTTATAGAATCCAACACTCTCTTTTTTAGGGTGTTCAAAGCTAAATATTTTCACAGAAGGAACTACATGAATGCTGGTTTAGGTTCTAACCCAAGTTTCATATAGAGAGGTATATTGCAAGCAAAGGAATTACTTAAGTTAGGTTCCAGAATTCGGATTGGAGATGGGGAATCAACAAATTTCTGGTTGGATCCTTGGATACCTAGGGACTCGAATATTTGATTGCTTGAAGGAACAGGGGCTAGGGATTGTAATATGATGGTTCAGGCATTTATTAATTGGGAGAATATATGCTGGGATGTGGAGAATATTTAAGAGTTGTGTTGTAGGAGGATGTGAATCATATTTTGAAGATTCCGTTAAGTTTGAGGAGTAGACAAGATAAATGCCTATGGCATTTTGATAAGAGGAGTAATTACAATGTCAAGTTTGATCATTACCAAGCTCTTATTTTGAAGAAGGGTCCTTATGATGAGTGAGATGATATATGGAAGTTTTTATGGAAATTAAAAATCCCTCCTAAAGTTAAAACTTTCATGCGGAGACTTTTAAGGGATGTTCTTCCTACAAAAGAGAGAATATTTAGAAGAGGAATAGATATTGTGTTGGCTCTCGAAATTTTTTTCTTAATTGATAAGCATGATTAGATTAATTTTAGGGTCTTGGTAGATTAATTTATGTTGGAATTAATTAGCATACTAATGTGAGTAGGATTTTATGACACAGGTAAGTTGAATTAAAGTTTAAGGTGGTAAGTTTGCATTAGGGGCATTTTTGGAAGATCACTTAAGTTTAAAAAGATATAAGCTTAAAAAGGAAGGGTAAAAGGGGCATTTTGCACTCATTGAGGGTATAAGAGTAAAAGGAAAACTAGTTGGCTTGTGTTGGAAGAAGAAGAAACGAAAATTGAAGAAAAGAGTAGAGAGAGAGTCTCGTGTAAGGAGAAAAGAAGGGAAAGAAAGAAGAGCAAACTATGTTTTATCTTTCTTAGTTTTTAAGGGAGATTTTGAGAGTGTTCAAGAAGGGAAAAAGGAAGAGTGAGACTAGAGCTTCCATTAGAGCCAAGAAATTCATTGTTTGGTGAAGATTCAAGGTAAGTTTATGTTTAATCTTTTCGATTCTTGGAAGGGTTTTGGTTCAAAGAGCTTAGGAGATGCATAAGTTTAAGTATTTTAGGATCAATTTCATGCATAGGTTTCTTTGGGTTTTCCAATTGGAATTCATTTTGAATGGGGATTTTGGCAATGTTGAAGGGAGGCAAGAGAGGTAAGAGGAGCAGGAGGAGAGGCATCCTTGAGCAAGTTTTCAAGCAAGGAAATTAAAGAGGGTGACATTTTTATAATTAAGTTAATAAGCCATTAAAGTTTCTTTCCAATAAATGGAATTAAATGATTTCCAACTAACTTGAAAATATGCATTTATTGTTCTTTAAAATGCTTTGATAATGTGCCACATGTTTTTGTATGTGAATTTTGTGAATGACTTATGAACTGGGATGAGAATGATTTTAAATTGCTTCATAATTGTTGTATTTGTTGCTTTTGAATGATTTTGGAAATGGCTATATGCTTGGTATAGGAATTTGGTTGACAAATTGTGAGATGATGAGGGAAATGCATATGAAATGTTTCGTGCTCATGAAAGACAAGTTTTCAAAATATGCCATTTAGGGCAATTGGTTTTCAAGTCATAAATAACATGTTATGTGGGTTTGTGGTGGTCTATTTTATCTATTAAGTGCACTTTGACTAAAGGTTTCTTCTGCTTACCCGTTAGTGGCATGGAGCTCCTTCACGGACTCCCTTAAGTTCACAGCTATGTAAGACCATAAGTGGGATTGTGATAGTATGTTTTGTTTATGACTAAACAAAACCCTTATAGGGAATGTGTCAGTACGTTCTATTACGGAACCACCCAAACCATTCTGATGTGTTTAATTGATTATAATGTATTGGCAAGTTTGATGGGTGTATGACTTATGCGAGTTGTGAACTAGTTTGATAAGTTGAGAATTTTGTGTTTTATGATTCAATGAAAATTTTGCTATGATCATGAAGGTTTTAAATGGTTTTTGCTTGTTACTGATTATAAAACTGTTACCCATGAGCTTTTGAGCTCACTCCCCGTTCCTTCCCCTCTTCAGGTGGTGAGCAAGATATCGAGTGATCGAGTCGAGAGTCAAGGCATCACTCCAGCTTACATATTTTGTTTTTGAAGTTAGATTATGTAAAATAAGGCTTTAGTCGCATTTTGAGAAATTTTTGTCCTTGTAAAGTATGTATTTTTGGATTATGATGTATTGTGTCTTGAAATGCCTAATAAAGCATTGTAAAACTCTTATCTTTTGATGTTAATGAAATATATATACATTATATTTTGCTCATCATTTCCTGAAGTCTTTATATTGCATTTCCAAGCTTTTCATAGTGGTAAGAATTGTGTTCCGAATTTGGGGGGAAAACTGCATTAATCTAGGTAGAACTAGATAAAGTTGTCTTCTGGGAAGTTGTATCTTATCCTCTTATCTTTCCAACGGTATAAAGTATGAAATTATTGGATAGCAAAGGTGAGAGATATGATCATTACAAGTAGTGATACTACATAGGAGGTATGTACAGAATAACTACAGTAATAATGAAAGTTTGTATATGTGATGAGTCATTTGAGTTGAGCTTTGCGAGTTTAATGCACTCAATTTGGTAATTGAATCTTTATGGAGTGTTATTACATTAGAATAAGTGAATTTGGGAAGATTATGAGTGAAAGTAATATTAGAATGGATGTAGGAAGCATTGGAGAGGCTTTGAAGGGGCTTAGGTATCCCCTATGTTTGTTAGATGAACTTTAGGTCCATTAAAAGGACCTTCTCGGGTCTGTAAGGAACACCAGCATTGCCTATGCCTATTTAACGGACATTATGTCTATTAAACAAACCTTCTTGGGTCTAAAATGGCCCCTAACCCCCGTGTATGTACGTTAGGAGGACATACACTTTTGGAAATTTGCATTTTTGACCCTTTAAATGGAAAAATCTTGCTTTATGGCCTTCACAAAAGTTGTAGATCTAGAAGTTATATTTTAAACCGTCTAAAAATGACCTTAATCTGAGGTCTCTAGAGAAAGTTATACAAATTGTACCAAGATAGGTACAATGTGATTGAGGTTATAAACATGTTTGATTCCTTTAGCCATAACTTCATCATCTTACCTCTAAATAAAGTGATTCTTAAAGCAATGGATCCCTAACAAATTTTTTCATCCCTAAGTAAAAATTGGTAGATTTTTTTTTATCAGAAAATGATTGACGGAAACATAGTGAGGGTCAGTTGAGAGAGCATGACTGGGGCATGAACATATGTTGGCTTCTTAAGCATAACTTCATCTATAGAGCTCCGATTGAGATGGTTCTTGCTTCAAATTAAACTAGAGACTTAGAGATACAATTATTTTGAAGAATTCAAATTGTGATTTTGGTGATTGATTGGTGTGGGCATACCACTCTTGTGGGATGATGGATAATGAGGGTTCTTTGAAATAACCCTACAGGGTAATACGCTTACGGTTTATAACTTCAGATAGTTGGGCTCCAAAAATTGGGTCCAACATATTGACTCAAATTTTGGCCATTGTGTAGGTAATGAAGACTGTTTCCATGCTTTTTTTGGCTGTTATGTAGTGAGAGAGATTTGGAATGAATTTGGATTGAATTTTAGCTCTTTTGGGTCGAATATATTTACTTATGTCTGCAATGCTTCCAAGGTTGTCCCTGTTGATAAAATGAGCAATGTTTGCATGGTCTTATGGCAGATATGGTGTGGTAGAAACAAATTTATTTGGGAAGATAAGATCGCTCGCAAGTTTTAGGGATGGCATCTTTGTTTCTTCAACACTAGACAGCAGCAAGAGGCCTTTATAATATGATTTCTGGTGTATCCAGTAGTCCTGGTGGCTTTTCTCAATTCGATGGAATTATAGATTGTGATCCAAATGCAAGTGCTTTATTGCAGTGGAGTTGCTTTATAGATGCAGCGTCCTTTCCCCAAATGAACAAAAGTGGTTATGGAGTAATGGTTAAAAACAACGAAGGAAATGTTGTGCTTGTCTTAAGTTTGTATTAAGGTGTGTTTGAGCCTAAGATAGCAGCAGCTATAGCTTTTCATTCTCTTCTGTCTTGGGTTGATTCGCATCTCCATGGATCATGTTCTATTGTAGTGGATGCTCAGGAAGTCTATTACTCTTTTCAATCATTTATGGAAGACTCATCTAATTTTGGTAAAATTATAGATGATTGCTTAGGTATTCTCAAGTGTAAAACTGATGTTTTAGTGCGCTGAATTAGTAAGCACTACAATGTCGAAGCTCATGAGTTAGCTTGACAATCTCATTTGTATGCCCCTTTTATGGTTTGGGATTATTATCGTACCTTTGATTAACAAAAGGTCTATCTTTTTTTTAAAAAAGACTTTAGGTTAGAGGGATGCATACTTAATATATTAAAAGAGGTGATTACTGGACCATAGTTGTTCCTACACAGGCATCTTGATGATTGGAAAGATCATTGATAGAAAAAAAGCCTACAGGGACTATAGGGTTAGTGAATCTTGTTTCTAATGATAATTTTTCCATTAAAAAGTTACATATGAAGCTTATAGGAGACTTCTCTAAAGTTGAATGGAAAAAACTTTCGTGTAACAACTAAGGGATCCCTAGGCACTTATTTATTTTATGGCTAGCATTATAAGGAGACTTAACATTATAGATAGACTTACTAAAATAGGGGCAAGATTTTCTCTAATCTGTCTGATATGTGGTTAGAAAGATGAGAAAATTTCTCATTTGTTCATTAAATGTAATTTTACTTAGGAAAGGTTAGTAATGCGACTGCAAGTTCATAAGATTGCATGCGAGTGGAGTTATAGTTGGAGGTGGGCAATACAAAACAGAAGGAAAAAGAAGGGCAAAGAGAACACCTAGGGAAAGTGTTTCCATTATGATGAGATGACCCACTGGAAAAGAAACTATCTAGTCTACCTTGAGTCCCTCAAAAGTAAACAAGGTATGGGTTTCCTAAGTTTGTTAGGAACTAGAAATGTGGCAGATT
>JAOQMP010000004.1:26473341-26485271 GCA_027563575.1 Erythroxylum pedicellare
ATCCACTCCTTATTAGACCTAAGTTTATCTTCTGTGGCTACAAAGATAATTCCCTCATTCTCATCTGCTGCTACACTGGTCTCAGCAATGTTGCTGTTATTCTGCTCAATTTTGTTTTTCTCCTTATGTTTCAATTTATAGCAATCAGCCTTTATATACCTTTTTTTTGCAATGATTATAAATTTTATTTCTATGTCTGGATTTTGACCTACGTTTGGATCTACTTCTTTCAAAATCTCTATTTTCAGATCTACCCCGTACGAATAGTCTCTTTGCCTGACTTCCACTAGTCTCCCCAATGATGTCCCTATCAATATGCTCTTTTGACTTTAATGCAGACTTAATACTATTATATGAGATTGACTCTTTCCCATAAATCATAGTATCACGAAAATATTTAAATGACTGAGGAAGGGAACATAACAACAATATGGCTTGATCTTCATTCTCAATTTTTACATCTACATTCTTCAAATCCAAAATAAGAGAATCAAATTTATCGAGATGTGAAAGAATAGATGTACCTTCTATCATCCTCAACATGTTCAACTTGTGTTTCAAATAAAGCCGATTTTTCACCGTCTTTTTCATGTACATAGCTTTCAATTTGTCCCACATACCTTTCGCTGTGTTTTCACTAGCAACCTCCTGTAAAACCTCATAGGAGAGATTCAATATGATGGATGATCTAGCCTTTTTATCTAGATCTGTGAATATATCTAATGCCATATCTGCTGGCTTTTTCTCCACTTCATCAAGTGCAATCTCACATCCATCTTGTATTAAAATGGCTTGCATCTTAAGCTGCCACATACCGAAATTAACACTTCGGTCAAACTTTTCAATAGAGATTTTCGTTATCGTCATGATGGTCAAAAAAATTGATATTTTTGATTTTTTAATAGGTGAGCCCCACACAAGAAATTGGGACAGTGGACCCCACAAAAGCATTGGATGTGGGCCCCACAGGCAAAGTCGGGACGTGGACCCTACAAATAAAGCTGAACTCTGTTTACAAAATCGAAGCAGTGGACCCCACAAACAAAATTGAGGCAGTGGGCCCCACAAGATAATTCCGAAGCTATGGGCCTACAAGATAAACTCGAAGTAGTGGGCCCCATAAGATAAAACCGAGGCAGCGGTCTCGTAAGATAAATATGAGGTAGTGGGCCCCACAAGATAAACCTGAAGTAGTGGGCCCCATACGATAAAATCGAGGCAGCAGGTCCTGCAAGATAAATCTGAGGTTGTGACCCCACAAGATAAAATCGAGGCAGTGGGCCCCGTTTAGACTCACAATAAAAAATCTAAGTTACTTTCTAATGTGGAGGGTCCACCTTAGTGACAACCACAGAGTATACAGTAAGTTAGACCAACAGGAGAAGCTCTGATACCGATTTGTTAAGGAAAATGCCCTCGGATCAGATACCGGTTGAATTTAATAGCCCGAAAAATAGTAACAAAAATAAAGATAGTCAAAATAAATGGGATAGAATACAAAGATTTACGTGGTTCGGTCAATGTGACCTACGTCCACGACCAGAGGGTGAGCAATTTTATAATATGTGGAGAATGTATAAAGTACAAAGGCTAGAATAAAAAACTCATCAAATATACAGAAAACAACTAAAGAAAGGATGAGAGTTGTGCTATTTTTGGTGACTGAAGGAGAGGAAGGAATGGTGTGTTTAAGTCTGCAACTATCCCTTCTATTTATAGCTGAAGTCCCTAAGCATCTGTCTAAAATTTTTTCTAAACGGTGGCCATTATTATTGACAAAATGAAAGAGGCCAAGGTATGCAATTGGTGGCCATGCAACCAATAGCCAACCACTTTTGACATATTAGAGGGGCCAAGGAATGGGGTGAAGTAGTCTGAACTGGGGGTGAAGTAGTTTGAATTACAGTCTAGTTGATTAATAGAGCTCCCTCAGTTCTATTGGATTTTGAGATTTTTGAGAGAATGCGGATTAGTAAGGATCCCACATATCATCATCTGATAGTTTTTGTTTTAAGGTATTTAGAATGTACCTAAAGATCAGAGAAAAAAGATTGACTCAAAGGCAGTACCTTACATCTTTGTTGGATATAGTGGTGATTAGTTTGGCTTCAGATTTTATGATCCAAAGAAGCAAAAGCTACTCAGAAATAGGGATACGATATTCCAAGAACATGAAAGAGGTGTTGATCTTCTAAGAGGAGATAAGTCATCACACAACAACTCATCATATGACATTATTAATTCTCCATCAATTGCCTTCACTATTGAGTAGTTTACAAGTGAAGGAGATGAAATGTGTGATCAAACTTATGTTGATGAATATCAAATATAGCCTGGTAATGATGAGATACATAAACCACATCTTGATAATGTTGAAGATTAAGGTGTTGAAGATAATAAATAGGGAGAGCAACTAGATTCAACAACTAGTGATATACAGCTTTGAAGTTTGATAAGGGAGAAAAGGCCTTCTATAAGGTATCCAAGTTCAGAATACCTACTGGTTACTACTGAGGGTAGGAATGAGAATGTGTAAGATGTTGCATCTTGTGAAGATAAAGATCTCTGGCTCATAGTTATGAAGAAAAAGATTAATTCTCTAAATAAGAATGATAATAAATATGAGTTGGTGAAGCTTCCAAAAGGTAAAAAGGCACTGAATAATACGTGGGTGTTTAAGAGAAAGAAAGATGGTAATAAGCTAGTAAAGCACAAAGCAAAGTTAGTGGTGAAAGGTTTCAGTCAAAAGAAGAACCTATATATGTTAAAATAAGCTCCAAGGCAGTGGTATCCAAATTTTGACTCTTTCATGACAGATTATGGTTACAAATAAAATTATGTCGATGCTCGTGTGTATTTTAAGGAGTTCACAGATGAAAAATTCATCATTCTTCTTCTGTATATTCATGATATGCTTATTGTGGTTCAAGATGTTGGAAAAATCCAAAAGTTGAAATAGGATTTTTGTAAATATTTTGATATGAAAGATTATGGTTGTCTTAAAGGAGATATATTGAATAGGTCATAGAAAAATTCAATATAAAGCATGCCAAGCCAGTTAGCACGTCACTAGCACCTTACTTCAAGCTAAGTAAGCATGCATATCCTTCAATAGAAAAGGAGAAAGTTGGTATATCCTTACAGTAGGGTCTTTAATGTATGCAATGGTGTACATAAAGCTAGATATTGCACAAGTTATTAGGATGGTGAGAAAATTCTTGTCAAATGTAGGGAAGATTCTTTCGAAAGCATCGAAATAGATTATGAGAAACTTGAGGGACACGTCAAAGTGTAGTTTATGTTTTGGTGATGGTTAGCAAACTCTAGAAGGTTTTACAGATGTAGATATAGATAGAGATCTTGATGGAAGAAAATATATTTCATGTTTTCTACTCAAGTTTGTAAAGGGAGCCATCTTATGGCAATCCAAGATACAAAAATGTGTGGTTTTATCTATAACTAAAGAAAAGTATATAGCTATAGTGGAACCTCGTAAGGAGATGGTCTGGCTGAAAAGGTTCCTTCAAGAGTTAGATGTGAAGCAATAAGAATATGTAGTATTTTGTAATAGTTAAATCTTGAGCAAAAATACTATGCATCACTTGCACACAAAGCATATAGATGTCAAATATTATTAGTTTACATATTTGATTGCGGAGCAATAATTGGTATTGAAGAAGATTCATAAAAATATGAATAGTGCTGATATATTGACTAAAGTTGTTCTAGAAGCAAACAAGAGCTATATAGTAAGCTTGTCAGGATGTCCCTTAAGTAGATGTTAGAGAATAACTTGTCTTCCCCATAATTGGGATGGAGGGGGAGATTGTTAAGTGTCTAGCCCTGTTTTAAGACTTCTAGTAATCATAGATGCCTTTACAGTTCGTGGAGATGATGATCAAATAAAGACAAGATGGATAAAGTTCTTCTGGGGGGAGACACGGTTGTTTAAGGTGCTAAATGCCTATGTCTTTAACTTACATGATCGTTTATATTAATCATGTAAGTTCACATGCCCGTGTAGAGTGACACACACTTGTTTCTTTACTTAGATAGTCATGTGGATTAACCATATAAGTCTCTAGAATTTTGTGCAAAAGGATGTGAAGAGTGAAGACATATATGGTCATTTACACACCCGTATTTATGTCATACATGGCCGTGTGTGATGACCGTGTATCTCTCTATGACCGTGTATCTTTTTGTGACCATATACATGTGCTAATAACGGTGTATTGAAAAGACATATCACTTACACAGCTATGTATATGACCGTGTACGACCTCGAAAATCCTATTTTGTGATATAAAAGAGAAAAATACATAAGTTTTGCAAGTAAATGCTGTAATAATTTCCAAAAAGGAGGAAAAACCGAGAAAGGGAAAGTAGTGTAGTATTCCCATCCTTTTTTATGATTTTTAGGATTTGTTTGAGTGTTTGTTAATTGTTATATCAACTTAGGTTTCAATCGTGAAGCTTTGTGAGACAACTTGTTATTGTGAGGTGAGAAATCAAACTTTGTAAATCCTTATTTGAGTTTAGTGGATTTGCTTGCTAGTTTGGTCATTAGTTTTTCTCTCTACACTGAAAGGTTTTTCATGTAAAATTTGATGTTTGTTTTATTATTAAGTTTCTTATTCTCATATTAATTTGCTGATTGAAGTTGAAGAATATTTTAGTTGTTGATCTTTAGTTAATCTTTTAGAAAGTTATGTTATTGTCTCCCATCGGGAACTATGTTGGCAAAAATGAGTCAAAGAACAAATCTTATTCTTCGAGTAAATTAAACATATTGCTTGTATACTATAATTGTTCTATTGTAAAAAGTGTCCGAAAAGATGTCTGAGAACAATATTTTGCGTTAATATGCTTTTCTAATGTAATATTGGACAAACTATGCAGAGAGTTGAAAGGAAAGCTAATTCAGTGCAGGGTAAACAAAAGGAAGGCTAGTTTTAGAAGTTATTTGATTTGGATATTGATTGTTAGGTGAACTGGGTCAATGGGATTGCAAATCATCCATATAAAATTTTAATTAAAAAAATGTTTTTGATATTCTATTATCAAATATTTTTATGGAGATAGGATGAATTAACTTTTAAATAAATCAAAGCAGAGGCTTCTAACAGTGGAAGAAGTTTAACTGTCAATAGCTAACTTATTCCTTTGCATAATTGATAGGATATATTTGCAGCAGGGACCGACACATCTGCCATTACAGTAGAATGGGCACTAGCTGAGCTAATCAACCATCCAGAAATTATGAAGAAAGCAAGAGAAGAAATAGAGAAGGTAATAGGACACAGCAGACTAGTTGAAGAATCAGACATTCCAAATCTTCCATTTCTCCAAGCAATAACTAAAGAAACTCTCAGGCTGCACCCCACAGGCCCACTAATTGTGAGAGAATCAACTCAGGACTGTGTTATAAGAGGATATGAAATCCCTGCAAGAACAAGGTTGTTTGTGAATGTGTGGGCTATTGGTAGAGATCCCAGTTACTGGGAGAATCCACTTGAGTTCTGCCCTGAAAGATTTTGTGGAACACAAGAGAATCAAACGAGACATCAGATGGATGTGAGAGGACAGCATTTTGAGCTGTTGCCGTTTGGTAGTGGAAGACGAGGGTGTCCAGGCACCACTCTGGCGCTGCAACTAGTTCAGACGACCCTCGCTGCGATGATTCAGTGCTTTGAATGGGAGGTTAGTGGTGAAAGTGGCAACACAGTTGTTGACATGGAGGAGGGTCCAGGTTTAACCCTTCCAAGGGCTCATCCCCTGGTTTGTATCCCAATAGCCAGGCTCAATCCTTTTCCACTATTATGATCGTTCACGAGGAAAGGAGAGCTTGAAGAAAGAGAAAAGTTGTGAGCAAATATATGCTATTTAGTTACTCTTTCAATTTGTGGATTGTCGTCCTGTGGTTCCCTAACTCTTTAAGGCTGTCTGTACCATATATTGTTACCCGATCCCATGAAATTGGTTTCAATTTAACATTCCAGGGAATTGCAAAAAAGATGAAATTACGTTGAAATTTAAAGATATTGGTATGTTGAGTAATGAGAGTAGCCAGGTGCCAGAAGATTTCTTATTTTGAAATGCATGATTTCTAACTTTTAGATTGCAACATTGAGCCCACTAAATTGCTCGACGTTTCTATTCCAAGCAATGAGCGAATGGGCCTTGGTGAAAATGTCTATCAGTATGTTACTTTCGAGACAGAGCTTGTCGAGGCAGAGTTCGGGTGAAAATGTTTTTCAGTTGAAACTCTGATCAAACGGTCATGTCAATATTTCTAGTTTGGAATTGCTCCTAACATTATGACGGACAATTTTCATATGTTTAGTCCATTTATGAAAGAATTCGTTATTACGCAGATAACAAACTGAATATAATATTATAATTTTATTGGTTCGTCGTGAATTATCATCAAGGATGTCAATAAAGACTTTAACCAAATCAGTTAGTAGTTGGCCCATTGCATAATACTTGTGTCTTTACTGAAGATTGAGATACTATGTTCTACTTCTTCGTCTTTCAGGATATAAGCAATTTTCCAAGCATAACAAAATATCTCGTCACTAATCTTCATGTGATTAAGCAATTCACCTAATCAAAATTGCAATAACATACAATTTCAAGTCATTGTCTACATGCAATAAGATCCACTATCTGAGGTTACATTTGAGGTAGTGTACCATATGCATGCTTCTTTCAGGTATTCCTTCTTAGATGCTTTTGTAAACTAAAACAACACATGCATCGCAAAAGAAATCTAAGCTTAAGTAATCATCAACTAAATTAGTCGTCTAACTAGTCGTTGACAATCTGAAGGATTATCTATCTTTTCACCCTCTAACATTGGAAATTTCTATCCATGTTTCATCAAAGATAACAAGCTTTTTCCCGGGAAGCTCGTCTCTAATATTCTGTCCAAAGCATATTATTTTGAAATAAAAATAATTCTTACCATAATCTTGTACCACAATATCCAAAAAACACTACAAGAAAAATGAAATTTAGCGATGGAAAACCTACACATTGCCTCAGTAAGCTAAGTTAGTGACGAGATTTACCAACGGACGACGGCGTCGGAGAAACGGCCGTAGGTAATAATTTGTGACGGACCACAAATTGTCCGTCACAAATTTACCGACAAACAATTTGTGTTACTGTCAGTGAAAATATCGACGGTTATTATGTGTTATCAATAAGTTTCGCAACGAAAAGATTGCTTTGGTCAATAAAGTTACCGATAGAGAAATCTTTTTCGTTGATAACCTTACTGACGGAATTGGTTTTTCTGTCGGTAAGCTAATGACAACATTACCGACGATTCTTAGTTATCCGTCGATAAATTGAATAGATTTTACTGACGCCGGTAAATTTAATAATTTTTTAATAATTTTTTTCACTACATTTAATTTTATTTGATGATCTTATGGTTGATACATAATTTATATAGTTATTAGTTATCTGTTGATAATATTTTGATTTGTTTCTAAATTTAATTTGTTAAAGTAGAAAGTTGCTTGATGATATAAAATAAAAATGATCTTAATTGATAATAAAAAATTATTTTGTACATAATAGGTATTTAATTCATATGAAATGACTAGAAGTACGCTATTCATTTGGTGATCACGGATCCTCTAATTGTTGCGATGAGGTGCTGCCCCTCCCCTTCAACTCATCCACCTTATTACAAAGCTAAGCTATGTACTCCATTGACTATTGCAATTGAGTTACCAATATTTCTACTATGCTCTGAAGTTCATGGACTTCATTGTTTGCAAACCACCTACTAGATGCTATTATAATAGATGTGGAGGATTGCGAATAATATATGTTCGTAAATGAACCTAAGCCGGATATTCTTCCACAACGGTCCCTACCACCCACTGCATGAAGATAGGTTTGAGTCTCACCAACATCTTCAGACTATCGAGACTTTAGTTGAATGCTTTCTTATATTTGGTCCTATCAGAAGGCAATGTTTATGTTAGTAGGTGATAATTATTAAGCAATAATATTAAAGCATAAATTTAACATACATTAGTTCTTTAAATCGAGTGTTGATGAAGATCACACCGTCATGCTTCTTAGTATGAGTGTACAAAAAGAACTGATGGGGTGTGGGCTTCGTGCCCATAGACTTTTCTGTATCAAAATAAAATGTTATAAGTGAACTACAATTTATAAAAATTTTGGCAAAATTTTCTCTATTTTTATGATATTTACCTCCTGTTGAACAAAGAAAGTAATTTAATAATAGAGCTATATATGACATCGAACTTTTATAACATTATCATTCGCCATAATACATATATTTTCATTCCAAAATTCACATATCAAATTAAATTGAAATACACCAAAGTAAAAAAAATCAGAATATAAATGTAAGTGTAGATACTGACAGGTCTCTCTGCATGCTCATGTTGGGTAATAAATCCTCCATTATGTACGGGAAGTGTCTCTCCCCCGATCCTCCACATCTATTGGAAGAATTATGCTCTGAAATAGTCATTACCTCGAGTGATGTCCAATACTGCTGCCAACAACTCCATATTTTTTCAGATATATAAGACGGTCATACATCGGTCTTATGTATGACATCAACAAAGTCTCGATAACGTGTATGTGCTCATCTCCCATATTTTATAAATGAACGTGTCAAATTTAGAATCTTCAAAAAATTCTTTCTAAAATAAAAGGAAAAATATACGATAAGTAGTTATAATGTAATAATATTTATCTAATTAATATATAAAAATCAATTAAAAACAAAAAATATATTTTTTGTACCTCAAACTCCTGATAGTAAAATTCCTTTATCACCTAAGAGATATTTTTCCATATATAATCCTCAAGAATAATCTTCTCCTTGAATTTGGATGTCATGTTTCTTAAGCACGGGCCAAAAGGAATCAACCTACTATAAAATAATTAGTTTTATACAAAATTTTAAATTTAAACCTATACCTTAATTATAAACGTATGGTGTTTCATGTATTTTCACTTACAAATTATTGATAATTATGATGTAAGTTCTTGCATCAGCTCCCTCAGCTCCAGGCTGGAGGCTGCCTTCTTCATCTATATCATTTACCCCTGATATCTCTATCGGTATAGGGGTGCTAGATGGTGTAATAGCAGATACAAAAGGTGATGCCTCATCTATAAGTGTAGTAGTTGGAAGTACATCATCTAATTCGGTTGCAGTTGCATAATGTGATGCTTCACCTGAACAATAAGTAACTTAAAATCGTAGTTTGAACCTTGGTCCCATAATATCATGTTTTCTCATTTGCGGCATATTTCAACCTAAAATTCATATTTGATTGAATATTCTAGAAATATAACAATTTCAATTCAATATTTCACACAATATATTGAAAAGGAAATAATTGATTTGTTGAATATAATATTCTATTACAAACACAAATTAATTACTATCAGCACTTGATTGTAATTTACAATCATCATCATCATCATCTTATTTCTTTGATGAATTAGAATCAAACTCAGGCTTTTCTTCAGATCTGTCACCCTCCTTATTCTCTTCAGATGAAATTTTAGCATATTCATTATTTGGATCGTTCAAAGGTTCATTTTTGTCATATGTAAAAAATGCATTTATTTCATAAACATCTTCTTAAAACACTTCACTTTCAATTCTCTGTTTCCCTTTTCCATGTGATTCAAAAACACCTCTAGGTTTAATTTTGCAAACGACTAACCAATCTGACTTATCTTGTTGTAAGCTCAAAAAGGGACATAATACACGTAGATCGCTTGCATTGCTAACACAAAAGGTTCAAATTGTCTAAATCTTCTTTGGTTGTTAATTTCAACTAGATTGCATCAGCTATGCACTTTTATACCAACATTTGGAGTTGGATCAAACAAGCCATACTTAAATATCAAACTTCGTTTTATTGTCAATGCAAGGTACTCAATTTTAAGTATCTTAATAATTTTACCATAGTAATCCATTAATTCTCCCAGTATGCCAACTCCACTGTTTACTATTGCCATGCTATGACTATGATATCATGTATGATATTTGTATCTATTAACAAAATACACCAGATACAATTTAATAGTTCATAAATGTCCCTTCGCAAGATCACATACGAATTTGTTCTCTATTGGATTTTCTAAGGCCTACACAAAAGAATTATCATGTTAAATAGTACAATGGCATTTGAACACTTTAATTTTATAATTCAATCATTTCAATAATTGTAAGTGAAAATTTGCATATTTCTCGAACCATCGAGAAAAGCATCTTCCAACTTCTTTATTGATATCATCCTATGTTTTCTTGGGCATTAGCTCGCATAACCATTCCTCATATAATATAAAAATATTATACTATATTTCAGTTGTGAATAGCACTAAATTTTAAAAGCCAGATAATCAATTTCAACTTACTACACGAAAGGTTGAATCTTTTGACATTTCAATAAAATGTAACCATGGGCAGCCTCAATTTTTTCCTCTGTTAACATTCTTCTTGTTGAACATCTATATGTTCATCCAGGATATGTGAAGATGTATAAGTTACCATCAGCGTCACTCATTCCTCCCTCATCGTCTTTATGAGGAACTTTTCTTTCTTTTGTATAAACATGCAGCTCAAAATAATGTCAACAAAATGTACTAACTTCCTCCACTAAATAAGCATTACATATCGAACCTTCAACTCTAGCCTTGTTTTTGACATTTTTCTTTAAGTGATGCAAATACCTATATTAGCGAATAAGGTTATTAAAATTTAATTATTAAAACATGTTATTACTTCAATTACAATCATTTTTGTTAAATTACCTCTCAAATGGATACACCTATCGATATTTAATTGGACCGACAAGTTTAGCCTCGTGTGCTAAATGCACAGGTAGATGCTCCATACAGTTAAAGAAGCTTGGAAGGAAAATCCCTTCTAATTTGCACAAAATTACTGGAATTTTCCTTTATAGTTTTTCCATTTTAACCAACTTGATTTTAAATGATGTTAAGCTTCTGAAAAACAAACTTAATTCTATTATAACTTCCTAAAACTTATTCGATAGTAACTCCCAAAATGTAATAGGAATTAGCTTTTGTATAAACAAATGAAAATCATGACTTTTCATCCTAAATAATTTGTACTTCCTCATATCTACACACTTTGTCAAGTTCAAAACATAACCATTGGGAAACTTTAGACTTTTCAACCATTCACACAAAATTTTCTTTTTTTTTTTGGTCCAAAGTGTAACATTCTTTTAGATATTTACCAGTGCGAAGATCTTTATGTACCTTCTACAAAAAAGTTTCAAATCAGCTTATGATTTTGTATTGTCTTTTGTCCTCACTTCAATGTTCATTATGGTTAAACAAATTGTCAAAATTTTTTTCAATATGTATCACATCTAGAGTATGATGTATCAAATTAGTTATCCAATATGATAAATCCCAAAATATGCTTCATTTTCTCCAACCAAAGTTTCTACTAATGCTTTTATTAATTTCACCAACTTCAAATTTTGTAACTTTTAGCAACCCTAATGCATCAATCTCCTGCAATATCTCTTCACCAGCTTTGTGAGGGGGAGAAGCTGTTCATACCATCCTATTCTTAATGAAATTTTGTTTATTGCATTTAAATGGATGATCTAGAGGAAGAAATTTCCTATGGTTGTTAAACCAACATGTTTTGCCCCTGTTTGGAAGATAAAATGCTTCAAAATCATTGCCACAATAAGGACAAACCAATTTCCCTACTATGCTCCATCCAGAAAATATAGCATATATTCGAAAATCACTAATGGTCCACATCAAAGCTACTTTTAACACAAAATTTTGTTTCAAAGACACATTATATGTCTCAACATCATGTTCCCAAATATGTTCTAATTCAGATATCAATGTTTGTAAGAATA
>JAOQMP010000004.1:26490062-26502324 GCA_027563575.1 Erythroxylum pedicellare
ACTTTATTTCCCTTAACCTATAACATAATATCTTACTCACATTAGCATGCTAATTAACTCCAACATAATTTAATCTATCAAAACCCCAAAATTAATTTAATCATGCTTATTCATAAAAAATCCTGGAGCCAACAGATAGCCTAGGTATTTTTAGAACTTATTTTGGGCACAACATGAACCTTTGCCCCTCATATTTAAGATTAGTAAGCTCCACATCTTTGGTTCATTTAAACACATTCATATTATAATTATGTAAGTTAGAATTGCCTTGTGCATCTGATCTATATAAAGTAGTGTCGAAATCACTATAAGTAAGACAACGACCTAATGTAAAAGCTTTTATGCTTCTTAGAGAGTTCCAGATCTGAGTCCTTTGGAATGTAGTATTGAAACCATGGACAAAGGTAGCTAGATCAGTGGTTTTTTCTGCTTTAAAGATCAATCTCAAGTGCATAAATTGCTCATTTATTTCCAAGGACTCCACCTCAAATAATTCCCCCATTATATACAATAATAATGCTTACATAGATATGGAAATGGTGATTTGAGATAACTTTCCATTGAGTTCCTAAGCTTCTCAGTTTATTCAAGTTTCCCTTTTTGATTTTATTTTCTAAAAGAAAAAATAACAAAGGCTTTTCTGTTAGAACAAAATCCCTCAATGCATTAAGCTTTGATGGGTTGTTAATATCTCTCACATTCCACACTACAATGATCATTTAATAATGCCTTTACCTTTGGAGTTTTTCCTATTGCTCATGTTGTTTCTTCAAGACTACAACTTCTCAAAATTTTCATCCTTATTGATTTCCTACTGATGATATACCACTAGCTATAAAGGTTTTGTGGTTGAAGTCATTTGCTCTCTGCCAAGATCCTGGGTTTTAGGGAATGGGCCTGCTCTTTTACTAAAGTAGTACCTATAGAATTCACTATTTAGTTTTCTACTTCTATCTTCTTATTAGCCTCCTCTAAACTAGGTTCCTCTAAACCCATCAACTTCAAAAAATCTCCCTTTTTGAAAATTTTTCCAGTGGCTTTCCACTCCTTTCATTGTACTCTTAAGTAAGGCCTCCTCTGATAAGTTACTAGGACTGTGTCCTCCTTAAGAGAATTGCCATCTGCTAGTCTCACTATAAGAATAATATCCTTCCTTTCTTTACAAATATCCATGCTAATGGCAAATCTAATTCTTTTCCATATGGAAGTGTTTTCATCTATGCATAATGGCTTCCCTAAATAACTATCTAACAAAATTAAGCCCTTAGTGGTCTAATATTGCAAGGGAATATAGTGAATATTCGCTTATAATGGAATGTTCCTCATTCTAATTTTCTCAAGCTACATTCCTAGTCGTCAATTTTGTAGAAATAGAGGGAGATAAGAAATGTTCCATGGTCCTTCCTTAATCACCTTTTATGCTTCTAATTTTGAGTTGAATGTGAAAATTAGATTATCATCCTTTGTCAGCATAGCTTCCAATAATCCCTGACCTTTCCAATGTCTTTGAGTCGATGCTTGGATAGCTAAAAATGGAAGCCTTTTTTCCATGAAAAAGCTTACTAGCGATGCTTCCTTGTCCTAGCCCTTTCTTGTAGTATGTCAACTCTTGAAGCCACCATTATGTTCCCATAATGCTTAATAGGGGTTATTAGGTTGAACACAAACTATAAATATGATAAATAATGATAATATAAGGTTATATTATGATTCTAATACTAAATATTTTTATATAGACATTAGTGAAACCGATGATGAGTTAAACCCCATTGAACAGTGCTCTTGTTCTTTATACATGGTATTTATGAAAATGATTGATGATAATGGAAAGAAATTGAAGGTCATGAAATTTCAATCAAGGTTATGAATACCAAATTCAAATGGAATTGTAAGATTTAATTGTTTGTAACTTAGATGATAATTTTGAAATTAACTTTTAAAAAAGAAAATATTGATATAAATGTTAGGATATAAGTGGGATACCTTCCAAATATGCAATTAGTTTCATATATTACTAAAGGTTTAATCCAAATGAAAATTTCAAAACTTATTATAAAAGAGAAACCTATCTTAATTATTTGTAATAGTGCATCAAAACTCTAAATGCCTAAGGTAATGTTATGTTATGAAATATGAGTTGACTTGCCTACTAAAAAGATAAAAAGACTAGAAAAGCCTAAAAAGAATACAGGTGATCCATAAAAGAATCTAAAAAAAGTTGAGAAATGAAAGAGTCTCAATGAGGTTTCAATATTATCTGCAATATGGCCAAAATAGAAGGGGATGCCTAGGAATGATAGATCACTAATAAGTGAATTTAGAGATCATTACAAGTTTTATAAATCATTGTAGATGCTGTTAATTTGAATTGTAAATGCACAATAAAATGATTTTTTTATGCCCATTATAGAGAAAGAGAGGTAGAATAAGAAGGATATGAGAAGATGCGATTGGATCTGTTATGTTCAAATTCCACAAATCCAGCCGATTTTGGTCTGGTCTTATCTGACCTAACCCCATAACTATGAATGGTCGACATATTTTGGCTAGTCGAATGGGAAGAAAGGGGGTAGCATCCATTATCTCTCTAGGCACGAGCAGGAACATCAAAATGGAATTATTGATCGAATACATGTAAATGAGGTAACGATATATTACAAAAACAGTTTTCCTGCAATAAATTCTATGGAAAAATTGTTCCTAAATTTTTATTGTCTGCTATCTCATATATGATTATTATTCGAACCAAAACAAAAGATGTTTTCTTAGTAGCTGTGATCAGTTGGACTTAGATCTAATTTTTGGCTTTTATCTTCCTTAAAATGGGTTGTTTATCATCCTCCACTCAATGAAAGAAGAAGAAAAGTGGGGAAGATGACTCTAAACATTTTTTTTAATAGAGGAGCAACCAGTACTTTATTGGACGGGAGACATGTTGGGCCCCAAAATTTTTTCCTTATTTATTAAGCATGGTTTGAATAAATTTTGTGCTCTTGCCCGATAAATTATTTTATTTGGAGTTTAATTAGCATGTCAATGTTAGTAGGATTTTATTGCTTGAGTTGGTTAAATTGTAGTGTTAAGAGTGTATAACAAAAAGGGCAAAATTGGCAAGTCATTTAAGATTAAAAGGCTTTAAGACTTAATAGAAGGGCAAAATGGACACTTTACAACCATTAAGAGTATAAATTAGAAGAAGAAAATTGTTTGCTTGTTTGAGAAGAGAGAAGCATCGTAGATGTAAGAAGAAAAGAAGAAGAGGAGAAAATCAAGCTAGGGTTTTGGAGATCTTGAAGAGTTTGAAGCTAAACAAGTATAAGCATCAACTTTTTTTTAAATTGTTGGATGAAGTATATTTGATGATAGTTAGAAGTTAAAATGAAGTTGAATGTGTGTAGGAAGTTACTGATGAATGGTATATGAAAATGTTTTAATCTTTTAGGGTTAATGATCAAAGATAGATTATAATGTATTTGTGAATGATTTTGGGTTGAAATGGAGTTGGAAATGAAGTAGAAGGGATGGTTTATGTTTAAGATGGGTTATTTGTGAAAGATGAGAAGTCAAATATGGAGAATGACTCGTGTTCGGCGTTGCCTTTGTCAAAGTTCGCCGCAGCCAACATTCCTTAGTTCGCCTCGGTCAACTTGAAGGGTGAAGTTCGTTGCGATGAACTTTTATTAGTTCACCGTAGCGAACTTTCTAACACTGAACATGGTTTGGTATTTTGATCATAACTTTTTGTGTAGTTATCCAAATAGAGTGATTTTTTTTAAATTTGAAGTAAATTAGAGACATAGGGATACAAGTTGTATGAAGAAATTAAGTTTAAATTCAGTCTCTAAAGATATCAAGTTTTGGAAGGAAATTGAGCATAGAATATTGCATCAGTATAAGAGTAGTCTGAAAATATTTGGAGTATAACCTTTTAATTACTGAACCAAATTGAATGATTTTGGTGTCATTGGAAACTTAGGACAATGAAGAACATACTTCTAGAAGGAAGTGTAACCAAATTTCTTCATTTATCTGATCATAATGATCATGCAAAATTGACCCGAAAGTCTAGGTTTTGAAAGGATTATAGTCAACTTTAGCATTTTTTTTAATTATTGATGTTGTTTGAATGAGAACTTGGTTTTTTATAGGAAATCAAGCAAGCCCGATCCAAGAGCAAGAGGAAGGACAACATTTAACTTGGATTGTCAAGTGAAATTAGGTGGGTAATATATTTATAGTTATTGTATAGTATGAGCAAACTGTCTTGCTTGCTTGTATGTTGTGTGCTAAATTGCTTGTTATGAATTATGGAAATTGTTAAAAATGCATTATGATTGTGATCATGTTATGTCATGGCATTTTGTATAAATGAAAGAGTAAAAAGCATGAGGAGCATAAAAAGTACGAATATGCATGAAATGAGTTAAGCATTGAAATTTGATTGTGTTTGGGCAAGAAAGGAACGTTTTGTTAGTCACGTGCATGTCAACATATAGCCTTCTCCCGGCTGCCCACTTGAGGCCATGAGATCCTGAGAAATCGGACTCGTTTTGTTCACAGTATAAACTTCAATTTATTCATTTTGCTCCACGGAACTCTCGAGCCATTTGTTGTGCATTTCATAATTAATTCGTTAAGCATGATGCATAATTGAGTGTTATGTTGTGATGGATAAATTACATGATATGTTCTATGTGGAGATAATAAGTTAATATGAGTTGTGAATTTAAATTGCTGAGTATTGAATTGTTACATATATATATATGCTTGAATGTATGGCTCGTTGCTAATGGCTATAAATGTATAAGCCAATGAGCTTCGCAGCTCACCCTGTTACCTTCCACTTCTCAGCTGTAGAACGAGAAGATCGTTGATCCTTACAAGGCATCTGAAACTCCAAGAAAGTTAGAGACTTTTGTACTAAGTTAGTGATTTTGGTTAGCTTCATAAGCATATCGACATTGAGCATCCTTATGTATTTTGTTTTAAGTTTTGATGTTTATTATGATATGTATTTGCTTAAACTCTTTGAATTAGTAAGGAAATGAAGAATTGAAATTTCATTTGTGTGTGATTATGTTTGTGTGGTGGGTGAGTTGGAGGGTTAGATTTGAATGTAAGTTTTATTTTAAAATGTTTGTGGGTTTCGGTTTCTGAAGGCGACTTCGCCGCGGCGAAGAATGACTTACGCCACGGCGAACTTTTCCCAAAGGGTCCATAGAGATAACTCCATAGGTTTTCCGCGATGAACTCTCCTTTACTACCACGCGGAGATCTTGTTATAAATGTAATACTTTCCAGTTTTCTTTCACATCACCCTCTCACGACTGTCCCCAATGGTCTTCTAGGAATCCGTCTCTAGACTCGAGTCAAATATCTTTTGGTATATGAATCGATTGTTGGGCTCCGAAAATAGGTTCCAACAAGTGGGGTGCTACATAAAATCATTTCTCTGGCCTAGAAAGACAAACAATTGTAAAGGCGCCAAAGTGAAATGTAGTGAAATTATCCTTCCTAAGAAGCATGGGGGTTTGAGTGTCATTTATATTCTTAAAATGCAACATGTTATGCTTCTTAATAGGATTTGAAGATTATTTATAGATAAGGAAGCCTTATGGGTGAAATAGGTGCAGATTTTCCACCTTTAAACTCAAAGTTTCTAGAAGCTACAATGTAACCATTTTTATTTGTGGATTTTTAAAGGTATGTTGAATCTTAGGGAACTGGTTTATCCTTTCGTGAAGTATAGGCTAGGGATGGAGATGACATTTGGATGTGGTATGATAATTGGTCAGATTTCAGCCCTTTATGGTTGCGTGAGGATCTACAAGTGTTAAGGAATAGGATCCTTAAGGAGGCTACGGTTGCACAACTTAAACAAAAGTGGGATAGAGTTCATACTCTACGTCATTTTCATATACTGGAGAATCACTTATCGAAGATGCAAAATGTAAGTATGAAGGATAAGTTGATATGGACTTTACATTCAAGTGGAATGTTCAATAATAGATCTGCTCATAACTTACTGGTTGAGCCACAAGAATCAGTCCCATGGGTAGATATAGTGTGGAAGCAGGTTCTTTGCCCTAAAGCTGCCATTTTTTATTATTGGTGATCAAAAAGAAATTAAGAACTAAAGACTATTAGTTTGGGTCCTATGATCCCTTATGTGTCTTATGTAAACCTATAAATGAGATAAGAAATCATTTGTTCTTTGAATGTAGTTTGAAGTAGCATTTTGAATTTGATTTGTCTCCTAAGGTTCTCATTTATATAGGATGATATGCTGGAATCTATCATTCAGTATGCTAAACCTAGTTATAAGAATGGACTACTATTCCAGATATTATATTTGGAGGGAAAGAAATAGGAGAATCTATAATAACGTGGAGTAGCACAAATTTGAACTTGTCGAGATAATTTTCAACTTGATTAGCGAGAGTATCTTAGCTAACAAGAAACAGGACCTTATCATCCATGAACTCATATCACTATGGTTAATTTAAATCTTTTGTTGTAATTGCTGTATTTTTGTGTTGTGTAGAGTAGTTTTGACTATAGGATCCTTAGTGAGGATCGTGTATTAGTTTCTGCTTTGCTAATATAATTTCTTTAATTTCCAAAAAAAATTATAGGGGCATGTTGCCTGACATGAAACAATTTATCTGTAAGAGTTTTTAAACAAAATATATTGGTGATATGTTTTATGTCATTGTCATTAAGATCCATTGAGAAAGATTCCATGGTATTTTGGATTTATCTTAAGAAACCCTTATTAATAAAGTTTTAGAGAGATTTTGGATTAATGATTATTCACTAAGTGTAGCTCCCATTATAAAAGGAGATAGGTTCAATTGTACCAATGCCCAAAAAATGATTTTAAAAGGGAACAAACGAAAAACATATCATTACTTCTACACTCAGAAGCTTGAGGTATGCTTAGGTTTGTATAAGACCTGACATTGAATTTGATGTTGGAATGTTAGGCAAATATCATAGTGACCCAGGATTAGATCACTTGGGAGTTGTAAAGATAGTGTTGAGGCATTTTTAAAGGACTAAAGATTACATGCTTACAAATTTAAAGGTAACAGGGTACTCAAATTCAGATTTTTTTTTGTTGTGTTAATTCATGAAAATCAACATCAGGTTATATCTTCATATTTACTTATGGAGCCATATCTTGGAAGGGTGACAAGCAGTGCTTAGGTTTGTATAAGACCTGACATTGAATTTGATTTTGGAATGTTAGGCAAATATCAGAGTGACTCAAGATTAGATCATTTTGGGAGCTGTAAAGAAAGTGTTGAGGTACTTTCAAAGGACTAAAGATTACATGCTTACAAATTTAAAGGTAATAGGATACTCAAATTCGGATTTTTCTAGGTGCTCAAATTCAAATTTTGTTGGGTTCACAAATTCAGATTTTGCTGGTTGTGTTGATTCACGAAAATCAATATTAGGCTATATCTTCATGTTTGCGTATAGAGCTATATCTTAGAGGGGTGACAAGCAGTCTTTGACTATTACTTTCATCATTAAAGATAAGTTTGTTTCTTTTCTTTTAAGCTAGATGACATGGTGTATGGCTATAGAGTTTTATATATGGGCTTAGACTCGTGGATTAAATTTCTAGGCCATTGAGAATGTATTATGACAATTAAGTTGTTTTTTTTGGGCTAAAAATAACAAGAGTTGTAGTTAGAGTAAACACATCAACATTAAGTTTTTATCCATAGGAGTGTGTGCTAAGGAAAAGAAAGTGGTCATTGAACACTTTAGCACTTAATTGATGACAGTTGATCTTTTGACAAAAGGCATGCCACCAATAAAGTTTGAGGGTTATGTTGTTAGAATAGGATTGGGTTCCATTATATAGTTTTCATTATATGGATAACATTGTTTCCGTGAAACTCTTATAATATTTTCTTATATTATGGTGCGCATTAGTGAATTTTGAGAACAATGATTATTTAGAACTAGAATAAATATATGATTTATTTATTAAGTAATGTTATCACATTTGGGTTTAAATTGTAATACAGAAAAGATAATACTCAACTACTTTAAGACTTATCGCTATAATTCATATACTAAATGTAGATCGGGTTAGGATTTGATACCAACTTAAATGTATAAACCAAGTGGGAGTACATGAGATATTTTTAGTCCAACATTTAGTAATAATGGATAATAAGTTTCTATTTTGTGGTAATTACCAATGTGTTTGATGGGAGCACATTGATATATTTTTGCACTTACAGAGTTTTGAGTCCCTAAGTTCCTTTACCCTGCTAAAAATACACCATCAATTTGAGACTGAAAGCATAAAAGAACTTCAGAAAAAACACAAAACTTTTCAAACAAGAATGTCAATGGCAGGGGTACAACTATTCTTCTGCATTCAGTTTATTTATAATTATAATATATATTACTATTGAATATATGTTGAATTAACTTACACATACTTGTTATATTGAGTTGAAAATTTTCACTATCTTCATATGAAATCTACTAAGACTTGTCATAACTAAATGATATCAATCTTTTAGTTTTATTACTTTATGTTGACAAAAAGATTTATAATGTATTAAAATTAAAAATAAATTTAAATAACATTTAAATATAGATAATCTTAAACTTCTTAATATTATTGAGTTATATCAATCTAATATTACAATTTTCTCCCTTTCAATATTTGTTTTATTTTTCTTATCCTTTAATGTTGAATTGTTCATAAAAACTATCTCTTAGTTAAATTCCCCTGTTCTATTTGTATATACACTCATCTTATTTTCTTAATATTTCTTTGTTTCTTCTATTTTTCCGTTGCTTATTTAATTCTCATCACTTCTCTCATGTTTTCCTTTTTGGAAAAAAAAAACTAAAATCTCTTCTTTTTTTCTTTTTTGTTTACATTTTTTCTATATAAAATCTAATTTATGTTGTTTAAGTCCACATTCCAGTTAGTTTTCTGTGGAAACCATTAGGTGCTTTGTACAGACTTGGACTTTGTTAGCAAAAAATAATAATTGATGCATATAAGAAAACAATAGTTAATTATCTCAATTAGATTAAGATTTTAAAACTTTTTTTTCACAATTTTAAAATCATAAATTTTGAATCCATAATTATTTTTTATAAAATCATCATATGATTCCTTAACTTTCTTGAAATTTTATTTAAGCTTGAAGGAATTTGTTATTCAGTTAAAATAACATGTGTATAAAAGGATGAAGCGTATTACACTGTAAATGGTATTAAATTCATAACAGATTCAAAATTGACATTCAACAATTCAACAGTTGCATAGTAAATTTTTATAGGTATGTTCCAGTTGATTGGATCTTATGAAGGGATTGATAACTTTATTGAAGTGAAAATGGATCAGACACATGTGAAATCTTGTAAAAAGTAAAATACCAGTGTAGAATTCTTTCATTAAGCCACTGCCCCAGTAGTAAAATAATTGTCATATGGTGATATGGTATGAGATACTAAAACAATTGGCTTAGTGTAAATGGGAGATTGTTGATTTATGCCCTACAGCCAATCACTTTGGTTGTAATTTAGTGACAAATTATTTAAAGTCATTCTTTATCTTGTACATGTTTAGATGTATATGATAAATTCCATGGGATAATTGTACATTGAAAATGAAATTATTATGAGATTCATATTGCATTTATATATTATTCCTAAATGTTTCTAGTCATTGTTCTATTAAGATTAGATATTAATAGAACGTAAAAAGACTAGCACACGTTTTGTTGTTCCTTATAAAGGAAGTAGTCAATCTCATAGGCTAAAGTGTACAGATACTTAAACAAATGCATGGGTGCTTGATAGAGAACAAATTCACTGAACAGACTTGATATGAGAAATTCATTTGGAGTATTACTTGTATGTCTATGAAATTCTCATTGTGATGATTGTATAAGTGATCCTTTGACTTGAGGTCATCAAAGTTATCTTGTATAGAGATTGCTATGTTTTGATACTACTCGTGATCTATTTTATCAAAGGTCGTTTAAACAGTAGTCATTGGATGTAGCATGAACTATATGGAGGTAGTTGAATGATCAAGATAGGATTCATCAACCTAAAGTAATTAGGGAGAATGTTCCGTTCTTGATTAATATTGATTCAGGAAATCCTTGGCCAATGTGGAATAATATTTTGTAGACAGTTTACAAATATCATTAATTGAATCAATAGCTAATGGCGGAGAACTAATATAATTGGACTCAAAATATAGTAGACATTAACTTCATGCTCTATGTCTAATTGGAACATTGGTTGATGAAAGGATTGAGTTATACTAAAAAATTATGCACAGAAAGGTTAGTTAAAACTACTTTGACATTCCTAAATATTTGAGTAGTCATGATGCGGTGCTAGACACTAATCTTAATCTGTTATTATAAATTGTTTAATTGGAGAATTAAAGATAAATTAAAATGAGTATCTAATTCTAATTATGAATTAGAATTAGAATTTATAATCATTGCTAATATATTTGAGAATTTAATGGGTCTCACATATAGAATGGGTTGGAGAGAGCAAAGTTGATTTGATCAAGTTGAACTTGATTATAAAGTTTGATAAACTTTATGATTAAATATGAGATATTTAATAAATAAATATCAATATAAAATATTGAATCTTATTTGGGCAAATTTGTATTTAAATAGAATTATTAGTAATTCTAATAAGTTTAATTGAAATTAGAATTAATTTTAATTAAATTACTAAAACGTCCAAAGCTTATTATAAATAGGCTTAAGCTCTATGGAGCTAGCACTTCATGCTTAACTCTCCCTGTAAGAGTTACAGAGTTCTCTCAACTTGTTCTGTGGATACCGTTAGAAGTCAGACACTTGTGCGAATATGGTGGTTGAGACGGATCAGTTTCGGGAACAGTTTGAGGGATACGGCAAGATAAAGATCAAGTTTCGGAATAAGGTACGAATTAAATTACACTTTATTATGCTCTGTGTTAATCATTTTATAGAAGTAAATAGATCTTGGTTTTCGAGAAATCAAAAATTACGAAAAAGTTTCATAATTATTCCGCTGCGATTGAGATTGGATCCTGATCTCGGCGATGAGCGACGGCGAGGGAGAAGATGGTTCAAAAACAAAGAGGAGAAATTGAGGGGGGAAGGCTCATATGGGTTTATCCCCTATCGAAAACGACATTGTTTGGTTTTTAAAACTATTAATATGAAGATAACGATATGCGGTTGGGATTGGGATTGGGATTGGGATTGGATCCCGATCTTGACTATGAGCAATGGCGAGGGAGAAGATGGTTCGAAAACACAGAGGAGATACTGAGGGGGGAAGGCTCGGATGGGTTTATCCCCGACCGAAAACGATGTTTTTTGGTTTTTAAAACTATTAATATGAAGATAACGATGGAGTGGCTAGAACGTCGGAAATTCACCGACGAATGCATCTCCGTCGGTAACTCCTAACACTTCAGCGTAAATTTATCGACGGAGCGGTTATACTATGGGAAATTTATCGATGGATCAATGTTCCGTCGATAAACCCCGACGCTAGTTTATTGCAGCAAGCGTTCTCGCCTAATTTACCGACGACTATGACTTTTTTGTCGCTATATTCTATCGGCAAATTTGCAGGGATTTTTTCCCTTCACCTTTTACCAACGGATATTGATTTTCCATTACTAATTACCTACGGTATTTATTCTATCAGTAATTTTTCGTCGATATTTAATCAATTTCTTGTAATGTTTTACGTTAATTTTTCTCTCTCCCTTGTATCTATAAGTATTCATTAAAAAGGATAAAGGGAAAATCAAAGAGAGGAAGAGTCTTCCATGGTTGCTCGAAGTCAGCTATCGGAATATATGATGCAATATCAATATGACTAATTTTATTTTTCCAAACAAGAACATTCATAAAATTTCAAGTGCTTTTTACTATAATTCTTATGACATCATTATGTTATAATGTATGCCATCACAATCAGGGATGGAGGTACATGAGACTCAGTGGTACACTGGGCCTTTAAAGATTTAAAAAAATAAATATTTTTATTTTTAATATATATAAGGATGGAGTTATTTAAAGACCAGTAGTGCACTGAACTCCTTAAAATTTTAAAAATTAAATATTTAGATCCTCTAATCTTAAATTCTTAACCCGGTCGTTGATCACAAGGAAGTGAACTTAGGATTGGACAACAAATAGTTTGGTGTAGAGGCTTAATCAACAAGATATGGAATAGTTTT
>JAOQMP010000004.1:26502424-26514934 GCA_027563575.1 Erythroxylum pedicellare
AGTAGACTCCTAGCTTCAGAGGGACTTTTCCAGCCGTGTAGATTGTTTTGGCGAGAGAAGTCATGGCTCACAGGTCGATCAGTTGGGATTTTTGGGACGACCTAGATAAATCTGTTGTTTTCCTCTTTCATGTAGCCCTTTGTACTAGTTTTTTTAGACTGATGTACAGACAGTACAGGATGATAGACGTGTAAACAGTTTGATTTTGATGAAATGAAACTAAGAAAAATTTTGTTTCAAAAAGATTATGATTTGAATATTGATGTTTTATTATGATGCCATGTGAAGTGATTATAGTGATTGTTTCGTAGCACACTCTTATCGTAGGATATGTACCGGAATGATCTACGGGCGTCCCGGTGTGTACCTTGCGATAAGGGGGCACTACAGTGGTGGTCTCCTAATTAAAGTCAAGTGCACTTTGAGAAAAAGGCTTCTCCCGCCTGCCCGTTAGTGGCATGGTTCTCCTCCATGGACTCACCTAAGTTCACGGCTACACAAGACCCTTATGGGAATTGTGTAGTACGTCCTGTTTTGGATCTTCCCGAACTATTTTGTTATGCTTACGTCCCCATGTTAAATTGCCAAAGGTGAAGCATACATAATTTGCAATAACGTAAATTTCTGCATTTGAAAGGACTTCATAAATGGTTTTGCTTATTACCAATTATAAATTATTACCTATGGGCTTAAGATCCCCCCTTTCTCCTCCCCCACATCCAGGTGATGAGTAAGATATTGAGTAGACAAGGGTCAGGACATCACTCAAAGTTTTTGTATATTATGTATTTGAAGCAAATTTTGTAAAAAGAGACTTTAGTTGCATTTTGAGCAAATCATGAATTATGTACCTTCTTTATTTTGAAACTTTAAGACATTAATGTATTTGCGACTTGAAATGCCCACTAAAGTTTCGTAAAACTCTTATCTTTTGATGCAAATGGAATACAATTGCATTTTTGATCATGACTCTCTTTTAAGTTTGTACATTGCATTTTTAAGTTTTCATAAGTGAAAAGTTGTATTCAGACTTCAAAGGAAAATCTATAGGGGAGTTGTTTCTTTATTTTGTCTCAAGTGTTCTTATTTATGTTGAATTTTTTAATTGTTTGAGTTGTTTATTTTGTTTATTTATTATTAAATATTGATTGAGAAAATTCTCTGTTGGGGTTAGTACGAGATGGTCGTACTATTTGGCTTAAAATTCGTTCATGAGAAGTGAGATTGAGAGATAGTGTCAAGGATTGAGTGATGTCAGCTCAGTAAAGCCTTGGGTAAATCTATTGTACTTTCGGTAAAAGTATTAAACTAGGTGAGGGCCCCATAAATGTAGGATGTACCGAATTACGTTACCAAATTTCTGATGTTGATTTATTTTTAGTTCTCTTAATTTTTCTGATTTTTTTGTTTACTGAAAACGAATCAAAAAGTTTGCGAAACTACTACCCCTTTCAATTTTTCAAAATCTTTATAGGGTCTCTTCAGCCCCCTTAAGACAGTCATCCCTTCATAAGAAAAAATGGATTAAGGTTCAATCAAGGAATTATCTCATTTGAAATCTTGAGATGTTGAATTATAATTTATTTTCTTATCTATATGTATAAAGATATTTAATTTTTCTGTAGGATAATTCAACTTATAAAATTTTGGCACCTTAGAATTTACTTTAATTTCATGGTAAAAATTTTTAGTGACAACAGCTAAAAGACCTAAAATTTAAAACTAAAGAGTTAAGAAATTAAGCAAGCAACTTTTTTTTATTAATAAATTTCATGTATCATAATAAATTTCATGCATCATATGTTCTTTATGGTAATCAATAAATTTTATCGAGAATATGTACAAATTCACCTCTTTTTATTTTTTAAAGTAAAATTGAAAATTATTAATGAGAAATTTGAGTTGTAGCAGTCTGACATCAAAAGTATTCAGTACTTTGTAGTCACATCTGAAAAGAATTTAAGAAAAAATAGATGTATTCTTCTACCAGGTTCGAATATTGGTAAATCCTTTTATCTCAATAATTAAGAAAAAGAGAGAGAAGCAGCAGTTTAAAAGCACCAAATGCAGCAGCCCCTAAGCCAAATGGAGGTTTAGAGCCATATAAGTTTTGTCTTATGGAGACAACACGTACTCAACAAACCACTTCTTCTTTAAAATGAGCTTTCAATGTCTTTCTCTCCTTCCCAACAACATTTAATTCCTAGTCAATAATGACTGCCAAAGTATTACTTCTATGAATCTCGATCCGAATTCAGCTTTTCAGTGTGTACCTGAGAGAATGTTGAGATTTTAATTTCTACTAACTGAAATTTAATCTACGATATGTCTATACATTGGTAGGGAATAAGAAAAGGCGGTGAAATATATGTTGAAACAATAAAATTTAAAGCAGAGTAAAGGTGATTAATTAAGTTATTGGTTTAAAGGGTGTTTATTATTCCTGCTGGGGACGAGCCAACCAGAGGGAGCTGAGTGATCGGAGACGGTGAAAGTACTCAGCTATGGCCAGTAGGCACCTTGCAGCTTGACGAGTCGTCAATATTTGACGCAGTCGATGCATGGTTTGATGCCTCAGATGATCTGCCTGTAAGTGCAATTATTACTTCAAAATTTCAGCACATAAATCACTTGTATAAGATTGCAAATGGGATTGGATATTGACTTGCGCAATCACAGGTAATTGGTTTATCGTACTATTTAACATATACGGAGTCATGACGTGGGAGATACGAGAGGGTGTTGATCACTTGATTGTCAAAGAGTTGTTTAATCTAAAAGAGGAAGAAGTGGGTTGGTTTGTTCTGGCCTGTAGAGCCTAAAAAATGTGGCACCAATATCTAGAAGAAGTTTGAAATTATCCGGTCTTATGAGAAAATTTAAAATGGAGTCTCGCATAGATTTCAACCCACATGCCTATGCTTACCGAGCGTGTAACCCCGCCCCACTGATTCTTTCTTTTATTATTACTTTTCTAACAGCAAATAAAAACTATTGGTGTTAGTTTTCCCATGATGGGTTATTTTCAATGTCAGTGTTTTCAGTGTAATTAGAAATTAACCGCGTCAGTTTCCTTGTATTCTATTCTATATTATCATAATGTTGCTTTTCCTCAGTTTCCTTGTATTCTATTCTATATTATCATTCCGCCACGAAGACAATCTTGCTTTTCCTAAGAAATAGGCAACCCCACGCTTTGTCAAATTAAACGACTTTGTTGCTAATATTTGTTTTCAATGCAGCGTGATTAGTTGGTAAAGTTGCCCGATATTTATCTAAAATCTTTACACCACCCCTCCCCAACTAAATTAACTGAATGGCGCAAAAGCTAAAACGTAACTTGAAAAAACCGAGTTAAACCCAAAACTCAGTGAGGCACGGGTCTTCTTAGGGCCAAGGACCTAGTTCTCGCGGTGACTTCTAATTGTAATTAAAAATATTTTTTTAGTGTAACAAAATTATTTATTAATGTAAAAAATAATTTAATTTTTATAACTTATAATAATTATAATTACTTAAAGACAATTGAATAAAAAGGATAAGATTACTAAGTACTTGAATTAGTGAAAATTTCATGCATTGTATCTTGAGGCTTCTTCCGTGAGAAATTAAATTCCCGCGCTTGTTGATTTTAATGCCTTGACGCCTACTTTAGATATTCAAATCCAAGGTTGTAGAATGAAGGTCGAAAGTCAACAAGCTTTTCTTCACCTAAACAATGTCTAGACGTTCAAATCCCTAAACAATGCAGATACACAGCTACGTATTCCTTGGAAATTAGTTTTACAGGTTTTTCACAAACTTGGGCAGGGCGTGTTCCATGTTTCTTGTGTAGATCTCTATGTCTAGACGTCGTAACTGGAGGTTCAAATCCCTAAACAATACAGATACACAGCTACGTATTCCTTGGAAATCAGTTTTACAGATTTTTCACAAACTTGGGCAGGGCGTGTTCCATGTTTCTTGTGTAGATCTCTAAGTGGCTTAGAATCGTATATGATAAAAAAGATGCATGAATTCCAAGAAATAATATATATGAACAAGCATAAGTTTATAGGATTGTAGATATTAATATTATATGAAGCACCAGCAAATAGGATAATGATAATATAATAAGACTAGGAACAACGGCATACCTGTCCAACAAAATCTTCCAGTGTAGAGAGCTTATTCATTGCTACAGCCATCTGCCCCATATAGTTAGCCATGTTTGGGGGATAACTCAGTGAATCAGAAGCTATAGTGTCCGACAGAGATTGATGGAGGGCTTCGCGCCTTTGTGATAGAGCTTCTTCTGCCTCCTGAGTGGATTGTTGCAATCCATATATCCCTAGGATTTGTTGCTCCGTTAATGGTTCCACTTCATTCATTATAATCTGCTCCATCCAAAGACGCATCACTTTAACCTATGTTAATTCACGCTTATATTAATTCCTTGTCTTTACTCATATTTGCTCTTAGTTTTTGCAGACCAAAGGAAGAGAAAGTTAGAAGAAATATTAATTCTTTCTCTTCCAGTCTTTTTCATTGTACATTTAACAGACATTTGCCCTTTTGGATTGACACCTAACTCTACCTAATACTAAAAACCTTCCCGATTCCCATCGTTATTCATTGATATTTGATGTTCTGTTCAATTCCAGACATTTTAAACCATGCAATCACAATAAAAGTATCCTATACAGCCTAGTGCACTCATTGGCATAATATCATCTCATCATTTAGCTTCTTGTGAAATATGATATTTATATGCTTCTTCAAGTGGATAAAATTCTTACGCGTGATGTGTTAGGGTTAATTGATTAGGTTACTTGACTACCTTGATGAGCTCTGATGGGCGGAAACCTCCCATCCACATGAAGCAACGCTCTGCCGGAGTCTTCCACATGCCTGAAACAAGGTGAAAGACGTCGGTCTTGGCAACCATGCCTTTTAGGTTCATCATCACGTCGTAGTGCGCCAAGCAGTTGTCGACGAAGAGTTTAAGCTCATTCTCAGGTAGATGTTCTTGAACTGCTGCTCGGAGCTCGCATGTCAAACGATGTTGCTCCTCCAGCCATCTAGCATACTCCATGTCGAATACAGCAGCATCTATATATACCACCAACAAATATAGATGCCTTGTTACTTACCCAAAAAATAATAATAAGGCATTGTTGTTGGAAGAAAAAAAACAAACTATTGAGAGAGTGCTCTAAGTTATTAAATATAGTTGGCTAGTTGAAGTACCTGAGCTAACATTGCTGATGCCAATAGGAAGGGCTTGGTCTCCTCCCAGGACAACTCCACCCAAGAACATCCCCTGTGGACAAAGGAAATTCAGAGCAATATTAGAGAATAAGGGGTTAACTAACTAATGATGACTTAACCTAATTATAGACACTCACTTGACCTCTGACTCTTTGCAGTTCTTGTTCAAGTTGGGTGAGTCTTATTCTACTTGACTCCAGTTGCTGGACATAAGCCTGTATCATTTATAGGAAAACCTAATAATATATATAGATATATGAAGATAAATTTATGAGTTGAATCACGATTTCCAATTGTGGACTACTTACCTTTTTCCGGAGCCTGCTTTTCCTGGCTGCCTCTCTATTCTGAGCAAGCCTCCTCAGTGTCTATATAGAAATTGAAAATGGTTAAGGCAAAAAATTCAAAGTTGTAGACAAGAAAATAAAAGTAGAAAATGTGAAAATATTCATTGGTGAAGTGAACCCATGTAACTGTAAGTCACCTTAGGGTCTGGCGCCTTGGGTAATTCCTGCTCAGAGCTCAATGTTGATGGGCCTTTGCGGTTGCCTTCGCGCTGATATGTAAAAAATTAGAGCATTCAATTATAAATTTTCGAGCAAGGACTTTTGGAATCTCAATTTTCAATTTTGTACCATAAAGTCAAAAACTATGGTACGTGGTTTAATATTGAAAGTTTCTTCTTCTTTTTTTGGTATGTGTTTTAATATCCTAATACGGTTCCCACTTTACCTTGCCAGCTTTAGCTGGTTCAGAAGCTGATGGAGCAGCATCATTTCTTTCGTTGGCCAACTCCATTGACGGATCTGATGGTCTCTTTGAACCAATGGTTGCAGGAGAAACTAAATCAGTGGTATTAGTCTACCAAATACCAAAAATAAAAATAAAAATTAAGAACTATAACATATAAGGTAGCTCAATAAGTGAAATAATCTCACTTTTGATATATTAGCGGTTTAATGATAAGATACCTTGGTCGATGATGGCTCTTCGTGCATAGGCTGAGAAGGGAAAATGTTCAAAGTAGGAGGTCTCATCCCACAACTCTCTGCACACACCCACAAGGCAATTCTTATTACGAACAATAATTTCCGTTTTAGATAAACATAAGGGAAAGAAAAAAGAGAATGGTTAGAAGAGGGAGCAAGAGGGAGACAAGTCAAGAGAAGCATGAGTTGTGATTTGAAGTATGGGAATCGTCATGAAATTATAGCTCTTTATACCATCAAAACAGAAAAGGAGCAAGTGAAGAGAATATAAAGGCAAAGAGAGACCATACTCTTTTCGTACGTGGAAAAATTGAGGGGGAGGAAATTGTGATATGTTTGGATTTGATTACATGTCATGGTCCATGTTCCCAACAAGAAGAACCAAAATTGAATTCTAAAAGAATTAAGAGGTTCTTGCTTGCAATTTTAAAGAAAAAATAGTTTTGCTCTGTCCTTCTTTTTCCTACTCCAAGGATCTGGTCAAAGAAAGTACTGGCAGATTAAATCCGTTGGTCATGCTTTCTCTGTGACGCGAAAGCCCCTTTCCAAAGAGAATCTCCTTAGAAGGAACAAAAAGGGTTGGAAAATAATGAAAATTTCCCGAACGAAGAGAAAGAAAGCTAACGTCTTTGGTCTTCAATAGCGGAGGGGACTTGTCCATCAAGATAGAGAAAGAGGGCTTGATCCAGTTCTCCCAAGTCATAAGCTCCAGCATCCTTGCCACTGCTGACACAAAAAAGTACGTGCAAAACCAAAATTACGAGGAGAACGCTAATAATTTATGATTCATATTCATTTCATAGCATCAAAAACCACTTATAGGCTTTCCGAAAGAAGAATAAGGCTGAATCGAAATGATGCTTTGCAAGATAGTGTAATAATTACATAAAGTTTTCATGGTTTGAGGATGATAAAGAAGATTTCATCATTCCATAATGAATCTGATGACTGTGGCTGCTGTGGCGTTGATATCCATGTATTTGATTTTGTTGTAGTTGCTGTTTGTGATAATGATGTTGGTTAGCTCGATTTCGATGCTGTTGCTGTTCTAATTGAGCTGAGTGTGTTATGACTTTATTAGTAGGAGCCATGAAAGTGCTCTCTACGAATATCGCTTCGACTTGATCTTCTTGTAATACTCTTCCTCCTGCTCCTGCTCCTCCTCCTCCGGTAGCACTTGGAAGCCCCAATCCCATTAATGGTTTAACCAACTTCTTTGCCTTCTTTCAAGATCATATTTTTAGTTAATTCACAGCACGCATAGACAAGAGAGGGAGAGAGAATATGGAGAGCAGGAGAGCATGAAACTGAAAGCAAACAAATAAAAGACAAACCTCTTTTAGCTCTCTTTCCCTTCTTTTATCTATGTGTAACACCGAAAATACTGGAATAAAATGAAAAATTGGCCTTAAATATTCAATTCTCGTGTGTCTCTCTCTTTGTTCTAGATAGAGAAAAACCAGAGAAGATCCCAATGAAACTGCTTTCGCTGTCTTATTTTTCCCTTTCAAGGTAAGTAGAAACCGCTTATGGGCTTCCATTTCCAAGTCTTTTAGTATACTTGAGTCTGTTATGACTGAAGTGCCCTTTGATGTTTTCGAAGATTTGACATTTTCATGCAAACTGACACGTAGATTCTTCAGGCGGCTGCCTTCTACAGGCCTTACCCGTTACTGTTTATAATCTTCCTTCCGCAGGTCCTTCCGATCTATGTTCATTTTCATCTTTGAAATGATTACCAGAAATTTTGTTCCATCCTTAATACTCGACATTTTCCTCACAACCTCCGGCTAGCGGTCGCTATTGTTTGTTACCAATGCTTTCACATCTATATATATTATATCTACATTAAGATCTTCACCACTCTTTCTTTATATTTTATTAATTTTTATTTATTTACAAACTTAAAACAATAACCTATTAAAATTAAAATTTTTATATAAGTACAAATTAAAATTACATAAAAAAAAGTTATTTAAAAAATAGATATTTCATTTTATATACTAGTGTACCGTTTTACATGCATAATCTTAACTTTCATATTGTTTTATCTTTTAAATTTAAACTGGCTCATATAATTATAGATCATACTTTTTGTTAGTCCCCATTTTGAGCTTTTGTCTAAAAAGTAGTAAATTCCAAATTTACATATAAAAAACAAACATCTAAAGAAACTTTTTTTTAAGTTGAATAATAATTGAATTAACTATAACAAAGCTATTTTGACATTACAATAAGTTCACCACAAGTAAAATAACAAATTAAATTACAAATGTATATACATTTAGCAATAGGCATTACGGATTCCATTTGGTCTTTATACCTATGGATAGTGCATGCTGATTGGATTTTAGCTATCATAAGGGCCCAGATCCAGTTAACAATGTTGTCAGCTAAATTGTACTTGTAAACTTTCTCGTTCCTGTAAATCCACCTATTTCTTTTCTTTCATATAGAATAAATAGTAGTTGTAAAGGCAATTTTGTACAAGGAAGCGTCATGCAACCTCAGCTTGACAGTATAGATGATCCAATTTAGCGCTGAAGTCCAATTGTAATTTAAGAAGACATCGGACAACAAATGTAAAACTTTACTCCAAACCGCTTTTGAGTAACTACATTGAAAGAATAAATGCTATTTATTTTCTTCCAACTCCTTACAAAGAACACAAATTGGGTCATAAGTTCTAAACCACCTTTTTTTTTTACGAATCCTATTTTTAATAACTAGCCAATTGAAAATAGAAGATTTTTGATTGAGAGAACGTTTACAAACAAGATTGAACTAAGGAACATTCCTTTCACCGTTATGCAAAGCCTTATAGCAAGACTTGTTAGTAAAATTACTTGAGGCATTTGGGACTAGGTAACCAAATCTTGCTTGCTAATATCATTGATCTAAGGAAGAAAGTTCTCTAGTAAGTTGAATCCTCTAAAGTTGCCATTCCATTGCGTTTGATTCATCAAGGAAGAAATTTTGGAGTTAAAAGCAATCTTGTTCATGGGTCTGGATAATTCAATCCTTTGTATGAGAGCACTATGATCCATCCAATTATCAAACCATACCTAAATATTGTCTTAATAAATGGAAAAATCACATGTCTTAAGTTCAACATTTGCAAGAAGAACAAAGAGTACTCCCTCGAGATAGACAGTTGTCAAAAGCTTTCGTTACTAAGATATGTTTCATATAGCTAGTTCCCCCAAATGGCATTTTTATCATCAAATAACCTTCAAGTCCTTTTGCACAAAAGAACTTTTTGCATAAGAGATATAAGAGTAATCCCTAGGCCCCTTTGCCTTTTAGGGATGGTCACTTCACTCCATTTGACTTTGGCTTTCTTAGAGTTTTTAGAATTCTCAGTCCATAAGAAAGCTTTCATGAAGCCATCGATCTCCTTGATGACTTTCTTGGGTAGAATGATGTGTCAGATCCAATAGACATGGAGGCTTCCCAGCATATAAATTATTAGAGTAACCTTTACAGCAAGTGAAAGGAATTTAGTTTGCTAAGCATTAATACAAGTTTTGATCTATTCTATGAGAGAAACAAAATCATAGTACTTTGGCTTTGCATACGAGATAGAAACTCTTAGGTACTTAAGAGGAAGATCATGAAGATGAAGTTTAGTAATCATGGAGAGTTCCACCGAGTTCTTCACATCTTTGAGCAGTACAAACTACTTTATTGACATTCATTACTAGACCAGTCCATTTGGAAAACTGCATTAGAGGTGTCTTCAGTAGTTGTATTGAGTGGATGTCTTAAATAGCTACACTAGGTTGCTTATATCGCGACCATAACTGGACTGTCACGATTATGACCCTATTTCTTCCTCTAATATTTCTCTAACTTCTCTCGATCTTCTTCATCTTATCTCAAACACTAACAAACATATTAAAATATTAACCGTAAAAAAATTAAAGTCCAATAATATGCTCTAATCCACATAAGAAACACTCAAAACACAGTCACGTTGACAAAATTCTAAAGCTAAACATGCATAAATCATCTAATTAACAGCTAAAAACATACTATAATGCCCACTAAAACATAATGTAACATATCAGAATCCCCACACTTGAACTTTTTCTTGTCCTTAAGTAAAAACAAAACAAAACAAAACACAAACACACTAAACAATAACACATATAAGCATGCATTTTCAATAATGATACACTGGCATTGAACTTCACAAAACTAATTTAACTTCAATCACAATCCTTCAAGTTTTTCTAACTTATTCAAACTAAATATGCTACTAATCATGACATTAACGTCATATTCACTCACCCTAAACACCTGCACACATACATTAATAATTAGTTAGTCAATCGAAATTATAATAATCGCTAAGTAGCTTTTCATGAAAATCATGCTATTCATAAAGATAAGTAGGATTTATTTATCGAAACACTATTTTTGTTAATTTAATTTAACATTAACCTAATCTTTTGACACAAAGGCAAACATTTGTGATGAATGTCCCCTGGTTACTCAATTAGGTCATGTTTTATTAATAGGCTTAGTTGGAATGTTATTCTAGCCTTTTGACGTGAAGGAAAATATTTATGATGAATGTCACCTGGTTACTCATCTATATCACATTCTCAACTAGTTATTAGCTCTATTCACAACCTGAAGGCCAATGGAATAGTTATTTGCTTAAGAAATACACACTTTTTTTCACATTTTATTGCCTACCTCATTTCTTTAGCTAATCGTTCTTATGAAAAGATACTAATGATGCTACTTATTCAGTTGACCTAAATTATAAACGTATGTTGCAAATTTCCTAAGTTGAATGAATTAACTTATTAACATGCATATTTAACTAAATATACCTAAAACACGAATTTCACAAACTAATAAATCTTTACAACCTACAAGACTATGTTCAAAGCTAAACTGATTCCTTAAGTCCTAGCTATTGACACATTCACACAATTCACATCATAAAAACCTAAGCAAAAACTGATATATGTTATGGAAAATTCACACTCAAAATGAAAATAACAGTGCATATCTCTCCACACTTAGTCAATACGTTGTCCTTAATGTGAGAAGAACAAACAACACATAAGGTGGAAATGAAACAAAATTAACATAAATACATAAAAAAGGAAAGGAGGATGGTTAAAGTATAAAAAACCCGTAATGGCGATTGAGGTGGTGATGGTGATGATGTCAGAGGTGGGTTCTCCACGCCTTAAGTAGCGAAGTATTTGTAAATTCCTCTAATGACTTGGTGTTGTCATCTTTACTCCCTTGCTGTCTCCGTCAACACCTTGACATTATTTGCAATTGCTTTGTTTATGTATGAAATTGCATTGAGCACCTTCTTCCATCCAACTGTCGCTTCTTCTCTAGATTCTTCACTGGTTGAGTCCTTCACTTGTTGTTACGATGGTGCTAAGTTGGAACTAACTTGTCCTCCTTTACTCTTTATATGAGATTTTGCACTGACATCTCAAATTTTCATATTGTGGGACTTCAAGATCTTAGTTCTCGTCAAATGAAGAGTGATAAGAAACTCAAGAAGATGCACCATTAATCCATCACAGTTAATACCATAATAATCCACAATAGTGGTAAACAAGTACCCCATGCCACGATTATTGCTTCTCTTTTTCAGAGTAGCAATAATAGTGTTAAAAATGAGGGTGGATATACAAACTTGGATGCTATTATCCAATCACCACAAAATAAATAGCTCCTTCATCAAGCACTTATTGCTTTCACTTTTTCAATCACGATTTGACATATGAATTTGTGTAGCAACAAGTGTTTAGGACTACGAATTATGTTATTATGTGCATTTTTAAATTCGTAGTTATCCAACCCAGTCAGTTGTGCCCAATATTGTGTGGTATGGAAGTCATCGTGCTTGTCCACTATGGTTGATTCAGGAAATCCACTAATTTCACGCAAGGCTTCATAATTTAACTCATATGGTTAACCCCACAATTGAAACCATAATTCCTTCAGATTACCTTGCTCAAATTGAAGGGATATAAAACATTAAGGGTGAGCTCATTATAAACGACAAAGTTAAAGCGCATAAATTTCTCTATTTAATTCTACTTCGTAAGTTTCAAACCTTTTCTCTCAATCCAATTCTTTCCAATATTTCAAAGTCCAAATATCTAGGTACAATAATTTTTTTAAGACTAACAACCTGTTTGGTTGACGGTAACAGGTAGTCTATTACCCATCTATTCTAATAATGAGGTATTTTGTTGTTGGGTTGGAAAAAAGCTAACATAATAAC
>JAOQMP010000004.1:26527244-26539121 GCA_027563575.1 Erythroxylum pedicellare
TGAATATGGTAGTAATGTCTTGATTAGTATGTATATTCAATCCAAAGTGCTTGACCATAAATTGCATAGGTTAATGTGTTGGAACAACTTGAATGATTGTTGTTTGAAGTTAAATTGATTTCATTAAGTTAGATGCCACTGTATCATTAGTGAATGTTGCATGAATGTATGTGTGATTTTTTGTTTTGTTTGAGTTTGAGTTTGTGTTTTGTTTTTGTTTTTACTTGAGGACAAGAAAAAGTTGAAGTGTGGGGATGTTTATAGGTGTAAATTATATTATGTTTTGATAGATGTTTAAGTGTGCTTTTGAGTTTCTCTTAAATGATTATCATGTATATAGGCTTAGTCATTATTAGTGTTTTTTTATATTCTAAGTGATTATGTGGTTTTGAACATAATTTAGATCTTAATTTTATGTTTTAAGAGGTTTGGAAAAGAGAAGAACTAGATACACAGAAGCAAGTCACGATCTTGAAAGAGAGCACAGATAGCAGTTCCAACTTTTCCAACACACAACTCCTTCTGTAATTTTTACATTTTGGGGCTATTTTTGGAACTAAATTATGTGGGTAAACACTATAAAGAACCCTAGAAGCCTCAAGAACCATTTAAGAGCATAAAACACTAAAAAAAGAGCAGCCTCCACGTTACCAAATTGAGACTAATCCAAGGAAGATCAAGAGGAGCATCAACTGTCTAAAATTTTTCAGATCTGCAGATTCAGCTCCAAATCAAGTTTTTCTCTCTTTCCTTTTATTTTTTGATAGGATTGAATCATCTTATATTTTCTTATGCATTTCAATGTTTTTTCAATCTTATGTTTGTGTTTAAATACTCAATTTGTATTCATTTTATGTTTACATAGAGATTAAAGGATTGAACACAAATATATGTTAAAAGGAAGAAGTTTAGCAAAGTTTGGAGAGCCATCCATTGAGGAGAAACCATCAATGACATTCAGACAAGAATCAAAGAAGACTTGGGAAATAACCTAGGGTTATGATCATGGAAAATATGCCACGATTGTGATAGAAGCTTGAGCACAAGGCCATGATCATGAGGAGTCAATCATGGTCATGACAGAGAGCCAATAAACTGGTCACGATCGTGCACTAAAGGCCACGATCGTGGCCTGCATTTAGACAGATGTAAGGTCGCTTTTGGATTCGAGTTTTCGAGGGACTTTTGGATTTTATAGGAAAGGGAAAACCCTAGGGTTTATCCTAAATGAAAAATAATATATAAAGAAAGAGAAATGACCTAGAAAGCTAGTCTCCAGTCTGCTACTTTTGGGAAAACTCTAAGAAGAGAGAAGGGCTCTCCAAATCTGCCATTTTTTGAAAACTCCAAGAAGAGAGGAGGAGCCAACAGAGAAGTTTTTGTTATTTTCCATAAGCTTAGCTATTCTCTTTCATCTTCAATGCTTTATTTTCATATTCATTCCATTAGTTTAAAGCTTTCTTAGTGCCAATCATATTCTTACATGTTCTAGAATGTTAGAATGAATGTTTGATGGATTTTATAGATGAAATTTATAAATTTTGTAAGGAACCTTTATGTTATATCAATGGATGTTTATTCCCTCAAATTTTTAGCTTTAATCTTGGTTGTTTGTGTTGGCCCCAAAATTTTTTCTTGATGAACAAGCATGATTTAAATAATTTTTGAGGTTTTGATAGATTAATCATTATGTAATTATTTGATTTTTTCAAAGTTAGTAGGATTTATTGAATGATTAAGTGGAATTAAAGTGTTAAGATTATAAGAAAGTTCAAGGGTGTTTTTGGTAAGACACTTAAGGTTAAAGGAAGGGTAAAATGGACTTTTTGGACTCATTAAGGATAGAAATGAAAGAAGAAATGTTGGCTTGCTATTTTAAGAAGGGGAAAACGAAAATAGGAGAGAAAGAAGAGAAATAAAAAATCAAAGAGAGAAAGAAGAGAGATTTTGGTGGTTAAGAGAAAAGAAGAGAGTTAAGCTAGAGTGTCTTTTGAGAGAGATTTTGAAGCTGTTCAAGAAGAGAAAAAGGTAGAGGACGAGAAGAGCTTCAATTAGAGTCAAAGATCTCTTTATTTGGTGAAGAATCAAGGTAAGATCATTTTAAATCTTTTGGATTTTTGGAAGGACTTTAGTTCATGGAGTTTAGAAAATGCATGGATATAAGTATTCTAGCACCAATTTTAGTGAATGTGTTTTGTGGGATTTTCAATTGAAAACCATATTCAGTCGGATTTTTATTATAGTAGAAGGAAATAAAGAAAAGTAAGATGTCGGATCCCATTTTCGGAGCCCATCATCCCTTATCATAAAACGTGTGCTTGTGCTTGTCACCATGCAAGGTTATTCCCATTTAACCCTCATTAGTCATCCTCGGTTCATCCTCATTTCTTAATACTGTAGTGTCGGACCCTATCTTCTAAATCTTTCTTATATAGAAGAAAATTTTCTATGCTCATCATTCATTCAGATATTAAGCATCTTAGAGGCTAGGTTAAAATTCTATTCCTTCAGATTATCCGATAGCTCTAAGCCTCTATTTTATCTAGACATAGGATTCACCTCATTTGGAGATCAGATAACAAAGTTATGGCTAAAAGAATCAAATAAGGTTTTGACCTTAATCATATTGCACCTATCTTGGGACAAAGGTACAACTTACTGTAGGGTTTTTAGATTAAGTTCATTCTAGGAGGGTTCGAAAGAGGACTTCAAGAACTACAACTTTCATACAAACCTTGAAGACAAATTCTATCGTCTGAAGGGTCTAAAATGGAGCAGACGATAACATCAAATGAATAGTTTATAGAAGGAGAAGTTTAGGTCGCATAAGCAGAAAGCAGACGAAGTAAAAAGGGCAAATAAAACAGAAAGCAGTCGAAACAAAAAGTAGATGAAGCAAAAAGGGCAGACAAAATAGAAAGCAGATGAAACAAAAAGCAGACGAAGCAAAAAGGGTAGATGAAATAAAAGAAAGACGAATCAAAAAGCAGACGAAGCAGAAAGTAGACGAATCAGAAAGCAGACGAATTAGAAAGTGGACGAAGTGAAAAGCAAATGAAGCAAAAAGCAGACGAAGCAAAATATAGATGAAGCAAAGCAAACAAATCATAGTAGACGAAACAAAGAGCAGATGAAGCAAAGAGCAGACAATGCAAAGAGCAAACGAAGCAAAGACAGACGAAGCTCGAGTCAACTTAAGACGAAGCAAAGTCAACTTAAGACGATGCAATTCTTAAGATGAAGCGAGGTCAACTTAAGATGAAACAAAGTCTTAAGACAATACGAGGTCAACTTAAGACTAAGCAAGATCTTAAGATGATGCGGGGTTAACTTAAGATGAAGCAAGGTCTTAAAATGATGCAGGGTCAACTTAAGACGAAGCAAGGTCTTAAGACGATGTGAGGTCAACTTAAGAAGAAGCAAAGTCAACTTAAGATGATGTAACTCTTAAGACGAAGCATCTTTATAGACGATACAACTCTATAGATGATGACGTCATCACAGACGAAGTGATGTCATCATAGACAATACGTCTTTACAGACGATGCATCTCTTAAGACAAATTATGTCATCACAGACAATATGTCTTTATAGACAATACATCTGTACAGACGATGCATCCCTATAGACGTAATGATGCCATCACAGATGATGTGATGTCATCACAGACGAAGTGTCTTTATAGACGATGCATCCTTACAGACGATACATCTTTATATTCTTAAGCATTTCCCTTTTTAAGGACCACAACCTTCGATCCAAAGGTCCAAAAATTCCATACTATATATCGTTCGAAAGCTAAAAGAAAGATCTACAACTTTCTAGAAGACAACTTGGTCTAATTTAGCCTAGATCAATCCAGATTTTCCCTTTAAGTCATAACACAAATTTTTTACCAAATTGACTTCACGAAACTCTCAAAACTTAACTAATTTGTCTCATCATATCCAAATACATCCGATCAATCATAATTCTTGTTTTGCCTTCCCATGAAACTCACTTAGGAGTACGTGTGTATATATATATGTTTGTGTGTGTGTATATATATATAGCTATAGACACACACACACACACACATATGTATATATCCACAATTTATGCTCAAAACCATCTGTTTAAGCTGATAATCATCTCAATATCATCCATACATAATTCATATTTCCTTAACAGCAGAAGAATGAGGTTTTAAAAATATTTAATGGCATTATAAGCCATACTACAACCTCATCTCAAAGTCTCAAATTACAATAATTCTTAAACAAATAACTAGGTATGCAACTTATAACATTGTGCATTCCAAAAACCAACTCAAACTACAATTTAAGCAAACTGTAGAACTTCCCTTAAGCTCTTGATTACTTGATCTCTTAGCTATCACCTAAAGATGGGGTAAAAATGGGGTGAGCTTGAAAGCTCGTGGGCAACAGTTTATAATAAAAACAGTAAGCAAAATCTTTGAAACCCCTTTTCTTGTCATGGAAAACTTTCATTGAGTTCATAAAACAAGTTTCTTAGGCTTTCAACCGAAAACCACAAGTTACAAAACATGGATGCATCAAACTTGATAACATAACATAAGCACATAAGCACAATAGAATGGTTCTGGTGGATCGAAAACAGAACGTACTACACAATTCCCATAAGGATCTTGTATAGCCGTAAACTTAGGGGAGTCCATGAAGGAGCTCCATGCCACTGGCGGGAAGGTGGGAGAAGCCTTTAATTTGGTCAACGCGCACATGATGGAACTTAGGGGACCACCACAAACCCATATAACACATAATTCATGGCTTGTAAGCTTGTTGCCCAAAATGGTACCTCTTGAAAAGTTGCTTGTCTTATACTTGAAATATGTCTTGAAAACCATTCTTGAAAACATGCTTCCATGAACATGTATCCTTTTAGAAATCATTTGCAAAGTCTTTTTTTATATAAATTATCAACACAAATCGTGTAGCAAACATATAATAATGTCACAAATCATTCAAAAGCAATGGATGCAACACTTATGATGCATTTGAAATCAATAAACTTCTTTGATTTAAAGAAAAGAGCAATAGCTTATTTACTCTATTATGAACATGTACCCACCTTGATTTCCTTGCTCAGAGACTTGCTCAATATGCCTATTCACTTTGCAAACGACTTGAGGTATCAAAGGTTCTTTTCTTGTTGTATCTTTAATGTGTACTTCGTGAGATGATCTACTGAAATATGTCTCTTGTTCCTATTGCCTCTTTTGATCCCTTGCTTCTGTTGTCCTCCTTGATTTCCTTAATTCTTCACCAAGTGAAGAGATCCTCGACTCAAACGGAAGCTCTTCTCTTCCTATACATTTTTCCCTTCTTGAACAACCTCAAAATCTCTCTTTAAGGCTAAGGAAATTAAAACCCTAGCTTGTTTTCTCTTCTTTCTCCCTTTCATTCTTTTTCGTGCTTCTCTCTCTTCTCTCTTTTCTTATCCAGGAGTTAGCTTCTTCTGGAATGCATGGCAATCTTCTCCCCTTTTATACCCTTAATGATTGCACCGTGTCCATTTTACCCCTCCTTATATGTCTTATGTTATTTATCCTTAATTGTCTTGCCAAAATTACCCTTGAACATACTTATAACCTTAACACTTTAATTCAATCAACCTATATCATATAATCTTTCTAACATCAATGTAATAATTAGCTCGACAAACTTTCATAAAGATCTTATAATTGATGTAAATCATACTTATTCATCAAGAAAAAATTTTGGGAGCCAACATTAACCAGATATTGACCAAATAGTGAAATGGTGAATGCAATGTCCTGCCAAGTATATAGCCGAGCATACATCAGGCTATCAATCATACTAGAATACGAAATATTTCTCATAGCCTCTCTCTTTACTTTATTATTCTTTGGATACTGCACCAAAGATTATCTTTCACTATGAGAGATAGGTGCTACGACAGGTTTACTTTTAACCGTATTAAACCTTTGTAATACATACTCAATATATGCATTCTATGAGAGGTCTGATGAGTGTTAAGATCTATCCCGGTGAATTTGAATACTTAGGACAGAAGATGCTACACCAAGGTCTTTCATGTCAAAGTTCTTGACCAAAAGTTGCTTAACCTTATATAACATGGTCAAGTAATTTGACATGAGCAGTATACCATTCACGTGTAGTAATGGGAAGATAACTTTGCTCCCCTTGATCTCATAGTACAAGCATCTTTTTAATTTTATTTTCCATAAAGCCGAAAGACGTCATAACCTCATCAAATGTAAGGTATCACTTTTAGGAGGTTTGCTATAAACTACTTATTGATCTGTATAACGCGTAAGCCATGTCAGTTCCATTTGGATCCTGAAATCCTTCAAGTTGTACCATATAGACATCTTTATAAAGGTCTTTACTTAGGAAAGCAGTTTTGATAGTCATCTGATGTAACTTTATATCATTATGAACTATACTTACCTTAATCACTCAAAATGTATCCTACGAGGATACAGGAGAAAAGGTAACATAAAGTCAGCCTTTCTCCTTAAGTGAGCCACTAGGCAACTAAGCGAGCTCATAAACTGCTGAACTCTATCCTGAAATCATGTAGGTTTTAAAACTTCATTTACAACTGACAGGTTTGCAGTTTTGATGCAAATCAACTAGCTCCTAGACCTTACTATGCTTCATGACTTACATCTCGTCATTCATCGCATCCCACCACACATCCGCATTAGGTCCAGAAATAGCTTCTATAAAAGTAACTGGATCCATAACATGTGTAATATCATAGTCCTGTACACCTGATAGACTATGTAATCAGATGAGATAACAGGTCGTCTTACTCTAGGGGATTTACTTAATTGTATTAGATCTTGTACCCCCAGGAACCTTTGTGTCTACAGGTATGGATTTATGTTCCTGTATAGGCATGGTATAAAGACCTAGATCTACCGGATCTAACTGTATGAGTAGCGGGTATATGATAATCGTAGTATTCGCCTTACTATCATCCGAAGGGTTAAAGAGCCGAACTTTATCATAGACATTGTATTCTAGAAACTTAGTTGTTTGTGATCCCACTATTCTGGTCCCTCCTTCTTTACAGTAAAAGTTGTAGCCTTAAAATGGTTGAGATATCTTACTAAATAGAAATGATGAGAACGAGCATGCAATTTATCTTTATAAGGATTATACTACGTCAATAGGGTAGCCTCATACACGAATGTGTGTAAGGTTGGGTTTTTAAGCTTTTAAATAATCATGTAGATTAGTCTTGTTCTGCATTGACTTCTTGAAGTTCTTTAAGGTGTAGTTATGCTTTTCGATAACACACCATTTTACTAAGAACTATTCGGCATAGTAAAGTAAGTCACTATTCCAATTGACTCCAAATATCTGACAAACGAACCTTTTAAAGTCCTAAACCACCATGTTTGTTATGATATTCTCCTTTATGGTCAAATTGGACTATCTAGATGAATTTTCCTAATTGGTTCTCAACCTTTAGTCTTTAAGCAAGAACACATAACTTTGATGGGAATAATCATCAACAAATGATAGAATACATTTAAAATTGCACAATGCAACTATATAAGGTTTACCGATATCTTTATGCATCAGACTCAACAAGTGAAAAGCATGAGTTGACTTCAATATCCTTATTAGTCAACTTACCCCTGCAACAGTCAGCACATATTCCTAGATCATTATAATCTAAAATTAAGAAATGATTTCCTTGATCAATCTTTCAATCCTAGCTCTGGAAATGTGGCTTAAACTTTTATGCCACACCATGTATGACTTCTCATTCATTAGGGTCCTTTATTTCATGACTTGTTTAGCAAGATACGAAGAACCATTTATCTAATTTAGGGTAAGACACATTCTATACAAACCATATGATAAGAAAGTTGTACCATTAAATTTTGCATTAAATAGCAACTATACAACATAAGCATTAAATACAAAACATTAACCCTTTTTATCTAAAATTGATTAAAAGATCATATATAAAATGTGTCACGTAATAACCCAAATGAGCCTTACAATAAAGTTCAGTACATACATCCCCTATAGATATTGCTTTAACTTCTTTATTGTTATGAACCATTAGTTTTTCCTTCCCTTTATTTGGCTTTATCCTATATATGAACCTTTGAATTATGGAAGAACCTTGATCAGATGCTCCACTAAATAGCCACCATGTACTTAATGCGACTATCACAAGTTAGATTCATAATTGACAAGCCAAAGAGTAACCTGATGTTCTCCTTATTTCCTTTTAAACCTCATACTACTGGTTTCTTTATGTCCCTAGGACCTTTATCAGCATTGGTTTGACCAACATCAGGATGTCGAGAAGATTTAAACCTTCTACCTTTGAACTTAGTAGGCTTCATCTTTGTCTTCCCTTTAGTTGCTTCGAGGGTTGTAGGAGTAGCAAACTTGAGTTTTTCCTCCTCAGCAACGCAATGGGCTATCAAAGCATTAGAGTCCCAACATCTTTGATCTACTACGAAGATGAATCATTCCGATATGTACACCATTACTCCCCTTTTTCTCATATATACCTCATGGAGAATAATCCTTCCATCAATGCATTTGTCTCAACATTAGGTGAGATTGAGTCCCTCTGGGAGACATTATTAAGAAACTCCTTCACTATGTCTGTGTCTAGAAGTCCATTTAGTAAATGATTTGGTATAGATCTCTAAATGGTCATTAGATATAATCTGTTAGACCGATCCTAGGTTTCATAGACTGCATTATGAGCTCTCGAGCTCATGGATGTAGTTAGAGATGGCCTATTTATCCTGTATGACCATATCAACCTCAGCTATCTCCATAGAATTCAACACATCCTCCGTCCATTTCTTTATATTGAAACCAGTCAAGGTTTTAATGGTGACATTGATTTTGTTGACTGAAAAGGTGACTTTAAGATGATAATATTTAAATCAGTATAAATGTAGGATGACAACGACACTCAAAGCCATTGAATAATATCTTTACTGAAAATTCAATCACACAGATTACGAAACACCTTTGGGTTGAATACATAATATATGCAATTAGACCTCCACATAAAAGAGATCAGAGTACAAACTATTAGCTCTTATGACACTATCACCTTTGGGCGAATAGATCACTTGAGCAATAACTTTCTTCCATCTAATGCCTTTATTCACATCTCAATATGTTATGTAAGGCCAACACTTTTGGTAGAATAAACAATCATAAAATTAGAGACATCCACTAACATGCAAGCAGAACAATTCAAAATACTAATTTGAAAGGTCACTTTGGTGACTACATCCTCATCAACACTCAAAAAGTCCACAAACATAAGGGATACATCTTTATGTTATTCTCAGATTCTTTATGGGCATATCATATGTGACAATGTAATATCAATAAATGTAAAAAATTGAGTGCATAGTCTCACTGTCACACAAAAACTTGAAGTATCTCCCTCATGTGATGTCTGAAGCAAGAAAATTCACTCAAAATTAGATTCATAATACCTTAATTCCTTTTTTTGTAGTAAAACTTTAATTTATTACTAATGTAATAAATCCAAATAAATGGAAAAACTTACTTTATAAATTTCTCAGACCTGGAAACCGACCCAAGACACCTTGGGCACCCTTACTAGAAATTTCAAAATTTTGGGTTTTTTTAATAAAAAAACTGTAGCAATCCATGCTGATGTCAGCTGACGTGTCAGCGTTGACGACAACCGTGCGTGTCGTGGAGGGTGTGTGCTGCATCAGACATGTAGAGGATGCGTCTGGCGTGTGTCGTGTATATATGGCAATGCACAAACGTGGCCATCGATGCTGGTGTCTATATCGCACACACCAGACATGTATCCGACCAGTATCGTGCCACATGTCTGGTGAGTGTGACACAAGCGTCCGACATATCCCGTGCCTGAGTGTAATATTCACTGATACACTCATTTGACATTTGACGCGATATTGGTCTGACGCGTGTATCACACATGCCCAACTGTGACGCATACCTCACCAGAAAAATGTGATTTTTGACGAGTTTCGGGTCAAGTTTTTGTACTCCTGGGCCTGTTTTCACCTCATTTCTCAAGGCTATACACATGTATACTACTTTCATGCAATAGAAAGCAGGAAAAAATTGAGAAACAGAAGTTAAATCTCTGAAAATCTTATAGAGAGAAAATTGAAAAATCTTCATTTTAACCACCTAATCATGTCACTACTCTGATATTGTTGGAACCCGTTTCCGAAACCTAACAACCGGAGTCATAAACCTTGTGCTTATTACCCTGGAGGATTATTGCCATCATTCCACAAGGTTGGTCTGCCCACGCCAGTCAATCGCCTGAAATACAACTTGACTTCTTCAAAGAAATTGTAGCTCTAAGCCTCTAGTTTGCTTTGAAGCAAGAATCATCTTAATCGGAGTTTTACAGCTCAAGATATATTTAAAAAGCTAAAGCATGTTCATACCCTAATCATGCTCTCCCAACCGACCTCTCACTTACTCTAACGAAAACTTCCTCAAAACAACTCCAAAAGATACAAATTTTCATGAGAAGATAGAAAAAGATGTTAGTAATCCATTGTTTCAAGAATCACTTCATTTGAAGGTCGGATGAGGAAGTTATACCTGAAAGAATCGAACACGTTTATATCATCAATCAATTTGTACCTATCTCGGCGCAATTGCCATAACTCACACTACAATTTTCAGATTGAATTTTCTTTTAGACGGTTAAAGAAGACTTCTATATTTATAACTTTTATGAAGACTTAGAAAACAAATTCCACCTTCTAAAGGATAAAAAATGGAGCAGAAGATGACGATACAACTAAGATGATGCAGAAGGTCAAACTAAGACAGTCAAACTAAAATGAAGCAGAACTAAGATGAAGCGAAACTGAGACGAAGTAAAATTAAGACGAAGCGAAACTGAGACAATGCAAAACTAATACGAAGCAAACTAAGATGAAGTGAAACTGAGACAATGCAAAACTAAGATGAATCAAAATAAGACGAAGCAAAACTGAGACGATTCAAAAGTAAGACGAATCAAAATAAGACAAAGCAAAACTGAGACGATACAAAACTAAGATGAATCAAAATAAGACAAAGCAAAACTGAGACGATTCAAAACTAAGATGAATCAAAATAAGACGGAGCAAAAATGAGACGATGCAAAACTAAGACAAATCAAAATAAGACGAAGCAAAACTAAGACGATGGAAAACTAAGACGAATCAAAATAAGACAAAGCAAAATTGGACGATGCAAAACTAAGACGATGCACCGTGCATAAGAAGACGTTTCAACTGGGTCTTTCTCACATCCCCAAAGTTCTAAATCACTATCTATACTCTCCAGGGAACCTCCACTCATAAAGACCATAACTTTCAACTTAGATGCTCAAATATTTCATGCCATATATAGTTCGAAAGATAAAAGAAAGACCTACAACTTTCCAGAAGACAACTTTGCCTAAATCATCTCATATCAACCCGGAAATATACCTAAAGTCAGTACACAAAATTTTCCCTTATGTAACCTTGAGAATCATGATCGAAACCAAAATCATAAACCATTAGTATCAAAAGATCGTAGTTTTACAAGGCTTTAGTGGGAATTTCAATCCCCCAATACATAACTGTTTCAAAAAATATCCCAAAATACAAAAGATCCATGAACAATAAATTGTTTAAAATGCAACTAAAGCCTTGGTTTATTAGAGCTGCTTAAATACAACAACATTTCAAAAATGGAGTAATGCCTTGGCTCTTAACTACTCAATCTCTTGCTCATCGCCTGCTTATGGGGAGGAAAGTGGGGGTGAGCTTAAAGCCCGTGGGAAACAATTTTATAGTTTGTAACAAGCAAAGAC
>JAOQMP010000004.1:26574050-26596032 GCA_027563575.1 Erythroxylum pedicellare
CAATTGAAAATTAATAATAATTCGGTTGTAGTTAATGATAGTATTTGCCTATTTGGGTATTAGTTTTGGGTAAATAATTAATTGAGTATAAAATTAATAATGATTGATGTAAACAGTAAAGTAGTAAAGTATATAATACAACTGTACAATATACCAATAGACTATTTTGCAAATTTTAAAAATTTTAAGGACTATTTTATAAATTTAAAAATTACCTGAAACGGTATACAGTACTGACCAGTACCGGTAGAGTACCGTGCTAGAACTCAATCCGATACAGAATCTGGTATGGTATTCATAACATTGCTTAGAATCCAACAAAATCATCATTTCAACTCTTTGTCGATGGAATCAACTTGGAAGTTTATTTGTTGTTCTATCTGTAAGAATGTTTAAAACAACCTCTCTACTAATTATGGGTAAAGCTACGTACTATTGTTGTTGTTATTGTTATGGTTCTATGTCTGTAAGAATTGTTAAACTTTTAATTAAAATCTTGTATTACTTATCATATATCATGATATTATATTGATACCATTTCCAAAATTTTTAATAATAATTTTTTTATTGTAACTAAATATTAATAATTAAGAATAGTTGTTTACTTAAATTTATAATATTTTTATCCTATTAAAATTAAAATTTTTGGTTCACAATTATTTTAATGTCCAAAATATATTTACTTTTTATATTTTAAATAACCTACCATTTGTTTTTCAACAATATGTTTTAAACATTGAAAACAACTTGACAACAAATGATATTTTCACTAGGATTATAAAAATGTCAATTATAATTAAACTTGACTACAATTATTAAGTACACTTAGTATTAACAATCTATCTTTCAAATATTATTAATTTTAACAATACTATCACATACAAAAATTCATCAAAATTTCCCTAAAAATTTATGGAAAATATTTAACAAACACTTTTTGTGACAAAACTCATAATTCTCCCAAAATGTTCCATTTACGGTGCTTCAAAAACTCGTCGCCAAATATTGGTGACGAATTAAATAAATCGTCGCACTAAGTATACATTCTGAGATGGTTTCTAAGTGTCGTCTACATCCCTTGCGCCACGATTTCTCCAATAGTCACAAAAAAGGTGATTATTGGTGACGCAATATATATTTCGGTTGTTATTTGTTTTAACTAATTGTGGCGTTTTACTATAATTAACACCAAGTACATTGATTTCCCGGACATCTACGAGATACTTCTATTCATCGCAAAATTCTTTCGTTTTGGTAACAAAATCATTTAAACGTCATTAAAATTTGATGTTACTATGACGATATTCTGTAAACATCATAAAATCGTTTATTTATAGCAACAAACATTTAAATCGTCTCTAAATGTATTATTTTATTGACGATTTAGAAATCGTTACCAATTAAAACGTCACCAATAGATTGATCTGTTATAGTATACTAAAGTTTGAAGAACAATGACTTAGAATACTTTCCAAAAACAGTGACTTAGGATTGACTTTCCAAAAACAATGACTGAATTGTAGAAGCCTCTCTTTCTTGTGCAGTGGATAAAACAGGAACACCTACCTCGCTAAAATGGATCGAAACTGGTGGCGTGTAAACAATATAAGGTAATTGAACAGTGCTAGAGAGAGGCCCATGGGCTGGTCCATCTATTAGCAAATGATAGCAACTAGATGAGTCAGTTTTATGTTAAAAGCGCAGGATATGGGCCATATGATGTGGTCCGACTTATCAGGACGAAGAAGCCGCCTTATCCCTAGTGCCGGTGGTTCGTTTTCTCATCCACAGACAAAAATATCGCCCAATTTGACCTGTAGCGTGCACAAAACTTAGCCATCAAGTGAAAACCTCTTTCAGTCCATGCTTACACTGCAGGAATGAGCTCCAAGAGAAACAGGAAAAACTAAGTGGACTGATAAGAATTAAATGAGGTATGTGGTTGAAACAAAAGGCTAAAATATCAAGAAGAAGAAACATGTAGGGATACTTGCCACTTCCTTTTTACATTTGTAGCAATTGGGAATCACGTGATTGTGCATAACAACAGCAACACAAACAGCAAGAAGAAGAAAAGAGCTCATGTTTCGCAGAAAAGGACCCCAAGGCCCCAATGTCTCCACGTCATTATTTCACTTTTCAACAACTTGACACATGGTGGTGGGTGGCTGCTGCTTTTTACTTGCCTTTTTAACTTCATTTATAACGTGCAATGTACAATTTGTCAATTCTCAAAGAGCAAAATAATGGAGATCAATGAAAGCTTAAAATTTTCGGAGAAAATGTCAGTTAAATCCTATCATTTTTGGTTTTGATACACCGTACAGGGACACGTGAAGTCTGGTGCGAAGTACTTTTGAGATCCAAGAAACTTGAACAGGTCGACATTATATATATACACATCTTGGATGTAGGGTGTCAACTTTCATGACATGTGACCAAGGATTTCATAATATAAATATCTAGTCAGAACCTACAATGCCGAGAAGCAAAGTAGGAGGTTGATTCTTGAGATTATGCATGACATGGTATTTTCCGATAATGAGGTGAAATGAACAGGAACATTGTCTATACTTTCCGATGCACGAGCTAGTCCTCCAAAACTATTAATACTGACCAAAGAATGAATTCATGTTCATAAAATACCAACAAGAAAAAAACTAAAGTTTGGGACTTTTTATTTAAATTGTTATATGGACTTGGAAGATTGAACTCGGTGGTAAGTTGCTGGATTGGATTGCAAGGCATGCAGATAAAACACAACTGGTTTGAGTGTTGAGAACTACATATAACAGTGAAAGTTTTTAGCAGAGAAAACAATTGCAATTTCATAATTAACAACATGGCTGCAGGCAAAACATAAAAAAGTAGCCAAGATCTTAACTAGGCTATAGTTAGGTCTAGTTCATGTTATTAACGTCGAAAGGTCTTGGAATAACAGAGCTTAAGATAACTATGTAACAAATTTTTTTTTTGGAAAAATAAGGACAATGAAAAGATTATTGGTGACTCTTTCCCTGCCTAACAGACCACTTGCTGGTGTATCTGTGGACCTAGCAAGCAAGGCCAAGTCTACTTTATAAGTTAAAGTAGTTTCAAAACCTAGAAAGTCAAGCTAATCAAAGATCATTTTCTGAAAGAAGATCATAATCCTGTATACTAAGTTTGTTTTGAATCAAAATAAGCAATATTATTGAAAAGAATATCACAGCATATAATGCATGATTAACATTAGTTATCAAACAATGTCATAAAGAATCGTTTTGTAACCACAATTTCTTAATTATTTTTCCTATTAAGAAAGCAGGATTTGGTTTCACACATAAGTAAATGATTGGTGGTGGGCTAATAATCAAGGAAAATCTTGTTATCCTGCTTTAATGCAAAAGGTACATGTATTATTGTGATTAGATATTGGAGAATGCGAGCATGGCAAGTCTCCAACGACTTTTGTTGGATTATATTAATTGGGGAAGGGCAAAATAGCCTAACCTTGTCTCGCTTTTGGTGGTCCAGCGAGCCTCTGGTTAATTAGGGCCTAATAGTCATAGCCGTAAACTATTTCAATGTTCCTTAATTTTCTAAAGTTGTTTATGTTGAATTCAATGTGTTTGTCTTTACAGGATTGCGTTAAAAGAATTACTAACTTCTACGAAAACAAATTCTGTAAATTACAAAGTTTAGAAACAGGAGCTTTTCAAGCACCTTCCCTCCTCACCAGTCACCACAAAAGTTGTACTATCAACATCATACATTCATAATATTTTTGCATAGTGCAGGTTTGATAAAAGCTTTCTCGAGTACAATTACGATGTTCCGTTTAGATTTTATGATCTTTACCAATTCACTTATTTAGTATTCAATGAGCCCCTGTTCCTTTTATGATCTGTTCTGCTCACCTTTGCCTCCAGTTACTCGCCTCAACATTTTAAACATCGTACACCACCGCTGAAACTTGGTCCAATAGGTTCGTGCTATGTACGCTCCCTCGCTGCTTTTGGTCTTCACACGTTCAATATTCAAGATGATACCAACAGTGGACTTTTGTCGCTCTCTGAAACGAATACTGGACTGCGTAACGCTTACGTCATCCTCCAATACACTACTCACACGCAACCCCAGAAAGACAACACTGTACGGACTTCGTTGTTGTGATCAAATCTTTGCCGTCGGATGTTTTATCACTTATTATGTGGAGGGAGCTCGCGCACGCTATGACAGTGACTCAACTCAACTCGAGGTAGCTGAGGGTAGGCGTAAAGTGGAATCGTTTGGAGGGGGAATTTTGTTTCGTATTTTAAGTTTTAACCATTTACCAGGGTAAAGGGGCTAAATGATCATTTTCTTGAGAAAGCGACTGACAAGCCGACGTGGCAAGACAAATTCCAAGAGGGGGCAAAATAGGCTAAACAGCATTAGGAGTCGACACGTGTCGTTATCAATCCCAAAGCCCGACAACGACAAGCTTTGAAATATAGATAGATATGCATACATTTAAAGTTAGAAGGCAAGCGGGAGTTGCCCCAGAGATCGAGACTCTCTTCTCATTGGTTACTTTTTTGACCTTGAGGACACGTGGGCCCCCTAATTCGTGGAAGTTTTGATTGGGCGTTGGGGGCCACATGAGAAAAGTGGGATCGGGGAAGAAAAGAGAAAGGCAAAAGGAGAGATGAATCTTGGTTATTCAAAAAAAGAAAAGGAAGATAAATGCTTTAGGGTGTAATGAATCTGTTTGTTTGACGCGTGTACAGTAATAGTTGGAGAATGGGGTCCACGCTGTTTGAGCAAAAGTCCAAACCAACTTTTTCAGAAAAATTAAAAGGGGAGGAGAGGAGGCGAAGTGAGTGGATGGATGACGTAGCAGTTCTTGATACCATTTGATTTGAGATGGGGAAAATTAAGCATTTTGGGTTTGGGGATTTTGTATCGACTCGACGTGAGCGTCCATTGTTCTCTTGTCAATTGATTATAGATGTTAATATTGATCTCTTTTTATTAGGTAGGATATTACATCAGAACAATCTCAAGTAGCTAGATAATCATAGTCATTTGCTCCTTCTATATACATTTTAATTGTGGTCGGTAGGATTTAGTAGCCAACTGCTTATATACTGGTCTCATGGAGGGATATCAAATTTATTAAGGATTGTGTTTGACCCAGTGAAAATAATTCTACTTCAAACAGTAGCCTCTATTTACCGAAATAAAATTACAAGATGGCGATTTTACTCTTGGATAGGAAAACTTATCGATTTCGTATTAAAAGAATAGCTAATTTGATATAATTAAGTGTGTGTATATATATATATATATATATATAATATTAGAATTACCCATATTATAAACATTTCGTGTAAATTAGTAAATAAAATATAAGAACATCTCTAGCAATGTGATATTTTTTTATATTAATGTACAAAATGACAATTTTAGTCTCGTAATACTCCTATGAAATCCTATTTTTAATTATAATTTCATTAAGCCTTAAGGTCAATTGTAGTTCCAACAAATATGGGATTTAATCAAGCTTTCTTTATTATTTTTATTTTTCTTTTAAGGATATTACTAATTTTTTATTCTTTTTATTGCACTTACAGAGTAACATTCCTATTAGAAACTGAGAGCATTTGACATTCTAGTCAAACATACATATGCTTTTAAGGTGGAAATGTTTGCAATGGGCCCAAAATATTAACCGTCTTCCTCACAACCAGTATGCTATAATTCTGAATGTTCCTTATGAACTCAAAAGCTATCACCAAATTGCTAGTAGATAGTTAATTGAAATTGCAATGTCACTACCTTAGTAGTTGCTCAGCTAGTAGGGCAAAGCAATTGGTGATGGAGGTATACGTGTCTCCATCTTATGGTTAAGAGCAACCATGACTAAAGTCCTTAGGACCCAAAAAGAAGGAAAAAGACAAAAACAAAAACAAAAAAAGCTCGTCATGTTTACACATCAGCACGACTATCTTCACTTTTACTATGGATGACAAGATCCTTATTTAATGATATTAGGAAAGTCTTAGAAATCCTAATATATTATAATAATTCATGATTTTAGTGATCTCCTAAATCTCTTAGGATTTCTTTTCTTTATGTAATTAACTCTCTATTGCTATATAAATCAGATAAGGGTCTTGGTGTTCAACATAGTATCAGAGCCACTTTGAACCCTAAAACCAAAAACCTTCTTGCTACATCACCACCCTTCTTCTCTGTGTCACCTCCCTTCTTCTCTACCCTAAACCAAAACACCGAAATTGATCTCACAACAACAAACAGTAGCCACCAGTGACCAGAGTAACATTGTCCCGGCCACTAGAAACCTCCCATATGCCGGAGTGTGAGTGACCTATGTTGTCGTCTGGCCTCCTCAGGCGATGACAAGTTGATGGGCCAGCTCGCCTCCTCAGTCTGAACAAGGTTCTGGTCTCAGTTTGTGTCAAATATAACCATAACCTAAGTATTTAGTCATCCTTATTGTCCGTCATATGCTCCAAGTCATCGGCAGCAACAGTTCAACGTCTTCCATCAATAGTGTTGGTGAGTAGATTGCAAGTATGTCAAAACCCAATGATAAGTCAAAGTATAGTGGCTCGGGAATGGTTCCGACAATGGGATCCTCTAATCTGCGAATCACCAAGCAATGTCTAAATGGTAATAATTACTGTTTTTAGTCCAAGAGTGCTTCGTTATTTTTCAAAGGCCAATGGAAATTTTCTCATCTCACAATTGATCGTTTAACTAATAACATAGAATTAGAGAATTGACTAGCCAATGATGCATAGTTTCTACATGTTCTTTTTGATTCCATGGAACCTGAAATCTTAAACTTGTTTTCTCAGGCCGATACTTGTAAGCAAGCTTACGACTATATCAAGCTTTTATATTCAAGTAATATGTTTCGGGTATATGATACCTCTATTTAATTGTTTAAGTCCAGACAGGAAGGAAGTTTGATTGAATACTTTGGGAAGGTGAAACGAGCATATGAAGAGTTAAATTCTTTACTGCCAATCACGTCTGATGTAAAGAATTCAACTCTTCATATGCTCGTGTCAAGTCCAAATTGGGATTTCAATACTTTATAATTTTTGTTGAAGATTTTTCTCTGATGACTTGGTTATATCTAATGAAAGATCATTAAAAAATATTCTCAATCTTTTATTCTTTCTGTGTTGAAATCCAAAATCAATTTAATATCTGGATCAACATTCTTCGTAGTGATAATGCTAGAGAATATTTCTCTAACCAGCTTTCTAATTACTTATAGCAGCAGGGTATTCAGTATCAGTCTTCTTGTCCTCACACACCCCAATAAAATGGTGTAGCTAAAAAGAAAATTCAACATATTATTGAAACTACGCGTACTCTATTAATTCATATGAATGTTCCTAAAAGTTTCTAGGGGGATGTTGTTCTCACAACATGCTTTCTTGTTAATCACATGCCATCCTCTGTATTGGCGGGTAAAATTCCCTTCTATACTCTTTTTCCTTGTAAAGACCTTTTTCATCTTAATCCTCGTATCTTTGGTTATATTTGCGTTGTTCATTAGCTTCAGTTTGGCACAGATAAATTAGACTCGAAAGTTATAAATTGTGTCTTTCTTAGCTATTCTCGTGTACAAAAAGGGTATAAATGTTTCAGTCCTTTGAATCGGTGTTTTGTCTCTGTTGATGTTACATTCTTTGAAGACACACCATATTTTTCCAAAACTCCATATAGCTCTGCTGATACAAATGAGTGTTTGCCTATTTCCTTTATACCTTCTCAACCAGTACCTAGTATAACTGTTCCTAACATTAGTCTTTCGGAGTCTACACCTGACACTCAGCCTGCACCTTTAGAATGTTTATCTAATCCTAATTTATAGGTGTATACTTGATGCACTCGTCAAGAAGAACAACCAATCAATTCATGTCAATCTCCACCAGCTTCTTCCTCTTCATCTCTGGCAGATGATGATCTTAATCTTCCGTTTGCTCTTCGTAAAGGAAAAAGGTCTTGTACATCTCTCCCTATCTCAAATTTTCTCTCTTATGATTCATTATCATCATCGTACTTAGCTTTTGTGTCCACCTTACCTTCCAGACCTATATCCAAAACTGATTCAGAGGCTTTGGCTCACCCTGGATGGACACATGCCATGGAAGAAGAGATGTCGACTTTACAGGCTAATCACACAGGAGACTTAGTACCTCTTCCACATGGTCACATGATTGTTGGTTATCATTGGTGTTCACTGTTAAGGTCAATCCTAATGGATATATTGATTGTCTAAAAGCTCGATTAGTGGATAAGGGATACACACAGGTGTACGATATAGACTACACTGAAACTTTCTCCTCGGTTGCTAAGTTGACCTCTGTTCGTGTTTTCATTGCATTAGCAGTCACACATAATTGGCCCCTCTGTTAGCTTGATGTGAAAATGACTTTCCTTCATGGTGCCATTGACAAAACTATCTATATGAAGCAACCACTGGGGTTTATTGCTCAGGGGGAGACTAGACTAATATGTCATCTTAACAAGTCCCTTTATGGTCTAAAACAATCACCGAGAGCTTAGTTTGGCATATTCAGTACAGTGGTTATAGACTTTGGTTTACAACGGTGTGGTGTAGATAATTCTACATTTTATCGCACCCTGAAGCTGACAGAATTCTTTTGATTGTTTATGTTGATAACATTGTTATCACAGGAGATGATAAAGCAGGGATCCAGTCCTTAAAATCATTTCTGTTGATCAAGTTCCAAAAAAAGGACCTAGATCCCTTAAAAAATATTTTCTGGGTATTGAAGTTGCAAGGTCTAAAATGGGTATTTGTTTATTCCAAAGGAAATATGTTCTTGATCTTTTGGAAGAAACCGACTTATTAGGCATTAAACCAGTTGATAGTCTTATAGAGCCGAATGTAAACCTTGATGTAGAAAAAGGTAAAGCTTGATGTAGAAAAAGGTGACTCTTTAAAAGACCTAGGCAAATACAGAAGGTTGGTTGGTAAATTTAACTATTTGACTCTCACTCGTTTAGACATTTCATTTACCACAAATGTGGTCAGTCAGTTTATGGGTTCTTCATGGACTAGTCATTGGGATGCAGTTGTTAGAATCTTGAGAAACTTGAAAGGATCACCAGGGCGAGGTCTTCTATACCAAAATTATGTACACACTTAGATATGAGGGTATACAAATGCTGATTGGGCAGGTTCTTATGACTAGAGGTCTACTTCAGGTTATTGTGTTTTCATGGGAGGAAACATGGTGACATGGAAAAGCAAGAAGCAGACAATTATTGCTTGCTTTAGTGTTGAATTTGAGTACAGGTCAATGGCATGCCCCATATGTGATTTGACTTGGTTGAAGTATCTTCTTCGGGAACTCGGTTTTGAGAATCCATCTCCAATGGAGTTAATGTGTGATAATCAAGCAACCATTCATATACCTCTAATCCTATCTTTCATGAAAAGACTAAACGTATTGAAATTGACTATTGCTTTGTTCGAGAGAAATTTTAAGTTGTTTGTTTGATATGCAGAACAAATGTAGAAAGTGAAAAGGCATATCATTTTCGAGTTAATTCGTACAAAAATTTAGTTAAAATTATTCAATAAATAATATGTATAAAAGACATATTTATTATTATTCTTATATATATATAAAGTCCAAATTAAATTTTATTCCTTAAAATTAAAACTTTATGCACAAATCTATTAATAGCTAATAGTCCTACTTAAGGAATCTTTATAGTTATATAGAAGGCTCAAAATCAACCTTTAATAAGTGTATATTAATGTACTAATTGTCAATAATGATAGCAAATACTATTGACATCTCTCTCAAATTGATGTTAATAGGCCTACAAATGATATTCTGCTATCCAAAAACTGATGAAGCTAATGTTTCATAAATTTAGTGAAAATATTTATAATTTATATAATTATGAGGATATGTAGGAGAGTGATGCTTTGGCAACTATCTGCCTCTCAGATGAAGTGACAGTTGACTTCTGTATGCTTTGTGTATTTGTGATAGACATAATTAATTACAATTTGAATGATACTAAACATTGTTGTTATGTAATAAAGTTCATTAAATTGGAGAAAAACCACGTTTTTAATTAGAGCACGTAGTTAAATGATCTTTATGCAAGCCATATACATGGCATCATACTCTGCTTCAATAGAATATTTGGGGACATAGTCACACTTCTTGTATTTTTAAAAATAAGAGCTTTATAAGCATGCACCATTCTATATTAGATCTTCTAATGTTTAGACAACGAACCTAATCTACATCAATATAGGCTAGGAGTTGGAAGAAGGAACTAATTAGAAAGTAAGTCATGCTCAATGATTTAAAAAATGTATAGAACGAAGCATCAAATTGTAGATAAATAAAGACACTGAGGGGATTACATAAACCTACTTACAATATGGACATCATAAAAAATATCTAGATAGTTAGATAAATAAGGCTATCCACTAGCTTTTAGTATAACATATTATCATCAAGAAGCTCTCCTTTGTAATGTTGATATTTCCTCTTAATTTTATAGGAGTATCAACATGAGTAGTGTTTTTGAGTTTAACCAACTGAACAAAATCCTGATTATACTTATGTTGATTTAATAAAGTACATTCAGGTCAATGTTATACTTCTACACTCAAAAAATAAGTTTTCCAAGAACTGTTATGTGGAAAGTAAATGTCAACAATTCTTGAATTTTAAAAATAGCCTCACTATTAAAGCCTATGATAATAATATCATCCATATAAATAAAAAGGATCATAATGCCTTAAGATGTCTTTTGAATAAAAAGATAGGATTCACATTGACTTTAAATGAATGAAATAAGGAGGATAGATCAAAATTTTTCAAAATATACTCTTGATGCATGCATCAAATTGGCATGTCAAATGGAAATTTGATGTAAACTTCTTCTTTAGCACTACCGTAAAGAAACTTTTATTGACATCCTTTTGATGTAATAACCCTGACTGACAAGCAACAAGTGATAGAATGATTCACACAGTGGTCATCTTAGCTATCGATGCGAAAGTATCATCGTAATCTAAATCATATTTTTTATTTTTAGAAATAACTAACCAAACCTTGTGATAGTTTATAGATTTATAAGAATGGAACTTGATAGAAAAGAAATCTTGCTACTAAGTGATTTTACAGATGGAAGACATTTAACATCTCAAGTTTGGTTTTCTTCAAGTGCAAGCTGCTTCATTAGTTTTTTTTCCAATACCCATCTTCCATTGTCTATTTATAAGAAGAGGGGATATGAATAGTAGATAAAGTAACAACCAAAGATAGATGAGGGTTGAAACCAAACCTTTCTTAAGGTTTACGAAGTCAAGTGCTACGTTAAAGAGGGATGAGATTAGTTGCCATATTAGGATCTTCAAATAGGGAGAGATCTCAAGGAGTTATCAAAGATGGTGGTATTACATTTTTAATAAATCAAAAGTAGTTTAGATTATATGGGACCTATAAAAGAGTCAATAGCTATAAGAAGAATAAAAAATAAAAGAGAAAAGAGATATTAATGAGTGATAAAAGAATATTAATTTTAAAAAAAAGGACTTTCGGGAAACTCAAATAAGGTGTAAGTTAGGATCATAACAAAAAAAACTTTTTTAGTTATAGCCTATCCTAAAAATGCATATTTCATATATTAAGTTATGAACTTAGTGCGTTTGTGTTTAGGAAGATGAATATAATATACACGTACAAAAATATAGAGATTATAATAGTTTAAAGAATAAATAAATAACTGAGTGAAAGGTCACATATGGTTCAATCTAAGAGAGGACAATCAATTAATTTGATAAATGAAAATTAATAGCAATTCATACCAAAATCAAGAGGACACAAAAGACTAATAAAAGAGTTCAAACGATAACAAAAAAAGTCACAATTCTTTCTTTCATCTATCTCATTTTATTTTAGTGATTATCTCTTTAGTTTATAGGAATTTATGGAAAAAAATTATATGTGTATTGACCCATGTTATCATAATAAAAGGTTTTGGTATTGGTAAAATATTGAGTCTTAAAATAGTGAAAATATTTATAATAAAATATTAAAATAAATTAATGTAAATTGATTATGATTATTAGTAGAAGTGATAAAGTACTTACAATTAGCATGAGAAGTAACTGATGTTTTATCTTATAAATCATTTTATATTATATCAAAAAGTTGGACAACATTTGGTGTGTGGGTAGGAAATGACAAATTCTTACTTTTCCTAAGTCCGCAAGAATTCCCAAGAAAGTCCAAGCTTAACAATCATATTTATTGATTTATTTTTAAAAAATGAAAATTTCATTAACTGTAAAAGAGTTACAAGGATGTATAATAGAATGTCAAGTCTAGATAGAAAGAAACAAGTACAACTCGGTCAAAACACAAGCAACCATCTTTATTGATTGTTGATTATATATAATATAACCAAATTTAGCAAATTTAACTTTATAAGAATTATTAACCAATTAACTGACAAAAATAAGACTAGTGGTAAGATTAGAAGAAATGAAAATATCACTTAAAGAAGAAGAAATATCTCAATTAATTTTGATGAGTAAATGATTTCCATTAGTAGTATAATTTTTAAGATATTTACAAATTTTGTTTACATTATTAAGGAAATAAACACTATTTGTCATATGATTAAAAGCCTTGTAATCTAACTACCAAGTAGATGGTGAAGAAGAAGATTTAACTAAGAGATCTAAAGCAAAACGTGTAAAAAAATAATTTTTGTAATCATTTTAGGATTCACAAATTAAACATGATTAAAAGCATTTTATGTAACTCTACTTCATCAACCAAATCATTAGCACTAGAACTAGTTGAAGACATATATATTGTAGAGCAATGTTATGTTGATTATAGAGCGTCTTTATATAAGATCATATTTAATTTGCAATCTTGAAGGGTCAAAGATTCAAGATTATATTGGCCTCAACAAATCCTATTTTGCATATCCTTGACTTTTCTCCTAACACGTTCATCTTTATTCTTTTTTATATAAAAAATAGAATTATTTCCATTAAAATGTTTTGATAAAGCTTTTACCTTTAACAAATATCTAAAACAAAAACTGAGTAATTTTTTCATCAACATGAATTAAAAAACTTTTGTACTTATCCGAAAACATGATGTTAAGATATTATAGTTAAGATAAAAGTGAAATCATAAAAAAGGCCAAAGATTCATTTTGAACCTTAATGTTTATAACAGAATACATAACTGACCATAAGATTTTTGAAATGGTCAAAATTGAACCCTAACATTTTTAAAATGTCCAAAATTATGGGAAATCCATAATTGAATTTGTCTACAAACTTAATAGTGTATCACTCTTTTCCCTCTTAAAAGTAAGCTCTAGGGTATATCAAACTTAAGTTAAACTGTTCTCTGTTAAGACAAACTCTAAGCATTATATGAAACTTCAAACAGATGAAGGAAGAGGCATCCTTTTGTTCTTCTACCCTCATGTTATTTACTTAGTTATTTTTAGAATTGAAGTTGACCTATACACTTCCAATATCAAGCTATGTTTTTTTTGGAAATTAAAGGATTATATTCCAAAAGAGGGCATAACCTTAAAATTATAAGGAGAAACTACCAAGTTCATCCTATCCAGAATAGATATACAAAATTACAATCCCAATATTCATCCAATCCTCACTTGCTTGTAGATGACTCATAACATGCATTACATACAGATGCCCCATCTCTGATTTATTGCTCCTGTGACTTTAGTTTTGTTCCTTGGTAATAAGAAATGCCCCCTAATTTTACCAAGCGTGGATTTTGTGAAGTTTGTAGTCTTCATTTGCTTTAGCTTGAATTTTTTGTTGTTTCTCTCCAATTATACTTCATATACTACTAGATTGAATGCTAGCTTAAGAAGTTCTTTATCTCCCTTCTCTTTGTTGTGAATTATGAGTTGTTGAACTAATTGCTTCTAAAAGTGGCTTAACTCCTTTGCATTGCAAGCTATTTTGATTTTGCTCCATAAGGTGCATGTAAATTAGCATTGGAAGTACAAATGATCTCGTATTTCTCATTATTTTAAGCATAAAACACATATAAGTTCCATAGGGGTTGAGCATTTAACTCTATCGATAGCCGCTAATCTATTTTTGAGGGTTTGCTAGGTAATGCATACAAACTTAGGATAGTTTCTAGGGAACCATATCAATTAGTGCTATTCAACTTCTAGTTTAGATTGCAGGAATTATAGATTAATTGGTGAATTTTTCTAATTTGTATGATGTCCAAACTATTTTGTCTTCCTTGTTTGAGTTAAGTCCATGATCAATTACAACTTCTGCTAGTCTGTCTAACCCTCTTTGTTCAAAGTTCCAATACTGGTTCTCCAACATCTCATTCACTTAGCCCCAAGTCTCATTATGTGCCTTAAGTGAAATAAGTCAGGATGTATGGATAGGGGACCCTTGGTGAACTAATTATCAAACTAGAATGATTTGTTTCTACCATTGCCAATGATTTTTTTTATGTAAGGTACCGCTTCAGCTCTCAACTTTCGCAGATTGAACCATGTCTATAAGTCATTGGAGATATTTTTATCTCCTAGAAGCTTTTCCCTAGCAAATGTTTAGTATATGTCCATTATACCTATAGATTCTCTTTATCTACTATCAACTTCCAGTTTCTTTTAGCAATCAATCCTTTACTGCTAAGTTGTATAGTATTGAGTCCCAAACCACCTTATTTTTTAGGGTAACATAAGTCCTTCTAAGAAACTTTAGATCTTGAACCTTTATATAGATCCCCATTCCATAAGAAATTCCTTAACCATTTCTTGATATCCTTGGCCAGTTTCTTAGGAAGGATTAAATGAGAGATCCAATAATTATAGAGGTTGGAAAGCATTGTCTTGATTAATTAAGCTCTTCTTGCATAACTTAAATCCTTGTTACATCAGTTCCTTAGCTTCCTTCAATTTGTTATAAGAGTGGCTTATAATCCTTATAGGATGGTCTAGATGTAGCAATTGGTACTATAATATAAGTGAATGGTGGATTGGCAATCTTAATAAGGGTTATGTTCTCTATCTCCTACCTAAGAGATTTTGCATCCCTGGAAAGTAGCAAAAGGCTTTTACTAAGATTAACTTCAATCCTTGATAGGCTACTAAATTATTTGATGGAGTTGATTATCAAATTCACTATGGATAGGTCAGCCTTGTAGAAAAGCCACAAGTCATTAGAAACTTTTAGATTGAACAACGTCAGATATTTACACTCTTTGTGATATTTCAACATTAGATTTTTGCTGATATGGTCAGCAATTAGTTAAATTAGCACCTCCATACATATTGTGAACAAGTAAGGGGATATAGGATCCCTTTACCTAAGTCTCCTTTCCCTTTAAAAGAGGGTGCAACTTCTCTATTAGTGAGAATACTAAATGTAGGTGTAACTATACACTCCTTAATCTATATAAATTTCTCAAGAAATGTCATATCTTTCATGGCAAGTAGCAGAAAATTTCAATCAACTGAATCAAAAGCTTTCTTGAAATTTACTTTGATTGCACACACTTTTCCGACGCAATTTGTCATTTAACCTTTGAGTAAATCCTAAGCAATCAAGATATTATCACCCATATTTCTACCTTATATGAAAGCACCCTATGTTGTTAAGGTAAGGAACAAAAATTGGCTTTTAGCCTCAATTGTAGCATGAAATTGTTCTGAATTCAACCATTTTGCTTACATTGTGTGTTTTATGAACAAGACAAATAAAATTATAATTGAAGGCTTTCAACATTGTATTTTTCCTAAAGAATTCTTGAATAACTTTAGAAGTTTGATCACCAATCTGTGTCTCCGTTAAGTCCATCATAACCTGGAGCTTTATTTGGATTTAATCCTTTAAGAGCCTCCTTTTAATCCCTCTCGCATAACTCCCTTGTCAAGTTCCCTGCTTCCTCAACTAAGATTCTAATCCTCAGGAAAGATTGCAACGGGATATTATGAGAGGTTGTAGGTTCTTTTAAAACCAAGCAATTTTATGAAACATTGTCTAGCTATATTGAGAAAGAACAATAAAAATAGGAATACTTTTTAGAGGGAGAAATGGAAAGTAGGAATTGATACTTCTGGCAATTTATAATTTTAAAGTATGCAATCTACAAATGTTTCACTTCCAAAACTTGGCATAGAAGGTCTTGTTAAAATAAATAAAAACTGGTTGTATTGAGTGCTTAGGTCACTATGTGGTATGGTTTCCCAAGTGTTTTCAAATTAAAAAAAAAAACCTCAAAAGATCATATAATCAAGTTAAATGTATGGAAGTTTAAGTTTACCTTTTTTTTGGGTATCTTTTCAGACTGTTTACAGTGGCAATGGTGGAGGTCTCTGACAAGGGGAGGATCTTGGCAAGGGCAAAAAGGTTGTCCAAATCTCTAATCTCTAACCCCATTTTTATATTTTATTACCAATTGTAAATTTTAATTATGATAAGTAATAATCAATTCACTATTTAAGTACTTAAATATTTCAGTTAATTTAAATATGGATTAACAAAAACAAATATAATTAGATTTTTATTTTAGAAAGTGGGCACATTTGGCCATTTGATAGTAGGGTGCACTTTGCGACGTGATAATAAAGTGCATTTTTTAGATAAAATAAAAATTATAATACCACATTATTATTAATGTGATATTTAACTGACAGAAATTTAAGTCCATTAAATTTTCTGTCTACTTAAAGTCTGTTCTAGAAGTTTTAAAAACGTCAAAGTTCAATTTGAATGCTTCTAATCATTATAATATTTTCTATATTTTATTGTAAACGTTGAGGTTCAAATTTTACGTCTAGCTTAAAAAATTGAAAGTTGAATATGCAACCACAAGAAGCTAGACTAATTTTAAGATAAATAAAAGTAGAACTAAAGTTAGATGGATAAAAGGCTAGACAAGTATGAGATCAGATAAAAAGGTTATAATTCTATGACAATATAGAGACAAATTAAAGAATTTTTGGTAAGAAAATTGTCTCTCTCAACAAAAAAATTTAATATATGTGAAGTAAGTTGAATTTTCAGCTCTTAAAATTAGCTAAATTATTATTTACAAATCTTTCTACACCTAATAAATCTTATTTAGGGAAAGATTTTCAAATCTTTATAATTTTACAGAAGATGAGAAATGAGATCAACCCTTCCCAATAGTGTGTTAATCTTTATACCCATCCTTATCACAATATTTCACAGCAATTCAATGTTTTAATCGATTAAATTATGTCGTTGTTGTATCTAAGAACGTACGGAGTGGGAGTATATTAAGTAATTGTCAAACAACTGTTTGCTGTACTCATTACAAATGTATACAATATAAGAATCCTCTAACTTTCGAGAACTGACTCGTTATTGAACTAAAATCTTCCCGGCGTCGGTCAAATTTAGAGTCAAGCCTTACACTTGGAAAGTTTGGAAATACCTAGTGTTATTCAGTGAATTTGGCATAAACAACCGTTGCCCAAAATAACTAGCAGCCTAAATCGTATGACGTGTCTTTTGTCGCTTTAAGAAGTTTGCAGTGATGACATGCATTTTCAAACATATTATCTATGTAGACATGTTTTCTTACCACATAGGATAAGGGTGTCACTTAATATAATTTTCATAACATAAGAACATAATGCAGATTTCTTTGATTTGGATTATGCTGTGGTGTTTTCTTTCTTATACATCTTCAATAAATAGATTAAAATGGTAGATGAAGCTAGTCCTAGAGCACGAGCATAACTGCACGTGACTATTACGGTCGTATAAGTGGGGCTATGAGATGAGATGCGTAGGTATGATGGAGTCGTATAAGTGGGGCTATGAGATCAGATGCGTAGGTATGATGGCTACGGGATTTGACATGTTTTCTTCTAATATTAAATTTTTCTATTCATGTTCGGTTTTACCCCAACAATTGAAATGGGAATGGTACGATTCTCTTATCCAAATGCAAGCAGCGGCAGCCGCAGCGTCAGAAGAGGAGAACGAGAATCACTTGCCGCCAAGGGCCGGAAATACAAAATATCTCTGGCAGGAAGCAGAGAAACACTTCTTTTTTTGTGTGTGTAATTTATTTATTTTTCATTATTAATGAATCAAGTAATAATAGTATTACTTAACTTTAACCGACCATCTTTAAGAATGGATAAATAAAAGCCATGGAATTAGAAATTTTACTATCAACAGTGGCTCTACCTCTACCGCTGCTTGCAGTAGCTTAAGAAGCAGCCTCATCCTTTTTCTAGATACTATGAATCCATCTCTATTTCAAAGAGTTTGGCCTAGACTCGTAAAGAGTATAATAGCACCTAAAAAGCTCTAGCCACATAAAATCCACCCCTAAAATTAAAAGCTACTTCTCTTTTGTGAGTGGTCAGAAAAGCTTTGTATATGACTAATATCAGCCACAAATTAAGAACAAAGAAAAGAGTCACGCTCAATCATTTGAGGTTCATTTCAATCTCTTGTTCATAAAATGCGAAACATCGTGTTTGGAATGATCAGGATACCCAGCTAACATCATTTTACATTTCTTTTGATGTATGTAATATTCGGAAACAACAAGCTATCAACTCCCGCCATGCATCCAACATATCACATTGTAAATGTTTCAAACGATAAATAAATGCGTTCATATATATGACTATCCATTTAACTCTATGTTTCTAAAATTCTGATTTTGAAATGGGACTAATATGTTATCCTTTAAATTCCTTTATGATGAGTCGTGTTTGTTCATTTTGAAATCTCATGTACTTCTACTGTAAATCGTCGTATCTTTCTGTTGTTTTGATAGAAGACAACAATGAATATAAAGAGATTGGTTCCCTAGGCTTAGCATTATTTTGCCTACATCATCTCTTGCATTTGCTAAAAAGCTTAAAAGAGTCCTCTCTTATTTATCCGAAACCTCTCAACATTAATGATAGGAGGTATGTAATAATATTCTGCATTTCGATTTTTCTATATATAGACATGCATATAGATTATTATCATGTCTAATAGTTGGTATCAGATCAAAATTTACCATTCTCTTGATTTAGTTAATTTTTTGCAATTATATACGTGGCTGAGTGTGTTTTCTATTACACATATTGATAATATGAAAGTCGTACTTTTTATGATTCAGCTTTGATTTCTTTGAATTGTCTCCATTTAAACTTGATTTCTTGTTCTCGAGTTTTTGACTAGAGATTTTCTTTTTGTTATCACAAAAGCTCTTTGTTAAATAAAGATAAGGTTATCCGTGTGATAGGGCCTTCTTAACAATTCTGTAACTTTGGTACTTCATCTTGGTAGAGATGACGATGACGAAGTGTCAACAGTATTTTATCATCCTTGTTGTTTTAGTTCACAAAACACCATCAATTTGCCGTGAAGTCTAGATAAATCATTCTTTTCACGAGACCCATGGTTATAAGCGTTAACTGGTATTTGCTTTAATTGTTTCATGTCTTTCTATGCAAACTTCTGACAATATCAAACTTTTTCATGTGGGCCATTGTTTGGGAAAGGATACAGAAACCTTTGTTTTTCGTAGGCCTTATTGCAACCTTTAGTTATATAGCATTAGTATAAATTTTAGACCTCACAAAGCTTTTCATGGGATCCACTATTTGCTTTTATTATTGTACAAGTCTTGACAACCGTGAACTCTGAAAAAGTTGTACATGAACTCGTACATGATTTGAATCTTATATTTTGTAGGGCTTTGTTGAAAATATACTGTACATATATTATGATTCGAATTTATTTTATATTTATATATAGAAGTTATAAATATTTCAGTTTTGATAAATTAGCTCAATTTTATTAAGTTACATTATTTAAATCATTGTTTGATTCGAAATTCATGTATATATATTTATTTTATGCAAATATATGATATTGATTCATTACAATAAATTGTAAAGGATTATGTAGAACCTTTATTATTCATAGTTTTGCATAAAATGAGATGTCATGTGATCAATATAATTTGAATTAGTTGAAGATTAGCCACAACATCTTTGATTAATTAAAAATATATATTATATGTTATGGATCACATCTAGTAACATGACACAAATTGTAATTAATCATATTTAAATATAACAAATTTTGTCCCATAAGAAGATTTATTATATTTGCATGATTAATTAGGATGGAATAGCAAATTGTCCTTTTTTTTAATTTACCCACAGGTATTAAGAAAAAGAATATAATTTGACAGTTTCATCATAAAGAGTATGTATGAATCTTTTAATTAAAGCTTAGCCTACAGGCAGTTTTAATTATTATATGATTCATATATGAAATATGATTGCATGTTTTAACAATGGTAAAATATGATACATGTTTCTTTGCTTCAACAAATTTAGTGACATAAGCATGTATTTTGAATTTTGTGAAGTTATTCAACCTTTGAATTTTTCTGATATTCAATGTGATATTCTAGAATTGAATGGTGACAACTATCAAATATGAAAAGAGAGGATTCTCCTCTAATTAGGGTATATAGACATTAATTATGTTATCCAAAAAGATGAATCACCTATACCTACTGAAACTAGCACTCAGGCTGAAATTATTCTTTATGAACGTTAGGAGCGATCTAATTGCCTCAGCATGATGTACATAAAGGCCAAAATTCACCTTAGCATTCATGGTTCTATAGGAGAGTGTGATCATATTAGGAATCTATTAAAGGCTATTAATGAACAATTTGAGTCTTTAGATAAGGCCCTAGCTAGCACCTTAATGACAAAGTTATCATCAATGAAGCTCACAAGTTTTAGAGGTGTGCATGAGCACATCATGAGAATGAGGGACATTGTGGCTCAACTGAGGTCTCTTAAGGTTGAAATGTCTGAGTCTTTCCTTGTCCATTACATACTTAATTCTCTTTCACCACAATATGGACCCTTTAAAATCTCTTACAACACACATAAGGATAAATGGTCCATCAATAAACTTCTGACCATGTGTGTTCAAGAGGAAGGGAGGTTAGTAATGGAATTGAGTGAAAGTGCACATATGGCAACAGAAGGAAGGAATACAGGGCAAACCAAACAAAAAGGAAAGGGTAAAATACCAGTCTGTACCAAGATAAAAAAGGATTTCAATCCCAAGTGCCGCTTCTGCAAAAAGAAAGGGCACATAAAGAAGGATTGTGCCAATTTTAAGGCTTAGCTTATAAAGAAAGGTATTTCAATCTCACTTGTTTGTTAGGAATCTAATATGGTTAATGTTTATCATAAAACTTGATGGATTGATTCTGGTTCTACAATTCATATTTCCAATACCTTGCAGGGTTTTTTAAACCACAGAAAGCCAGTGGGCAGTGAACAATACTTCTGTTCAGGCAAATTAGTTTTAAATTCTAGTTTTGTTTTGAATTTGGAAAGAACATTTTATATTCCCAGTTTCTTAAGAAATTTGACTTCAGTTTCAAGACTTGTACTTATGGGATATTCCATTAACTTTTCAAATACATCAATTTGTTTGTATCATGAACCTAATCTTGTTGGGAACGGTACAATAATTGATGGTCTTTTTCAAATTAATTTGCAAGAAAATATTTTTCATAATACAATGCATTTCTATAGTAATGTTGGTATTAAAAGATGTATTATGAATGAACAATCCTCTATGTTGTGGCACCAAAAATTGGGACATATTTCCCTTGAAAGGATAAAAAAAAGTAGTGAATGATGGAGTACTTAATATTCTAGATTTTACTGATTTTGATGTTTGTATGACTGTATAAAGGGAAAGTAGACCAACATGAAAAAGAAAGGTGTTAAGAGGAGTTCAGACATATTAGAGATCATACATACAGACATTTGTAGTCCATAAATGGACTTGTATGGTCAGAAATACTTCATCTCATTTATAGATGATTACTCGCGATATATGTATCTCTATTTGCTT
>JAOQMP010000004.1:26596132-26621236 GCA_027563575.1 Erythroxylum pedicellare
CTTAAGAAATCTATATATGGATTGAAACAAGCCTCCCGTCAATGGTATTTGAAATTCCATGATATCATCTCTTCATACGGTTTTGAAGAAAATATCATGGATCAATGCATATATCTGAAAGTTAGTGGGAGTAAAATTTGTTTTCTTGTTCTATATGTAGATGATATTTTACTTGCCACAATTGACAAAGGTATATGAGGCGAAACAGTTCCTTTCTAAGAATTTTGATATAAAGAATATAGGTGAGGCATCTTATGTCATTGACATTAAGATTTATAAGGACAGATCTCAATACATTTTAGGTCTATCCCAAGAAACCTATATCAGTAAAGTCTTAGAAAGATTTCGGATAAAAGATTGTTCACCGAGTATAGCACCTATTGTGAAAGGTGATAGGTTCAATTTGAACTAGTGCCCAAAAAATGAGATTGAAAGGGAACAAATGAAAAATATTTCATATGCTTCTGCAGTACGAAGCCTAATGTATGCTCAGGTTTGTACAAGACCAGACATTGCATTTGTTGTTGGAATATTGGGAAGATATTAGAGTAACCTAGGTATAGATCACTGGAGAGCTGCCAAAAAGGTGATGAGGTACCTTCAAGGGGAAAAAATTATATGCTTATGTATAGACGAACTGATAATCTTGAAGTAGTTGGCCACTCCGATTCAGACTTTGCTGGTTGTGTTGATTCACGAAGGTCAACATCTGGATATGTCTTTATGTTTGCCAGTGGAGCCATATCCTAGAGGAGTTCAAAGTAGACTTTAACTGCTACTTCTACCATGGAGGTTGAGTTCGTTTCTTGTTTTGAGGCAACATCACATGGTGTATGGTTGACGAGTTTTATATCTGGGCTTAGAATTGTGGATTCTATTACTAAGCCATTAAGAATGTACTGTGACAATTCAGCAGCAGTTTTCTTAGCCAAAAATAACAAGAGAGGTAGTCGAAGTAAACACATCGACATTAAGTATTTGACCATTAAGGAACATGTCAAAGAGAATAAAGTGATCATTTAACACATTCATACTGAATTAATGATCAACGATCTTTTAACAAAAGGCATGCCACCAAAGAGTTTTAAGGATCATGTTGCTAGAATGAGACTTGGTTCCGTTATGTGATTTATGTATGTACTTTCACGAAACTCTTATTAATTAGTTGTTTTTCTCATTCTGGTGTACACAATTTTTATTTTGAGAATTACAACTATTATGGACCTAGAATAAACATAAAGGTTTATTCATTTAATAAGATGCATTGTGATACATGGAAGATAATATTCATATTTAGAGGACTTATCGTCATGGTTCGTGCATTTGGTTTCTTTAATTAAGTGGGGGTTTTATGATTTTTAGATTACATCTACGACCCAAATGTGAGACTATTATCCGTTAGTTTCTTTTATGATGAGTTGTATCTGTTCATTTTGAAACCTCGTATACTTCCATTGCGAATCGTCATGTCCTTTTGTTGTTTTGATGGAAGACAACAAGGAATATAAAGAGATTAGGTCTCTAAGCTTAGCATTATTCTGCATACACCATCTCTTGATTTACTAAAAAGCTTAGACAAGTCCTCTCATTTTTGTCCGAAACCTCTCAACATCAATAATAAGAAGTACATAATAATATTCGGCATTTCTATTTTTCTATAATAGATATGTATATAGATTATTATCATATCTACTATAATCTGCAGTTCATTCAGGTTAGATACTTTTAACAAATATTCGTCCTGCTCAACTTTCCAGATGGATTTCATCATTGCAAAATTCAGATACTCAACTTTCAATTCTTTCATAATTGGTGATATTACATTGCAGATTTGATGAGACTTGAATCCGAACTATGAGAAGAGGAGAATTACAGTCATACATAACACATTAACATTTAAACTTTAACTAGTCTATCTGTTAGTCAGTTGTAGAAAGAAACGCGTGATATTCTTAGGAGAATAGATGGTCGATATCTTTCTTACAATAAATTTATATTCTTCTTTCAAGGGTTTATTTAACAAACCAAATTATCAAAGTCTTATTGTATATTTTCAATAGGTGATTTATATATAATCTAATGCATCGTCTAAAAAATTACAAAAGGAATTATAAAAGAGCACGATTCCAAAAATGAAGGGTATTACAATAAGTTTGACAAGCGTGTTAAACCAATTACTAGATGGTCATTGCTTTAGCTTTTTGTACAATACTTGTTGGGTGTTCAATCTAAGACGGCACTTGATTGCGAAATGCTACGTTGAAAAGTCGCCTCAAGGTTCAATTTGGACAATGGCCACCTCACTATAATTAAGAAGAAATAGTAAACTTAGAGAACTTTTTACATGTGATATTTTTCGTTTTGCTCTCACTGAAAAAATTAATGTAATCTCTAGATCATTATTTTAGTGTTACAGAACTATATTATAGTTTGCTTCAGAAGAGTCAGAATTTTCGATGCATTCCTGTTATTGACTGAACGTGAAACGGTAGAAGAGGCATTGAGGATCTATCTCGATTTATTTTATATAATACACTTTCACTGAAGAAGATTAAAATGGACCTTTAACAAAGTAAAGATGTAATTTTGAGTGTGCTAAAGGAATATACCAAAATCCAGATTTCTGCTTCCCCTGGTCATATATTAGCTTCTGTTCTTGATTTGGTTATGGTCCATTTAAGAGACAATTTACCAACCAAATGGTGAAGATTAATAAGAGGGGTCCCACGTCCTCTCATATCAACAATTATACCATATAAAGCAATGGCTCATATAAGATATCGATATATACATATAAAAAGGAAATTAATAACCCATAATAAGTTGGTCTAGTGATAATCCCAGTAAACTTAAGTGGAAGAATTAAAATTAAAAAATTTAAATCATTTTTTAGAGTAAAAGTTAATATTTAAAAGATGATCAATATTAGGCCCTTAAGTCTTCACGTAAATATTGATAAGCTTTGGCTAATATTTGACATTTACAACCTGTTTGGTTTAAAAGCTAGAATAGATAAGGAATAGAACAATTATTCTTAGAAATAGAAAAGACGAGGAATAAAATAAAATGAGTATTACTTTATTTGGTTTACTGCTAGAAAATTTCTATACCATTATTTGGATTGAAAATATAAACTTGGAATGACAAAGGAATAAGTAACAAAAAGACCAAAATATCCTTATCCTTATCTTTATTATTAGTTTTTTATTTTCATTAATTATATTTTATTATTTGTTATTATTATTAAATAATAACAAAAAAGAATAAAAAAGTCTTCAACAAATAACTCTATTTTTGGAATAGTTAAAGGCACGCTTTGATGATCTTTAGCTATTCCTAAAAATTGAGGAATACCTAATCTTAGGATTAGGTATTTTGTTATTTTTGTCTAACCAACAAAAGATTATTTAAAATTTAAGAAAATATCAGGAATAAAATTCCTATTCCTGTGAACCAAACATACCCTTAATTTTACATGAAGATGATATGTTGATAATAGAACAAAGCATATGTATATGCAAGATAAAATGCGCCATATCAATGAAAGTTTGAGAGTAGGTGAATGTTTATATACATTAGCGAAAATCTTCAACAATTGGCGAGATTCAAATGTAAGACCTAAAATGATAATGCAACCAAGTCATGCTAAGCTCAAACATGTATGAAGATACTTTGTTAACTAAAGGTTTATATTTAACGATTTTGATAATAACTGTATAACATTTCAAAATTTAATTTGGATTTATTTGTAAAATTAACGGTCTAATTCTCAAAAAGGAAATAAAATCATAAGAAATACAATTTCTTTCTTATAAGAACCTTCTTTATGAACTTGTCTTATTAAAAATTGTTTATCTGAAAGGATCTTAATTATGAAGGTCATAGATAGGCTCCGTGATTATTGGAAGATTTTTGGAAAAGATGACATCGAAGTTATTTAAGGTTAAATCTATCCAGTTGACTAAAGATGCGAGTGAAGCAATGGCTAGTTGAAGAAATTGATTATTTAAAGAAGAGCAACATAACTTATGAAGTAGAACGAACATATTCAGATTGTCGAAATATTTTGAGCAACATTTATACTCTTGAGAATCATATCATTGCTATTGTTCTTTAGAAAGTGAAATCACTCTATCAAGAGAAAAATAGCTATTTTGTTTTTTGTGAGCTTTCTAGAAGCTTGTTATACATTTCGAGTGTGAAAAGTTGGAGAACCTTGAAAAATATATACTTGTGAGCTTGGAGAGACTCATTAAATTTAATACTTGGTTTTCATTGTGAAACGCTCAGACTGGACGTAGGCATAGGTTGTAAGCCGAACTAGTATAAATCAACTCTGTCTTTCTTAACTCTCTCTTTAACTTTTAAATTTTCGCATTATACTCTGTGTGTGTTGTTTTTAAAAGGCTCCTTCATCTTTATAAAATGCTCTTTCTGTTTTCAACTTAAAAAAGGTTCCTTTCAGTTTTAACAAGAGCCTTCTATTTTTAAATTGTTTTAACAGGATTTATTATTTAGTAGACTCCTTTTGTTTAAACAGGGTCCTATCTTATAAACGACTCCTATTGACTAATAAGCTTTTGTTGTTTAAAAAGGCTTTATCATCTGACAGACTCATACTATTTTAACTAGGATTTGTTTATTATACAAAATAAGAGAACTTGTGAAAAATTTTTGTACACACAATTCACCTCCCTTTTGCATGTGTTTGCATTTATCATACTTATCTTCAATGAAGAGAATGAAGGGTATATAAATTTGCAAGGTTCAATATATAATGGCTCAAAATTTTTGCTAACTTAGATCATTGAATATTGTGATTGCATTGTGGATGTACTTGGATGGACCATGCACAAAAATGAGTTGGGATGGTTAAACCAGAGGCTGATTAAGGTACTTGTCTTCAAGAGGTGGAGATATGGTGACATATGATAATGATATGAAAGTAGTAGGCTAAAAAAGTAGGAGCATTACTTTAAAAGATGGGAACACTTCTTAAGGTAGTGGGAAAGTGGTTGGATGCTATGTCAATAAAATGACCATCTTCCAAACATATTTTCATGTGTTAGAGTAGAGTTAGTGGCCTAATATTGATAACTTCCTGCTAACTTGGTGGTTTAAGAGAAGAAGTAGTAACTCTTAACTAACTTGGTAGGTTAGTGAACAAAGTGAATAGTTTAAAAAAAGAAGAAGTAGTAACTCTCAACTAACTTGGTAAGTTAGTAAGCAAAGTGAATAGTTTAAGTTTACTTAGTCCTTAAATTCTTGTAAGCCTATATAAATAAAGGCATCCTTTATATCTCATTTGTGTAACATTGCATATTTAATTATCTGCAAGAGAGCTAAAAGATTTAAAAGAAAGTTCCTGTTGAGAATTTTGAGTAGGAAGATCTTGAACAATTTATTATAGAGTGGTTCAAGTTAAAAGTGACTCGAATATTTGTATTAAATTATTGTATGAATATATCAATAAAAGATTGACTTTGTTGTATCTATATTATTCGTTCCATTTGATTAATTTATGGTAAAAACTGATGTGTTAAGAGTGTGAGTGAAACACCTAAACATGAATGGTGACAAGCATTTAGAAACAAATGGACTTATTGGTGGCGATCATAAAGGAAGGTTGAGTTAGGCTTTAGTAGACTAAACCTTGACTACCATTTAAGGAATTAAGCAATTTTATCCAATTCTATTGCATCTAAAAAATTCCCATGATGACTGTTCTCAGAACTTAGTGAGGACTTCATACATTGTTTATTAATAATAGTTGGTAGAAGCAATCTTGTGAAAAAAAAAGGTCTTTTAATCTTAACCGAGGACAATGTAGTTTTCTTCTTAGAAATTTTTAAGCCTTGATGATGGAACTTCAAGAAACAAAGAGAGCTTTCAAAAAATGGTTGAAATCTAATGAAGAGATGCACTATAACTTATTAATGCTCAAATGTGGTATTTTCAAGAACGAACTAATAGTTCAATAGGAGAGAATTTAGTGAGTGTAAAAGACTCATAAGTTATTGATGGTAAGTTTAGTGCAAAAGAGCTTAAATTTTTTATAAGATATGGAGTAAACTTAATTTATAGTAAAAAAGATGTTCAATTCAAAAAACGGTGTCAATTGTAATAATGTATATGGTATACAAAGTTGTTGTAGAGGATGGGTACCTCAAATGATATTAATGTAGGTAAATCTCCATTGACACTTAGGAGAAAATTAAGAAAGAATTAATGGATAAGTTCCTACTTAGCAATACTTCATAGCTTTCAAGAGAAGCTTTAAAATGGTTGAAACAAACTTCATAGTTTTCAATAGAAGCTTTAAAATGGTTGAAGCAAAATAAGTCTATGTGAAAGTATGAATGAAAATTCACTTCTTTTATGTTGGACTTACAAGACATGTTAAAGGAAAACAAATTATTTAACTTTATAAGTGGCTTATAGGGTTGGGCATAGGTTAAGCTTGGAAAGCAAAATGCAAAACACCTTCCTAAAGCAGTATCAACTACAAATGCCTTAGTGGACCTCCAAATATCACCACCTGTTCAAACTAGCAAAAAGGTTAAGAAAAATGATGGAACTTAAAATGAATAAGTAAAAGATAAAGGAAAGGTATACAAAACTTCTCATAATAAGTCAAAGAAACAATAAAAAGAGATGTTGCTTATATTATTTGTGGAGGGAATTTTTCTTACAAATGCCTGAAATGAAAAGTAAGATAGAAACAAATCAGTTTTATAGTTACAGAAGATTAAAGAAAAGAAGGTAGGACTTGTCAAAAAAAGTCTACATCAACAATTATACTATGTCAGGTATAATATGCTTTATGAAGGAGTTTCCAATGAAAAATAAACCTAATGGAGAGGAAAGTAAGTAGATGATGTGCCAATAAAAATAAAAACTAGCTTTTAACTTCAAAGTTTGACTAAATAGTCTATAAGAGAATCGTTTGTGAAGAAGTTCTCTATGAATTACTTTGAAAGGAGCGTCAAATTTTTTTAGTGTGAATAATTTGTTAGACCTTTAAGTCTAAGTTATTGAATTATGTAAGTATTAGTGAGCTTTAATTGATAGTTAGCACTCGGGTTGACATGAAGATGTCATATTGATAATATAATAAGGTAAAGCCCTACGAGTAAGCAACGTAAAATAGATAATATTAAGAGAAACTCAAGAGCAAATGAGGAATACTTTAGTGCACATCGGTAAAAATCTTTGATAATAGGCAAATTTGAATACAATCCTTAAGATGATCTTGTAATTAAGTCATACTAAGGATATATAAAGACACTTAGCTTTGATAAGGAGGTAAAAAGGTATTTAAAATTGTGATGTTGATTATATGATAAATTGGATTGTTGCTAATTTATAAAGCAATGTGATTGCAGCATGGACGTACTTGAATAAACTATACGCAAAAACGACTCAACATGGCTAAACCAAATGCCTATTAAGACACTTGTCTTTTAGAGGTGATAATGTGACAAAAAATTTAATTAACTTTAAATTAACGAGATAGAAATATAATCACTTCCATATACAGTGAGTGTACTACTTAAAATAGTGAAAAAGTGGTCCAATGAGACGACAACGAAGCGGACAACTTCCAAATATATTTTTTATATGCTAAATGGAGTTAGTGACCTAAAAAAGATCTTCCTACTAATTTAGTAGAGTTAGCGAAAGAAATAACTTCTCACTAACTTAGTGGTTTAGTGAAGAAAGTAGGTGGTTTGATTGGTCTCTAAGCTTTTGTAAACTTATATATAGATATCCTTTGAACTTTCTCTATGTAATATTATATATTCAATTATCTAAAGAAGAGTTGAAATTTTTGAAAGAAAGTTGTTGATAAGAGTTTCAAGTAGGAAGATCTTGAATGATTTATTTTGGAGTGCTTTTCTTATATGACTTTATCACGTGAATTGATCAATACAAAGTTAGTTTTGTCATATAGTTTGTATAAAATACTTTTATATTGAGAATGTGACTGAATCAATAAGAGTGGCGTGTGATATTTAAAAACTAACAAATTTATTGGTCGACAATCATTAAAAAAAAGTTAAGCTAAAGTCTAATAAACTAAAATTTAACTTTCGCATAAGGACTTACACAATCATATTCAATGCTTCATAATTAATATCGAAGAAAAAAAGAATTTTAATTTCGGTCATTAGTACACATGTTACTTGTGCTAATAGTCCACATCTCTAGTTTAATCTTTTGTTCTCTAATATGCTCTCTTTTGGCACTAGAGATGCCAAAAAACTTAGGCCCGACTTGACCTGATTTTGGCTCGAATTGACCAGCCTAATTTTGTCAAGGGCCAAGGTCGGGTGGGCCACAGGCCGCCTGACTGTTACTTCCAAAATGACATCGTTTTGTCAAAAATAATGTAGTTTTGGAAGTTCTTAAAAAAAGGGCCAACCCGGCCTGCCTGCCTCTTCGGGCCGGGCTGGGCCACGAGTTGACTTATCTCGGCCTGCCAGGCCACCATGGCCCAAGGTCGGGCCAGAATATGTAATATTATATTCACACAAAGAGACATGTACATGCCAAATAGAGATATTAATGGGCCGGGTCGGGCCTTTCTTCTTTAGTACTAGTCTTTTGTCTTGAAAAGAAAATTTGATTTTCATTAAAAAGGGATAGAAAATAGTCCCATGATAACAAAGAGACATATTAATATCATGTAGCTAGTTACAGTTAGAGAGACCATTGCTACTTGCTAGGGTAAAAGAACTTTACAAATGTGTGTGTGTGTGAGAGAGAGCGATACAGTACTAATTATGGTGGGAAACAATGGAAGGGCTTTGCGTGCGGATGCTTTGATACGTGCCACTATGAACATGTCATGAAATCGACTAACAAACCATGATGGGGACAGTACGGGCAGGTAATAGGGTTTCATGGCTATTCAAATGTTCTAGTGATGAAGATAAGGATTCAAGATTATTTCTAAAATAGCAACCTGATCTGAGAAACCAATGACTTATCAATTGCAACCATATCAGGCTGAAGTGTCTTATACACCTTCGTAGCTGTGTTTTTGAATCAATTTCAAAAGTCACCATCATATATAATAGGGGTCATGACTTTTGCTTTCTAATTAGATACCAGTGTGGAAACTTCCTCACCATATTTTCTAAATCATATCAACAATCAACAGGAACCATACTAAAATATGCTTTGTTGCTAAAGCCAAGAGTAATAACCAGAAGCTGTATGCTTTATGTTCGTCGATGGATATGTTCTTGAAATGAACAGAGGTATATTCGATGGTTTTAGCTTCTGAATGCTATTTCACAGCAGCTTATATCATTAGTTCTACAATCCCTCCTCTGCCAGGTAAAATAACATAGAAGAAAAAAAACACTGATCAAGGTTTGGAAATCTGTGGTAGTAGAGTAAAACTATACATGAAAGCATGTTGGTAGGAAAGTTAAATTTGATGAAGCACAAATGTCAAGCATTGATCATATAGATTTATGCAGCTTTAGTGCAATTTTCTACGGTGATTGGACAGGTCAATATCTCCCGTAAAAAAACTTTAGGCGATCCATAATTTCTGAGGTTATTCATGCAGAATTTGGCATGAAGGGTACTTCAGATAAGTGAGATAGGCGTAGTTTTTGTGGGAGCCTCCTGTAGTGTTGAAATTAATTGTCTGCCCGACAAAAAAGATTTCGATGTTATGTTCATAGCAGGTTTTGACCAAAGAATGCTTATATGGCATGAATTGATTGAATGACTTTGAAAGATTAGTACCTGCAACGGCACGATATCAAGCGCATGTTAAATTTAGCACCTGCTGCCCATGCCATCCATTCAATTACTGAGTGTAAATGTGAGTCACATTCAAGTCAAATAATTTACTGTCATATTCTGTGACGTTGAAAGCTCCACTTGGGATTTTGTGATAGAAAAGAAAGAAAAGCCCAAGGTTGAGAATTTAAGAAAGTGCTCGTCCGCTCCTCCCTCTTTATTGTTAATGTTTTTTTCAATTCTTACTCGTATTGTATCTTTCTTTTTTTTATATAAAAAAAATGTGATAGCCATTTAGGGTGCATTGGAGCATTCCAGAGGCGTTTAAAAAAGTAGTATAGGGAAAATGAAGAAGAGGCAAACCGTTGGAAAGGGCATACCAGTCACTGCATACAAATTGAGCAAGGTATATATAAATTAACTTTTGTCATCTGATAGTGCCTGGTGGCTATTGGATTCTTCAACACCCAAATGAAAAACTAGAAAATAGGAAGAACAAAAGGTAGGACCCTTTTTATTTTTGGCCTGTATGTGCATGGGACCTCACCTATTGTTGAAAATTTCATATTAGCTATGAATTGTAATGCATAAGATTTGACAATTTTAGAATCAGTTGGTAAAATTTGTTCAACTTACTCTAAAATTCATGTTGGATGAAGAGCAGAATCAAAGGAGACCAAAACTCAATCTTCCTCACGAAGCTAGCCATGCTACACAAGAGAGTAGATAGTACGTATATATAGATGCTACAATGGAGGTATATTTCTACAATTATAAATTCTTTTTGGCATATATATATTGATAGATAATTAGATGCAAACAAACTTTTTGAGCATTAAAGTAGATGTGTTGTAGTGGTTGGTTCTGTGTTCCTTACCAATTTAATTGCTAATTTATCTCTCAGACTCTGCCATCCAACCACAAAAATAAAATTGAGCAACTCAAATGGAGAAAAAAAGAAGTGGGAATACGAACACGAATATGAAAAGGACAAAGAGATATTTATTATTGAATTGAACCACATAGGGAGGACCCCTCCATTCTCATTCTCATCTTCATCCTCATCAACATCTTTATTTATTTTCATATAAGCTTTTTTTAGGCTGTTTGTATCTTTTGACACGTTTTGAAATTGCTATTTTTTTCTTTAAAAAATTAAAAATTTAAAAATACCCTATCCATTTGTTAAGAATTAAACTGTATATTATTGGACCTTTCGAAACGAGAGTTGTTATTGTTTACATTAAAGCAGTACTCGTTTTTGTTGAAGACACTTGCATACACATACACCTTTCTTCATCTCTCTTTTTCTCTCAAAGTTGATTCAAACACCCAAAAAAAATTGTGGAAAAAGAAAAGATTCTTGAAGAATTTATGTGAAAAGGGTTGAGGTCCAATCAGAGAGTTTTGATCTGTTCGCAGGTACTAACTCACTCAAAGGCAAAAAAGGAGAAAGATAAGAAAGATAACGTGTTGTATGGATAGCAACCTTCCATATAGTTCATTACTTGCACATCCCAATTTGAATAATATAGAAAACATTATAGATACATATGATATGACTGAATATACTTATATAATTCTGCTCTCTCATATAAAAATTTGGTCTTTTCTCAACATATATTCGTTGACGATAGGAATTGCTGAGAAAAAAAAAAAAACAGATCTTTATATGCAATAAAATGAGGTTCATGTAATAAGGGAAATAAAGATGGGTCTCTTTTTCTCAGCCTTTTGACTTCAACTTTCTCTCCTGTTCTCTTTTTCCTTTGCAGCGGAGGAGTTGCAGGGATTTGATTCTGAAAGGGTTCTCAGCCCCAAAAGGCCTTGTGCAAGGAAGAAGTACCAAATTACTTAAACGACCACTTGTGCAACTCTGACGCAATGGTACTACGAGTCGAAAATTCAAACTCGCAACATGGGGCGACCCAGGATGAAACCTACTACTGAGCCCTCCAAGGAAGAAGCACCAAATCACTCAAACATCACAAGGCCTTTTGAGAGGTTCAGTAAGTTTAGCCAGTTAATTGTCGTACTTTTTCTACTTGCCTTTCGGGTTAAGCGAAGGAGAGTGATAAAGTATAGGTAAGTAGATAAATAACACGTAACAGATCACACAGAGACAGGGTGGGTGTATTGTTTTGTGTTTCTGATGTACTCTGTTTTTTCTATATCATTGATACATATATATGTCCTTTATCATCAATTCATGGATTTTATTAGTCATTGTAATTGAAACTTCTTTCCTTTACATAGAAGAGCAGATGATCATGAAGCACGTGCACACTCAGATTTCCATCACAGCAGGTTCCAATTATATAAAACTATTACTATAATCAATACCTCTCTCTCTCTCTCTCTCTCTCCCCCTCTTCAATTTATATTTTTTTCCTTTATATAAGCGGCGATATCTCATTGTTTTATTTCCTTTCCCTTCTCTTTTTTTCGCTACGTATTCTCGATGCTCTAGAAGATGAAGAGCTCAACATTTGTGTGTGCAATCATATGCTCCAAGCAAATTCTTTCAGAGTTTGTGCAGAAAATACGTTGATCCTCACTCAATTCACTCAAATCTCAAGTCTTACCCTGCTCATTTTTCTTCATTTCTTCTAAGCAACGACTGAGCATCCCACCTTACTCCCCAGAACTCTCGTCAATTCTAAGCTCTCCTTGGTGTGGTGATCTGAAAACCACTCAAAACCAGTATAGGTAGTAAGTCATATGTGTACGTTTGTGCACGTAGAGAAACAAGGGTCGTCCCAAGCCCGTATTTTGAGGATATGCTAAGTGTGTAGGAGATTATGATATGTAGATGTGAAGACCAGGTAATTGACGTATTCTGTTTTTTCAGGTGACACTTAAAAGATCATATTTTCAAAGAACTCAACGAACTAGATGGCGACGTTCTTTCACGGGAATCCTGAAATTCAAGCAGCATCAGCAGAAGGACTTCAAACCCTCGTACTCATGAACCCTACTTATGTTCAATATTCTGACAGCCCTCCTACTCCTACTCCTCCAATCAGTAATCTCGTATTCCTCAACTCCGCCATCGCCGCGGCTCAGCCGCCACACATCTCCCACGCTACACCCAACACTCAGCAATTCGTCGGAATTCCCTTGGACCCTAACTCCCACGACAGTTCTTCAACTTTGCATGGATTTATCCCTCGTGTCCACTATAATCTTTATAATTCAATTGATCCAGCATCGGCGGCGCGTGACGTACAACGCGCTCAGCAGGGTCTCTCCTTGAGCCTCTCTTCACAGGAACCAGGTTACGGATCACAGGCTCAAACCTTGTCAGGTGAAGATATGAGAGTCTCTGGCGGGTCGGTGTCGTCTACTTCGGGAGTGACTAATGGAGTTTCTGGTATGCAAGGTGTGTTGTTGAGCTCCAAGTACTTGACGGCTGCTCAGGAGCTACTTGATGAGGTTGTTAATGTTAATAACCCTGGCATAAGAAGTGAGTTGTCAGAGAAACATGGTGGGACTGGTACAAACAGCAGTAGTAAGGTCGCCGGAGAGTCATCGGCCGGTGAAGGGTCAGGTGGTGTGGAAGGAAGTGGAAAACGTGGAAGTGAGCTTACTAATGCAGAGAGGCAGGAAATTCAGATGAAGAAAGCTAAACTCTTAAGCATGCTTGATGAGGTATGTCAAAAAAAACTTGTTTTTGCTCGTGTACAAAGAGGTTTTGATGTTTCTTCTTTTCTATACGATGAAGTTTGGCCACACTGGAAATGAAGAGCGTTTAAGGTTTCGCGGGCTGTGAGAATAGAATGAAATAACGTTGGGTCTCTTTCAATGGCAGAGTCCCATTAAGGGAAATGGACTCCAAATTTCTGTCAGGTGCTGTTTTAGGTCTGATGAGGTCTTAAAACTTTTTGAAATGTTGGAGTCCCACCTCTCTAGAACCTGGTTTTGATGGAAAACCATATCTTTCCGCGAGTGTCGAAACAAATTAAGGAATGTCTAAGTAGATGTCAGCAAAAAAAAAAAAAAAAAAAAATCGAAATTTTGAGTTTACAAGGCTTCAGGAACGGGAGAGTTTCAAAGGTTGCTCAAATTCTTCAGAAAAAAAAGAGTTTCATATGTTACTTCAAGCCCATTACCCTGTTATTACATCACTTAATTGGGAAACTATTTTCTTTTCATTTATTGTCTGAAGGTTGAGCAAAGGTACAGGCAGTACCATCACCAAATGCAGGTAGTGACTTCTTCGTTCGAGCAAGTGGCAGGAATTGGGTCTGGAAAGACATACACAGCACTTGCACTTCAAACAATCTCAAAGCAATTTCGGTGCTTGAAAGATGCAATAGCAGGTCAAATTAAAGCTGCAAATAAGAGCTTAGGTGAAGAAGATTACCCAGGAGGGAAAATTGAGGGTTCGAGGCTCAATTATGTCGATCATCAGCTTCGACAGCAAAGAGCACTTCAGCAATTGGGAATGATCCAGCACAACGCTTGGAGACCCCAGAGAGGATTGCCTGAAAGATCAGTTTCTGTTCTTCGCGCTTGGCTTTTTGAGCACTTCCTCCATCCGTAAGCTCTCAAATTTGTTATTATTTGTTCAATCTTCTTGTTTGATTTCAATCATTCTGGTCTTACTTGATCACTCTAGCGTTAAATGTTTCAACAACTCCTAACAACTTGTTGGACTCCTATTTCAGTTATCCAAAGGATGCAGACAAACACATGTTAGCAAAACAGACAGGGCTTACAAGGAGCCAGGCGTGTCCCTACTCTGCTTTTGACGTTTACTTTTATTTAATTTGTCTTAGTTCTTATGGTCAATCATACTTCCAAATTTTCATTTTCAGGTGTCTAACTGGTTCATCAATGCTCGGGTTAGGCTTTGGAAGCCAATGGTAGAAGAAATGTACGTGGAGGAAACCAAGGAACAAGAACAAAATGGATCAGAAGACAAAAAAAGCAAGAGTGAACAGAATGAGGATTCAACTTCAAAGTCAGCTCCACAAGAGAAGAGTTCGGGTACTGAAAACCAAGCTAAGAGCTTCAAGTCCTTTGACAATTCACCAAACCTGAACCCTCCCGTAATTTCGTTTTCGGTGACTTCTCCATCTATTGTGGGAGGAAATGTAGCAAACCAGACCGGTTTCTCCCTCATAGGATCATCAGAGCTGGAAGGAATTACACAAGGAAGCCCTAAGAAAGCTAGGAGCATTGACATGATGCAATCCTCAGCAATAGTCCCATCAATAGACATGGATGTCAAGCCTGATGAGGCAAACAATGGTCATGTTCCCATGAAATTTGGAAATGAGAGGCAGAGCAGAGAGGGGTACTCATTCATGGGAGGTCAGACCAATCTTATTGGAGGTTTTGGGCAATACCCAATTGGTGAAATCGGAAGGTTCGAGGCAGAGCAGTTCACACCAAGGTTCTCAGGCAATGGTGTCTCTCTCACTCTTGGCCTTCCTCATTGTGAAAACCTATCCTTATCTGCCACTCACCAAAGTTTTCTTCCCAGCCAAAGCATTCAACTGGGAAGAAGGGTTGAACTTGCTGAACCAACCGACTATGGAACCATTAGTTCTTCTGCTCCTCATTCTTCAACTAGCTACGACAATATCAGCATTGGAAACAGGAAGAGGTTCGCTGCACCGCTTTTGCCAGACTTCGTGGCGTGATCAGCATACATGAAGAAGTGAGTAAAAAGAGGCTTGATAGGTTGATAATCTCTTTTCCACTATTTCTTTCTGTTCCCACAATAATTACGGAGCAGGGAAACGTATGGTAGTGTAAAGAAAGAAAAAAACAAAAAAGAATCACTTGGTATAGGTCTATACATTGGCATAGAACCATCGAGTTCTTAGACAGTTTAGGACTCTTTGACAGTATATATGGTTGGGGATTGTTTATTATTTTTGTAGGTTTGGAAGATGGATAGTCATAAGAATCAGATATTGGGGTATACCAATATTGTATCTATTGTGAGCAAATATGGTGTCAACATGAGTAATTAATGGAATAAAGAGTATTAGAAACCAGGAATCTTGGTGGCTTCCAAAGAGATCGGGGATATGAAATTCTGTGCATGGAGATACTGCAGGACAGAAAATGGACATTTGCAGTCTAAAAATGAACCGATAAGCATTAGGGTTTTGCAATGCAAAACGAGCTTTCCGTTAATAAACAAGAAAAGTTGGAAATATTTTGATGACAAAATCACTGGAGTCGAGCGTAGAGCGTAACATCAGAAAGTCGCGGAGCAGACAAGTTATGTCAGCAAAGAATTGACGGCATCAATTCCTCTATATATAATATGTGGCCTAATGGAAAGTGTTGCTAGTAAGGACAAATGCGGTGCATAATAAAATTTTCGTATTTTCCTTTCTTTATAAAGAAGGATTACTTCTACTTCTACTTCTACTTCAAGGATAGCGTGAGTATTTGGTACATGGCTGAATATGATATACTGTTCCATCACTAACCTATTGTTAAGTCTCGTTACATAATATGCACATCACATGGTGTATTCACCTGCCACACAAATGTTTCTCAGACAGTTTCATGCTCTTGATGTAAGCTTTTACTCATGGCTAGCACACGCCTATATGTCCGGGCTGGATGAGCTAACTAAAAATACAAAAATAAAACAAAGAGCACGACAAAACCCATACACAGGCAAAAGCACTAAGTTCAGATGCACAATAAATCACGCATTATAGAAAGCAACATCGATAAGATAATGCCATTAAAATGACATAGCTAGTTTAGATTCAGCCATTCTTCACAAAATTTGTTAATATAAGCCTTGAGTTTGGTTAACACACTGATCAGTGACATCCTAGAAATGGCAGGATTCCTACAACTAAGCAGAAGCTCTGCATTATATAATTTATAAATTTGATGCGAAATCTCAATTTTGTAATGCACGTTAAAGGTAAGTGACTGTAGGCTGTATCTTAGGCCGTTACTTTCAAGACCAAGAGCCAACTCTTTGCAAAACACTGTCGATAAATGCTAAACACAATCCCTGTGTGACGAAAGATTGGAACACAATCACTTATAAATCGATTAAGGTTAATTGACTGTACTGCGATTGAGCCAAATATGTGCCAACCTTCTCTTGGCAATCTTTGACCTGTAACACCACACCTCGAAAGCCTCAGTCAAGTCTGGATAATGAATGTGCTTATTTCCTAACCATTCCGACAATATCTCAGCCTGGTCTCCTGATGGCAGTGCAACAACTATTGAAACAAATGTAGATTCCAAGGAATGCCAGAGCTCACCGTCGACCTTAAGTTTCACAGATTCCTCACTGGTAGTTGCAACAGAATCAATTAAAGGTTTTGTAATCCTTACAAATGGTAGCCAAGCCTTCAACATATAGAGTCGTTTTGCAGCAGGTAAAATAACAGTGCCACACCCAATTGCTTCTAAAACCTTTGCTGCCACCTCCACAACCTTTAGCCTTATTTCAGTAATTTCAGCTGCTGAACTTGCTTGCTCAACAAACTGAACTATTTTATGTGATGCGTCTACCCAACCATTGACAAAATCCTTCATGCTCTCCAAAATTTTTAAAATCTGACAAGCCCATGACAGATCTGATAGATGAAGCTGAAATGCTTTTATTCTTCTTGCCTCAGGACCAAAATCTACGGGCTCACATAATAGAGATTCTAAAACACTGTTAAATCTTATGAATAGTTCTTTCACACATTTATTTGCCTCAGATTTAATATTATCATCAGCAGTTAAAAGGGGCCCATCATCATCTTCTGTGAGCATATATTCAAGTTGCTCTTGAGCAGTAGTTTTTAGGTCATTCATAGGTGAAGGAGGTGATGATGTGGCAAATTGAATGGCAGTCAAAAAAATCCTACATATAGCTGACGAGTTAACTGGCAGGAGACGGGAAAGAACTGGTTGTGCTAATGATCCCATTTCTGGAATAATTTTAAGAATTTCTTCTTCTTCAGCTTCTTCCCAGGGGACTGCTTCCAAATAACTAACACAAGCAGTAGCTATTTGTGGGCAGCCGAGCTTGAAAGCTACTCGTAGAATGCCAAGTGCATTTGTTACGCCATGCCAAAGGTCATCTAACGAGTCATCTACAACAACATAAAGAAGGCGAAGAACATTGACATGGTGATCAAAATCTGACTCCTGACAGTAAACTTCAACACAGCTTCTAGAGTCAAGGATCTGACATGTAGGCCAACTTTCAGAAAGACGGTCAGCAAAATACTTGCTCTTCTCTACCAATATGTGAGAATGACAATAAAACCAGTCATCTCGACCATCTTCTGTCCGTAGTCTGACAACAACATCACTGGTTGAACGGTCACCAATCTTGGTTGTTGCCTTCGTTAATTACCATAGGGAAAGTAAAACATTAATAGAGATCAGATACAGCTACAATCGTATATTAAGAGCTACCATTGAATATAAACAACAATAAGGGATACAACGAGATAAATGTAATCATATAAAAGAAGTTCACAAAACTACAAGTCGATCAATGGCAAACAGAAAGTGATACCCTCATTGAGCATAGTTTGTAGCTTCTTGAACACAACTAAGCATTTCAACAATAGGGGACAGGAATTTGTCATGTACTCTAGCATAGGATCCAATCACGGGTCGAGATAGAGAAAGTCACCTCTTTTTCCATGGCTGTGTTCTCCCTTTCCTCTAAAGAACCTATGTCGATACAAGGAGGAGACTTGTCCTCGACAGGGTTGTACAACTGCTGCTATTTTTTAAACCTAGCTGCTGTGTTTTTCTTGATAAAAGTCTGCTGACCTCTTTATTAACCATAACAGCCTTTAAATAGGCTTAAAGGATAACCTAATTAAGACTCCTAATTAGATATAAAATCTAAAAATAGAATCTCAATAAAAATAGAAAATATAATTTGTAAAAGCCCTAAAATACGAAAGAAAATAAAATAAAATAAAACAAAATAAAAGCGAACTTTTTAACGGCTATCCTATAAGCCATTTTTTTTGCGGCATGAGTAAACTTTTCCTACAAAAGCATCCTCAACATTACTCCCTCCCTGCCAGATAGACCTCTTGAAGAGCGGTGAAATCTTCCCATGTAGCATTTTCATCCAAATTGTCTACACACAAATCAACACCAATTGTTTGCCTCTTTAATCCTAGACCAGATAATAGAGAGGGAAATAGACACCAATTGGCCATCATGGAGGACTGCTAGGGCGGCCAATGAACTTGGAGTATTGCCCTTAAACTTCTTTAACAAGGACACATGAAAAGCATCATAGATATGACTCCCCGTTGGTAGCTCCAACTTATAGACTACCGTACCAATTCTTTGTAGTACTTTACATGGACCAAAATATTTTGAAGACACTTTGTGAGGTCCTCTCTTCCTTATTGAAAGTTTTTGGCAAGGGTGAAGCTTCAACCAAACCCAATCACCCTTTTCAAAGGAGATCTTCTGATGACTACCATCATATGTAAGTTTCACTGATTGCTGGGTTTGTAGTAAACACTCCTTTGTTGACTGTAAAACTATATCCCTCTTCTAAAGAGCGCGATCCACTACCTCCACTCTAGAGGAACCGGCTATACAATCAAGCAAACACGAAGGATCTCGTCCATACATCACCTAAAATAGCGTATGTAGCTTGCAAGGAAGAGTAGAAAGATGTGTTGTAACAATACTCTATACACGGAACCCATTGGAGCCATCGTTGTGGTCTATCGCTCGAAAAGCAACGCAAGTAAATCTCAACGGCGCGGTTTACAACTTCAATATGGCCATCTGACTGCAAGTAATAAGCTGAAGAAAAGGCCAATTTTGTTCTTCACAAACGAAACAATTCCTCTCAAAAGAGAATCATAATACCTTTGTCTCAATGAGAAACAACTGTCTCAAGTAACCACTGCAAATGAAAGACTTTTGTAAAAAATTACATGAGCCACAAATATAACAGTGAAAGGATGAGCAAGTGGAACAAAGTGCATATTTGGAAAAATCTGTCTACAACCACCATTAAAATTGACTTCCATTGGAACTTTGGGTAATGCTTCGATAAAATCCATTGAAATATCGGCCCAGTCTTCTTGGGGCACCAAAAGAGGCTATAAAAGCATTGTTGGGTATAAGTTCTCCCACTTGTTGTGTTGACAAACTAGGCAACTCTGCACAAATTCAACCATCACTGATTTCATTCCTTCCAAAAAGAAATCTTTGCACATGTCTTTTGGACCCCTTCGTGGGTCATATTATGAATGCCCGAGATGATGGTTTGCACTAGGGGAGAAGTTGACAACAAATAGACCTTCCCCTTGAAAAAGATCAAACCATCCCTTACTTCCCTAGCAACTTCAGCCTCCCATTCTCTATGTTGTCCCGTTGTTGTTTCAAGTCATCCAAGGCTTCCACTTCTTGTTGAAAGACATAAAAAATGTCAGCCAGTGACATAGAAATAGCAAAGAGTGAGCCATCCTCCTCATCACATCAGGAAAGTGCATCGATAACTTAGTTCAGTCGCTCCGCCTTGTACTCTATCCTGAAATCAAAATTCATTAGTTTACTAATCCAATGTTGTTGAGTTGAAGTGGTTAACAAAAATTTTAGACTAAAGTGATCGGTAATGATGAGAAAAAGCCTCCCTCAGAGATATAGATTCTAGTGGGTCACAACTCTAGCAAGACCAATAAGCTCTCTTTCATACGTTGCAAGCTTATAATGGCAATTTGCCAATTTTTTGCTTAAAAATGCAACTGGATGGCCTTGTTATTGTAGGATCGCCCCAATACCACTACCAGAAGCATCACACTCTACCACGAACTCTTCCTCAAATTAGGAAACCTCAAAACAGGGGCTTTAAAAAGAGCCTTCTTCAAGTTAGAAAAGACCGAATGGGTCTTTTTTCAAAAGGCTAGTTAGAGGTGCTACCAATTTTCCATAAATTTTTATATATATTTCCTGTAGTACCCTACTAATCCTAGGAAGCCCCTAAGAGCCTTGGCCAATTGTGGTATTGACGTATCTACTATCGCCTTAATCTTACTTACATCCGCTTACACTCCACCATGGACAACATGATCCAAGTACATCACCTGAGTCTCCCCAAATGTGCACTTAGATTTCCTAAGAAAACGATGGTGAGCTTGCAATAATTCAAAAACTAAACGTATGTACTAAATATGCTCAATCCATGTCTGACTACATATTAAAACGTCATCAAAGAAGACTAGGTTAAACTTACACAAATAAGGCCTAAACACCTCATTCATCAAACTTTGAAAAGTAGAGAGAGCGTTGGTAAACCCGAAGGAATTACAAAGAATTCAAAATGCCTATGGTGTGCCCTAAAAGTTATCTTCTCCATATTTCAACAATCCATTTTAATTTGATAGTATCCTGAACGAAGATCTAACTTTGTGATTGTTAAGCTCCCTATAGTCCACATAAAACCTCCATGTTCCGTCATGTTTCCTCACTACTAATACAGGTGAAGAAAAGAAAGATTGACTTAGTCTTATTATTCCTTATTGTAGCATAGCAATTGGTAAAGCAGCTCCTTTTTCATAAGGTCACAGATTTAAGTCACAAAAACAGTCTTGTTGTAAAAATACAAAGGGAAGGTTGCGTACATTGTAGCCCTCCCCAGACTCTCGCAAAGCGAAAAGCCTTGTGTACTAGGTTCGTTGATGTTGACCTTTGTATCATAGCCTTACATTGCTTCTCTATCTCATCCTTTTGAAGGTGAGGATAATGGTAAGGTCGCACCACCACCAATCTAGATCCCCGCATTAAAAGAATTTTATGATTACAACTTTGACTCGTTGATAATCTTAAAGGTTCCATAAACAAATATGGAAATTATGTCAACAATTTTTCTATAGTGATGGACGTTGAATGTTGTCCCTTTATTATTGTCACTCTCGATTAAACACTCGAAACTTGCCCCTTCCATTGCACCTTCTTCCCATCCATCTCAAAACTCATCGTTAGAGATGCAAAGCCCCAAAGTATAGGGCTCAATGTATGCAGCAATTTGACCCCTAAAACCACATCAAAACCATACAAGGGAATAGAATAAAGGTTGGTGGTAGAAGAATCAGAATCAACTTGTAGAGTTACTGCCTTATAGATACCCAAACTAGACACCTTTTTTCATTGGCAACCACCACTTGCAATCTTGGCCACTCCCTAACTATAATACCAATTTTGATGTGATCACATCCTCCCGAATAAAATTACGGGTGCTTCCCGAATCTACCAATACCACAAGGGCCACCCAACTACTAATGCTTGTAATTGCATAGTTTGTAAGCTCTAAATCCCACTTATAGCATGTAACAAAATCTCCGGATTGCCTAACACCTCTTTCTCCTGCTCACTATCTCAGTCTGGCAGTTAGATCCATAAAATCTTCTTGCACTTGTATCCCGTTGAGTAAGACTCATTGCAATTAAAGCACAACCCTTTAGCCCCTCTTTCTGCCATCTTAGCCCTTGAAATCCTTTTGAAAAATGAGGTTTCAGTGCTGTCTGAACTACTGGTAGTTGACCCTGCCGGTTTTCCTTGTCCACTATGGTGCTTTTATTCTCAACAGACGCAGCGCTAGTTGCAACTGATTTAGGGGTTGTCCACCCAACCGAAAATTTGGAGCTGCCTTGTAATATATATTATTGATTCCCCTCTAAAGCCCATGCCGTATTCATTGCCAGTCCCAAATTACCGGGCTGTTGCATCTCTATCTCATTTTGAAGGCTCTCCACCAATCCTGCCATAAATAATTTCAACTTTTGACAGAGATTCAAGTCTATAGTTCTTGCTAACAAGGACTGAAACTATCGCTGATAATCTTTTACAATTCATGTTTGCTTCAAATTTGCTAACTCTGTTAAAGGATTATTGCACATGAGTGGTTCAAACCTCATAAGACAATGTTCTTTACACCCGTAACACTCCAATTCCAACTTCTCCTGCTCCAATTGATAAAACCAAAGCTGCACTTACCCCATCAAGTGGAAGGCTGCCAATCCCATCTTTTCTCCCTCTTGGAGTTTTTGATTCCCAAAAATTATTTGCACCTCCTTAACCATATCAAGGAGTCTTCTGACTCATCATAGGCTGGAAATTCAAGCCTGGAGTAGCGTGGTACCAACTGACCCCTTACTTGCCTATTTGTTCTCTCCTCTGAATAGTTTTGGCCACCTCGATTGCCACTACTAGAAACACCAACATTGTCCCTTCTTGAATCCTTCCTTGATCTATATACATGGCGTGAGAGCTCCTCCATCTGTTCTTCTAGTGCTTGCTCCCTCATGGCCATAGTTTGCCTAAAAGCCTCCAACTTGCTGATCAAGCTTTTCGGGTCACCCATGACAGGTGGCTCTGATACCAAGTTGTTATGTATTCCAGCCTAGGATCGAGTAATGAGTTGAGACATAGGGAAAGTTAACTCTTTTTCTCTAGCCGTGTTCTCCCCTTCCTCTAAAGAACCTATGTCAACACAAAGGCTAGACCTATCCTCGACAAGGTCTCGTACAGCTGCTGCTGTTTTTTTTAATCTGGCAACTATGTTTTTCTTGATAAAAGTTTGCTTACCTCTTTATTAACCATAGCAGCCTTGAAATAGGCTTAAGAATAACTTAATTACAACTCCTAATTAGATATAAAGTCTAAAAATAGAATCCCAACAAAAGTAGGAAACATAATCTGTAAAAACCCTAAAATACAAAAGAAAACAAAATAAAAGCAAACTCGTTAACGGCTGTCCTGTCAGCCACTTTTCTTGCATTGTGAGTAAACTTTTCCCACAGAGGTATCCTCAACAGAATTCTGAGCTCTAATTCATAGTCCCATAAGTAATACAGGTAGAAGCAGTAAAAAAAATTATTGAAAGATATAAATTGGATAACATAGGAATAAACTGTTACCGTGTGCAAGCAGGAAAAACTTACAAGTGGCTCCATTACAGATTCAGAACCAAGGATAATGTCCCCTACGCATTTTGACTCCAGTAAGCAGAATCAAAGGTAACTGCATAGTTAAGTTTACAATATTTTGAACAGATTAGGGGTACTACTGGATGGAGTTCTTCCATCAAGCACAAGTCAGATCAGAGATTGAATTCACTATCATAAATTCAATATAGTACACTGGATTTTTACAAAACTAATCTACTCAATTATAAAGTAATCTTTGGGGCCTTCTAAATGCATCTTTTACCAAGAATAAGGTATAGGATTCTTAGGCATAAATACTAAATTATGAAACCCGAATAAGAATGGGGAGAGCAAGAGAAAGGAATCTTTCTCAGAAAATAAACAATAAACCGACAGCAAGAAAAAAACTAAACCAGGCTAGACAATACAAACAAATATGCACCATGGGACAACTGGATTCTCATCTTTCAAATACTCATTTTTAACTAGCTTCAATTCACGCCCTCTTCGTCATCTTTCAATCTTTTGTTCAAAATCCACACCGTTTATGCCCAAACACTTGGTACATGTAAATGTGAAACAAATGAAGAGACTTTATGGAACAGGAAAACAACTAAAGGTAAAGGAACTTCCATGACTGCGATGAAAAAGGATTTACAAGAAGAGCCAAGCAGGTTCAAACAGTATGGACCAGAAAGTTTTGTTTTGATGTAGAAACAGATACGAAGCTCAGAGAAGATTAGAAACTGCTAGTTCAACTCCTAAAGGTTTGAATCTTTACAGGCAGAAGTGAAGTAGAGAACTGAACGAAGTTTTTAAGTTGAGAAGCCAAAACCTTTCTTTCGACTTTACTTGTAATACGACTTGTGTCTGCATTTCGCATCAACAGACAACATGGTAAAGCGCCGGTGATCTCTCTCCTTTTCTCAGCTCCCAAGTGTGAATTAGATTTGGGTGCTCTTTTTCATTATGGATCAACCCAAATCTAAAATGTTCGTAGATTTTGGGCTTTAGTCTTACGTGATCTCATTCGGATTTAATCCTTCTAATATGGAAAGTCAGGATTGTCATTTTGTACATGAAAAATCTAAAGCATTTTACGGATGTATAAGCCTACGTACTTCTTAGGTCTAGATCTTCTTCTCACGTGCTCGATCCTCATTTTTATAGTAATCATTTTTAACTTTGAAAATGCCTTAACTAAGTTCTTGAGACTTTAAATATGTTTAAAATTTTGTTGATATTATTCCTGAAAAGCTGTCCAACAATAATTAGAGCGTCAACGAGAGGATAATATCGTAATAAAAATATTAAACTTTTGCTATCAATCACACTCCTTTTAGTAAAATAATAAATATATATGCATAGAGAGACAGAATGCGATAGTAACGTAAAAAGCATAATGAGTTCTAAGATGACAATAAAGAATTTT
>JAOQMP010000004.1:26621247-26640428 GCA_027563575.1 Erythroxylum pedicellare
TTAATAAAGTTTATAAAACATTAGTATTTTAGATTAGAGCGACGTTTTAAATGTTCATTGCTATAAGTAAATGGGTTGTAGTCGAAAAAGTGAACATATTTTATGACTATTACGGAATATCGTTGCAATAACATCAAGTTTTAAAGATGTTTAAATAATTTCGTCTCCAAAACGAAAGATTTTTGCGACGAACAAAAATATCATCGCCAAATGTCAAGGAAATTAATGTACTTGGCATCGATTATGGTAAAGCGTCGCAAATAGTTGGAACAAATAGTAACTGAAATATATATTGCGTTGCCAATAATTGCTTTTTTGTGATTATTAGAGTAATCGTTGCATAAGGGACGTAGAAATGTAATATTGAGCAACGATACTTGGAAACTGTCACAAAATGTATACTTAGTGCGATGATTTATTTAGTTCGTCACCAATATTTGGCAATGAGTCTCTGAAGCGTCGTTGATGATGCCATATATGATGACCATTTATTAGATTTGTCGCAATTGTGATAGCATTTTGCGACAATTATGAGTTTCGTCGCAAAATTTGTTTGTTAAATATTTTTCATAAATTTTTAGGAGAATTTTGATGAATTTTTATATGTGCTAGTGTTGTTAAAATTAATAATATTTGGAAGATAGTTTGTTAATGCTAAGTTTACTTAATAATCGTAGTTAAGGTTAATTATAATTGGCATTTTTATATTCCTAGTGAAGATACCTTTTGTTGTGAAGTTGCTTTCAATGTTTAAAACATATTATTGAAAAACACATAGTAGGTTATTTAAAATATGAAAAGTAAATATATTTTGGACATTAAAATAATTGTGAACCAAAAATTATAAATTTAATAGCATAAGAACATCATAAATTTAAGTAAACAACTATTCTTAATCATTAATATTTAGTAACGGTAAAAAAATTATTAATAAAAATTTTGGAAATGATATCAATATACTAAAGATATATGGTAAGTTTGACAAGATTTTAATTAGAAGTTTAACAATTCTTATAGATATAGAATAACAATAATAACAACAACAATAGTAAGCAGCCTTACTCTTAACTAGTAGAGAGTTTGTTTTAAAAATTCTTATAGATAGAACAATAAATGAAGTTTTAAGTTGATTCCATCGATAAAGAGTTGAAATAATTATTTTTTGGATTCCAAGTGACATGAGAGTTGGTAAAGGTAAATGAATTCCCTATGTCTAGATTCTCAAAAAGGGTCCTTGCACGTTCAAAGTTACCAATTGAAATAGTGAAAGATGTTCCCTCAGGTGTAGGGTTGTTGACACCCTTTTCCAACTGCTGGTGTAGGGTTGTTGACACCCTTTTCCAACTGCTTCTTTGCTATAGCTAAACTTCTAGAGGATACAGTGAATGAGTCCCCAGATTTAGTATGGAAGACAAGTTGATCAGATGAACTACTAGTACGATTCATTTCACCTAAAGCATAATTAGTATAGAACTTAAATTGCTAGTTTATTGAAACCGTTTAATGAACTCAAATTGGAACATATGCATACTTGATTGACCAGACATAGTCATTGCAATCGAAGAATTTTCTAAAGCAACCGATTTCTCTAATCCTTTACGAATCATTGTGACATCGCCCTACCTCCATTTCTATCTATGTTCTCTTGAAGATTTAAGGAAGCTTAACGTAAGATATGGTATATACATTCAAATATTCATATATATAATAAGTTCATAATAAGAAATGAGATCTAGACAATGAGGAAAGTGAGGTAGTTTAGATGATACTAAGAATCTTGAAGAAGAAGATCGGCAATGGAAGATAAACTATTATTAGTGTATGAAGGGGGGATTTGTTTTACATTGTTTTTTCTTCAGTAAGGACAATTTTGCAACATTCCTTCCAATGGAATGAATTTTCACATCGGAAACTAGTTGCCACATCAACATTATTCGATGAATTATGTCAAGAGTTATATTATGCAAAAGTGAATTTAGAGTAACATTCATTATGTTCAATGAAATTTGCAATGATAAGTGAAAGTACTACAGTTTAGTATTTATACATCTTCAATCTGCCTAATGAGATAAAAGTTACCCTTATTAAAATAAAAGTAATCTATTTACCTTTTATATCGTTTATAAATTTTAGAATTTAAAGTAGATTACACATAACCATGTTCTTGATGTAAAGAAATATAGTATTATCTATATAGGGATATATTATTATTATTACAAAAAAAGTTAAATACTCTGTCAAACCTTTCATCAAATAGTTAGCAGGCTTTCTTGAATGAAGTGTTGCAGATCATAAGAAAAAGTCAACCCATATACAACCAACATAGGAAGACAATAAATCATCTTGGAAACACAAAAACAAACACAATGCATACACCATATATAGAAAAAAAAGAACTCACAATAAACACCTAAATTTATAAGTAAAACAGAGCAAAAGAATGAGGGTTTGAAAATAGAAAAGAAGAACAATTCCAACACAGCTAAAGATGCTTTTTCAATGGTGATGACCAAAACACACGAGACGAGCATAAGAGAGGGGACAACGGTTATTGGATCATGAATGTAGAGGAATGTTGACGACTATCACGAAAATGAAGAGATGTTCATTTTTATGTTAATAACCTAATACAAAACAACGTCATTTCTTGTTAAGATAAACAATGTTGTTTTCGATTTTGTTGGCAGAAAGTCAATTTAGAATAAAATTCATTATGTTAAATTAAATTCTCGATGATAAGTGAAAGTACTACAATTTAGTACTTACACGTCTTTAATTAGTCATAATGAAGCATAGCAGTGGCAATTTATGCAGACAATCAAAACCACATCACAACAAATAGAGGGACAAAGAAGACACGAAAGGTACATCACAATAACCCAAAGATTGAAAGGAGAATAGAAAACTGACAATACATAAGGTGGACGACTTACTTGGATGGACAGACAATCGAAGACGACCACAATAGAAGACAAAGATTCACCACGCTTAAGATTTCTCCAACAATTGCCAAAACTAGAGGGAGAATGATGAATAGTCGAAGACAAAGATGACTTAATCTTTGCCTTCAATTTTGTGCTAATAATGTAGTAGGGAACGACGTCGTTTGCAGTACAACAAGAAGTTTGTTGTAAAAACAACGTCATTTGTTGTATGGTGAACAAAGATGAATGCTAATGGATAACATAAAAACAACGTCATTTGTATTTAACATAAATGACGTCGTTTTCGATAAAGTCGAAAGAAATATACCATTTACTGAGGATTCATAAACCTATGCCCAAATGGTTTGCCATTACCATTTGGTTTCACTTTTGGGAAATATAATAATCTCATATATGTAAATTATATGTTATAGTACAACAAATTGATATAATAAAAAGATAATAATTATTAAATAGAGTTATATATGTATATATATATATATGTAGGTATATATATATATTCATACATAAGTTATGAGAATATTTAGGCATAATGTAAATTTTCGTTAAACATCACACTAGTTAAATTACTTACTCGATATGTTATTGCCATTAAAAATTGTATTAAGTGTAACAAAGCTGCATTTTATTATATATAATTTTTATAGTAATTCATGTTTATGATATATTAAAAAATTTAGCAAAAATTTAAAATATAGTAAAAAAGTGTGGTATTGGCGACACTTTTGAAGATTGGTCATCAAAAGTGAACATTTTGCGAAAGTTTATGAGACGATGCCATTTCTTCGACGCTAAGCAACGTCGTCTCAACTTCTGTTAAATGAATCAATGCTGAGGTCACCCTTTATTTTTCCTCTCTCCCGTGCCAGTTTCTACCTTTTTCCTCTCTCTTGTGTTGGTTTGTCATTGTTTTCTCTTCTCCTCCTGACATTTACGTGCAATTTGTCTTCTCCAATTGCCATCCTTCTATCCTTCAGTCAAGGTAAGTGATTCAACATTTGTTCTCTGTGATGAATGTCGTGTTCACAGTGTTGGTATGTTAAGAGAAAATATCCAATAGTTTTTGGAGTGTTTCCATATTTGTTTTGATTATCTGTATTGCATTTGGCTTTGCAATGTGTTATAGTAGGTTAAGGAAGGAAAAAGACATGATTTCTTTAGATGATTTGGGATGAATTTGTCATGCCTTTGAAGTGTTCGACCAAAGTTCAGAGAGATCTAACTTCCCCTTTTAGTTTTTAATGCTCGGATACCCCTCTAGGTCATTGAGAATATATAAGTGTATATGTGTACATATATTAACCATATGGAATCCTAAATCATTGGTGCGTGCAAAAAAAGAAAACTTTTTAGTTTGATATGGTTGTCCTTGTATAACAGATACTGAAACTTGCAAATGTTTATAAATACATGTTTAAGGATTGTTAAACTAAACTATTATAAATTGATTATATCTCTCATTTCCTTACTTTCTTTTATTACTTTTTGTTATTGCTCTGTGATTATCTTATATGAATTTGTTATAAAGATAAGTTAGAACATGTAATTTATTCACTCTCCTTTTATGTGTCATTGAAGATTAACACTAAATAAATTATGTTTAATTACATTGAATCCCTACATGGTTTGAAACCTTTTCATTTTGGTCCTCACTTTTTATAAAGCTATCATTTACCCTTTACCATTTACTTATTGTTTCACGTGTATCATCTAATGTCATTTTTTGTTAGAAAACCTACAAAAATGACTAAATAACATCGTATGACTTAAGTACGTGTTATATAGCACACTCAGCACACCGTTTTTTTTTACGGTTATACCATATAATACAAGACCTTAATTGTTGATCTCTTAAAATCACGATGTCAAGTATATACAGAATAAAACTTATATGGGTTTTGAGTCCCCCAAACTACACAATGTCACATACAGTAAGGATTTGTATTTTGAATCTGATAAACCATTGATGTTGTAATGAAACTGAAATTGTATGGAATTTTAAGTTGGAAATTGAAGTTGTGAAATCGTTAATTATTGTACTTTGAAGTTGAAATTGTTTATTATGGAATTTTAAGTTGGAATTTGATTTTTCTTTTTATGGAATTTGAAGTTGGATATTGAAGTCAATTAAATGACTATTGGAGTTGTCATATATGGTACTTATGGAATTTAAGAGTTAGTTTAGTTTTGAAATTGCCATTTTGGAGTTATTGTGGATATCTAGTTCATTTTATTTACTAATAATGGAATACAAGATGAACTATATTGTAATTTTCAATTATACGAATAGGTAATAATAATTTCTTTTAATACTGAAAAGATAAAGAACAACTGTATTGTATTAAATACAAAATTCCCTTGTTTTGTAAGCTCTATTTTGTGTTGAAGAGCATTGATAATCTTTTGACATCCTCCTTCTTCTTTATAGTTTGCAGTTGTCCCATTTAGGTAAGTCATCCAACTAATGTCTCCAATATGTTTTGTTTTAAAAGTTAGAGTATTTATGAGAAATTTTTTTATGATTCCAAATAAGGTTTTGTTTTTGTATTATTGTTTGCAATATTCTGAGTACCATTGATGATAACATAAAGTTCGGATTTAACAGTCTAAGCATTACATTTAATATGGGTATTTTTTGAAACATTGGGGCATAATAAACCTTTAGGATGATATATAGGCTAAAAACTGGTGATGTCGCTTTAATGAGACTTATCGTTGAAAAATTCAACGAGTCTAGGAGCGACAGGAAGAAGACTTTTCTTGATTCACAGGTATAAACAACAACATATACTTTAGTGTTTCTTTGCTTTCGAACTTTGTCAACAAACTTCAATCCGAAAGACTCTAATTAATTATAACTTTTATTGTCACATAATAATTAAACGAGGATTGTATTTGATATGGGTATTGTTTAAAACATTAAGGCATAGTAAACCTTTAGGATGGTATATAGGTTGGGAACCAGTGATCCAGCTTTGATGATGCTTATTGGTGGAAAATTCCATGAGCCTAGGAGCGACAATGAGAAACCCTTTCTCTATTCATAGGTATAAACAACACCATGTACCTTAATGTTTCTTTGCTTTCGAACTTTGTCAACAAACTTCAATATGAAAGACTCTAATTAGTAGTAACTTTTATTGTCATCTAACAATTGAATGAGGATTGCATTTAATTCAGTTATTAACTTTTTATCATATAGCTATATGGATAAAAGTTGGATGTCTCAACATAAATGGTCCACTAATTATGTAGAAGGAGTTAAGAGTTTTATGCAGTTTGTACATCATCAAATGGGTGATGAATGTCGTCATTGTTGTCCTTGTATTGATTAGTTAAAAGTCAACTTTCAAAGTAAAGATATGGTATATAATCACTTGCTAATATGAGGAATAGATAAATTCTATACTCTATAGCTTTGTTATGGCAAATGTAAGGAAGCAAGTTGTAGTAGAAGTGTTGGTCCATGTTATGATGATAGTAACAATAATGATGTATATGATTATGTTGTTAATGATGATAGTGTTGATGTGATTGGCGAGATGTTAGATGATTATGGGAATTATATGGAGACTATGAATGAAACAGGTGTGCCTAACATAATTAGTAGTATTACAGAAAATAATTTTGGGAATTTATTGAAAGTTGCTCAAGAAGAATTATATCTAGGGTGCTCAAATTTCTAACAACTATCTTTTGTTGTGAAGTTATTGCATTTGAAGCTCTATAATAAAAGGAGCAACAGGTCTCTTGACATGTTAATTGACTTGCTCAATAATGCATTACCTGTTAGGCACAAATTGCCCAAATTGTTAAGGGACCTTGCATTGGGATATACATTAATATATGCTTATAAGTATGATTGTGCTCTATTTTGGAAGGACAGTAAAGATCTTAAGGAGTGTCTGATTTGTGGTACATCAAGGTGGAAAGTGGATGATAGGTGAGGGAAAAAGATGCCAAATAAAATCCTGCAATACTTTCCTATTAAACCACAACTATAATGACTTTTTATGTCAACAAAAACAGCCATAGATATGAGGTGAAATAAAGAAAAATGCATTGATGATAACATTATGGGTCATCCAGCAGATTCAATGCCATGGAAAGAATTTGATAGAAAGTTTCCATGGTTTGCAAAGGATTGTCGTAATGTTCGACTTGGATTGGTATCAGATGGATATAATCTTTTTAGAAATATGAGTACTTCATATAGCATGTGGTCGGTAATTGTAGTACCATACAATTTACTTCCATAGAAGTGTATGAAGGAGCTTTTACTTATTCTAGGAGCTACTGCTCCTCATAAGGATATTAATGTATATATGTAACCATTAATTGATGACTTAAACGATCTATAGGAAATTGGATTACAAACTTTTGATATTGTTTGAGGTGAAACATTTATAATGCATGTCATTATTTTATGGACTATAAATAATTTTTCTGTTTATAGGAATTTGTCTAGGTGGAGCACTAAAGGGTATATGGCTTATCCTGTGTGTAACCAACAAACTTATTCCATGACGCTATGAAGTAAAATATGTTATACTGGTCATCGTTGTTATTTAGAACATGGGCATAGATGGCGAAGAAGCAAATTGTTTAATGGAAAAGTAGAATAAGGTGAAGCTCCTTTGCAGTTATCTGGTGATGATATTGTTTACCAACTATCATATTTGGTTGACATTACACTTGGAAAACATCCAAGTAATCGAAAACGAAAGAGAAATAATGTCAACCTCAGTTGGAATGAAAAAGCATATTTTCAATTTACTATATTGGAACGAATTACTAATAAGACATAATCTTGATGTGATGCATATTAAGAAAAATATTTTTGAGAATATTTTAGGAACTGTGATGGGAATTTATGGGAAATTGAAAGACACAATTAAGGCTAGACTTGACTTGGAAGACATGAATATAAGAAAAGACTTGCATTTGAAAAGAATAGACGATGGATCATACATTATTTCCCCTGCCTGTTACAACATGTTAAAAAGGGAGAAGCAATCTTTCTATCAAGTTCTTAAATAAGTGAAGTTCCCTAATGGGTATGCATCAAATATAGGTTGTTGTGTGAATGTTAAAGAGGGGAAAGTATCAGGTTGAAAACCCATGATTGTTATGTACTTTTGCAACGATTAATTGCTGTTGGAATACATGGGTGTTTGCTAAAGGATGTGCCCGTAACTTTGGGTCAATTAGGTGAGTTTTTTAAGAAAGTATGTTGCAAGACACTTAAAGTTGAAGAGCTTGAAAAAATGGAAAAACATATAACTTTGATTTTATGTAAGCTTGAACTACTATTCGCCCATCATTTTTTGAATTCATATTAACTTTTAATTTTTTAGAAGTTATTTGTTAGTAATAATTCCATAAATTTTATATTTTGTTAAGGATTTTATGCTCTCTTAAGTGTTATGTATATAATAGAGCTCGAACTGAAGGATCTATTGCAAAGGTTTATATAACAAATGAATGCTTGACATTTTGTTCGATGTACTTATATGGAGTGGAGACAAGATTTAATAGACCAGAACATAACTTTGATTTTGATGAAGTTGGTGGCTTCTCAATTTTCTCCCAAAAAGTAAGACCACTTGGTGTGGGTAAATATGTTGAGTTAACTAAAGACAAATTCAAAATCGCCCATTGGTATATTTTGAACAAATGCCAGAAAGTCAATATATATATATATATGGAGTATGTATATTACTTTTGATTCAAACAATCTTATTAGAATTTTGTGAATTAATCTCATAACTTCACCGTCATTTTCTTTTTTAAATATAGAACATAAAAAGTCCATTCGCAACAAAGGAATTATAAATGTTGAAGAAAGACATAAGCTTAAGTTTGTATTATGGTTTAGAAATCAAGTAAGTATGATATTGATTACATATTATGAACTTATGGCAATTTGTATGTCAAATTAACTTATAATTTCATTTTTATCATATAGATGATATAGTTACATAACCGTAACATGCAAAAGGAAACAACAACATTAGATAATTTAGCATGCAGGCCTCATATTTGTGGGAAAAAATATACAGGTTGCATTGTTAATAGGGTGAGATTTCACATACAAGATCAAGACAGTTGCTTTAGAAGCCAAAATTGTAGGGTAGCTATTGAGGGATGTCATGATGATGATTTTATTGACTTCTACAATGTCATCTGTGAAATAATAGAGTTGCACTAAATCAAAGATAAAAAGGTTGTTCTATTTAAGTGAAAATGTTTTAATCTTACTGACATGAATGTGAATGGAAATATTACTAGCGTCAATGTTATTAAGACATGGTATGATAGTGACCTTCTTGTCCTTGCAATGATAATGACCTTTTTGTTCTTGCGATTTAAGTAAAGCAAGTTTTCTACCTCAACGATACTGTATTAGGTAGCAATTAGAAGGTTGTTTAAAAGTTTCAAAACCAAGATGTCTTCGATTTTTGGAAACGAATAATGGTCAATTCATAGAAGATGAAGATGTAGTATATCAAGAGATTGAATTGGAGTTCAATAATGAAGCCATTTGAATAGAAGCTGTAGATATAACATCATTCCATAGGAGAGATGTTGATCCCAATATAGTACAATTAGATGAAGTCAAAGATAATCTTATTGTATAAACACATAAAGACAATACTTAGGATAAAGTGAATGATAATAATGATCTTTTATTGGTGTATGCCTCGCAAACCAATTATAAAATGTACTATATATAATCAGTTGTGATTTAGGTAGTGTCATATTCTATGCTTATTTAATATTAGGTAGTTATTTGGTCTTGCTAAAGACTACTTATAACTTGCGGGCCTAAAAGAAGTTTAGGCCTCCTGCTAATATTAAATAAGCCTACAAGGTTAAATACCAAGCAGACTAAACATTCATTGGGCCTTAATCGGATTTGGGCTTTGGGCTTTGGGCTTTAGGGTTTTACTATATATATGGATATATAGTATGACCTGAAGACTAAAGAATCTCATCTGCTCAAAAAACCTAAAGGAGACATCCTCTATTATAAAGAGAGAGAGAGCGATCTCAGAAAGTGGTGCTAGCATATTAGAAAGGGCTCTTCAGTTTCGTGAGAGCATGGATACCGATAGAAGCGTGACATTTGATGTGCTATTCCTGACACTACCAGTTTCTCTACGTATTTTTGCTGCCAGAGAGTATAACCTAATCTGAATTTAGTTTCAATATTCACATGGGTTTTGGTGTTTTAGATTCTCAAAGGTGATAAATGTTACTACTATTGATAGTCCAAAAATCTCATCAGTGGTATCAGAGCTAGGTTGTGTTTATTGAAATTAAATTTGGTTTAATCTTATGAAATTAGGGTTTGTTGATTGTTCAATATGATTGAAGAAGGGTTTTATCGATTATTCAATGTGATTAAACTAGGAGTTTAAATTTTGCATTTTATGTCGATCACATGTTTTCTTATGATTTGTGTTTTATGTGCTTTGATATTTAATATGTTGCCTTGATTATGAATGATGAATAGTATGGTTCATAGTTGTTTTACATTCTGGATATGACCTGCGCGTCGATATGTATTTATGTTATTTTTGATACGGCCTACATGTCGTCATGTTTTTATATGATAATTAGATTATTACTGGTTTCAATTGTAATATTATACCTTTCAAATTAATTGAAGAATCAAATTAACTAGAGTGGAGGCACGAAGATGGTGATCCATTTGCTACAAGACATTCCTATTAGAGATTAGATCTTTATAGTTTAGGGGCCATACTATATCATGTTAATTTTTCTTTATTCATGCTTTTATTTATAATTTCTTTTATACACGTATATGGAAAATTCATAATCAACTTAGTCCCTTAACAATATTAAGTAATAATTCACGCCTTTCTAATTCTACACCTACAAGGACTTGAATCGTTAAGTAGGGGGCTTGCCAAAGCAAGGTGCTCTGGATTATTTAATTCCAAATGGATTGGTAAAAGTTACCTACCAGTGAGAATTGGTTTACTTAATGAGGTTGCCAAAATGGTTTTGAACATTGAGGCATAAAGCTGAGAGCCAGGATATAAGATGTCACCTAACAACCAAGATTTTTATATGATATAATTAGCAAAAGTTTCTTACCTAAATAACTAATATTCAAGCGATGAGCCAAAGCTCACTTGGGTCTTAGTGAAATATGGATCTTAGACCACTATACTCGTTATGAGGGACATTTTCTAGATGAGTATAGTGGGATATTCTTAATTATTAAGAATTGGGTTTTATCATAAACATGTCACTAAAACTTTGCACATTTTATTGTAGATAATTATGACCACTAACTCTTTATCAAGTTTTTCACTATGATATATCCTTGAGAAAGAAAAGTTGAATGGTTCAAACTTTCTAGACTATTATAGAAACTTGAGAATTGTTCTCAAACAAGAAAAGAAGGACTATGTCCTTGAAAAGTCAGTCCCTAAAAAGGAAACTCTTTCCACTGCCCATTGCTAAAAGGAATGCTTATAAAAAGCATGAGGATGATGCTCTTGATGCTGGTTGTCTCATGTTGGCAACTATGAACCCAGACTTACAAAAACAGTTTGAGAATGTGGAAGCCTATTAGATGATTACAAGCCTGAAAAATATGTTTCAGGAGCAAGCACAAAATGAGAGATATCAAACTGTGAAGTCTCTTGTAGAGTGTAAGTTGGAAAAAGGGAGCCCAGTCAGCCCACATGTCATTAAGATGACAGGCCTTATTGAGAACTTGCAAAGATTGGGATTTCCTATAATCTAAGAGTTGGCTACTGACATCATCCTTGAGTCTCTGCTAGATGATTATGATGCTATTGTTATGAACTATAATATGCATAATCTAAATAAATCTTTGTCTGAGTTGCATGGGATGTTTAAGATTGCTAAGTAGAACATTAAGAGGAACCCTAACCCTAAGGTCCTCATGGTCCAAAAATGGAAAAGTTTTAAGAAACAAGGCTATAGTAAAGAGAAGGGGAAGGAAAAGGGCAAAGGTTTGATTAAGAATCGGAACATGCCCAATCTTAGTCCTAACCTAAAGACTAAGCCTGGTCCTTCTAATGATGATCTTTGCCATTATTGTAATGAGTCGGGTTACTGGAAAAGAAACTGCAAGAAATATTTGGAAGATCTGAAGAAGAAGAAGGGTAATGACACTGTTTATGTTATAGAAATAAATGCTTTTACTTATAGTTCTACATCTTAGGTACTAGATATCAATTGTGGTTCTCACATTTGTGCGAATGTGCAGGGACTGGAAAATAGTATAACTTTGGCAAAGGGTGAAGTGGACTTACGTGTAGGCAATGGAGCATGAGTTTCTACTTTATCTATAGGGACATTTCACTTATCTTTACCTTTAGGTATGGTTTTATAACTCAATAATAGTTACCATATACCAGCTATAAGTAGGATTATTGTCTCTTTTTCATTTTTGGACATAGAAGGTTTTTGTTTTACGATCTTAATGATATATTTTATGGTAGTGCCCAATTAGAGAATGGGCTTTATGATCTAAATTTAGAAAGGCCTGTTTATAATATAAATACTAAGAGGTTCAAATCTAATGATTCGAATCCCACTTACCTTTGACATTGTCATTTGGGACATATAAACAAGAAGCACATACATAAGCTCCATAATGATGGATGTTTAAACTCTTTTCATTTTGGATAATATGAGACAAGTGAATCTTGTTTATTGGGAAAAATGACTAAAGCACCTTTTATTGGACCTAGCCAGAGGGTTAGTGATTTATTAGCACTCACACATACTGATGTATGTGGACCATTAAATTATAATTAGAGGAGTTTTTCATTTCACTACATTTACTGATGACCTTAGTAGATATGGTTATATTTATTTGATGAAACATAAATCTAAATCCTTTGAAAAGTTTAAGGAATTTCAAAATGAAGCACAAAATCAAATTGGCAAGACAATAAAACACCTTTGATCAGATCGAGGTGGTGAATATTTGAGCCGAGAGTTTGATGATCATCTCAAAGATTATGGAATAGTTTCACAACTCACTCCACTTGCAACACCACAATGGAATGATGTGTCTAAAAGGAGGAATCAAACATTATTGGATATGGTTCGATCTACAATGAGTTATGCAAATCTTCCTTTGTCCTTTTGGGGATATGCTCTTGAAACAACTATGTTTACACCAAATAGAAGTCCATCGAAGGTAGTAGAAAAGAAACCATATGAGACGTAGACAGGAAAGGTTCCTAGTTTGTCTTTTCTAAAAATTTGGGGATGTGAAGCTTATTTTAAAAGGTTAACATCTAAAAAACCTAGACCCAAATCTGATAAATGCATCTTCGTGGGGTATCCTAAGGAAACTAAAGGTTACTACTTTTAAAATCCCACCAAGAACAAAGTGTTTGTTACTCAAAATGGTGTCTTTCTACAAAGAGAATTTCTTTCTAAAGGAACTAGTGATAGTAAAGTACATCTTAAAGAAATTCAAGTCACAGGAGAATGCTCCAACACAAGAGGATCCTCATTTTGATCTATAAAATATTGTGGAAACTACATCCGTGACACCAGCCCTATGTAGGTTTGAAAGGTTCCATCACGAACCCATAAGATATGGTTTCATGGTGACTGACCATCATCATCTATTACTGATAGAGGATGATGAACCTAAATCTTACAAGGAAGCAATGATGGGCCCTAACTTCGATAAATGGCTTCAGGCTATGGAATGCGAAATGGAATCCAAGTACCAAAACAAAGTATGGGTTTTGGTTGATAGTGTAAAAACCATTGAGTTTAAGTGGGTTTTCAAGACAAAAGTTAACATGGATGGAAATGAACATGTGTTTAAAGCGTGATTAGTGGGTAAGGGTTTCAAGCAAATTTATGGCTTTGACTATGATGAGACCTATTCTCCAGTTGCAATGCTTCAATCCATTCACATCCTCCTAACAATTGTTGCATTCTATGATTATGAGATTCGAAAAATAGATGTGAAAACAACTTTCTTTAATGGGAATCTAAAAGAGTATGTGTACATGACATAACCTTAAGGTTTTATATCTCTTATAAATGCTAGGAAAGTATCTAAGCTTTAATGATCCATTTATGGATTGTAGCACACTTCTTGGAGTTGGAATATTCGTTTTAATGAGGTAGTCAAAGAGTTTAGTTTCCTTAGAAATGAAGAAGAACCTTATGTTTATAAGAAGACTAATGGGAGCGCAATTGTTTTCTTAGTCTTATATGTAGATGACATACTACTCTTTGGAAATGACATTACTATGCTTCAATTTGTGAAAGCTTGGTTAAGAAGTTGTTTTTCAATGAAGACTTGCGCAAGGTAGCATACATCTTAGGTATTATGGTCTATAAAGATAGATCGAGAAGGCTTATTGAACTAAGTCAAAGCACTTATATCGATAAGGTTTTGCATAGATTTAATATGCAAGAATCTAAGAAAGACTTCTTACCTATGTCACATGGCATAGTTTTGAGTAAGGCTTAATGCCCTTCAACACCAGATGGGCAAAATCGCATGAGTATGATCTTATATGCAAGAGCTATAGGATCCATCATATATGCCATGTTGTGTACTCGTATGGATGTTGCATATTCTTTGAGCATGATAAGTAGATATCAGTCAGATCTAGGTGAAAGCCAGTGGATAGTTGTTAAGAACATTCTTAAGTACTTAAGAAGAACCAAGGATTTGTTTTTGATCTATAGAGGTGAGGAAGAGCTCATTGTAAATGGTTACACTGATGCCAACTTCCAATCAAATAAAGATAACTTCTGATAATAGTCCAGATTTGTATTATGCCTAAATGGTGAAGCAATGTGTTGGAAGAGCAATTGTTGATTCGACAATAGAAACTAAGTACATTGCTACTTCAGAAGCAGCAAAGGTGATTGTTTGGGTTAAAAAGTTCATCATTGAACTTGATGTGGTTCCTAGCTTTGTGAATCCAGTAGATCTTTATTGTGATAATAATGCTTAAGCTAAGGAACCAAAATCTCATCAGAAGACCATACATATAATCAGGTGTTTTCACCTTATTTGACACATTGTTAAAAAAGGTGATGTCAAGGTGTGCAAAGTGTCAAAATATCTTAATATAGTTGATCAGTTGACTAAGCCTCTCTCGCAGGCTAAGCATGATTGTCATACTAGAGCATTAGGTATTAGACATTTGATTGTGTGATTATATAAGATTATATTTTTGTGACATTTTTTTGGATAATCCATCAGTAATGCCTAGTTGTTTTTTATGTTCATTTTTTATGAAATTATAAATAAATTTGAATTATGATCTTATGAATAATATGTATCTCACAATTGGCCATCAAGTGCATGACTTTATCATGAGACCCTAATGCAATATGGATACAATTATTCTAAAAGGTCCCTAGTTAACGTCATTAATGTAAGGGATAATAATGACTATCGAGACTAACGTGTTGATTAACAAATGACCATATTTCACAGATCATTAATATAGAGATATTATGTTAATCACATGAATACATGTTGGAGAACATACAATTGAACTGATCCATTATGAGAACACTTCAAGGATTGTTATATAAGTGTCATAAGTGGTTCTCATCACAGCTACTAAATATAGTCCTTTGACTTAAGTTTCTCATAGTTTCCTATATGTGGATTAGTTTGTTTTGACATTGTCAAACGTCAACTATAAAAGGTGATTATAAAAATAATGCTCAGGCATACTATGAATCATACAGAGGAATGTGGATGAACAAGATGGAATTTGTCTCTTCTATATAATAGGAGATAGATATCTCTAGACCCCTTGATGAGTTGAGACTGAAAATTTACATGGTCGTGCATAAAAGAGGTGAATCTTAGTCATTTGTTTCACTATCTAACTCAGAAATCGAGAAATATGATTGAGCCTAATAAGGAGACACTATTTCCTGCCTTGTGCTCAATAGAGATATAATAAGACAAAGGGACTATTTGAGGATAATTGGTTCTTGTGTAAGTGGGAGATTATTGGTGTATGCCCCACGAAATAATTATAAAATGTACTTTAATTGATCAGTTGTGATTTGAGTAGTGTCATATTATAACCTTATTTAATATTGGGTAGTTATTATGTCTTGCTAGAGACCGCTTATAACTTATGGGCCTAAAAGAAGTTTAGGTCTCCTACTAATATTAAATAAGCCTACATGGTTGTACACCAAGCAGACTGAACATTCATTGGGCCTTAATTAGATTTGGGCTTTGGGCTTTAGGGTTTTACTATATATATAGATATATACTATGACTTGGAGATTAAAGAATCTCATTTGCTTAAAAACCTTAAAGGAGACGTCCTTTGCTAGAAATAGAGAGATAGCTCTCAAAAAGTGGTGCTAGCACATCAGAAGGGGTTGTTCAGTCTCGCGAGAGTATGGATATTAGTAGAGGCACGACACTTGATGTGCTCTTCCCGACACTACTAGTTTCTTTGAATATTTTTGCTGTAAAAAGTTATAACCTGATCTAGATTTGGTTTTGATAGTCACATAGGTCTTAGTGTTTCGAATTCTCAAAGGTGATAAATGATATTACTGTTCACATTATAAAAATCTCATGAACTTTGGCTGAATATATTAGTGATGAAGAGTCCAATGATAATGTAATTAATGATGATGATTTTCAAAATCTTGATGATTATGATTGAAGGTAAATAAATTGTTTATATTCTCTGAAATGTTATGTTGATTTTTGAGTTATGTTAATTCATATCATTGATATTTCAGTTATGTTAATGCATATTTTTGGTGTTTTACTTATGTTTATGTGGAATGTTGATGTTTGACTTATGTTTATACAAACGTTGTCCATTATTTATGTTCATGTGTATTGTTGGTGTTTTCCTTATGTATGTGGAATGTTGGTGTTTGATTTACGATATTTAGAATGTTGGTGTATGTTTTATGTTATGCAAAATGTTGGTGTGTTTTTGAGTTATGTTTTTATGGAGTCATACTGTTGAGTTATGTTATACAAGATGTTGGTTGGAATTTGAGTTATGTTATGTAGAATGTTGGTGTGTGTTTTGTGTTATGCATAATGTTCGTATATGTTTGAGTTATGTTATTGCGGGATGTTAGGGTTTAAGTTATGTTATACAAAACATTGATGTATTGTTCAGTTTTGTTATGCAGAATGTTAGTGTGTGTTTAAATTATGTTTTAACGGAATGTTGGTGTGTGTTTGAGTTGTGTTTATACGGACTGTTTAGGTTTGACTTGTGTTTTTTATGGAACATTTATGTTTAACTTATATTTTTGTGAAATGTTAATGTTTAACTGATATTAATGTGGAATGTTGATGTTTGACTAAAGATTATGTGTAATGTTGATATTTCATTTATAAACATTCAATATAATGGCACCTGGAAGAAACAAGGGAAAAAGGGTCACAATTATTGAAGATGTTCCTCCCCCATAACAATTAAATCTATCTGATATAATCAAACAATAACCATCGATTTCATCCACCGATGAAGCTAGTCAGTAATAACCTCTATCTACCTCAACTAGTGTTGAGGGATCTTCAGGTTTGTTATTGTTAACCACCTACAATTAGAGTTATGCTTAAATATATATTTACATGTTTAATGTTTTTTTTCTTATCATTATTCTTCTGTTTTTAGGTTCCAATACTAACATAAGAAAAAAGAAGTAGAGATATCACTAAAGGTTCTGATTTACAATGCATGAATGTTGCAATGAATAGTAAGTTGTTTGTGCATATTGAACCCATGCAATGTTGTCTTATTGATAAGATCCAATCAGTAAAATTGTCTAGTGAGTTCGGAGTCGTTGTCAAGAATGAATTGCCTTGCCTTCAACATGACAGGTAGTTAAAGGAAGACAAATTGCTCCAGAATGCTTTGGATAAAGTTTTAATAATTTTTCAATTCATTTTATTATAAACAAATTTGTTTTACTTATTTAAAGAGTAAGTTAACTTTATATGTTGTTCACAGGTGAAGTTCAATATTGTCGATATCGAAAACCCTGAAGTTTCAAGTTGTGTGATTTCACTGTTGAAACAAAGGGCGAAGGATCATCGTTATCGAGTTTATAAATACTACAAGTTTTTTCCTTCGGAGGAGGGGGCAAGGAGGCATGTTCTAGAACAGGTGACCCTAGAAAGTTTGAGTGAAATGTGTAATTATTGGGCGTCTGCGAAGGTTAAGGTTTATCTTCTTTCTCTCAACATTTGCTTATGTTAATTTTCTTTTTGCATTTAATGACTATTTCTTTTCTTTATTTAGGAAAAGTGTGAGAAAGCTAAGGTTAATAGAGCAAAAATGAAAACTCCTCACAACATCAACTCTAAACTATTTGTTATCGTATGACAAGAATTTGTAAGTTCTTTGTTTAAAAGTTATTATTATATTAGTTAATACAATATAATCTATTACGTTTCAATTTTTTAATTCATATAATAGTGTTAAAGTCAACTATATAGACAAGAGTGTGATTACAAGTTGACATACTACAACGAAGGTGAAGGTTGGACTTTTGAAGAAGCGCAAAATAATTATGCAAGTATAAAATTTTTAATTTTAGAGTTTTTTTTGTAATAATAACTAATAATATTTTAATTACATCTTGATTTTGTGTTTTAAATTGTAGGACAATATGCAGGAGTTGTTGCAGAGATCTCTGTCTAATGGAAATGAGCCCAATGTGGATGACATTTGTAACAACATCCTTGGTACAAGATCAGGGTACATCAAAGGTCTTAGATATGGCTCTAAGCTAATCGGTTCATTATCATCATTACATGAACTGGTCTTTTAAGGCTCAGTTACAATATCGTGAAGAAAAGTTAGATCGTAATGAAGAAAAATTACAACTTAATGAGCAAAAATTAGACCATACGGAAAGAGAGTCGACCAAGCTTAAAAAGATGGTCAAACAATTACTTGGGTCAAACTATGTAAGTAGTAGTGGTGATGAGGAGTCTTAGTTTGTCCATAAAATTTTATCTTAACTTTTGTAATTAACATTTAATTACATTTTTATAAAATGAATTTAATTTTTAATTATGAAACATTTTTATTTTATTTTACTTAATTATTATTCAAACATTGTTACTAACAATAATTAAAAAATATGACTTAATTATAATTCAAACCATGTTAAAAACAATAACATGAATTAAAAATGTTATTAATAATTATAATTAAATGA
>JAOQMP010000004.1:26640528-26662857 GCA_027563575.1 Erythroxylum pedicellare
CAGTGTAAGAGACCTGAAGAGGCTCTGGAAAGGAGGAAAGAATACTTGTAAATTTGACGAAGTATAGTGAAAACTCAAAAGGATTCTGAGGACTGGACGTAGCCTAAGGTTTGGGGTGAACCAGTATAAAAATCGCATCGTCTATCTTCTAACTCTTGACTCATAAATACTCTTGTTCTTATACAAGTTTGTACAAGTTATTTGTGAATTGGTATTCATCTAATACTTGAAAAAGTTTCTTTTTCAAGAAGTATCAAAGTCTTTATGTATTCACAAAAAGATTACACAATTCAACCCCCCTTTTATGTAAGTCGTCTATTGTACGTAAGTTCTATATTAATGTGTGATTTACTTCATCTACATCAGGCTCTATCCTGATGATTCAACCCATAGAAAATTCAGATCTATCAGATCCATCAACTGGGGCTACAAGCCTTAAGATCCAGCCCGTATTCTCTCATAGGAAGGTAAAGACGGTCCCCCAATCCATTATTTCAAATCTAATGGAGATCCTATCTATGCAAGTCATCATCATAGACACTTTGTATGGGATGCCGACCCATCTATGTACGAACAAGACTGTGAAATCTGTCTCAATCTAGAGTCAGAAACAGATGACGATGATCCAAGATATCAAAGGAGAAGGAAGAAGAAATCCAAACCCAAATCTAAGTGCTTGCCTTCTCGTGATTATCCTCACCAAGATGAGGATCCAGATGAAAACGATCATAATGGTCTATCCATGCTAGAAAGATCCAGACCAAAGTCTCTTAGTGAGATGCTCCGGTCATCTCCAAATAGAAAGTCAAATGCCTACAGATCTACTGGTGGATCATGCAGAACAAAGCCAGCAATTCCTGTTACCACAAGGGCATCCTAGGGTCCCTTCTAGGGGTGATACAGGGAAACTATTACCTTTTTCTGGTTAACTCTCCTGGCTAATGCATCATCATCTAAACCACTCACTGTTTTGAATACATCGAATATCCAAAGTCAGATTGGAAGTGTGTATTACTACATAGCTGTTCCAGTTATCAGAGTCTTACACCCCTCAATGCCTGTCCATCGGCTTCCACGAGACTTGCTGCTCTTGCCTCTTAGGAACCCTACTTCACTCACACACTCTTACTCTTAATTCCCTGTTAATGCTTCTATTTCAAGCAGTGGAATAATTTAGAAGCAACAGTTCTTCCAGACTATCATAGATGTTCTGATTCACAGGATCCTTTTGCAAGGCAAGTGGTGAGCATAGTAATCTCTGCAATCTTTGAACTTAGGAAGGGAAGATGATTTCAGGTTATGGAGGTTATCTAGAAGAGATATATGAAGAAAGAACTCTTCATTTTCTCATCTATGAAAGCTTCATAAAACTTCTCTATCTATCTATCTCTCTATATTACAAACTAATATGAACCCTGCTTATATAGGCAAAGCGAGGGATAGAAATGTAAACTATCCTAGAGACATAATCATACAACTTTAACAAAAGCAAACCTATCCTTCTATCTAAGGAATCTACTTTACAAAATGTAAAGCTAATAATTCACCTAACTTTTACAAAGTCAAAAAATGAACAGTAGTAAACAGTACTACTTTACAAAAGGTGAATTGAAAGACGATAAGATGGAATAGTTGTTGAAGTTGACTTGTGTGGAAGTCATCTATCATCATGTCAGTTATCTTATCTTTACAAGTGTAAAGTAAGATCTTCTTCCTTGTCATCAATGATATCCAATTCTCTGTCGACTTGGGCTATTAATGCATCAATATTGGTTTGAGCCCAATTTGAAGGCCAGTTTTTGGTGACTGGATCAGAATCTTGGACTGGTTCAGTGGATGAACTTGTGGCTGCTCTTAAAACAGGATGATCTAAATCTCCTGCTTGTACATGAATGACATTGGTTTCAACAGAAAACCATCTTGATGGTGAAGGTGTCCAAATAGGCATGATAAGTGTTGTATAACCATAATAGGGTCCAAGAGAAGTGCAAATAGTGGAATATTCTACATCATGGGTCTAATTAAGCTGATCAAGCAATAAGTATAAATCTTGTAGCAAAGGGACTTCATCAGTAGACCAAGATAATGTAGTACGGCATTGTTGAAAATGGCTGAATATGCACATGTGTCCAAAAGAACTCATCACATAGGGTCTATGTAGAAGATAAATGACAAAGGCATTCTTATGTTATAGAGAAGAATCCCATAGGTGATGGTATGTTAAAATTTCAAACATTTCAAATCACCAAGTGTCTAAAGGTTGGAACCATTCTAGGAATGTCTATAAGAGAGATCGAGTTTTAGTGGGATCTGAAAGGTGTCGATATAAATGGAGAGGAGAGAAAGCAACTGAACAAGCATATAATGCTGACATAGCCCAAAGGATCTAAAGTGTGTAATCATCAATATCATAATATAGATGAAATATCATTTTGTATGGAGTTGAAGGATCAAAAAGACCAGGCTGTGCTATTATATCATCTTTCACCAAAACAAGATGCAAATAATAAAAAAGGCATTGAGGTAACAACAGATATAAATCCTTGACACAAGTAGGAGGCCTATTATACGAAGGAGGAAATTCCTTTCTATATCTAGCAAATTTAGGAAATTCCATGAGCCAAAAAAAAGGAATAGGAAGTTTAAGGGAAGAGGAGACAAAGAAGAGTGGTTTTGAAGGTCGGGATAGATAATCAGCTAGAATGTTATGGTGACCTTTCAAATGTTGAAAACTGAATTTATATGCAGAGAACCACTCTTGCTAGCGTAAAAGTTAGCTGCTGGGAATCTTTTTCCCAGCTTGTTCGAGAATCTTGGGAAAAATAGTGTTGTCCATTTCAATAACAAAATGATAAGGAGTGAGGTGAATAGAGAACTTTTCAATACCTTGTTTAACAGCAAGAATCTCCTTATATGAGATATGGTAGTGACATTTAGAGTGACTAAAAGCTCCACTAGCATGTCCACAATAATGTCGCTGGTTATTGATTTCTTCGAGAAGGACAGCACCCTAATGAGTGTCACTAGCATCTGTCTGAAGGATTCGTTGTCCTTGATTAGGAATCTTTAATGAAGGAGGTTCCTGACAGATGTACTTAAGATGCTTGATATCTATAGTCTATTCTTTTCCCCATGTTGGTGGATTCTTGTGTAAGAGCTTAGACAAACTTGATATGTAGGCTACCACATGTGGAATGAAATCGCGGATGTAGTTGACAATTCCAAGGAATTGTTAAATCTGTTTCACAGAGAGATTTTCATCAGGAAATTGCAATGGTTCTTTTGCAATATATGGGCCTGGCTGATAGAATCCATCCTTGAATTACATCCTAAGAAATTCAATTTCTATTGTAACAATAGTGCTTTTCAAGGACGAAAGCATAATCCCATACTGTTGTGTAAGGTCCAAAAACTGTTGGAGAAGGGCTTGATGTTCCTCATGGGTCTTTGAGAACAGTAAGATATCATCAATGTAGATCAATGCACTGTTGAGGATAGGCTTATAGATTTTGGTAATGGGATTTTGAAACAGTGATAGAGCGACTTTGGGTCCAAAAGGCATCACAGTCCATTGGTACTGAGCATTGGGAATGCAGAATGCAATCTTGTAACATTCTTCTGGGTGAATACCCAATTGCCAAAAACTTGCTTTAAGATCGAACTTCGAAAAGATCACAACTTCCTTAGGAAATAGTACCTGTGTACTAATTTTGGGCAGAGGAAACTTATCATCCTGCAGGAAAGCATTCAGAGGCTTGTAGTCTATTACTATATGTTTCTTTCTATGTTTTTGCTCTGAACGTTTGTTGACATAGAATGCTTGGCAAGCCCAATCCGACTTTGTGGGCTCGATCAATCCTTGCTGCAATAGAATAGCACACTCATCTTGTGCTAGCTTCAAGTCATCAAGATTCATTCCTGGATGTGTGGCTTTCGTAGGATTGATATCCTCATTCTTCTTAAATGGCAGAATTATGAAAAAGTCTGAGTTTTTCCACAGAGGATTTGGATGAGTAAACTATACATGAGACTCTGGACAGTAGCTTAATAGTTTATCTCGAAGTTTAGTGTAACATATAGGAACCTAAGTAAGTTCAAACATGTTTTTTTAAATCAGTGTATGGACTCATAAGGTTTTGATACCTGAGGCCTGTGGGTAGTATCTATAGATGTTTGCTTTGCAGTAAACATTCATCCCAATAAGAAGATCTGGGCCTGGTAACTTGCTTCTGAGTACTTTAGTCCAAACTGTACACTGAGGAAAGAAGTGAATGCCAATTCTACTTCTTGTTTTTATCCTAATCTCAAAAGAATTCCCATCAGCTGCAGTAAAGTATTCATCATGAGAAGTCCATGCTTCTGTTGGTAGGATATTGGGCTTCATGATCGAACGATTGGAACCAGTATCCATAAACCTAATGACTTTAATGGGTCGATCATATTTGTCTTGCTGAAAGATCTGGATCTGGACATATGGTCGTTGAATTGGCGTGCGATCTAATTTCATGCAGGTCTACTGTAACATATTTACTAAATCATCACTGGTAGAGGCAGTTGATTGTGAAGATTCTTCTTCATCTATTGATATAGAGACAACAAATTGTGTTTCACTGTCCTCACTAGATTGCTCCTCTAGTACTTCCTCAATAGGATTGTGAGGATGTATAGGCAAAAGTTTCTCAAGTTTCTCCAGGAACTTGGCATCCTTCCTAGTTGCCTTAGGACAGTTATTTGCTAAGTGTTCCAAGCTTCCACAGACAAAGCATCGAGGCTTCTCCTTGCATCGATGTGGTGACTTCTTGAAGAACCTCATCCGTTTATACTTGTTGCTCCTGTTCTTCACTTTGAAGTTTTACTTCCAAGGTTTCTTGTCTTCCTTCCTGTGGAACTTCTTTGCTTTTCTCCTTTCATAGTAGACTTGAGATTGATGAGCTTTCCTTTTTCTATGACACTTACAAGTTTGTTGATCTTTGCATTTGATCTGGCGATAAGGCTGCATATATGCCTTCTTCCGAACTGGACCCCCTTTTAGGATATTCTTGATCAAAGTATGCTAATCATATAACTTGTCAAGGGAAGCTATAGCAAACTGGTAGATTTCTCTAAGAGATATAGTAAAATTAGCTGATTCCTCAGTCGATGGTGAACTGACTAGTTCATGTGATGACTCTGATGGTTGTTCTTCTAAAGCGATGAAACTGTGTTCTTCTAAAAAACTAGATGGTGTTGCAGAGACTTCAGATGTGTTGCTTTCCGCATCAGTTTTCTCTGAAAGAGAACTGGAATTATCTGCAAGAGGTTTAGAGGTCAGAGTAGCTATATACTCTGTCTACTTAGCTTTATCCTTCCCAAGAGAAGAGGTGGAAGGTTGTACTGGTGTTGGTGGTGGAGATTCTGGAGGAGTTAAAATCCTTAATGGCTTTCTCCATTGTTCTTCTGGTTCAAAAGGTATATAGGAAGATGATGCTTCTGGAACCTTTAAAGAATGTTTAGAAACTCGAGGCTTACGATCAAATGTTGAATTTGGCTTTGATCTTCGAGGTTTTTCCTGAGTTTGCTGAGGATGTACATACTTTCTAATCAAAAGTTAGTTGAATTTGAATACCTTTGAATAGTTAGCTTCTTCTGGATACCGTTGATACATAGGTGAAGGATATAATAGCTGAAGAGTTGAGAACTCTGAAGAAGATGAGCCATATATCTGTTTTGATTGAGAAGCATGCATGTCTGCTTCCATTTGTTGTACAGTCCTTTGTATCTCTTGTATCTTTCATTCTTTCAAGTCAAATTCTGGCCCCATGTAATAGGCTGAGATGTATTGTTTAAGTTCAACATCAAGACGTTGAATCTAAGCTTTATAAGATTAGTACATCGTTTGTATCTGTTCCACAACATAATTGACTTTTCGATAAGTAGCTGTGTTTTGTTGAATAATTCCATCCAGCTTGGAATCAATCCTTTTCAAAAGTTTATTCTGTGCTACTGCATTTGATGTTTGCCAGTTTAATACTTCATCACTAGGATAAGACATTGGAGTTCCTTGTAAAGTAATTCCTGATGCTCTAATATATGGGTTGAAGATAACCCTCTGTGTATCATCAGTACTCTTGGATAATTGAGGAAAGTTATCCTCATTTGGTAATACCATCATACATGGCATAGGAGTAGGAGTTGTAACAGGAATTGCTAGCTTAGATTTGCGCGATCCACCAGTAGATCTACAGGTATCTGACTTTCTACTTGGAGACGACTGGAGCATCTCACTAAGAGACTTTGGTCTGGATCTTTTTATTATAGACAGACCATTATGATCGTCTTGATCTGGATCCTCACCAAGAGGAGGATAGTCACGAGAAGGCAAGCACCGAGACTTATGCTTTGGTTTCTTCTTCCTTCTCAGTTGATATCTTGGATCAACGTCATCTGTGTCTGACTCTAGGTTGAGATAGTTTTCACAATATGGTTCACACAAGGATGGGTCGACATCCCATACAAAGTGTCCACGATGATGACTTACATAGACTAGATCTCCATTAGATTTGAAATAATGGATAGGAGGACCGTCTTTGCCTTCCATATGAGAGAATACAGGTTGGATCTTAAGGCTTGTTGCCCCAGTTGATAGATCTGGTAGATCTTGTACTTCAATGGCTTGGATCATCAAGATAGATCCTGATGTAGATGGACCAGGTGTGTCGTCGCAAGGTCTGGTGTAGATGGACTTGACTGAGCCATCCTTCAGTGTCTTCAAAATCGAAGGAGTCGTAGTATGAAAAGGGTGTCGATGAGGCGCATAGAATACCTTTTGGTAGTTGGTAATCCATTTTGTAGGCATCAAGTTTTCAAGCTCCTGTGTAGGCAACAGCTTCAGGATCTGAATGATTGTTGTTTGATTATTCACATTATCAGCAACCATGTATAGAGCATCCGAAGTGGAGATGGGAAAATGTAAATCCAACGCATGATTCTGTAGACAATAGATCATCTGGTGGTGAAGAGTAGCCATGATGGCTGTAGGATCTTGATCTGCTCCAGTGATCTAAATCTGAACTTGTATACGTTCAAATAATGTAGGATCATCCAACTTGATGTTGAAATCAGGTGTTATGGTTACGATAACACTGCCTTTATCAAGAGTAGTTAGCAAGGTACCAATAAGAGCATTTTGGTACGTTGTGTAAGCAGTGTCCAAGAGAGATATCCTGGCTGTTGCAAGAATACCCTTTCTTCCATGTAAGGTAAGAACAAGTCGTATAGCTCCAACATGAAGATGTGCATGGCTTTGCTCCTTCCATAAGGTGATTAGCTCCTTAGGGATTTCAATCTTTACGTACTGTTCTGCTGTTGTAGATCTGAGACCACACTGTTCCAGTTTGGAACTTTGGATGATTTCCTTCACACGAGATCTATTAGTAGATAGCACACTCCTAATACTTCCAGTCCAAGAATGGTCACGAGAATAATCCCATAGGTGATGGTATGTTAAAATTGCAGACATTTCAAATCACCAAGTGTCTAAAGGTTGGAACCATTCTAGGAATGTCCATAAGAGAAATCGAGATTCAGTGGGATCTGAAAGGTGTCGATATAAATGAAGAGGAGAGAAAGCAACTGAACAAGCATATAATGCTATCATAGCCCAAAGGTGCCAAAGTGTGTAATCATCAATATCATCATATAGATGATATATCATTTTGTATAGAGTTTAAGGGTCAAAAAGACCAGGCTATGCTATGATATCATCTTTCACCAAAACAAGATGCAAATAATAAAAAAAAGGCACTGAGGTAACAACGGATATAAATCCTTGATACAAGTAGGAGGCCTATTATACAAAGGAGGAAATTCCTTTCTATATCTAGCAAATTTAGGAAATTCCATGAGCCAAAAAAAAAAAGGAATAAGTTTAAGGGAAGAGGAGACAAAGAAGAGTGGTTTTGAAGGTCAGGATAGATAATCAGCCAGAATGTTTTCAAATGTCGAATACTAAATTTATATGCAGAGAACCACTCTTGCCAATGTAAAAGTTATCTGTTGGGAATCTTTTTCCCAACTTGTTCTAGAATCTTGGGAAAAATAGTGTTGTCCATTTCAATAACAAAATGATAAGGAGTGAGGTGAATAGAGAACTTTTCAATATTTCATTTAATAGTAAGAATCTCCTTATATGAGATATAGTAGCGACATTCAGAGTGACTGAAAGCTCCACTAACATGTCCACAATAATGTCGCTGGTTATTGATTTCTTCGAGAAGGACAGCACCCCAATGAGTGTCACTAGCATCTTTCTAAAGGATTCGTTGTCATTGATCAGGAATCTTTAGCGGAGGAGGCTCTTGACAGATGTGCTTAAGATGCTTGATAGTTGTAGTCTGTTCTTTTCCCTATGTTGGTGGATTCTTGCATAAGAGCTTAGATAAGCTTGATGTGTAGGCTGCCACATGTGGGATAAAATCTCTAATATAATTGACCATCCCAAGGAATTGTTGAATCTGCTTCACAGTGAGATTTTCATCAGAAAATTGCAATAATTCTTTTGCAATATATGGACCTGGCTGATAGAATCCATCCTTGAATTGCATCCCAAGAAATTCAATTTCTATTGTACCAATAGTGCTTTTCAAGGCCAAAAGCATAATCCCATACTGCTGTGTAAGGCCTAAAAATTGTTGAAGAAGGGCCTGATTTTCCTTATAGGTCTTTAAGAATAGTAAAATATCATCAATGTAGATCAATGTAATGTTGAGGATAGGCTTATAGATTTTTATAATGGACTTTTGAAACAGTGATGGTGAAACTTTGAGTCCAAAGGGCATCATGGTCCATTGGTACTGAGCATTGGGAATGCAGAATGCATTCTTGTAACGTTCTTTGGGGTGAATACCCAATTGCCAAAAACCTGCTTTAAGATCGAACTTTGAAAAGATAACAGCTTCCTTAAGAAATAGTACCTGTGTACTAATTTTGGGCAGAGGAAACTTATCATCCTGCAAGAATGCATTCAGAGGATTGTAGTCTATTACTAGATGTTTCTTTCCACGTTTCTGTTCTGAACGCTTATTGACATAGAATACTTAGCAAGCCCAATCTGACTTTGTAGGCTCAATCAATCCTTGCTGTAATAGAACAACACACTCATCTTGTGCTAACTTCAAGTCATCAGGATTCATTCCTGGATGTGTGGCTTTCGTAGGATTGATATCCTCATTCTTTTTAAATTGTAGAATTATGAAAAAGTCTGAGTTTTTCCATAGAGGATTTGGATGAGTAAAATGTGCAGAAGACTCTGGACATTAGCTCAACAGTTTATCTCGAGGTCCAGTGTAACATGTAGGAACCTGAGTAAGTTCAAACACATTTTTTAAATTAGTGTATGAACTCATAAGGTTTCGATAACTGAGGCCTGTGGGTATTATCTGTAGATGTTTGGCTTTGCAATAAACATCCACCCCAATAAGAAGATCTGGGCCTGGTAACTTGCTTCCAAGTACTTTAGTCGAAACTGTACACTGAGGAAAGAAGTGGATGCCAATTCTGCTTCTTGTTTTTAACGCAAGCTTAAAAGAATTCCCATCAGCTGCAGTAAAGTATTCGTCATGAGAAGTCTATGCTTCTACTGGTAGGATATTGGGCTTCATGATTGTACGACTGGAACTAGTATCCATAAACCCAATGACTTTAATGGGTCGATCATATTTGTCTTACTGAAAGATCTAGATCTGGATATATGGTCGTTGAACCGGAGTATGATCTAGTTTCATACAGGTCTGCTGTAACATGTATATCAAATCATCACTAGTAGAAACAGTGGATTGTGATGATTCTTCTTCATCTGTTGATACAGAAACAGCAAATTGTGTTTCACTGTCCTCATTAGATTACTCTTCTAGTATTTCCTCAAAAGGATTGTGAGGATGTATAGGCAAAAGTTTCTCAAGTTTCTCCAGGAACTTGGCATCCTTCCTGGTTTCCTTAGGACAGTTATGTGCTAAGTGTTCCAAGCTTCCACAGACAAAACATTGAGGCTTCTCCTTACATCGATGTGATGGCTTCTTGAAGAACCTCATACGTTTATACTTGTTGCTCATGTTCTTCACTTTGAAGTTTTGCTTTTAAGGCTTCTTGCCTTCTTTCTTGTGGAACTTCTTTGCTTTTATCCTTTCATAGTAGACTTGAGATTGATGAGCTTTTCCGCTGCTATGACACTTACAAGTCTGTTGATCTTTGCATTTGATCTGGAGATAAGGCTGCTTACATGCCTTCTTCAGAGCTGGACCCCCTTTTAGGATATTCTTGAGCAAAGTATGCTGATCACATAACTTGTCAAGAGAAGCTATATCAAGCTGGTAGATTTCTCTAAGAGATATTGTAGAGATTGCATTAAAGTGAGACAACAACCCATCCATTTAATTTAGATCTTCAAAATTTGACATCAAATGACATAAATCTTAAAAGTAATCAACTAGAAGCTGACTAAACCTTAGTAGTAAATTTATAGTGATAGCTACCACATGTCTACTCCACCAATCCTGGGCCTTAGTAGTAAATTTATAATGATAGCTACTGCATGTCTACTCCACCAATCCTGGGCCTTAGTCCATACTCTGCACCTCTCAAGATTTATGCATTTGTCTTGTTAAGTTATCGATTAAAATCATGGTAGTGACTGTCGAGGTCACTGTTTAGTCACCTAACCACCTCTAGGTTTTCTTTCACCAACTTTTATTTTATCCTGTTATGCGTTACTGTGAACCTAGAGACAAGTTGTAATGTGAAAAGCAATAAAGTCAATAAATTCGTCTAAGTCTTTAAAACCTTGTCAGTCTCGTACAAAAGAAGAGTAATGAAAGGTCTAAAATCATTAGCAAATTTAGGATATTTTTAAATAACGATGCAATAGAAATTTGAATCGTCGTCGATTTAAAGCTGCCCTTATTAGATTACATTGAATTTAAAGATGAGATGGTCTTTTTTTTATTAAACGTGATAGCTTGATCTATGTAAAGAAAAATAACTCACATGAGAATAAAAGACACAGAGATTACGTACGAAAAGGAACAATGGAGAATTTAATCAGTAATGATAGCTCTCAAATCACTAAAAAAATTTCAAATGTTCACTTGTCAATATATTTAAAGATTTTGGCCTGTAGGACCTATACATTCAAGCCATCAGATTCTCTATGTTTCAGTAAACAAAAGTTTTAACCTTCCTTTATCCAACTTTCGTAAGTTTTTGGGTTTTGCTTAGTAATATGTTTGTAAACTAATTCAATTCATTGTCAATTTAGTAATTATCTGTGCTTAATGAACTTGTTATGTGTATGACGGTATATTCATCCTGTACTAATCCTTCGTTCGTTCTCATTATATTATTTAGAAGATACGAGAACTTGTTTTGCATTTTTTTCCTTAGTACATCAATCTGTGGTGATAAATTTTAAGCATTCAAAACATTTATATCTATTTTTCACGATTGAAATTACTTCCTTATCTTCCCTTCAAAAGGTGTTTGCATCAAAATGTAATTCATAAAACTTAACAAAAGTTTAATTGAGTGCAAAAAGGTTTAAACTAAACTTGTCTACTCAGTATTTCAATGTTAATGTGTTATAATATAGGCGTAATTCTTGTTTCTAAAAGGTTTAAGTTTTCTAGAAATTTTCTTCTTTTTTGCTTTGAAAAAACCAATTTGAGAATTGGAGAAATTGTAACATAAAAATATTTTTAATGTATTAGTCTTTTTTTTGTAGTTGTTTTCCAATGTGTTTTCTCCCATGATAATGGTTTTAGACTTTGCCTTCTTTTATGTCTCTTTTTCAAATTGTTCTTTTATGTAGGTGTTGTTGTTGTGCATCTTTGCCTTTGCTTTTTGTTACTGAGATATGTTTTACTTTTGTCTAATAAAATATTATATCAAAATTTACTGTATCTATTTGATGCTTCCATATTTTGGGATAAACTTTTGATATGTTAGTTTTTTTCCCCAGTTTTTCTAAATGTCCTCTTAACACTTTCAGAAAATTTAACTTATATATAACTCTATATGTAGTGGATATGTTAGTTTGTTTTTTCAATTTTTCTAAATGTCCTCAGCACTTTTAGATAAATTAAGTTAATTTATGTATAACTCTATGTGTAATATATAACTCTATATGTAGTGGGTATGTTAATTTTTTCTTCAGTTTTTCTAAATGTCCTTCAGCACTTTTAGAAAAATTAAGTTAACTTATATATAACTCTATATGTAGTGGACACAAAGTAGAATTTTAGAAAACATATATTAATTTAATAGTACTTAATTCAAATATTATATATATATATACACACACACAAGTCAGAAGTTCTCGGTGAAATGATTCGAAAGTTTTTGATTAATAATTTCTGGATATTAAAAATATTGTAATAGTTAGTTATATTTTAATGGTGATAATAGATATACCATATTTTATAAATACGAACTATGTAATATTTTTTAAATACTAATTTATATTCGATTTAAAATAAATATATTTGTTTTTATTCATTCAATTTTCTTAGTGATGACTGCACTAAAAAACACAACCATGAATTCTAAACACACTTCACAATAACTAAGTATATACCTTTATTTAAAGATCCATTACTACTAGCATTTTACATCTCACCCTTCAAACTACTTCATGATGTTTATTTCTTGGCATTTTATGTAACTATATTTTAACATACACTAACTCACCTTTGTGGTCACTTTCATCTCTTATCAATTCCTATGCACGAATTATATAACAACCTATCATTTATTGTATTTATTATGTTTTTTCCCAAACTTTGATTATTTTATTTTTTCCCTTCCACGTCAAACACTTGCTCCTCCCCAAATTGACCTTTGCTCATATACTTTGGTTTTTTATATTTTTAGAAGACATTCATGTTTCTTCTTCGGGAGTTAAATGGTGTCTTAACAAAAGATTCAAAGAAATTGAACGAGAACAGACTCCGATCTCAGATGTTCCTATTAATGACCGCAACAAAAGCTTAGATTATCGTGAACTTTTGACCGTATCTAAGAAAACCTAAGCATGTAACTTCTGCTAATGATTAATTAACGTTGCTACCTTATAAGGTCAATTACAAACTTATAAATAACTTCTTGACCTATTATTTGTTTTTCTGTCTCTTTCTCTAATGATTTGCCCTTGCTTTTTTCCTTCTTCTTTTTTTACTATTTATCTTACCCCTTTACTTTAATATACTTCTACGTGATCCGAAAACAATTGTCCAATATACTACAAATATATAGGAAACAATTGTATTCTTATATATTATTGATGCCTTTGTATTATTATATACTTCCAGGAGAATTTAATATGGGGTCAATCCTAATTATATGATTGGAAAATATATCTAGTCATACAACAAGAATATTGGTGGATGGCTATAAAAATTCATTATTCTAAACTTGGTTGTAAGTTTCGTTTGTGACTGTAACTTATAGTATAATAGAGTTGCAGTGCTTCACATTTGACCAATAGTTAGACAAAAAAGGTTTTCTAATCAAGCATATGAAAGCGGGAGATTATTGGTATATTGTTCTTTACTTTGTGACCCTAGAGGCCAAATGAAAAACAACTTGGCTGCTGTCTTCATTTACTATCATATCTCTATGGTTTGTTTGACCTCTGAATCAGCTTTCACCTATCCACTGCTACCTGCATCATTGTTTGCTTAATAGGTATCATTTGCTTGTCAGTTGTTTGGTATTGGCATTTGTAGTCATTGCTTTTGCTCCAAACAACAAGATAGAGGCCTACGACTATGACAATAACACTGAGTTCCCTATAAAACATAGACCAGTGTTAGTTCTCTTGGGTATGAATATTTTGTGTCATTAGGGTGCCGATGAGAAGTCTCTTATTACCTTTCCAAGTACATTTACTCAATCAAAATGATTGAGCTCATGACAGCGACGATAACCATGCATAGGAGACTGAAAGTTGTAACAAATATAGGGCCTCTATCCTTCATTATTATGCCCTGAATGTAGTAAGCCGGCTACCTAGTATAGTGTTATAGAGTTCTTTGGCATAACGTTATAAGTACACTGACCATAGCTATTTTAACAACAAAATGCCTGATGATAGGTTTACTGTAAATATCTTATTTAGTATTCTTAAACTATAGACTGCTGCAAGTAATTTCGTGTTTGAGTGTAGAGACCATTTATTGGCATGCCCCCTTTCCATTATTAATGCCACCGTTAAGCCTTCAATCGTTCCAAAGAGACATCCATCTTATGAGAGATAGCTCACAAGGGTATGTTTTTAGTGTTATTGCCTGTCGAGGAATGAGGAAAAAAAAAAGGATATCAAATAGTTACAGTTGGACTCATTTATCTGCAGATTTTGTGTAAAGATCAACTTAATAAGTCAGTCACTTGCAAAATCATGAAAGATGCCCAGCTAAACGACCCAATGGTGATCATCAATGTGCCTTTTATTGAGTTGTGGAGATTTATCTCACCACTATCGCTTCATGCGTCCTTTTCAACCTTACTTTCCTGTGATAGACAACAAAACATGCAAAAGGTTACTTCTTCATATACCTATATGTTACGTTAAGCTTAGTGTGTTTGTTTATGCCCTTGCAGCCAATTTATTTTAGTTGTAAATATTTGTATGACATTATTATTAATTAATTAATTAAAGGCATTCTTTATCTTTACGTATTTGTTAATTATTTAATTATTATTCATAAAGATAAAATTCTTGGAATAATTATTGTGTAATTGAAATTACGATGAGATCATAATTATGAGATTCAATGGACACTTATGTATTATTCCTAAATGTTCCTAGTTATAGTTTCATCAAGACTAGATATTGTTAAAACGGTAAAACTAGCACACATTATGTTTCTTTCTTGTGAAGAAAATAATTGATCTCATTAATTAAAGTATAGTGACACTTAAACTAACGTATGGGTAATTATTAGAGAATAAGTCACTAAACTGACCCGATTATGAGAATTCTGAATGGAATATTTCTTATGTGTCTATAGACTATCTCATAATGATGGTTGTATAATTAATCTTCAGACTTGAGATTGCCAAGGTATCTAGTTTGGAAATTACTATGTTTTGATGCTACTTATCAATCGCTCTAGGATAATTCTGTCGGTAGTAATTAGATACAATATGAACTATATGTAGATAATTGAGTAAGTCGATAAAGGATTCGTCACTCTAAAGTAATTAGAGAGGATATTCTACTGTTCTTGATTGGTAATGATTTATGAAATTCTCTGGCCAGAGTGAATTGATATTTGAAAATGAGTTTTTAAATTTTAATTATAAATCAATTACTAATTAGCAAGAACGAACATAATTGGATGATAAGAGTAAACACTATATTCATACTCTGTCCAATTAGAATATTGGATGATTAAAGGATTAAATTATACATTATAGCTATGCGTGAACAGATTAAGTTAATCACTTTGACATTCCTAATATTTAGGTAATCATGATATGTTGCTAGACATCAATCTTGATTTATAATTATGAAATTTTTAATTAGAGAATTAAAGATAAATTAAAAGGAGTTTTAATCTATCTAATTCTAATTGTGAATTAGAATTAGAATTTATAATCATTGCCAATTTATTAGGAACCTAATGGGTCACACATCAATGAGTAATTTGTGAAAGAAAAATCAATATAATTAAATTGAGCTTAATTATAAAGTTTGAGAAACTTTTGGAATCAAATATGAGATATTTGATTTTATTAAAATTAAATTAAGTTAAATTTGAATTTGAATTTGATTCTAATTATAATTTAAAGAGTTTTAATTTTAATAAAAGATTGTCTTGATTTTTTTATTTAAAGGGAAGTGCTTTATAGAAGCTAGCACTTTTGTCTTCTTCCTCTCAAAAGCAGTTTGAGAATGGCTCTGTAGATACCATCAGAGACTGGATAATTGGATAGCTCGTGATTGATCACTCAGAGAAAAGATTCAAAGTTTTTCTTCAGAAAGCTAACAAGGTACGATTTCTAAATCACTATTGTGTTTAATTCAAGCTTATTCAATTATTGAGATCTGCTAGAAATCTGTAAAAAAAAATTATTTTTTGCTGCGTCGGTAAGTCGATCACAGTTGAATTCCAATATAGTGAGCATATAGGAATGGAAGAGAAGAGAGTCTCTAACTGTCAAGAACTATTGCAAAAGGAAACTGTTGCATTCGTTTATGGTTTACTGAATTCCAAAAGGATTATTATGATTTTGGCATCTTATGCTTTATGGTAAACTGACAATTTTGGTTTGTCTTTGTGAATGGAAAATTTTGCTAAGGTTGCCTTTTCCGAGCCTGTAAGTTAGTATCTGCACAAGGAGCAATTTTATGCCTGAACCTGAAAGTTACTCTGAACATCAGTGAGTCGTTGACAGCACAAGGCTACTTGATCTTCTTAGGTACGTATAAGAAGATCTTAAGAATATGCGAAACATCATGTCTATCTTGGAGTGGGTGAAATCTTTCTCAGCCTTGAATGGTAAACAAGTGTAGTATCAGGAAAACTGAAATTGGTTTTTTCTGCATTGGCTATCAAATTCCTAAACTAAAATAGTAACATGTATACAGAGTTTATAAGCTTGGATGTCTCGCCCACTGGACACCAAAATGGAATAATAAAATAGCTGAGTGGAATGATCCTGATTGTTTTCAAGCTATTCAATCAGTGATCCATAAGAAGTTAAATTGTTAAAAAATATGCATATATAAGTTTTGTTATGAATAGGTAAGATGTGTAAGTGAAAATTTAGAAGAAAAATTGAAAATGCAGGATGTAGGATAAAAATTTTGTTTCCAGAATTTAATAAGATGAGAATAAATTTATAGGCTGCCTTACGAAGTGGCAGTGCTAATTAATCCTTAACAAAATTTACATGCTAAAATTTGTAAAAAGTTTATGACATCAACAGAAACGTCTGCTAATTTGGCTGGGCATTATCGGTTTGAAAGATGGATGGAGCATTGTAGGCTTATCGCATAGCCTGTAAGACTCCTAGCGTTGAAAATTTCAAAGAAGGAAAAGTCAGCCGCAGCCGCAGATCCATAATAATGCAAAAAAAAAAAAAAAAAGCCATGTCAAGTTATTTTATACTTTTCTTCAAGATGTGACTAATTTCCTAACAACACGGCAAAGGAGTAAGTCCTAACACGTTTGCGCAAATAACCCAAATCCATTTCGAGAAATGAAGCGAAATTTCGTTCGTCAATTTCAAATCAGCGGATTCGTACCAGGGAGTACCCCTGCTCTGTTTCTAAGATGTTTCCTTGGAATGACATTTAGTGCTCTTTCAACAAATTTATACGCCACTTCAACTTGTCCATTTTCTCAAACAGGTCAAAGAAACGCCAAATTGGAAGGGTAAAAAGGCCAGATTTGCGTTCTCGGAAAGGAGTAAAAAGGCCTCATTGACGTTTCCTTTTTAACTGTTGCGGAGCCAACAAAAAGTAGGAGAAAAATTAAAAGATTAGGCTATAAAATTTAAAATACAAACATTCCTCCAAATTCTGCTTGACTTCTCTTCTTCTTCTTCTTTATAACACAACCAACCGAGAGTTAGTCCAACCAGTTACCTATTTAACCATTCATATCTCCTCTCTCTACACATTCAGGCTCTTATCTTTCTCTCTTCTGAACCCCTTTTTGCATATAAACTTAACCCTCTTTTTTCTTTTTTTCCTTGTTCTTTGAATAGGAATTTTCTTTTTCCACCCCCATGAACGATCTCTTCTCAAGCTCCTTCTCTCGCTTCCGCAGCGAGGAAGCCTCCTCCCTCGATCAACACGTGATCCAGATGTCGGAGACAGCTCCTGATGCCTGTGGAGTCAACCTGGACAAGTTCTTTGAAGACGTGGAGTCGGTCAAAGACGAGCTCAGAGAGCTCCAGAGGCTCAACGAGACCCTTCAGTCATGTAACGAGCAAAGCAAAACCATTCACCAGGCCAAAGCTGTGAAGGAATTGCGATCTCGTATGGACGCTGACGTTGCCTTGGCGTTGAAGAAAGCCAAGCTTATCAAGGTCCGATTGGAGGCTCTTGACCGGTCCAATGCTGCCAACAGAAGTTTGCCTGACTGTGGACCCGGGTCGTCCTCTGACAGGACCAGAAGTTCGGTAGTCAACGGGTTGAGGAAGAAGTTGAAGGATTCAATGGAGGGTTTTCATTCCTTGAGAGAGAAGATATCTGGAGAATATAGAGAGACTGTTCAACGAAGGTTTTTCACAGTCACCGGAGAGAACCCCGATGAGAAGACTCTGGATCTCTTAATCTCTACAGGTTAGCTCATTGTTTAGTTAATTAATGCTTAGTAGGTAACGATGTTAACACAAATTTGTCAGTGGAAAAAGACGTTACTTCAGGTTTAATTATTTTATTATTTGGAAGGTTTTATTAGACAGCGAGAGGGTAGTCAATCTGGGTCAAGACTTGATTTTTGGATTTCAAAGGCCTTTTGGAATTTGAAATGTCTGAATCAGTTCGTAAAAAATTGGAGTTTAAAGGACTGAAACTTAAGAACGTAGATTTATGTTTGATGGGTTGTCAAGTTTGGGAAAATGAGAGTGGGTATGAATACGTGCAGGTGAAAGTGAGACTTTTCTTCAGAAAGCAATCCAAGAGCAGGGCAGAGGCAGGATTTTGGACACAATAAACGAGATACAAGAGAGGCATGACGCTGTGAAAGAGATGGAGAAGAATCTAAAGGAGTTGCACCAAGTGTTTTTGGACATGGCCGTGTTGGTGCAAGCTCAAGGTGAGCAATTGGACGACATTGAAAGCAACGTGCAGAGAGCTAATTCTTATGTAAGAGGAGGAACTGAGAGCTTGCAGATTGCTAGAAAATTTCAAAAGAATAGCCGCAAATGGACTTGTTATGGTATTATCATTTTGCTGGTGATCATCTTATTTGTGGTGCTATTCACTGTGAGGCCATGGGAAAACAAATGACGGCGGTAGTGGCGATGGTGGTGGTGGCAGTCATCCGCTTTTTTCTCAAACTCCGCCACCACCAACTTAACCTTCTCCAACAGCGTAGAATTAACGGACATGTAGTTATAAATTAGTTGTGTTAATTCTGAGTTTGATGTTTAAGCATTTTATTATTTAATTGATTTTTTGATGTTAAAGGGCTAAATTTTAAGTGATGTAAGACCTGGACATTATGGGTGTTATTCCTAGCGATGGCTCATCAAATGGGTCTTAAGAGTCCTAGGGATGAGAGCTTCCCATGTTTATGCACGTCAACGTATGATAAGAAAGCTATCAAAATGGGATTTGATGCTCTATCGGGATCAGTGTTGCGGATTTCGTTCCGTTCCGGGTAGTTCCGGCTGGAATTCGGAACGGAATCGACCACTATGGTACCGGCCTGAAATACCGGCCGGTACCGGTGGTTTCCGGCTAGTACCGGAAGGTACCGGCCGGTACCGTAAAAATTTTAAAAGTTTAAGGACTGATTTGCAATTTTACAAACTTTAATCCTAATTTTAATTTTTCTCCCAAACCGGCAAACCGACTCCTTCAGTCCTTCTTCTCGATTTCATTCCTCTCTAAGTTTTTTCTCCTCTCATCTTCTCACTTCTCGGTCTCACCTCACCGTCGCCGCCTCTCTCCTCTTCTCACCGTCGCCAGCTCGCCGCCTCTGTCGTCTGTCCTCTTGTTGCCGTCGCGTCTTCATCTCTTCTCCTTCGGTCATCGCGAGTCGCGACATCGCTTCATCCTCCATTGAAGACACCAAACTCGACGACCCTTCCACCTCCACCGGCCACCACCTCCTCCACGTGAAGCCACCGCACCGCACCGCACCATTAAAGAGGCGTCTGAAGCCACCAGAGACGGGTCCACACACTGACCCGATTAGAACCCGACGACCCGAGTTGGTTTTTGCGATTTTTATTTCGAAAATTTCTGAATTTAAATTTTTATTGTGTTTTGGTTATGGTTTTGGTTGATGATCCGATGATGAATTTGCTATTTGGTGTTGGAGTTGGTTGGACTGTTGGAGTGTTGATGGATTTTTGTGTTGTTGTTGGATGACCCAATGATAGAGGGGAATATAAAATGAAATGAATTGGGTTGTGACTTGTGACGTATGTATGAAATGAATTGGAGTGTCCCAATGATCCGATGTTGGTTATTGTTGTGTATGAAATAAATTGAGTTATGTTTGTTTATGAAATGAAATTCTAAATATTGAATTGAATTGAATTGGACCAATTGGTTGTATTTGTGTATCTAAATTTTGAAGTAAATGTCAATTCTCAATTGTGTTAGTTAAGGGTTTGATATTTGGTTAGGAATGAGTCATGACTCATCATAATTAAGGAAATCTAATCTAAGCTAAGGTGTAAGAAAAGACAACTAATCAATTTTCTAAGCTAGTAAATGAAAGCATATGATTATAAAAAAGAAAACTAATCAATTTTCTAATTATTATTTTTAGATATGTAAAATTTTTAAGTTTGAATTAAAATTAAAATAAGACAATCATGAATGATGAACCAACCAAATTCACTCATTTTGAATTTTGATGCTTTTACAGTTGCTTCTTAAATCATAAACATTGAGCTAAATTTGTTATTTACCTTATCTTTAAGATATGTTGTTTGATTATTTCCTAATCCCAAAATTATTTAGGTTATGAATTTGTACATTGCAAATTCATAAACTAAATCATTGAAATATGAACATATTAAAGTAAAATATTCTTTGTAATTGGAATTTGTTGGAATTTGGAAATAGAAATTGTAGATGTATGTTTCATGAATGTTGGAAATTGGAAATTATTGGAAATTGATAAAAATGAAAATTGTTGATGTATGTTTTGAGATTGTTGTAATTGGAATTTGTTGGAAATGGAAATTGTTGATGTATGTAAGTATGTTTTGTGATTGTTGGAATTAGAAATTGTTAAAAATGGAAGGAAATGTAAATAAAATTATGATTATTTTGTGATTGTTAGAATTGAAAATTGTTGTAAATGGAAGGAAATGAAAACAAAATTATGAAAGTTATGTGATTGTTTGACACTTAGAATTGGAAATTGTTGTAAATGGAAATGAAATTATGATAGTTTTGTGATTGTTGGGATTGGAAATTGATGGTTATTATTAGAAATTCAATTGGAATTATGAATGGAAATGGAAATGGAATTATGATTGTTTTGTGATTGTTGGAATTGAGAATTGTTGTAAATGGAAGGAAATGAAAATAGAATCATGATCACTTTGTAATTGTTGTAATTTAGAATTGTTGTATTGTTAATGGAAATGGAATTATGATTGTGATTGTTGGAATTGTTGAAAATGGAAGGAAATGTAAATGAAATTATGAATGTTAGAATTGAGAATTGTTGTAAATGTAAGGAAATGAAAATAAAATTATGAAAGTTTTGTGATTGTTTGAACCTTAGAATTGGAAATTGTTGTAAATAGAAATGGAATTATGATTGCTTTGTAATTGATGGGATTGGGAATTGTTGGTTATTGTTGGAATGGAAATGAAATTATGAATGTTTTGTGACTGTTGAAATTGGAAATTGTTGTAAATGGAATGAAATGGAAATAAAATTATGAAAGTTTTGTGATTGTTAGAAACCTAGAATTGGAAATTGTTGTAAATGTAAATGAAATTATGATTGTTTTGTGATTGTTAGAATTGAGAATTGTTGTAAATGAAATGATATGGAAATAAAATTATGAAAGTTTTGTGATTGTTAGAAACTTAGAATTGGAAATTTTTGTAAATGGAAATGAAATTATGATTATTTTGTGATTGTTATGATTAGAAATTGTTAGTTATTGTTGGAATGGAAATAGAATTATGAATGTTTTGTGATTGTTGGAATTGGAAATTGTTGTAAGTGGAATGAAATGGAATTAAACTTATGAAAGTTTTATAATTGTTAGAAACTTATAATTGGAAATTGTTGTAAATGGAAATGAAATTATGATTATTTTGTGATTGTTATGATTAGAAATTGTTAGTAATTGTTGGAATAGAAATGGAATTATGAATGTTTTATGATTGTTGGAATTGAGAATTGTTGTAATTGTGCACTGAAATTATGTGTTATTTATTTTTGTGTACAAATAAATGGAAGGAAGTTCAAATACTCCTGATCAACCTAGTTCAGGAAGATACAGTGATCCAGCTTGGGCTCATGCTGGTGCGGTTCCTGGTCAAAAGAATCATACCATATGCTTATTTTGTAACAAGCATTTGAAAGGTGGAGGAATCACCCGATTGAAAAGGCATTTAGCTGGGGTTAAAGGAGATGTGGA
>JAOQMP010000004.1:26666083-26686512 GCA_027563575.1 Erythroxylum pedicellare
GTAGTATGAATTTATGGTGAATGAGTTGATGGAAATGGAGTAGAAAAACTAGAAATAAAAATTTGAAATATGGGTTTCTGAAAAAATGAAAGTCTGGAAATTTTCTGGGAAAGAATAGTAACAATGTTGAATTTTCGAGCTGAAGTTTCCATGAATTTTCTGTGTTTACCTAGGCAGATTTTGACCAAATTGTTCGCATAATAGTTGTAAATCTTTCTTTTATATTTTCATTGATATAAAGTATGAAATTTTTAGACATTGGAGTGGAGAGATATGATATTTAGAAGTCTGTGATGTTACATGGGATGGGCATTCAAGACAGTTGCATTGATTTGAAATTTTGACCTAATAGAGGCAAATTTTATTTTTGAGGTCTTCATGGAAATTGTAATTTTAGAAGTCCTATTCAAAACTGTCTTTGAACCACCTAAATCCGATATTTGGAGTAAAAGTTATACCTATTTTACCAAATAGGTCTGAAGAGGAAGAGAAAAGGGAGGAAGAGGGCGAAAGTCGCGATCGTGACTCTGCTGAAGGCGCGCGCAGGTCGCAACCCGCAGGTCCTCCTCCCAGCTTGAACATGTTTTACTCTTTTAGTCATAACTTTTTCGTCCGACCTTTAAATGAACTAATTTTTAAAGCATTGGATTCATAACACATTCCTCTATCTCTAAATAAAAATTTATGGCTTTTTATTCTGATTTTAAAAAGATTAATTAAATCAAAGTAAGGTATTGGTTGGAAGAGCATGAACTGGATATTTTACTGAACATGTTCGAGTATTTTGATGATATCTTGATCTTTAGGATTCCAAATAAGATGAATTTTTATTTGGAGTAAACTATAGATATAGGCCTAAAAATTGTATTAAGAAGTCGAATTTCAATTCTTTCTTTAAGATATTTAAGTTCTGGATGGAAATTGTACATAGTACACTATTATTGAATATGAGCAACTCGATAATGTTGGAGGTATATCTTCCCAATTACTGAATGAAATTGAGTGATTTTGGTGTAAATGGAAAGATAAGACATAGAGGAACACTGTTTTAGAAGATAGTATGACCAAATTACATCATTTTCTCTTTATAATTGAATGTGAACAGTAGATCGGAAAGTGTGACTTGGAAAACAATTCTGAAGTGAGTCAGTGAGAAAGGGATGAAGATTTAATGGTTTTGGTGAGACATAAACCTAAGTATAAACTATACTTAGAGGAGTTTTAATATGAGAATGACTTTGTGATGAAATTAATGGTAAAATGACCAGGATTGTCATGAACATGCATTGTGCATATTTCATTTCATTCATGTGCATTATTAAACACTTATAATTGTACAAATTGTGATATATGTGTATGTTATTTGATTTAGAGGAGCAATTGGAACATCAACCTCTAGACGTTGACGGCACTTCCAGGCTTTAGCTTCGGGAGCAACTTGTGAGTAACCTAGATGGTTTCTCTTAATTATTATTTACTTAAATGTTGTTGTGAATGATAAATGAATGTGATTGATGGTGTTGGTTTTCGGATAGGAGGTCAGATGAGTGTGATGCATGAATGAAATATTGAAGTGCTCATTGAACGTGAATTGGACGAAATAAGTGTTTTCTTGACTTAAGTGTTGAATGCCAGACTAAGGTCCAATGACAATGTGAATGAAACGTGATAGTGAATATGATTGTGTGACATTGAGCGCTTTCAATTGATGCATGATTAGATAATGGAAGTTATGACCAGAGTAGCCACCTATCAGAGCTTAAAGCTCAACATGTGAAAAGGAGTCTCCAGCTCAAAAGTGATTCAGAGCCTTAGGCTCAACGTTTAATGAGCCCTATAAGGGATAGTTATTAATGAGCCTGGTATCCAATGGATACGGGGTAGTTAGGCACTCGGTCACAACAATGTAATAATTGGAAAAGTTTCCTATGAGCATTGCGTATGCATTTTGTTAAGTATGTTCTGGATTGAAATGCCAAATTTGCCTATGCTTAAGTGAAAATGCGATACTGATGTAAAGTGAAATTTTTTTTGAAATATTTGTTATGTGAAATTAAGTGTTGCATGAATTGAGCGAACCATCGATGATGGTTAACTCACTGAGTTCACAAAACTCACCCAAAATTTGCAATTAATTTTTAGGACTCAGAAGAATACCCCGTTAGGCAAACGGGAGTATACTTACTGTATGCAAGGGAAAGATAGAGGTTAGGATCAGTTCGTGTCTGTATTGTATTTCTTTATTTTCATATTGAATTGTATATTCTGCAAATTTTGTATCATTTGTAATTGAATATTGTGGTATGTAATAACTTTTGGAATTGGAAATGTTTTGTATTTATAATGGGCCCCAAAGAGATTAGTGAATCTCTGATGAGTTGTGTACTGATTGTTACATGTAATTGAAAATGTTTATGAATGAAATCGACCCCAATTTGGTTATGGATTTCTGTACGTTATGTTTGTGGTTTCAAAATTTTATTTTACTGAGTTTTAACTAATTTAGCTCTCTAGCATACCACCCCTGCGAGGCACGGACTCGGATATCACCCATCGATGTCGGGTTCTAGTCTTGTGAGAGTGGGGTGTTACATGACTACTTTTCAACACGATGCTCCATGACTTCTAGTGAGTGGAACTTCATCATTTCACCACCATACTTTAATGTCCACGTGTCTTTTCGGGCACCAGGATGGTCTCTGTAAGAGTAACGCTAATGGTTATGGAGAATCAACATCTTGCTCGCCACCTTTGGTCTTCAATTTGCTTTGCCACAGCTCGTTCAACTCATATGTGATTCTTCTTCTTGTTCTTCTTCTTCTTTTACCTTTAAATAACTAGGAAACGGAAACGAAATTCGGTTAGCGATAACATGAACTACATCATTTACCTTAAAGGTTGCACATCCTCCATCTTTTCTCGAACTATAACCTCTTCCTCTTCTAACTCTGCTTGCTTTTACTTTATTATTTCTGGGTTCTCTAAATGGTCTCCACTCTCTGAATGAATGCACAACTCCTTTGCATCACTCTCTTGTTGGCTAAGAACTCTTGCAGACACTTGGTCTTCCAGTCTCTCTGCTAAGTGGCTCAATTTATCTTCCACGGTCTTCAAGCTACTCTCGTTACCTATTGGAATTGAAGAGTGCTCGTTGCCAAACTCATTACGATCTCCTCCAAGGACATCTTATTAGCTTGTGGTGGTGGTGGAGCCAAAGGCTCTGGCTTGAAGTCGGACTGCTCTTGATAATAGCTCGATGGAGAAGCAAATCTGTATTTTGTATCCTGCAAAACAGGACATGTACAAAAAGAATAACCCAAAATAAGCAAACTTCACATACCTTAGCATGTTGGTTATCCCTCGGTACTTGCGCGACTAAGGATGTGAAATTCGCCACTTGATGGTCAAATCTGGAAGTAGCAATAAATGGAAACTCATTATCATAATAAGGATCATACGAAAAATCATAATCAAAAGCATATTGATAGTGAGCTATGTCGTTAAAAGATCGAAAAATAAAAAAAGCTATCAAACTAAAACAAACAGAAGACAAGGTAAATAAGAGCAATGAAACCAAAAATAAAAACAAAAACATCACGAAAAAAACTGTTAAGAAATTTCCCAACAATGACGCCAAAATTTGGCACTGTTGTCACCTTTAACCAAATTTAAAAAGAAACCAACTTCTGTCAATACAAAATAATGTAGTAGTGGAAAGTGGGGATCGTTCTCACGAGAAATTTTTAACGGTAAAGGTTAGCGAGTTTAAAACTAAAACAAAGAAAAAGGGGGTTGGCTTTAATTCACGACAATTTAGAAAAGAGTGACAAAAATTGAAAATTAACTAAAATAATTAGATCCAAAAATTTAATAGGAAAACCTTGGTTTCGAGTCACCAATATTATCACACTAAAATGAATCCTCCATATAAAATTTCAATCAATAATAAACATTCACTAGGGGATGTTTTCTCTTAAGTGTAAATGACTAGAAACATGTATCCTAGTATTCTTATTAAGCAATAACCTAGATACGATCGTAGGTTCAATTGAATAATAGCTTTAAGAACCAAGAAACTAATGAACAAGATAATACATGTATGACGTGCAATTAATCAAGATGAATATCTTCTTAGAATTTTCGACTCTAACGTATAGAAGGTAATCCTAATTGCTACTTGTGATTAACAAAACTGAACATCATATTTCATTAATATAGCTATTGGGAGATTCAAGCTCTAGTTGCGTACCTAGAAATCAATCAATTCAATCAGAAAAAGTTATTCAGAAGATACTTAATGTTCATCATCGAAACAAAATTTATTGAAATATCTCACACATAATAGATGATAACATTGTTTCCCTAAACCAAGAAAATAAGTTTAGCTACTCATAATAGAATTGAAAATAAAAGAAATAACAAATAATATAGTCTCCATCCCTGGTCCTTTCCTGAAGAATACGAAAATGCTAGAAGAAAAGTGCAGAAACATAAAAAATTGAAGGAGAAAAACTGCAAATCCTTTTTTCCATATTTATGCTTTCCGATCCTTTCCTTTTCCATCCTTTATTGCATATCACATCTCCCACGTGTTTAGGTTATGAATCTCCATCAATATGATCTTAAAAGATTATGAAAATATCAAACAAATCAGATTTAAATTTGAAAGCTGGTCTGCAGATTTTTTTCATCCTTGGACATGCCCACGCTTAGCACTAAATTACTGTCAAACTTAGAATTTCATATTTTCTTCGTTTCTTTTGCATCTTTTTGATTCAATTTCATCTATAAGATGTTGAAAATCATTTAAGAACAATTATAAGACAATTATATTAATTTTTAATAATAATTTCAACAAATTAAAGAGAATTAAATACAAAATAAGCACAAATTGATAACTTAACAGAACATCTACTGGATTGTCCTTAGTGAGTTTATTAACATTCATAAGATTTTTAGTTACAGAAGGGACTAGCTGTACATCTTTAAGATGGAGTCTAGAGTTAGATACAGATAGAGATGTAGAACCTATTCCAACTATGTAAGTTGGTTCCCTAGTGCAAGTATAAAGATGAGTCTTACCTATATGATTAACATTCTCCAATTTATCAGTGTATGGAGTCACATGATAGTTTCCTCCACAATCCATGTACCATGATGGATCATAGATTTGTGGATGAGCATAGGACCATTTTGATGAGTTAGCATAAAAGGCTTGTGGAGCGGGATGGTTTCCAAAACCACGACCAAAGTTAGATGGAGGTTGAAATTTCTGTTGAAACGATGGTAGCAGTTTACTACCACATGTCCTGGTTTCTCACATAGGTGCAGTATGGTTAGTTCCCATTGTTGAAGCATCTTCAATTTCCTCAACCTCGACGTCCTTGAGAACTACGATGTGATCCTCTCCAGTAACCTTGCTTGATGGTATATTTAAGGTTTGGTTATTATTGTCATCACGTTGAGCAACATTCGCAGTGGGTTGAATAAATAGAGTCGAGAAATGGTTGAGTTGCTCTAAATGACTTTCGAAGGCAAGGAGAGCAGATTGTGCTTCAGTCTAGTTAAAGTTAGCTTGATCACCCATCTTTACTATAATAGCTGTTAAGTTCCTTTTGTTATACTGTTATCTTTTCAACCAAAGTCTGATTAAGGAAGATTAGTTTGCAGGAAGTAAAAATTGCAGAAATTGAGAGAACACAGAGTTTTACTTGGTTCGAAAGCTTAACGCTATCTACGTCTAAGGATCAAACTCACGTAGCTGATTTTACTAAGATCTTGAAAAGAAAATACAAGTTACAAGAGGATGAGTGTTTTGAAAAACACTTACAAGAATTCCCTATGAACTCACTAGTACTCTTTTGTAAGTACTCACAGTAACTCTTTAATCCTTATCTCCTATTCGTAAATCTCACTGATTATTTTGGTAGCAATTAAAATCTATGTGTGAATTGTTATGTTGACTGGTGATTACTTTTGTCCTTTTATAGGCTTCATATCAGTTGTTGGTTCCTTCAGCCTTCATAACAGATGCGAGAATGTCAGTTTATGGAGGTAGTTTCACGTGTCTCTCATGTGAGTCATTTAAAAATCTTCCCTGTACATTGTGTTTTTGCCAAGACTGTTGTACTCCTCATTCTTGCTTGGACTCTGCGTTTTATTGTAAAGTCCCTTACGTCATTGGCTTATACTCTGTGTTTTGTCATGTGATTTCCGTTATTCTTGTGGATTTAACAAATGGACTCCACTGACTTCTCTCATCTGTCAATGTAAGAGCTTTCTCGACACCACACTGCATACACCCACAAAAATCCCTAAATCTCAAATGTCAGCCTTAAACCTTATAACTTAAATCTGCTAGTTTGCACCAAATGTTGGTGGAGAACTGTGAATTTCTTCACATTTATCCCTCCTTCTCCACTAATTTTTGACGTTAACTCTAGTTTGTGAGTGATTTCTAAGAGCAACCCTTGAAAAATTAGCTTGCGTGATAATGAGTGTTTCTTCTTCTTCGAGGGTTGTTGGTTTCAAAGGATTTCACAGATCTGCAAGTACTCTCTACAAAACTTGAACTTTCTTGTTGTGATGATTTTTGTACCGAAATCTGATGGGTTTGTGTTGCTATCGATTTTCTGTAGTGTGAGTAACCCTTGTGAGACTTTGTCTCGCACGAAGTGGAGTCTCACGTCTATGTGTTTGGACCTCTCATGCAAGACAGGATCTTTGCTTAGGTAAAGAGCACTTTGACTATCTGTATATACTGTTGGTTTTGCTAGGTTAACTTATATTTCATCTAAAATCCCTATCAACCATGTTATCTCTTTTACTCCCTCTGTGATTGCGTAGTATTCTGCCTCTGTGCTTGATAATGACACTATTGATTGTTGCTGTGATTTCCAACTTATTGTGTTTCCTGCTAAAGTGAAGTAGTATGCTGAAATTGATTTTCTATTGTCTTTGTTTGCTGCATAATCTGCATCCACAAATCCTTGTATGCATATATTGTTAGAATTAGCTAATTTAGCTTTAAAGAAACACAAACCGTAGTTTATAATGCCAGCAAGGTATCTGAGGACATTCTTCAGTCCTTGCCAGTGCTCAAGTCCTAGATTAGCCATGAACTTGCTTAGGATACTAATTGAGTAGGCTAGATCTGGTCTTATGCACAATATTATGTACATGATACTGCCTACTTTGACATTATAGGGATAGTTTGTCATAGCTCTCTTCTCTTCCTCTGTTTGAGGACAATTACTAGCAACCATTTTCAGATGTGAGCCTATAGGGATAGGACTTAGTTTTGCCTGTTCTATATTGAACTATGCAAGAACCTTTTTTAATATAATTCTTCTGACTTAACCATAGCTTCCTATCCCTCCTCTTCCTTATGATACGCATTCCTACGATTTTCTGAGCTTCTCCCATATCCTTCACTTCAAAATGATCATATAGGGCATTTTTCACTTTCACTATACTACTGAGGTTCTTTCCAGTAATAATCAAGTCATCTACATGCATTAACATGTATACAGCTTCAGTTTCTCCTAGGTCCTTGTAGTATAGGCAGTAGTTATAGGCACTCCTAGTGAAGTTCATGTCAATTGCTACTTCATTGAACTTCTTGTTCCATTGTCTAAGTGCTTGCTTCAGCCCATATAGGGATTTCTGAAGTAAGCATACATGATTGGGCTTTTCTTTATCTACAAAACCCTCAGGTTGCTTCATGTAGATAGTTTCCTCAAGCTTTCCATATAGGAAAGCTATCTTTACATCCATTTGATGGATTTCCCAATCATATATTGCAGCTAGCACTACGATGAGTCTGATTGTCTTGAACTTGACTACTGGTGAGGAGATTTCCTTGTAGTCAACTCCCTCCTTCTGCCTGTATCCCTTGGCCACTAGCCTAGCCCTGTATATTTTAGGTTCAGCCTCTATAGCTCCCTCTTTTAGCTTGAACAACCATTTTTTTTCAATCATCTATGCTTTGGGAGGTTTAGGCACAAAAACCCAGGTCTTATTCTTCATTAGGGAGGTGTATTCACTCTTACAGGCCAATTTCCATTTTTTAGCGTCATTTCTGCTCATTGCTTCTTCATAGGTTTCAGGTGCCCTATATTCTATAGATTTAACCACAAGACATGCGAATTCAACCAAGTTTGAGGTAGTATATCTCCTATTAGGAATTCTCTATCTTGGTTGCCTATCTTTAGTGAGTTGATAATCTTGTAGATCTCCTTGAGGTTCATCTATAGTTGTATGTGGGGCTCCCTCCTAACTCTCACCTTCAGTTTCTTCTGTCCCTTATTCATGATGTGTAGATCCTTGTATAGGTTCCACATCAAGAGATTGGGTATTACCTCCTCCTTCTATTTCTAGAGGTATATAGAAGGGGACTGAGCTACTTAGTAATCCAAGTTACTCCTGAACTTCCTTTTGGAGCTCTGATCTTGAGGAGTTTCTGTTTAGCAAAGGAAATTCATCTTCCTTGAATATTACGTCTCTACTTATAGTAGTTTTGAAGCCTCCCTTTTGAAGTAGTAAAATCTTGTAACCTTTGACTCCTTCTGGATAACCTAGGAATACTCCCTTTACTGCTCTAGGTTCCAGCTTTCCTTCCTTCTGATTTGCATAAGCAGCACATCCAAAAGTCCTTACATGAGTCAGGTTTGGTTTCTTACTATTCCACAGTTCTTGTAGAGTCTTGCAGTCATTAGCAGCTGTGGGGAGCCTATTAACTAGGTAGGCTGTTGTCCTAATTGCTTCTCCCCAAAGAGTGTGAGCAACCCGAAGAGAGTAACATATAGCTTGTCTATTTTAGGAGAGTCTTATTGAGTCTCTCAGCAACTCCATTCTGCTGAGGTGTAGATCTCATTATTTTGCGCCTTAGGATTCCTTTCTTGCTGCAATAATCTTCAAATTCTTTATTGCAGTATTCTAATCCATTGTCAGTCCTTAGGCATCTTAACTTCTTCCCAGTCTGATTTTCCATAAGTGTATGCCATCTTATGAAATTCTTTAGTGCTTCATCCTTTCTCTTCATTGGATATACCCAATACTTTCTAGATCTGTCATCAATAATGGACATGAAGTATAAGTTCCCTCCTACTGTAGGTACTTGAGCAGGCCTCTAGAGATCACTATGGGCATATTCAATGATTTCTGTGGCTCTCTGAGCTCCCTTTTGAAAACTGGATCTTTGATGCTTTCCTAGCACACAGGATTCACAGAAATCCAACTTCTTTAGGTTTTGTTTAGGGATCAATCCTTGTTTAGGGAGATGGAACAAGTTTTTGTTCCCTGCATGACCTAACCTTGCATGCCATTGCTTGGTTGGTTCATAATTTTCATTCTCTGAAACTTGATTGACTTCTGTTGAGCCTATAATATAATATAACCCACCCTTTTCTACTCCTATAATAATGACTCTACCATCCCTTAGGATTTCTCTGAGTCCATCTTTTGATTTGATTTGAAATCCTTGTTTATCAAATAAGCTTTCAAACATCATATTTCTCCTTATTCCAGGCATAAATCTGACATTACTGAGGATCCTTCTCTTTCGATCAAACATGTTGATGGAAACACTTCCAATCCGCTCTATCCTTTGCTACCTAGAATTTGCCATTTTAACCTTGGCAGTGACTGGTTCAAATGCAGTGAACCAGTCTCTATGTGGTGTCACATGCATTGTGTAGCTTGAGCCAAAAATCCATTCTCTACTCAGGTCTTTACTGTCCTCAGTTATAGCCAGAATCTCATCACCACTTGAGTCTTCTGATTTTTCTACATTTCCTGCATCTCCACTTTTTACAGCTTTGTCCCTTTTCTTCTTTCTGCAGTCCCTTACAAAATGTCCCTCCTCATCATAGTAATAGCACTTCTTTCCTTTTCCCTTTTTCTTCTTTTCTTCACCTTCCTTGGTGTGCTTATCCTTCCCACTTCCCTTCTGCCACTTTCCTTTCTTACTATTTTTCTTATGAGATTTTTTTTCATGTTTATTTTCATGATTGTTTTATACAAACATCACTTCTGCCTCTTTCATGAATGGATTAACTTCCACTATCTCTTCCATTAGTGAGTCTAATACTCTCTTGACAGTAAGGGATTCTCCACTAGCGTGCTTAATCACCTTCTTGAATGCATTGAATTCAGAAGGTAAAGCCTTTAGAATCACTACAACTTGATGCTCCTAAGATATTTTTTCATCTATAGCTTCTAAGTTTTTAAACTAGCTTAAAGAAATACTCTAAGTTGTCATCTAAGGAGATAGAGGTATTCATCTTGTAGTTAGCAAGATTGTGGAGGAGTGTCATCTTGTTAGGTTGACACTTCTTTGTATAAAGCTCATCAAGTTTGATCCATAGCTTCTGTGCAGTGTTACAATGCTGCACTTTTCTTATCACTGTTGGTGATAAGTGAAGCATTAACTTGCAATGTTCAAGTCTTTGCATATTGAGTTTCTTTACTGGATTAGTCTCAAGATTGTACTAATCTTCAATAGCCCCATAGAAATCATAGGACTCAAAAAGAGCTTGCATCTGGAGTTTCCAGATGGTGAAGTCTTCTTTTCCAGTAAATACATCCATTTCTTTTCCTACCATCTTATATGTAGTTTAAAGAAACACAATAGGGAATTTACTTACAGAAAATCTTGATCAATCTTGATGCTTTGAGTAGCCAAGAAATGCCTAGGAGGTTTTGGATAGCTCTGATACCACTTCTGTTAAGTTACTTTTGTTGTACTATTATCTTTTCAACTAAAGTTTGATCAAGGAAGATTAGTTTGCAGGAAGTAAAAAATATAGAAATTGAAAGAACATAGAGTTTTACTTGGTTCGATATCTTAATGCTACCTACGTCCAAAGATCAAAGTCACGTAGCTGATTTTACTAAGATCTTGAAAAGAAAATACAAGTTACAAGAGGATGAGTGTTTTGAAAAACACTTGCAAGAGTTCCCTATGAACTCACTAGTACTCTTTTGCAAGTACTCACAACAACTCTTTAGCTCCTTATCTCCTATTCGTAAATCTCATTGATTACTTTGGTAGCAATGAAAATCTTTGTGAGAATTGTTGTGTTGACTGGTGATTGCTTTTGTCCTTTTATAGGCTTCATATCAGTTGTTGGTTCCTTCAGCCTTCATAACAGATGTGAGAATGTCAGTTCATGGAGGTAGTTTCACGTGTCTCTTATGTGAGTCATTTAAAAATCTTCCTTGAACGTTGCATTTTTTCCAAGACTGTTGTACTCCTCATTCTTGCTTGTACTCTGCATTTTATTGTAAAATCCCTTGCGTCATTAGCTTATACTCTGCGTTTTATCATGTGATTTCCGTTATTCTTGTAGATTTAACAAATGGACTCCACTGACTTCTCTCATCTGTCAGTGTAAGAGCTTTCTTGACACCATACTGCACACACCCACAAAAATCCCTAAATCCCAAATGTCAACCCTAAACCTTGTAACTTAAATCTGCTGGTTTGCGTCAAATGTTGGTGGAGAACTGTGAGTTTCTTCACAATAACATTATAGTCTGAGTCAAGATCATTTAATGTATGGTGAATAAGATCTTATGTTGTAGCAGGAGCTTCAGCCAATATGAGTTAATCTGCGACACTAATATACTCATCCATCTTCATTAAGTTTTTATGTGTTTTGATGAAGCTCCAACTTAAGCACCATAACATGTAATTTCATTGACGCATAGGTGAGATCACGAGCACCAACCCAAAGATCACGAGTTGTGTGGCAATGTAGTAGTTGAGTTCTAATTTCTTGGGTCATTATATTGCGTAACAAGCCAACTAGAAGTCGGTATATCTTATACAATTCTTCAAAGAGTGGATTTGGAGTCATTTATGCTCCTTCAGAGATGTATCAAGAGGGTGTCAAAGCTGAGCCATTGATATGTGACTCAAGGAGGTTTCCTTCGATAAGTGGTATGACAACTGATTCCCACACGAGATAGTTTCCACTATCCAGCCTGATATAGATTGTTTGGTTGGAAGAATTAAATAGAGAATATGTTTTGGAGGTGTGGGTAGTCGGGATAGAAGTAGTAGAAGATGTGGAAGACGCTATTAAAGAGGAAGCCATTTGAAGAATGAAATGCTCTGATACCAAGTTAGAAAAGCTACATAATTAGTGGAATGATAGGCACACTGAAGAGTGTGCTCACACCTTTCATATATATTAGTTGTGAAAAACGTAATTCGTTTCATGACAGAGAGGGAGAGTAACTTAGCCATATATGTGTATTGTAATGATACAGTACGTACAGAAAGAATATTACAAAGTAAAGGAATTAATTTTGTGTTCTAACAGTGTTTGGCTCTAATTAAGAAGTGTGGCCCCACGTGCCTAAATGGAGATGTTCTGCCAATTTCTTGGTCACTTCCAAAAGAAAAACAATCGAGTCTTGAACTCAGCTTGTTCAAAATAAGGGTAGCCTAGGTGATTGAGCTCGACTATCAAATTTTTTTAACATCCCTTATATGTTGATAACCATTAAACAACCTAATATGCATTATTTGGCATCAAATGAAAACCTCAATATATGATAAGAATGTTGATTGAAAAAAAAAAAAAGAAGGAGAAAGACTTTTTTTTAAATAGTAAATTTCATATATTACACAACTATCTTATGTCACAGATACATGACAAACATATTAATTTAACACGATTCCTTATGTTATCTAATTTAATGTCAAGTTATTTTTACTATAAATTAATAATTGGAATATTTTAATAACATTTTTAAGTTCGAGATAATATTATAAAATTGAATAAAATTTGAGATTTTTTTTACAATTAACTATAATAAAATAGCTCATTTAAAAAACTGATGATTTCCATTTTTTGTCTCTCAATATAGGTATAACATGTCAGTCAAGCATTTTATCAAACAAATCTTGATTAAAATGGATGCCTCTTCTAAGTTAGGCAACAATGTATGCAAACTCTTCTAACTAGCTAGGCTTTTTAATAGCTTTTTGTTTTTTGGTGGAAGCATATCTTTTTGTGACAAATGAGGACAAACTAATGTGTCAGCCTCATTGAAACTATTTGATCGCTTAGTGTTTGTGTTCCTAGGTTGTTTTAATGTAATGTGGTCTATTAGTTTAAGTGAAGAGAAAACAACAAGAAATTTACTTGTCTAAAACATGTAAAGATATATCAGAATTATGTTATGCATGATTGTCAAAAAGAAATAATTGCTCATAAAATATAACCTATTTGTCAACAAAACAAAAAAGAGCTTTCCTATCTTCTATCTTTTATCCACAGTAATGATGATGTATTAAAAAAATATTTTTGCACATTGGCCGACAAAGGTTTAGGTGAGACATCCTAATATCTTATTAAGTCTTTGTATACGACTACATTGGAGAAATGATTTTACTCTAATATTACATTTGGTTAAGAAGAGAAAAAGATGAAACAAAAGACACGTGCTAGCAATATCATTTAAACGAAACTGGGTAGACATAAAGCTTTCGTCAAGAAGTTAATCATATTCTCCAAGCTTTACGGGACGTTTGGTTCGACGGAATAGTTATTCTATTCCTAACATATTCGTACATATTTATTAAACTTGCATTTGGTTATCATCAAATATAGAATAAGTATTCTTCAAAAATTGCTATTCTATAATTTCGAGAAATAGGTAAAACGGACCACTACCTATCTTTACGTATTCCATGAATAACCATTCTTGTCGGGGACAACTTTACCCTTCTCACTTTTAAACCTTTGTCAAGCTCTCTCTCTCTCTCACTCATCCTCCTCCATGGCCACTGTACTCTCTCATCTATCTTCATCCTTCACTAAACCCCACCATTCCGGGAGTGTCACTGATAGCGCTACCAAAGGGCGAGAGAAGAGTGATCATTGAAGACCAAGAGACCATACTGCTGTTGTGGTATAAAGATGATGTTTTTGCTGTTGAGAATAGGTCTCCCGCTGAAGGTGCCTACACTGAGGGCCTCGTCGACGCCAAGCTCACTCAGGTTTGGTCTTGGTTTTCATTGTTATATCTTTGATTTCTGTAAAAGAGAAAGGAAAACATAGGGAAGAACAAAATGAGATGCCTTTAGGAACTATTACTTGTGTACTTCACTTTCTTCTAAACTGATTTAAGTTTTAAAGAGTAAACAACATTAGTCAAGATACCCACTTCTATGTAATTGCTTAAAGATGGTAGCTTGATGTAGTTGAGTTTTTTTTCCTGTTTACTATACCTCTGCTTGGTATCTTTAAAATTATTTCTTAGATTTCCCATACCCTTTTCATAGATCTACTCTATTATTTGGTCAGGCTTAAGACTCTCCTTGGCTAATCACGAATTTGTTTCCCTTCAGAAGCCTTGTTCTTTTTTTGTTCCAAGGCATGACCAACTAGAGATAGTGAAATACCTTCTTTTTATAGGATGGCTGTATAGTTTTCCCAACAACTGATAGCACATTTGATATGCGAGCTGGAGCTATCAAAGCATGGTACCTGAGAGCCCTCACACCTTCTCTAAGGACACTTTATGTTTATCCTGTGAAATATGATCAAGAGAACATTTACATTGGCATGAGAGGAACTGCAAAATCTGATGCATTAGTAAAGATTGTATTTAGTGGAAAGGCTCAGCCTGGTGTAACTGCAAGTGATGTCAACGTTGATGAGATAATACTTTGACTTGTTTACTCCAAAAAACAAACAAGATTTGTTTGTTCTTCAAACCCCCCTATGTTGAATTGACATGTTTAATCCGTTATTGTATTTTAGGTAAAAATGATGGCGGATAAGAACCTAGATGGATTCAGTTTCACTGGAAAGAATGAGTTGATAAATGGGAAGGCAACAGTAATTGGCTTCTTATTGTTGTTAGATTTTTAACTCTTAACTGGTAAAGGTCTCCTCAAGGGAACATGCTTCTTGGACTTCATATATGCTATTTCCAATTCTTTGAAGTGAATGTTGTGAATTTGTCTTTCGAAGGTGAGAAGAATCATATTTCGGGGAAGAAATTTTTCTGTGGTGATGACCAACTTGGTTTGTGATGTCCTCTTGCCTTGGTTTCTTCATCTGCTTCTGTATATTATCCCGAAAATGTACCATGTTGAGCGGTGAACCATATCTACTTTTTCTTTCTTCATATACTTTTCATCATTTGGATATCAACATATAAATACCGTTTCTTCAAGTTGAAGAGCATTGCTTAATTGTAACTTAGCAACCAACCATTAGCTCATTCTGTCCAGTTATTCAGTTTCTTTCTGCACAGTAGACTGTAATCAATAGTGTCATGTTATCTGAGATTTACCAATTCTGCTGTTCTCCGCAAACTTTCTAGTTTTAATATTTGTGCGTTTGAGTTCCAGATTTTGCTACATTTTAAGAAAAATTAGAATTTATTGTGATAAAACAGGATGAAAGAAGAATAGAACAGTGTCATGTCTAGCATTTTCATACCAAGCCAGGTCCAAGTTTCTATTCTTTATAAAGACTCCTACACTCTTGCTTTATAGTATGCAATAACAGAACTACTCGAAGTCACTTTGGTCGACTGAAAAGTGCTTCTTAACTGAAGTTGAAAGCTTAACATCTGGCTCATGCATCTTCTCGTTGTAACTACTAAAGAAGTTCAAACTGGTGTTAAAATCTTATTTAGATTGCAATTAAGTACTAATTCTTTTTTTGAAGGTTCCGAAAGTGTACTATTATAAAATTTACTTAATTGAAAGATTAAAAAAAGGATTTAGATGAATATCCAAGTGCTCAAAAAGAAAAAAAACTTTAGGAATCAAACTAATTTATAAAATAAGAATAAAAATAATTGGTCAAGTTAATAAAAATAAGAATAATAATAATTAGAAAATTTATAATTAATAATAATAATAATAATAATAATAATAATAATAATAATAATAATAATAATAATAATAATAATTTGGTCTTTTTGTTAGTTATTCCTTTATTATTCCAACTTTATATTTTCAAACCAAATATTGACATAGAAATTTTTTATCTATTCCATTCCTTGAATCAAACAAAGTAATATTCATTCTATTCTATTCATCATCTTTTTTATTCTTAGGAATAATTATTATATTTATTATCTATTCCATTCCTTGAACCAAACAGGCCATTAGTCTTATATTGAATTTATGAATTATGAAATAATTATTTTGTGTCAATGATCAATCGTAGTTCCAAGGGTGAAGTCAACCGTAAATCAAGGTTCTTTTTATTAAAAACTCGCATTTTATTATTCCCTTTTTTATTGCAAAATTGATCAACCCCTCTTTTATTAATTATTTTCTTCCATAACAATTGGCAAACGAGAATTCCTCGTGGCATCGACTCTTACTTTCCACTATTAAATTTGTTTTCAATTGTAGGAATTTAGGAATTAAATTGGGATACATTCAATAGTTCCATTATAGATCTTTTAGTTTCCATATCGGATAGAGAATCGAAAATTTTAAATGTAGGAGAATCTTGATATGATATTTGTGCATAATATCCCCTTTCAATCAAAGATTCTCTCTGTTTTAGGGTTAGGTGAAGATCTTTTTGAAGATATTTTCAGGCTTCCTCTTCTAATTGGATTCTCTTTGGTTCTTGAACTTCCCAAAACAATTAATCTATGTTTGAGAACTTGATTAATGGTCGTGTACCCATTTTATAGAATGTTGGGAGAAATATTACACCATATATTTTGTTTGCTCAACTAAAGATATGTGGAGGGCAATTGAGGATAGAATAAAAAGAAATCCAACCCACAAGTAAAAAATCACAAAATATGAATTTCTGAATGGCAGAACCAGAATTTGTAGGATGAACATGTTAGGAGTGAATAACGGACATGATGAACAGACATGGCTAAGTGGACTGGAAGTTAGGAAGTTATAAAAGAGATGCTTGAAGATGAAGTTAAGAGAATAGTGGCAAGAAGTTAGCTGGGACATAGGAGATGGGGGAAATTTTCTTGAAATTGAGTAGGCTGTATAAATTCACCAATACCATGACATAAGAGGTGACTATGTATAAACTCAAGAAAAGATGACCTCAAATATAATCAAAATACCTTGTTATTATTTTTTAGTTTTTTTTATATCGTGTACTCATTTTCAATATCTAAAATTCCCTAATAAACTTATAATTTCCCTTTTTAAATCAAATCAGTTCTTACTTCATCATATTTTAGCATCTTTGTAGCTTACAATTTTGTCTTTTAAGTTTTTTGAAGTCTACTTATATCATAGATAAGAATTCACTAGGAGAATCCCTCCATGGCATGCCCTAATTGCAAATTACGTCCAACAATTTGGCTTGCATAAATTCCAAAATGACACCAAAAAATGTGTAATTACCTTCTAAATGCATATTAATATAAATTAATATCACATACTGAGAGCAAATCGATACTATCAAAGTCATAATAGGTTGCCAGTCGATTGTTAAGCCTAACTCACATAACTCATCATTGATTAAGGTAAATTTAATTTGTACATTTTCATATTAATTACTATATTTCAAAAAAATATTTTCATTAATTTAAATATTTAATAATCTAATTTTATAAATAAACTTAATTTTCTAAAAATAATTTAAATAATATCAATTCACAATTAAAATAATGTTTCTTAATGACTTCTTCATATTCATTAATTATTTGTAACAATATAGCATATAGTAACCAAAAAATATAACAAATAGAAAATTATAAATATTATTATGCAATCTTTAAAAATTGCCAAAGATGATAATATGCAATGTACAATTAACCTCAACTAATGAATTCCTACATGCCTAAATTTAAATTCAATTAATTTTCTCTAGACAAGGGATTTGTATAATTCCATATATGCTTGGATAATACGTCTTAGATACTAGAATGGCACATGCTATATTATACTCATAACTAATTGAACCTATCAATAAGATTGATATATAATCTAATTTAGTATCGACTAACAGGCATCAACTAACCATCTGCTATGATTTTTCCCTTTTTTTAGATCTTTCATCTTGTTCTTCGTCTTCTTCCTCTTCTTCTTCTAATTCTGACATGGTTGGGGATTGAAACAAAAGTAAAGATGTGTGATTTATTAGAGATGTGGTGGTTGGGAAGAGATTTATAGAGTTGTGATCAGTTGACTTTGATTCACGTCATAGGACATTTCCAGTCTGTTATATGTTTTATCCCCAAAATATCTTCTTGGTTTTTGTCTTGATGGTTTTCTAGTAATCAATGTTTATTTTTCATGACAAAACTAAACTTATGGGGCCAATTTTATCAAAAGCGAGAGAAACATGTTGTGATTTCTCTTTCTGCGTCTTTGCATCTCTCCTACATCTGTACCATCTCCAAAGTTAGTATCTTTATGGTGATTGCTGCTTCAGAATCAGTTGTGGAGATCAAAGTTCAAAGCTTCAATCTTTTCTTGTTTTATTAGGTTTTATTAATATTATTGGTATGGTTTGTTAATTGTTACAACCTTTTTGTTCACTCACAACCTACAAGAGGTGTAGCTTCAGGTCCCCTAGATTCCCAGTGTTCACAAGCGTGGTCTGTACAATAATCGGTTTGATTTTTTGGTCATCGACGAACGAAGATAGAAGACAAGGGGAAGGAGTATGGCTCATATATCAGATCTAAAAAGCTAGGATGGTTTGTGAGAGAAATTGAGTCAACTGAAAGTTGACATGGAACAATTGTTTTTCTACATAGGGCTCTAACACAATCTTACAGCTACCGGGTTGTCATGTCTCAGTGACGAATAAGTCAAAAAGCCTGTGGCACATGCTTAGTGGGACACGAGCTTCTTCGCTGGTTTAGGTCGTAATAAGCCTGTTGTAGATTTCCTTACCCTCTTTGTTAAGGTTTTTGTTTTATACTTTTATTACCCTCTTTGAGAAGAAGAGTGCAGGCTTGTCAGCAGTGGTGTTGCAGTGCTCTGAAAAGCCAAAGTAGAGTTGCTCTCAACAAAGGGCTAGCGGTACAGAAAAATAGCTAGAGATGGAAATACAAGAAGACAAGCTAAAGACGTAACAATAAAGAAGTGAGCTTCATAAGAGATTCGTCGAAGCATGATCCAGTACGGTGGATATTAAAGTGGCTATCAAGTATTGTTTTCTATATCCTTTTTTAACAACTTCGTTGATGATGGGTAGGGCAAGCTGTAACTCTTCGATAGTCAAAGGGGATTCAGCATTCTCAAGTATCTAAGTGTATTACTTCTACCTTGTCACTTATCTAAGTTTTCGGTGTATAGTGTGTGTGTATATTAACAGTCGTCATCGCCATGTGTCGCTCTTGTAAGTCAGTGGAGGTAAGGGTTAGTTATTCAAGTCATCCTTGGTAGTTACATTTATTAGTTATGTATGCTAGTGTGATTCTATGTTTTTAGTATATATTATTGTTAGTTATGCATAGTGAAAGTCCTGTGGGTCGAATACGCTCTACACTCGTCCGTTTTCTTGTAAACCATGAACGTTACCCAGGATGATACGTAACGGGTGGAGCTCTCTTCTCCTCAACCAAGCATAATATGCTTGTTGGAGACGATGATGCATGGTTATTGCATTGTAATAGATAAAAGTAAACTCGCTAAAACATCACTCATCTATTGAAAAGTTTACTGCCTTAAGCATTTTATTAGTATTTTGTATTTGTATCTTTATTATTTGTGATTTATTACTCTTACTTTCTTTTACTTATTTATTTTGTTAACCTGCATCACTATTTTTCTGTCACAACTGCATGTGGAATTACTAGAAATAACCTCTCTACTATGTAGGGGTAAGGCTATATACTATTAGACCTCCCCAGACCTTGCTTCAATACGAAACTTTAGATTGGGTGTGATGATGATGATGATGATGACCCTCTTAAAGGTTGTCTAGAATTGACAAAGACAATAATATGCAATGTATAACTAACCTCAACTAATAAGTTCATAAATTCCTAAATTTGAATTCAATTAATTTTCTCCAAACAAGAGATTCGTACAAGTCTAGATATGCTAGGATTTTAGCATCTCACTCCCGTGAGACCCAAACTCGACATCGATGGGTGATGTTTGAGCTTGTGCCTCACAAGGGTGGCGTGCTAGAACACTTAATCATTCAAAAACTAGGTATAAACTTTTTTTGAAACCATAATTAAACATATTATACGGAAATCAGTCATCACATAGGGCCCACTTTCATTCATAAACGTTTTCAATCACATAATACAGTCATCAGAAATTTCAATAGCCATTTGGGGCCCTTTCACAAATGCAAAGCACTTTAGTCATTTCGGAATACAAATTTTATAAATAAAATTGTGGAATAAACAATTCAATATAAAATGAAGAAATGCAATGCAGACGCAAACTGATCCCAACCTCTATCCTTCACTTGTATGCTGTAGGTATACTCCCG
>JAOQMP010000004.1:26689527-26702870 GCA_027563575.1 Erythroxylum pedicellare
CATTAAATGGAGTAATGATCTTACCATTAAATGGTTTAATGGTTGTCTTTTAATGATGGCATTTAATGTAACCTTTTTAGCATTTATTTGATTAAAGATGAAAGAGGTGTATTTGATGGATGATCTTCCTTCTTTCATCACTAAAACCAAAATTGGCATGTCATTTTAGGTTATTGGTCTTTTTATATAGCCATCTTAAAACAAATGAGAAGAGTCTCATTTAATAGCTTCTTTATGTTTGATTAAAGAAAAGTGTGATGCATTGGATGCCCCTCTCTTCTTTCTTTTCATGCATAACCAAAATTGACAAGGTGAAAGAGAGGTGCTCTTGCATTTTTGGACTCTCTCTCTTTGCTTACATATGTTAGCCAAATTTTGTATGAGAAGTGTCTCATATTTGGCTTCTTTCTTCTAAAAAAAATCTTCTCCAAAGTTTTCTTCCTTTCCCACCAAAGGATCTTGTTAATCAAGTTGGCCAAAAATAATAAGTGGTGGATCGGATTGGCCAAGGATATAATATCGAGAAAAGGAAACAATAACAAAAAGAAGAGGATACATCACCTTCGAGAGGATATATTGTCAAGGATAGAATAGCACAACGAGGAGTTAAAGCTGTAGTGAAGGAGTCAGTATTATGATCTCCATCTTGTTCTTATGATAATTATTTTCCTTATACCGTACCATGTATAGATTGACATGTTGATTTGGTTATCTTGCTTCCACTTTTTTATAATTTCTAAAAAAGTTTTGAAATCTACTGTTTAACCAAATCTTACATGTTTTCTTTTCCAATCCAACAAGTTTTTAACAAAATCTTGAAGAGAATTGTTGAGAGAACTAAACATTTTAAGTTTCACTCTAAGTGCAAAAGAATGGACATCACTAACATTATCTTTTCTGATGATCTAATAATCTTATCAAGGGTTGATATAATTTCAATAATAGTTATAATGAAGGCCATTAAGATGTTCACTAGGTTGTTTGGACTTTATCGAAATATTGACAGCCATGTTTTCTACATTTCTAGGAGTGCATTTATTCAGGAGCATATGATAAAAGATATTACTAGATTCAGGAGTCTACCTTTTCCTTTCATTTATCTTGGAATCCCTGTTGTTTCCATAAGATTAAATTATGGAAGCTTCAAACCATTAGTGGATAAAATACAAGAAAAAATATCTAGATAGAGTATGAAAACAGTTTCACTAACTGCTAGAGTTCCTTTAATCCTAGCTATCTTGAACTTAATTAATATAAATTAGGCTACACATCTGACTATTCATAAAGCTATAGACAAGACAATTGACAAAATGCTCAAAAGATTCCTATAGTCTAGATCTAATAATGGTGAATTTAGAGCTACTATCAGGTGGTCTGATATGTGCAATCCAATAAGTTATAAAGGCTTAAACATAATTTCCTTAAGTATATTGAATGCATGCATGCTTATCAAGAGATTATAGAGGTTAATTGATGATCAAAAATCTCTATGGTGTAAATAGGTACACAAATATTACATAAAAGGTAAAAAAACATATCAGAAATTGATTTTTTTTAATAATGAACACTTCATCTAATCTAAAGGAAATTCTCAAGCTTAGAAGCACAATCATACCTCACATTAACAAGAAACTTGGTAAAGGACTCAAAAAAAAGTTTTTGGCATGATAATTAGATTGTAAGGGGACCTCTAGTGAATGTATGAGATCTACAAGCTTCAACGTAATATCATGCCTCCTAAAATTGTTAAGAGATTAAACTGTTAGATTAATTCATATGACTTATTTCATTTAAGAATTTATGAGGTGCATTTCATTTGCATGCATAATATTCGTATACACATATGAATCATGATTTAGAAAACATTGTAAGATAGTATATGCACTCAATTGACATACGTCAGGGTATGGAACAAAGATGAATTTGATATGAATGTGAATTCCCAATGTTTTGCATTTTGATTTACCAATAACACGAATTGACGGATTATAATTAGTGAATTGGAATTTATTGTTACAATTGAGTAATTGATGAGGTGATATGTGCATCTAGTCTAAGAAAAATCTTGAAGAGCAAGACAAATTGATAGATAGGAATTTAGGTTAATTAGGCCTATAAAATGGTGACATGTGGTAGTGGGAATAAGTGACTAATGACTCAAATAAATGGATGAAAAATGGCTTGATTATAATTAAGGCAAGTGGGCCTTTAAGTTTGTGAAAAATGACACTTTAGACTTGTGACATGTGGAGCTTTAGAATGGTAATATATGTACCTTTACAAATGATGACATATGTAGCCTTATAATTGGTGACAAGCATAGCCTTATAAGTAGTGACATATATAAGCTTAAACGAGTGACATGTGGAGCTTAAACTAAGTGACAGATGGACCAATAGAATAGTGATATGTGGACTAATAGAAGGATAAAATATTTACCCACAGAAGGGTGACACATGGACCAATAGAATAGTGATATATGAACCAATAGAAGGATAATGTATGTACCCATAAAAGGGTGACAAATGGACCAAGGGAATGGTAACACATGGATTAGTTTGACCTTCTTGATAGAAAATGGATGAAAAAGGCAATAAAAGTGAGAGTGGTGGTCAGCCATAAGATTGGAAGAGAGAGAAAAACAAAAATGAGAAGAGAAGGAAAGAAAAAAGGGAAGAGGAGAGGAGAAGGAAAGAAGTTATCAAGGTATGTTGAAATTCTGGTTTCAATTTCATGTTTCTCGTTAGATTTGTTTTTCATGTCCTTAAAGCACAAATTTGAAGAAACTCAAAAAGTGAAACTCTTGACCTCAGTGAAAGTAGGTTGACAAAATAGTTACTAGAGCTCGATTTATGCTTGTTTCCCTAATACTACCTATGATAGACCCTTGTGTAGGAACCTTGTATTATTTCCTGATTTTTGAGAACCTTAGGGTCCGAGATGGTGAAAGTATAAAACATGAAAAATGATTATTGATATTTTATTAATGCTTCTGTGAAATAATTTTGTTAGGAGATGTCTTAATAATGATTTATTGAGGGTTGAGTATTAGTTACCAATCTGTCTCTTACCAGAAATAGGATATAATTTGGATGGAGATTATATTTTAAAGGGAGATGTTTGTGTAATTTTTGGATATATTAAGATTAATGGAAGTTTAGTTTCATAGGGCATAATAATCATGCACTACAAGAAAATAACACAACTCGTGATGTTTTATTGATAAAACGTTGCTGAATGTAAAGACTTTTAGGCTTTTTTTATGCTCTCAGCTCTCCGGTTGAGTCAGTTGTGGGATCAGTGAAGAGCAGCAATGACGATAACAACGACGATGACTTCTTCTCTGGGCTGTCTCGCTGCCTCACTTAGCAACTTGCTGTCAAACCTAAGGTACTGCCTTTTCTCTCTACCTTTTTTCTATTGATCCTTTGTTGAGTAATGAGGGTAGTGTAAAAATTTTTATATTAGAAGTCGAAGTGGGTCATGGTTGGTTCACCCAAGTCGACATTACGTGGAATCAGGAGCTGGTCAGTTTCTAGTAATGGTAGTCTAAAGGATGGCATCTCACCGTTTACGACACCATTTAAGTTGAACACCGACCCATATGATCTTATCTACAAAATCGTCGATCAGGTAGCTAGGCTGAAGATGAGCAATGAAGGTCAAATGTTTTGACATATGTCAAGAATGACATGTTCTTTCATGCATTAATCTGATAAAATGCCACTTAAACAAGATGAAACTTGCTTAATTTCATGCATGCTCTATTCATTAGAAGCTTTATTAGGTCCTTTATTTCACAATATCGCAACTAAGATCAAGTACCAAGACCACAGTGTACGAGAGCAGGTGAAAGGAGGTTTCCAAGATTAGCAGGTCCATTTACAAGAGCAGATCTAGAACAGAGCAAGACTTGTGGGCTATGAGAATGGTAAAGGAGTGAGATCATTTCTTCTTCCCCAATTAGCTTGCCGCCTCCACCTCAAGTTCAACTTAATCACAATAATTTTAGTACGAGATAAGTCATTATCAATAGACCTGGTGGTGGTGTTAAACACGAAAAGAGCACCAGTACTGGGGTGTTTGTACCTCGTAGATATGGCAATCCACCAGATCGCAAGAAGAAACAAGGTAAAGAATAGAGTTTCCAGCATTTGAATAGCTTGTTAGATCATTGTTTAGGAGTTGCATGCGACATGAAAATTAACGTTGGTTGTTGTTCCTACTAGGTTGTTCAATGGTTCTGTTACCAGCTAAGGTTGTTCAGGCTCTAAATATTGATTATGCTCAGTTCCATCCTCACCACACCAATGGGTTTGCCTCTAAATATGGTGAGCAAGTCCTCTTTGATCTTAAGCCTGCATTGTTATGTAGTTCCATTTATAATTGCGATCGTATAATCATAATTAACTTAATTTATAAAGAACTCAATGTAAATGTTATTTTGAATGCAAGAACTGAAGGTCTTCTGGCACAGCAGAGAAGAGGGTTACGAGTAGAAGTTATACTGAGACTACCTTAAGAATGGACTTATTGAACTCTTTTTTCTTAGTCAGATTGTTTTTCAAGATCATTGATCTCAGAGCTGTAGCAAATATGCGAGTAGGAATAAACTATATCCCAAAGGAGTTTCTTTTGGATCTAAGGTACTTCCCTTCAAACCATGGAAAATTAGTACCTTCATGTAATCTGAAATGATAAAACTGAAATTTAGGTTTGAGAAGCCCTATATGGTTTAAGAATTATATTGATATCAAGTTGATTGCATACAAAGTTTTACATGATGTAAATGATTATCAATCAAGTGGTATTTCATACACGAATTCCTTAAGTACCTGTAGATGTTTTACATTTTCCTTTTTAGTAAATAGTCAGTTACTTTCCTAATTCTTAATATCACATTAATTAATTCTTTCAATTATTTGAAATATGTATTTTTCTCAATTTTATTCATGCATTGTGTGTGGAACTCAGCATCTTTTACTGTCATGAGTTTATGTATATCAATACCAAGGACACGTAAGTTCATTATACCTTCTATTTACTAGTTTCTGATTAAGGTTGAATTTAGCATATGCTATACCTTTTATCCGTTGGTCAATTTTTGGTCAATTACTGAAGTTTAAATTAAAATTTCCTAAAATATTTTCTAGGCTTAGTTTTGGCAATTATGTTGTGCTTTCTAATTCTGATGCCACTCATCTTTTGGATTGTTAACAGGTTATACATCTTTTTGAAGTGATTTTGTTAAAAATTTTCATTCTTGCTTATAATGATGCAAACATTGCTATGTAACCATTGCCATGCAGTCATAAGAAGAAACGTGCAAAGCAAATAAAAAAAACTAATGTAAAGTGGAGACTCTTCGATCTTAAGAAGGTTGAACTTAAGAAGGTTGAACCTTTCCAACTATTTGCCGAAACTGGAGAATTGACATGCTGCTTGTACAAAGATAGAGTTAAACTTAGCAATGAAGCTTAAGTGTACTTTATGACATCCAAGATAATAAGGTAGAATTTGGGAATGGTGGTTGTGGCAATTGATAACGTTTTCTTAGCTGTAGTGACTGTATTCTTATACAATTATTATTATGGAATAAGGAATCAAAATGGATGTTGTGTTTAGATCTTTACTCCTAGTTTGTATAATTGTTTCAAAGTTAACTGTTTGGATGATGGAACCTTCTTGATTCAACATTTTGTTTGGTCTTACTACAATCACCATAACCTTATATCTCTGTAATCCAACAAAATTTAAGCAATAATTTAGTTATAAAAAATCAAAGGTTCGTTGTACTTTATGAAGTTGGAATTTAATTTTGATATACAAAAAAATTTGAAGAATTATTAAATAAATAAAATTCATAAATAATATTTAATAGTTATTAAACAATTAAGATTTTAAAAAAATTATATTTTAAAAAATTATTAGATAAAAATAATTTTCAAAAAATGAAAAAAATAACACTATCTGAGACGTTTTTGTATAAACATCACAAAAAGCATTCCGCGACATCTTAAAAATATCACGGAATATGACTTTTTGTGAAGTTTCCAAAAACGTCGCAAAATGTGACTATTCGTAATGTTTTAAAAAATGTCACTGAAAGGTTCATTTCAAAAAATGTCGCAGAAAGATCAATCTTTCAGTGACATTTTTTAAAACATCATGGAATGTCCATGTTTTCTGTGACGTTTTATGGGAAACGTTATAGAAACCTTTTGCCTACACCACATTCCGTGACGTTTTTTGTGATGTTTTTTAAAACTTCGCAAATTGTATTCTGTGACATTTTTTAAATGTCACAAATTGTGATGTTTTCTTATAGTGATGGCATTTGGATCTTTGTAGAGGGAGTTATGATTAAAAGAAGACAACTTGTTCATAAAGGAACATTAGGAAGAAAAGGATGTAAACATTGCACATAAGGTTAGGCTAGCTTAATGGTTAAGAAGACATTGAGCTGAATTAGTACTTGAATTATTGACCTATTAACATATGTTAGAATAACATTTATGATGATTGATTAGGGATGATTTTGGTTGTGGTGTTGGTGTTGAATGTGTGTTGGGAATTTAATGAATGGATTGGTTATGTTATGTTTTGATTTTGATGCTTGAAAGACCATAATTTGTAAACTACCAAATGAATGATTTGAATTGGAATTAGAGATGAATTGATGAGGAATTGAAACATCTTTAAGGTATATTTGAGATAAAATTGATGAACTATCTTGAAGGTGTCAAAATTTGAAAGAAAAGTGGAAGGAAAGTGAAGGTGAACTTTCGATTTACCTATCCCATGATCATAGGAATTGTATTGGTTCCTTTTCAAGATCATGGAAACGCTTGGCAGTGAGAAAGAATTGTGTTTTGTGTTCTGGTTGAATCATATAAGGATAAGGCACTATATGTAGTTGTATTTGGACTTGATTGAGGTTTAAAATGAACTTAGTTTAATGATGAATCAATTAGTTAAGTGTTTGATGAGTTTAGGTTATTAATTGATGTTATAATTTAAGGAATAGATTGTTTGATATCAATGCATATGAGTTTGGTAAGTACGAGTTATTAATGGTATAAGGATGTTCCTATGAATGCAAATGTGATTCAAAGGATATAAACAATGTGAATTATCTATAAATGACTAAGAATTAGGAAATTGTGGAATATAAAGAAATTCAAAGGATTGGTGATCGTATCATTAGTGAATTGAGAGTGATCAAACTTACTTAAGGTATAAACCTAATTTTAAACAAGTTATGTATAAGTTATAATGAATGAATGGTCAAGACTTGTGAATAAGGATACATACCCGAGATAGTAAATCGAGTAGGCATTAAACATGACACATCTACATGCACATGATTGAATATTCATTTGATTGAATAATTTAGTAATGTGTGAACTATATGTGTATTGCATGATATAGATTCATAAATACACCAATAGCATCCAGACATTGCAACATGACACATCTACATGGGCATGATTGAATATTCATTTGATTGAATAATTTAGTAATGTGTGAACTATATGTGTATTGCATGATATAGATTCGTAAATACACCAACAGCATCCAGACATTGCAGATCGTTAAAGTAATAGTTATTCTAGAGCATACTGTGAGTAACCTAAATGTGTGATCTCAATTAGATATGTTCTTCTGTTTAAATTGTTTTTATTTAATCCTTATATCTATATATATTTGAAAATTTTGGATATGAATGTGATTGTGATCATTTCAGACCATCAATTGTTCAAGGAGTTTAATATTAAGTATTGTATTGGGAGTGTTAACTACGTGTATGTGAATGTGGGAAATAAATGCTCAACTGAATGTTGAATGTCGGAATTGGGTCCAACGAATGTGATAAACGACTATGTACGCTGGATGAAAGTGATTGCTAACATATTATGTGAAATGGTGCATGCCGTGACATTGACATTCATTATCAGATAAAGGAGCTATAACCGAAGCGACCAAAGTGAAAAAGGAGCTTAAAGCTCAAAAATGTTCACACAGAGCCACAGGCTTAATGATTAGTGAGTGCGGTATCTACAATAAGTACGGGACAATATATGAAATGAGCTCAGTATCTATAATAAGTACGGGATAGTATTTGAAATGCGAGATAGTTAAATAGGGGCTCGGTCACAACAAAATAAAAATGAAAGTGGAGTCTCATATGCATCTGCATCCATATCCTTACATGTATCATGTGAATATTTACAAAGAATGACTGAATTAAGTGAATATAATGATATGTTATGTTTGTGTATATATGGATGATTTAATGAATAATGCAATCAGGTACTAAATTCTGAACGATATGATACATAAGATTTGATGCTGAAGATGTTTATGTATGTTTGAGTGAGCACATCAATGATAGTTCACTCACTGATTTTGCAAACTCATCAAAATTGCAACGTTGATTTTCAGGTTCAGAGGAGACCTAGCTAGACTAGTTAAAGTAACTTTTGCATTTAGATATGGGTCAGTGTCGGGATCAGTTGTACTTACAAAAGTCTTAGTTATGTTTTTATCAAGGATTGTATCTTTCAACTATTGTATATTGTACATATGAATTTTGGAAATGTAATGACATTTGAGACTTTATATGTTTGTGAATAAAAATGGAACAACATGAATAGTGGAATGTTTTATACTATGTGAGATGGATTAAAATGTAAAATGAATTGATTTAACCATCTTAACATGTCATTTTTGTGGAGTATATTCCCGATTATGGTTCGGTATGTCAAGTATATGCTCTATGGGAGTGGTATGTTACATTTAAAAAGAACAATTCATGAAAATTAGAAAGTAACAGATGGTATACTACACAAGAATGAGATCCTCTTTAGATTTTTTGATAGGAATATACAAAATAAGCTTAACAGATTGATGTTACATGAGAATATGGAAAGAAAAAATTAATGGTGTCAATCTAGCAATTGAACTTTTAGTAATGCATCTTGTAGGAAACTATTTTAACATAATCTCAGTTTTTTCTATAGTATATGATAGGAGTAGTTTATATATATTTTTGATAGGTATTTTAGTGTGTTTTTAGGTATTTATTAGATGGTTATCATATGTATAAGCTTAGAATTGTGTTAATGTGAGTGTTTGTTTATATTCGAAGTGTTTGTGTGGTTTAGAGCATGATTTTAATCTTAATTTTATGTTTTTTAAGGTGTTTGATATGTTCTTTAGTGTTGGAAATTAGACAATCAAAGAACAAGGAAGTTGGATGTGCATGGAGCTACATAGGCAGGGTCATGATTGTGACTCCTATGTCACGATTGTGACAGGGGAGCTATATAGGCAAGGTCATGATCGTGACTCCCATATCACGATCGTGACAGTGGACAATTCCCCAGATTCATAGTGGTCATGATCGTGACTCCCATGTCATGATCATGAGAGGGGACAATTCCCCAGATTCACAATCATGACTCCTAAGTCACGATCATGATAAAGGCTTCCTAGGAGTTTTTTCATCTGTTTTAGAGTTTGGAGGCATTTTTGGAACCAATCAAAGGGGTGAGAAACGCTATTTACACCCCCAAGACCCTAATAAACAATTTAAGAACGTTAAAAACACTTTCAAAATGTAGCAACCAACATACCAAAATGGATCAAACAAGGAAGATCAAGAAGAATGTCCAAGAATTCCAACTTTCTAGATTAAGACCCAAACATAGTTTTTCTTCTATTCCTTTTATTTTTTTTCATCAAACTTGATTTGTAAACTGAATTCCAAGATGTTTATTATGTTTGTGAATTTCTAAATTCTAAATTAGGGTTTATTCTGAATTTATTTTGTGACTTTGGTTATTATTGATTCAATACATATTTTGGCGATGTGATAATTGTGCATGCCCATATTTGACAACAAATCGAGAGAGTGAGTAAAAAATAATCAGATTAGGTAGTGAAATGGGATTTGTAAATTTAATAAGTCCAGCAATTATCAATTCAATAATCATTCGAAAAGAGATCTTATGTGAGAAATTAATTGTCCCGTAGATAACTTCAAATCCAATTGAAAAAGTTAGGAAAGTTATATGAATCAAGAGGTTGCAATTCTATAATTTTCATATTCATTTAGGGTTAATTGGTTAGGTATTAAGCGAGAATAATCAATACCTTAGGAAATCTATGATCAACACATTATTGGATCAATCATAGTTAAGGAACAAAATAATCAAAGAATAAATCCTAAGTATTCATCCTTGATAAATTCCTAAATTACTTTGAAAGCTCACTTGTTAATAGCTTATTTGCTTGATTTTATTAATTGTTTTAATTTCTATTATTATTTTCATTTAAATCGTCATTCTAGCACCTTAGAAAAAGTTAAGTTTAAATTGTTTATTCATCCTTGATAAATTCCTAAATTACTTTGAAAGCTCACATGTTAATTGCTTATTTGCTTGATTTTAATAATTGATTTAATTTCTATTATTATTTTCATTTAAATCACCATTCTAGTACCTTAGAAAAAAGTTAAGTTTAAATTGTTTTATCTATTTCCTGATATGAATGATACCTTTCGATACTAAAAGATATGATCAATATACTTTTGAGTACTGAAAGTTTTGTTAGATATAAAAGTTACTTAACATTATAAACTTGTTTAGAGTAAGTTTAATCTCCTAAAAGCTTCTACTACTCTATAGAGAGCCATTAAAGAGATTACCTACCGTTGAGATATTGAACAAGTATACTTGTATGAAAAATTGATGTACTCTTTATAAATGCCAAATGGAGAGTGCCTCTCACTCATTCTTCAAATGCAACTTCACCAAAGGAGCATGGAAACTAATACTATACAAGTGTGCTATGAACAACCCCCTTAATAAGTGCCAACAGATTGTCACTCAGAATATGACTTGTAGCATATTAAGAAAGATATTAAATGGTTTTTTTATATTGTTATGCCCTACCTTGTGCTAAACATATGAGATGAAATAAATACGCAAATTTCCAACAATAAAGAAAGCAGTTTTGAGACACTCACAATGGAGTTATTAAATTCTGTTAGACTACACATCAACATATTTTATGACAAGCTCTCTTTAGATATAAATTGCATTGATATGTGGTGGTACTAAGAGGTTATTTGTAACAATTATCGGCTTTTAAGTAACATAGTGTGCTAAGTTGTTTCTATAACTCTCATCCTCCTGGTGAGATTGTAACTCTTCTTGATTTGCCTTTTATTGGCTTAATTCAATACTTTTTTCAAAAAGTACTTTTTCAAAAATTGGAACAAAGACAAAGGAAACCAAATCAAGTTAGAAGATTTGATACCTCAGTAAGGTTAAGAACACAAGAAAGAGCTGGACTAGCCAAAAAAAAATAAGTAAATGATGTGTATAGCTTTAACTCATGTAGAATTTTTGGGCATCTAGTCCTATGTATTTATGGACAATTTATAGGTATCAATGTTGTATGTTTTGATGACGTTTTGGAATAACTCATATTTATGTATTTACAACCTTATATGGAGGGATAATTGATGATTTTTAGGACATATTTGACCATATTTTATATAATCCCATATGGAATTTTATTGATTTTTAAAATTTATTAACTACTTTTATAGTGAGCCATGTGTAGTACTAAATTGAATACATTTTGTATAGTCTCGTATATATAATACAGGTACAACTCATTTGTTAGATGTATGTGTTTAAAGGCATATGTTTATGCATAGATATGTGAATTAAATAAAGGTACAAATTATTTTCATTAATTTAATATATAATGTCATAAATTTAATACATAATGTTCTAAAGGTACAACTCATCTCATCCCTATTACCTGTATATACAATTATCAATGATAGTACTAGATATAATTAAAGACAACGTCTTTAAACTCCATACTTAACTAAGTTTACTATTGGAGTAAAATTTTCATCAAACCACTCAAAGATATTGCAATATTCCTTTTCTTATAATAACAAGATAAATAGTCATTATTGTGTTACAAGATTTCTTTAGAATATTTAAACTTTACATTTAATTTACCTTATATTCAGACGTCTAAAGAACCTCTTTCCATGGTTTTTTGCTGTCTAAGAAGTCTACAAATGAGCTTACAATCCATAATTGTAATATACACAGGCATGTTATTGTGCATTTGCTATTGTAGATGATTCTATAGAGCAAAATCCAACGAAAGACTGTGCAACATTTACTACACGGAATTGCAATCAAAGCCATTAGAACCAATACTTGTAATTGCATACTAAATGTATCAATAGTATAATACAAATGTATAAAGTAAATAATATTTTCCATCATTATTAACTCACTTTGACCCAAAACAACTCAATTTGACACCCTAATTTTCATGGAAACTAAAGCACATAACTTATTTTAAATTTAAAAAAGTTTGTGGAAGCTATGTTCATCTTGGAAATATCGTAAAAGAATGGTTAACTAGTCTTTTTCTTGGTGATTCTGTTGAACAAAACTCAATAGGAAGAAGTTGGGATTCAAAAATAATGGCAACTGTTATTATTATGAAGAAAACAAGAATTATTATAGCTACGTTCTTAATTTAGTGAATTCTTCTTATACGGGTTTACCAATCTTCTAAAAATAAAACAAATAGGGATCTATTTGAATTGTTAGAAAGAAGTGATGCGCTAGTGCATTACAAGAAACAACATATCTCAAAGAAATGTTCAACCATTGATTTAGTTTGCTACACTAGTATTATAGCAGTAATAGGATAGATACTACATTCAACTTATGTTCCAATTAAATATAATTTAACTTAGTTTGACACGTATCTCAAAGAAATGTTCAACTATTGATTTAGTTTGCCATTACTAGTATTATAGCCGTAATAGGATAGATACTACATTCAACTTATGTTACAATTAAATATAATTTAACTTAGTTTCACACATATCTCAAAGAAATGTTCAACCATTGATTTAGATTGCTATTACTAGTATTATATGTAACATCCCATTACCTGTGGGAAGGTTAGAATGGTAAATGTGAGTAATTAATGAGAGTTAGAGATGCATTTCCATGTTCATGCATATTCTGTTATACACATACATACGAATCGTGAAGTTGTTGCACATAAAAATAATCATACATGCATTCATGAATAATTCCGGGTATAATTAGATTGAGTTATGATTTTTGAGTGTTTTGAGAAATTTGAATTTTATTTATATGGAAAATTCTATTGATTAGTAAGAATATTGCAATTGTGAATTTTGGTGAATTTAGGCATGAATTTCGGAAAATTATACAAATAGGAAAAGACATCAAATGAAGCTTTGGAGATAGTTGGATTGTAAA
>JAOQMP010000004.1:26722565-26733514 GCA_027563575.1 Erythroxylum pedicellare
CGACTAGGAGCTGTAGGTATTGAATGGTTAGTTAAGCTCTTTAATGTGATCCTCGAGTCAGCTAAGATGCTGAATGAATGGAGATTGAGTATATTAATCCCTTTATATAAGGCCAAAGGAGACATCCAACAATGTCACAACTATCGAGGCATCAAATTATTAAGTCATACCATGAAGCTGTGAGAGAAGGTAATTGAAAAGAGAATCCAGAGAGCTGTTTCGATATCAGACAACCAATTCGGATTTATGTTTAGTAAGTTCACAACAGAAGCGATACATCTACTTTGGAGACTGATGGAATGCTACAGGGAACGAAAAAGGGATTTGCATATAGTTTTTGTAGATTTAAAGAAGGTGTATGAAAGGGTTCCTAGAGAACTCATATGGAGTTGTTTGGAGGCAAAAAGCATTCCTAGGACTTATATCAGAGTGATTAGGGATATGTACGAAGGAGCATTGACTAACGTAAGGATGATAGGAGGCGACACGAAAGCATTCTCTATTAGTGTTGGACTACACCAAGGCTCAGTTTTTAAGCCCTTTTTTGTTCACATTAATGTTAGATGAACTTACCAAACATATTCAAGGAGAGGTACCTTGGTGTGTGTTATTTGCGAACGATATTGTCCTGGTGGATGAGATCAAGGAGGGGGTCAATGCCAAGTTAGAACGTTGGAGAGAAGTGTTAGTATCAAAAGGTTTTAGGATGAGAAGGTCCAAGGCGGAGTATTTAGAATGCAACTTTTTGAGTAGCCAGATGATACAAGAGGCGGCGGTAGCAATTGGTACTGACATCATACCACAAAAATCACGTTTTAAATACCTCAGATCTATCATTCAGAGAGATGGTAGTATTGATAACAATATAGTACATCGTATTAGATCTGGTTGGGTCAAAATAAGGAGTGGATCAGGTGTTTTATGTGATAAAAAGGTCCCTACAAAACTCAAAGGAAAGTTCCATAAGATGGTAATTCGGCCAACCATGTTATATGGTGCAGAGTGCTAGCCTACTAAGCGTAGACATACGCAACAATTATTGGTAGCAGAAATGCGTATGCTTAGGTGGATGTGTGACATTACCAAAAGAGATAGGGTATGGAATAGGGTAGTGAGAGACATGCTACAGGTGGCTAGTAATGCTGATAAGTTGAGAGAGAAAAGGCTTAGGTGGTTTAGGCATATGAGCAAGATGCCCTCTGATGCTCTAGTACGACGCTGTGAGAAAATAAATCTTAGTAGCTACAAGAGGAGAAAAGGGAGGCCTTACACGAATTGGAGGGAGGTGATCAAGAAAGATATGTTAGAGTTGGCCCTCACTGAGGCAGTGGCTAGAATTAGAAAAGTCTGGCGTGATAAGAAAACAGTAAATGACACAACTTAAAGCCCTCGTGCGTCATCCTTACCACATAGGAAGTCCAACCCATTTTTTTCAGGTGTAGGGGAAAGATTCCCACGATGAATGTATAAAACTGTAATTTTCTTAGTGTTTTGCAATCTAATATTATTGTTTGATCGCTACTATTGCTATTTTGTTGTTACTGTTACTATTTTTAGTTATTTTATTGTTAATGATATTTATAAGATATTATTAGTTGATGTTATGATCATTTAATATTTGGTTGAGTATGTAAACTTATAAATTGAGTCTTTTATGTTTCATACAAACATGTAAACTTAAATATATTGTCGATTTAGACCTTTTCTTATTTTGCATAGGGCCTATAAAACGATAGGAACGACCCTAACTACAAAAGAGTTCTCCTTTATCAAGAAAAGAGCATATAAAAATCATTCTTCACCTTGAAAGAAAAGTTATAGTGAAATTCTAAGAAGAGTCTTAGAAATGGATGTAAGTAAGAATTATTTACCGAACTATTATATTTCCTTAATATTTTTCCATTATTGCTTAAGTGTGTTGTTGAAATTTATTATTTTATATCATAGTTTCATTCTTTATAAATTATGTTCATCAATACACTAAGTTAATAATATTTTCTAAAATTTATCAATAAAAATTTTACCCCTTTTTTGGGTGCTATTAGTGACTAACATATAGTTGTTCAATAATTCTGTGAATAACTAATAAGTTTGAAGCATATACTAATGGTTGACAAAAGAAAAAGGAAACGAAACATAAATATTAGGGCATTAATGTTAGAAATTAAGCCCTCTTGGCACTTATAGTTTTCAAGTATGATAAGGTTAAAGAAGAAAAAATTAAAGGATCTTATAAAAATTAACTTTGAAATAACAACATAGTTCATAATTAGGTTCATGAAATCACTCTTATCATTTGAAACAATAATCTACAAAAGCAAACCATTTTTCCAAAAAAAAAGTAATATACTTAAATAAGTGTCTTGAATAACATGGTTAAAATGCTAGAAGGTTCCTAATACACTCTTTCTTACCTATGCCTTAGAGTTTAATACATCAAGGATTCAACAAACAATAATTGCTAGAACTTATCACATAGAAATTAGCAAAAACCTAAAAATTATAGTCATAGTAAAAAAAGATGGATCAAAAGCTATGATAATAGCCTAACTCTAAAGAATTGGAAGCGAGATAATCTTCAAATTTCTTTAATGATGTTTAAAACATATTCCAAATAAGTAACAATCTTAAGAGATCAAACTAACCATAAACAGTTTAAATTTACATTACAAAATTACACCCACAACTCAAAATTGAGTTAACCACATTTCTAAAGATTGAAAATAGAAGTTTGTAATATAAATGGCTCCTTCAACTAACTAGCCATTAACAAACAAAAAAATTATATAGTAACTTAAAAGAAAGACATTTTTCCCCAATTAAATATCTATTTGTTATTGTTGACTACCTCCAGAAATGCACATATATAGGGAATATTTCTCAAGAAGCAAATAGTAAGTGCTTATAAAAGGAGATGTTAAGCAAAATGGAAAGAATTGGTAAGAAAACATATAATCAGAAAAATTGTATGCTAACCTTTGGTAGATACATTTAACTTTCAGGATTGCTCCTCTTTAGCTTTTAGTCATTATACGAAAAAAAACTACTGAAAAAGCCTACTAAAACCTTCAGGCTTCAAGATTTTTCAACTCAATCAATCAAAGGTTGTATGCAATACATTATTAAAAAAAGCAAATCAAAAAATTGTAAACTTGAGGAAAACTAACTTGAAAGTCTATCATTGATATCAAAAATAGAAAAATTAAAAAAAAAGCAAATTCCACTTTTAGTTTCCATAGGGAGACTCTTTGAAAAAAGTATTATAAAAAAGACTTAACTTTTCATGTTTGGTTCCTGAGAAACATATTAAAATTTTAATAATTTTTATTTAAAAAATATTGGAAAATTATGACAAGGCAAATAAGTTCTAAGAATGTTGTTTTAATGTTGGGTAAGCTTAAAAATCATTTTAAAATCATTCAATTTCTTTTGGAACTAGAAAGTATTTTCTTTTTACAAAACTCTTATACTACTTCCTGAAGAGAAAAAAATTAGAACAGAAACAAAGCTTACCTTTTACATAGTTTGTAAAACTTAGAATATTATGAAGCTAGGCCAAAAAAAAGCAAATTTATGAAGAAAAAGCAAAGAAGGAGCTACATATCCAAACTGGTGTATGAAATAAGTGATGCTCTTCATAGAAAACTAGTAATCAGCAAATCATTGTAGATCTCAAGTCTATAATCTTTCTATGAGAGAGTAAAAAAAAGAAAAAACATAATGTATACCTATAAAATTAAAGGAGTGTAAGAAATTGCAATCTTACTAAGTTTGTTCTCTTATTTTAAGATCAATCATGACAAAGGCTATATGAAAATCGATCGCCATAATAATATATATAGCACAACACCAAAGAGATTGGAATGTAATTAAAAACTTTTAAAGAAAACCTATTGTAATATGAGACCAGTGGTAAGAACTAAAAAAACATTAAATAGGTTGCATAATTTTGATTAAACAAGGAGACCCAAAGATATTTGTTTAAGATTTAAGATTAGTTTATAAAATTAATAGGTTTACTAATTAACTAACTAATTTTTATATATAAAGATTATCATTACAAATTGAACTGTAAAATTGACTAGTTACTAGTTATTCTAGTTGAACCGACTAATTTGCCTCAGTTTTTAGAAACATTGCAACAAATATAGATTAATCAATTAAAGTAAATAATAAAAATAAAAAATATTTTAAAATATAATTAAAAGAAAAGGGAAAGAAATGCTAACTATGATGAACTATAATTAAGAAGTTGTCTTTAAAATTGTGTGGCTTCTTGCATACTGAATGTTGATGATTACTCTACAATCTCAAAATATGAATTAAAGGACTACTAATATCTCTTCAATTTATACGTCTACAGGGAGTTGTTATCAATAAACCCTTATCTTTTTACCAAAAGAAAATAAAGAAAAGTTTAAAATAAAAATATTAATAAAAATAAAGAGAGAGAGAAAATTCTGCTTGGAGATGTGATGCTTAAGATAAACTAAAACAAGGTGCCAAAATATCTTATAATCAATATAATTGTCTTCCAAGTTTGAACATATGGTTAATGTTAACTAATTCATTTGAAAGAAGCATAGTGAAATTGTCTTAAACTTGATTCCTTAACTCATACTTAATTAGTTATGTACGTAATATTGGTTTAGGTTCAATTCTTAATATATTGTATTATTAATGTCCATGTGAACAACTTTTGATTCTTATGAGAATTTTATCTTATCTCATGGCCTCTCAACTGCTCTTTTTTAAGTGATCCCTCCAACAATGGGCGTATATGATCTCCACATTGTAATAATTCTTTCTTTGAAACTATTAAGAATTATAAACTCAACCTACTATCACATGTTAATAAGCATTACGCCATAAGTATAAGAAAAGCATGGAAGTGCTTTAACAAGTCATGTATTGCAAATTTTTCTTCACATTAAACCTCTTACATAATATCTTTAATAATAAAGGTTCGAGTACATCTTGTACATAACTGATGTGAGCAGAAGTAAGGATCACCATGGAGATGGCGTGCGTGACAGAGGTGAGCTTGTCATTCCAGTTGGACCTATGTCCAAAGCTTGGATCGAGAGACTCAAAGAGGCTTTTTATACGCATGTGGGCTTTTATCTTGAGAGGATGGAGAGCTTCAAGCCTATTGGAGGGGAGTTTAATGGAATTGAGCCCAAACTAATCCATTTAACTCAAATCCTTAGATCGGATACACTTGGAACTTAAAGACAAGAAGATTTGGGCTATTTTAATGCTTCATCACTTAAGCCCAATGAGTGTTTGGTACGTCACTTATTTTATTAGTGGGAGTGGGATATTTAATTCACTAAGCCCAAGAGCATATGGATCCAGTAGTGGTGCAATAAATCAAACTCATTTATTTAGTTTTTGGACTTTGTTTTATTTTGGGCTTTCATATATTTTAATCCAACCTTTTATTATTTAACCTAGGTATAAATATGTGTCTTTAGGTCAAATTTTTGTAACTTTTAGATCACAATTGCTGGAGTATTGTCGGCTTCAATAGAGAAAAACATTATTCTCTTGTTCTTGTTACCTTTCGAACCATCTTTCACTTATTAATTGCTTTCCCAATTGTGGCGTGTCAATTGTTTGTTTCTCTTGATTTTATTTTGATCATCGGGATTGCTTGGAATAATTTTTCAAGAGGTGTCATAGAAATCAAACCTTGCAGATCCTTATTTTTCTTGATTGTTGAATTCGAAATTTCTATCCTTTTTAATTCCTCAAGGTCGAAAACACACCAAAACAAAACACCCATCGAAAACACAATCAAATTGTCATCAATTTTTCTGCGGTGCGCGTTAATAACCTCTTTATATGCTTTAGGCCTATACTCAATGATTCTAAGAATCCATTATTAAAAAGATTGTTAGTTAAAATGCCTACAAAATTTTGCTCAGATTGAATAAATTTTAATCCACAAATTAATTAATTTTTATTTCTCTAATTTATATCTTACTTGAATTTGTCTATTTATTTTCTTAATAGTATATGTCTGAATTAGTAATTCAATTACAGTTTTAGAATCACATTATATAGGTATAACTGAAAAATAGTGTGTTTAAATTAATAATTCAATTACAATTTTAGAATCACATTGTCTTTCTAATATATTCTAATATTATTTTCTAATTTTTGTATATATCTACTCAACCTACTCATTAAATATGATAAATCCGGCGTAGTCTATAAAAATGATCATATCATTTGTGAATATCTCAATTAAGAAGCATGTTCACCTATATTATTCTTCAAATGTACATTGGAATCATAAAAAGTTAAATATATTTTAAATTAAAATAAGTAAACTTCTTTAGTTATCAGTAGCAATTATTTGGTTTAAAATAATTTCTTATTTATTTCTAATTAATCTCCTCCTTAAAATTACATATGTGGGTCCATAATATTTAATATCAAAATTTATATTAATGATAACACTAATATTTATACCAAAAATTAGAATATCATCTATATAAAGATATAGAATAATAAATTTAATACCAATCACTTTATAATAAAAATTTTATCAAAATTATTAACCACAAAACTATAATATAAAATAACTTTTTCAAAATTTGCATACCAGCTTTTTTTGCGCTTGATTTAATCTATATAGAAACTTAACTAACCTACAAACCTTATTTTCTTATTCTTTAATTTTAAATCTCTTAAGTTGTTCCATCCAATGAGACTTTAGTGGTAGTTGTTTTAAGAATAATTGAAAAAAGTATCATAATAATTTGTATCTTCTTTCTATATAAAACTGGTTGCAACTAATCTAGGTTTATATTTATAAATAATTCCATTAGATTTCAACCTTTTTTTTCTAAATACAAATTCGTATACTGTAGCTTTATTACCACATGTTAACTTATTAATACTTAAGAACTATTTTGAATTATTGATTCAAATTTGTTATTTATAATAACTTTCCAAAAAAGAAAAGGGTTAATTACAAAAAAACCCCTAAACTTTGGTCAATTTTGAAACTATGGCCTGAATTTTAAAAAGTAACAATAAAATGACCAATTTTTCAATTTTTTCAATTATAATCTGACATTAGTGTCACCGTTATCTTTGCTTACATGGCAATGTCACATATCTAAGAACCCTAATTAATAAGACACATTAAATGGTTAAGATTAAAAATCCTGATTAATTAAACGGTGTCGTATAATCACTTTAATAAACGATGTCATTTAATCACTTTAGTAGACAACATTGTTATGTTCAAATAATTTAACCCCCTTTCTTCTTTAGTTTGCAAAATCCACTGTGAATCTGTAACCTAACCTAACTGTCACTCAATTTGCTCTTAATCTCACCCTGTCGTTCTAAATCAGTTAACCTAAATTGGTTTGTTTGACCTATGCTCTTACCCACACTCTCACCCTCTTCTCTTTCAGATCATAGCCTCGACACCCTTAGCACTTCTCACATCGCCGGAAGCTCATTTTGCCCCGCCCTCAACCCTTCTCGCATTGCATCAATGGAAGCTCATTTTGCCCTTCTCGACATCCTCAGCCCCTCACAATCCACCACGTGAAGTTTAGGTTTTTATTATAAGTTATTGTAGGTTTGTTTATTTTTGCAAGTTAGTTTTTGTTGCACTTTTTTTCTCCACGAAAAGTTGATTTATCAAGATAGAGAATAAATTCTTGCTAAAGATTTTATTCTCTTTTTTTATCCTCTGATAATGTTCGATGTTCTACTAGAAAGTCTAGATGATGTAGCTCTTTATGTTTTGATTGCATCTCCTGAACTACTCCTCTAAGTTGGTGTCTAAAACAACTCAAAAATAGGAACATATTGTGTCTCCTAAATTAATAACCCTATATTGTTCTAAAGTACTGTAATAAATATAAGTTCTTACTATAATTACAAATGGTTCTATTTACATTAAGAATGCAACTTAACGAAACCATATAGCTTTACTTTTCCTTAAAGAACACTTAACATGAAAGCTTACAACTGAATATTACAGTGGCAGGTGATTGAATAAATATCAAAAGAGTCCCAGTAAATATAATAGTTACATTTGCTCTTCTAACTATTATAATGTCTCTATTTTTGTTGTACTTACATTTGATGCCCAATCTATGAAATCTCATGGGACCAAAATAAAGATATAAACACAAATATTAGAACTTATAAAAAATAGTTATGCATATATATTTTTACACATACTTACTTCTTGCGAACAATAATACATCTTCCAAACAAAACTCTTACCCCAACGAACAGAACTTGTTTGACATATTTTCTGATAATAACAAACTTTCATGACTTTTATAAATACTAAGCACTTACAAGACAACTTAAATTTGAATATTTATTGACATGAATTTATACAATTGGCATTGCTAAAAGTAATAATTGAAATACTAACTTTTGCAGACCAATATTAAGCTTAGCATTTAATATCCGTAACTTCATCTTCTCATTTGTAAGTGGGGGCAATCAATATTCAAAAATTGAATTATATATAAAATATCAATATTAATTATAATTGAATCCAATTAAATTGTCATATATAAAAATAATATATATTATAATTATTTTACCATTGAACATAATGCTTTCTTTTGAAAAAATTGATAATATATCCTTCCACAATAAATAGCATCAAAAGTTTTGAATCCTTTTTTTTTTCCTTTTGATTTCAAAAAGATCCTACTTTTCCTAAACATTCCCATTTCCCACCCTTCTAGGAACATACTATTAAAGTATATTTCTTTCTATATGTTACTCGCATATAGAAGTATACCTTCATACTATTCTACTTCTAGTTACATCGCTATGTATTAAATATAAGAGATTTGTATTTCTTAGAACACACTTAAAAAGTTTCTATTTGAGTTGTTTAGCTTCTACAAGCACTTCATATTTTGAATTACTAATACTAAATTTAGGAATAAAATTCTCATCCATGATCCTTTAAATATTTTTAGGATTAATATAACCTAATATTTATACTATAACCTTATACATTAAGCTTAATCAAACATTCATATGTTTATCATTATATGTTGAAAACCATGACCAATGAAAATAAACATGTACATTAGCCTTAGAATCCAACCATCGATCATTAGTACAAGAAATTAAATTAACAACAAAATGTGAAGGGAGTATAGTTTTCCTCTTTAGTGAGAGTATATGGAGACATATTGCTCATAGGGAACAATAGTTCTATTTTCAATTGTTAAAAACATAATTGTCTAAAAACAACTCTTGTTGGATATGGAAAGGTAACAACTTAATTATGAGAATTAGATCTATAGAGATAGATTGGAAGTTATTTACCTATTATAAGTCCAGTTACATAAATAATGTACTAAAGATGTTTAGAATTTGAGATATCTGATACTTATGAAATATTAAAGATATCCATTATTCTATGTATGAGTTGATATTTAAGTTTAAGGAGTTAAGAATATTAACTTTTTAAGCAAGTCCTAGTAATGGTTTATTTATTTAGAACAATATCATTCCAGATTGGAAAGGTTCCTATGTAGCAACGGTTGCTAATGAAGCCATAATACATTTTCCATTAGTGGAAATGATTAATTGTATCAATAAGTTCTTTAGTAAACTTCATATAGTTCATTGCATTATTTAAGACATTCATGTACTGTGGAACATAGAGCCATTGGGCATGCAAAAGAAGCTAAGTTCTTATCAAAGATCCAAGTATGTATTTAAGCAATTTTTGTTAATTATGATGATAATTAAGGTGAAAGTTGTAAGATTTAAGCAAGTGTTCACTAAAGAGAATCTTGTAGAATTTTCTCATCAAGCCACTATTCTAGCAGTAGGGTAATCGTCATATAATGATATGGTATAAGATATTTAACATATTGGCTTAGCGCAAGTGGCAGATTGTTGGTTTGTGCCTTACAACTAATCGATTGGCTATATTTTAGTGAAAAAATAGTTTAAAGGCATTTTTTATCTTATACATATTTACATGTATATGATAAAGTCCGTGGGATTTTCACATGTATATGATAAAGTCCATGGGATTTTCATAGATTGCAAATGAAATTATAATGAGATTATAATTATGAGATTCATTTTGCATTTATTTATTATTCCTAAATTGTTCATAGTCATTGTTATATTAAGACTAGACGTTAGTAAAACATAAAAAGACTAGCGTACATTATATTTTCCTTATGAAGGAACTAGTCAATCTCATAGACTAAATTGTGGAGATACTTAAATAAATCTATGGGTCCTTATTAGAGAACAATTTCATTGAACATACCCAAAATTAGAAATCCATTTGGAACATTGCTTGTGTGTCTATGAAATTCTAATTGTGATGATTGTATAAATGATTATTAGCTTGAGGTCTCTAAATTTATCTTGTATAGGAATTGCTGTGTTTTGATACTACATATAAACTATTTAATCATGGCCCGTTCAATCGATAACCATTGGATGTAGCATGAACTATATGGAGGTAGTTGTGTGGTAAAGATATGATTCATCACCCTAAAGGAATTAGGGAGAATATTCCGTTGTTCTCAATTAGTATTGATTTGAGAAATCCTTAGCTAAGGTAGAATAACATTTTATAAATAGTTTATGAATGTCATTAATTGAGTTAATAACTAATGGCAGAGAGCTAATATGATTATAATCAAAATAAAGTAGACATTAATTTCATACTATATATCTAATCAAAACATAGTATGATGAAATGATTAAATTATACAGAAAAATCATATACAGAAAGGTTAGTCAAAACTACTTTGACATTCCTAAGTATTTAAGTGATCATGATGCATTGCTAGACGTCAATTTTGATATATGATATAAATTGTTTAATTAGAAAATTAAAGATAAATTAAAAGGAGTTTTAATTTATCTAATTCTAATTATGAATTAGAATTATAATTTATAATCATTGC
>JAOQMP010000004.1:26770722-26786717 GCA_027563575.1 Erythroxylum pedicellare
GGAGAGAGCGAGGGAAATTTTGAAATTTTTTGAAAATTTTGCAAAAAAGTCCCCCAATTTTTTAAAATTTTCGGTACTGACCGATATTTAACTCGTATTTTAAATACCGGCCGGTACAGCAGAAACGGACCGATACCGACCGGTATTCAAACCCGGTACCAAACTCAAAATACCGGTACGGTATATTTCTGCCGGTACCGGCCGGAACGGAACGGTATTCAATACTTTGATTGTTGGTAGTAGTAATGGTTTTTAGTTATGTTAGCGATAGATGCGGCGATGTGTGGGCAAATCAGGGAATTAGGACTTTTTTTTGTTAAATTAAGTTAAGTTGGAATTTTAAAATTAAACTAGGGTTATAATAATTAATTAAGGTTGGGTTAGAGTGATAAAAAATTAAGATAACAACATCGATTAGTAAAAATCTCACTGATATGTGAAATGTAGAAAAATTAAGCAGTAAGCAGTCTTATCCTTAATTTAAGATGTTACCCTAAGATAAAATTTATTAATATTAATTTATGTTTAATTAAAATGAGTAAACCCATACAGCTAATAAAAATTGAAAAATAAGTGTTAGACCTAGCAAATATCAAATGGAGACATAACCTTGTTAAGTTTCATCCATTTAGAGTTTGAATTAAATGGTCTGTAAATGTTAGAATTCATTTTGAATGCTTTGAAATGTTATTGATTGACTTTGATGTTGGTGTAAACGTTAAATTTAAAAATGTAATTTTTTGTCAAAAGTATAATAATATTTAATTTATAATATTAATTCATTTTATTAATAATATGATAATATATAATATTTTACAAATAATTAGTAATAAAATAATTTGTAATAAAATGATAAAATAATTATATATTAAAAATTTAAATTATTTAATAATACCAATAAATAATGAGAACATTTTTTTAATTAATTTTTCATACCCTACATTGTAATTGATAAAACTACCTAATGTGCAAGATAAATACAGAGTAATACAGTAAAATTTTATATTATTAATTATTATAAAAGGAATTACAAGGAATAACGTTTATATAATATACAAAACAATTATGTAGATTGAATGTCTTAATTAATAAAATTACCTAATGTGCAAGATAAAGCAATTAGGTAGATTATAATCACCATTTCCTTATGAGACTATAATGGAGACATTGGGTATAAGGTTGACATATATGTTTGGGCTAGGCCTGTCTATAAGAAAGACATTAGGTATATGGTTGGTATATTGTTTAGGTCAGACTGACGAGCCTAACCTAATTTGACCGAGCGTGGCTTAAACTTTTTTTTAATTGATAAAAGTTTGGCCCAACCCAAAGCTTGACCTATCTCAATTTTCTTTACAAAATAATGTCGTTTTATGCCAGAGAAAGCGATGTCGTTTGATCCTCTTGCTCTTAGTTTTTTTTAATTCAACTTTGATACTGTAGATTATTTGTAATTAATTTACAATGTTGCTCTTACAATTGCTCCATTCTTTACTTTTTTTAGTCTCCACTTTATAATATCTCCTCGCTCTCTCTATTGTCAAGACTAGGCTCCACTACTTCATTCACCTTTGTAGTTCCTCCCCCTTTCCAATTTTACTCCAACTAATAGTCAATAGTGATCTTTACTTCAATTATTCATGTAGATAATTTTTATTTCCTAGTTCCCACTAAGTTCTTTGAACTGAATTGTAAGATGGTTCTTTATGAGTTTTTGTGTGTTTTCATCCATAGTTCTTGGCCTTGGGTTTTTACTGATTCTATTTGTTGGTGGCTTGATGCCATTGAATTCCTATATTTGGATTTTATTAAATGCATTTGACTTCAAGGCCCCTAGATTCATCTTTTGAACCTTCTCTTTGGATCTTTTGCACCATATTTGCAATGTAGGTAAAAGAAGTTAGCATGCAAAGTATATATATATATATATCGATAAAAGCTCAAACGAAACTAATTGGTAAATAAATGAAAGAATGCAATTATCCTTATTGCCAAGTATCATCTATTATAAGCATTGTATCACCATCAATATATAGAACTTGCCATTTCATTTTAGATGCCATTAGCTCACCATCAAATTTAAACAATATTTCCAATTCCTTAGTCAACTCATCATAGTTGTTAAACTTTGTTTGCTCAATTGACCTACTAAGTGCTAATGTGTTATTTCTTACTCGTTAACTTGTCTATACCAAGAAAAGAAAAACAAGTCTTCACAATTCATGCATGCTAGTTATAAGTTAGCTTTTTACAAAACAAAGTAACATAGTACGACTCCAAGTATAACCATTTTGTCTGCATGCCTCTTGTGCGTTGATTAGGAGACAAACTGTTTCTCATGTTCAACATTATCAACCATTTGAAAGTTAAAACCCTAGATTGTTCTGACCTGTAATTAGATTCAATGTTTTATGCATTAACACTTTTCATATTTTGACAACTTTGGATAATTTAAAATAATACTTTGTAAAAGGTTGTTGTAATAAGTTTGATTGCAATTTGATTTTGATGGCTTCTACTTTCTTTGTTTAGACTTATTCTAACTTTGGATACTTTAAGATTATTAAATCAATAAAAGTATAAGATCAAATAATGAAGAATTTGTATTGTTTATTAGACTTCTTTATTATTAATATACCTAAATCAACATGAATGACTATTCTTTACTAATTCAATATAATCAATTTGAATACAATATTATATATTTTACATAAGTAATGATGTTTAAATGTATTTAGGATCTTGAAGAATAACTTAAGGACATGATGATCTCAAGATTGCATTGGTTTTATTTTCATTTTCATTTATTAAACCTTTTTTATAAGAAAAGATGTAAACTTATATGCTCATATATGTTGATTATTTCATATAGATGAGCATATTCTTTCAACGTAGAGTTTTAATTTGATATTAGATAGTATGACAGTAGAGAGGTCTAATTTGGTACCAAGTGAAGAAATAATTAAGGAACATGCTTATTAAAAAGTAATGTTTGGAGTCATTTTAATAAGACTAAATCAAGGAAATAGTAGAAAAGGCCAAATATAAGTTTTTTCATAAGATGTTGGCCAAGAGTTTTAAAGTAACCTCTCATTTGGTAGAATAGTGATTGCCTACCATCCATATAAATTAAACTATCTTATGTTGTAATTAGGGACTAACTCATACACCTCTTAATAAAGGTATTATAGGAGAAAACTACAATACATGTAATTTTTGTGTATGCCTCTGATTATACTTTTAAAAGATGCTATTTGAGATAAGGTGAAGGAGATTTATACATTAATTGATCCATTATGGATAATCCTAAGCTATTTTCAATAGCACTATCTTGTAATTAGAAGTAGAAGGCAACATTCAGCTGAGAAAATACAATAAGGACTTTAGGAATTGTGCCAACCAATAGAGGTTACAAATTTGAAGTTTGAAGGGAATTCTTTTTCACTTGAAATGGTAAGCAAGGTGGAAGATGGTTCATTAGGAAGAACTTAAATATAGCCTTGGTGAATGATTTCTGGTTAGTTAAATTTTCTTAAAGCAAGGCTATATTTTGTAACCCTCCTTTATCATATCATTTTCTTGTTATTATTTATTATCTAACCACAGTAAATCAAAAAGCTCTATTTTGATTCAACAATTATTTGTTTGGAATTAGTGGATACTAAAAGATAGTGATTAAAAGGATATCTTCAGAAAGTCAAGAGTGAAAAACCTAAATTTGTATAAAAAAAGCTTTAAATGGTGAAGCAAGAACTAAAGATCTTTAATCAATAAAGATATATTAACACTTAACTTGCTATAGTGGAAGCTAAAGTAAAGATTAATCAAATTTAGGATATTTTAAAGGTTAACTACAAGAAAAATCCTTAGTTTTTATTTTTCAATTATAGTTTGAACTTTAAAATGTGACAATTAAATACCCTACTTTATGTTTTTCTCAAATATAGCCTAACGTTAGTGTCTTCATCAACGAAGATGGGGTGGCAAGCCATTTCATACGTGTTTAATGACACTTAAAATTTCAGGTGCTATGGATTTATATGTCATAATTTTGTAAATTGTAAATAGTTATTATCAACTAAAATAATAAAATTAAATTAAATAAAAAATAAATAGTTACAAAAGCCTAACTCCCTTTTCTTCCTTTACTCTCTCTATCAACACCACTTCACTTAAAAAATAATCGGTGTTGTTATTGGTTCACCTTTGGTGGTTTATCTCTCCCTCTTAGAGCACCAGTCGCCGGAGGTGTAGCATCCACTGTCTTATAGTGACTATCTACAGGCCCTCCGCATCCCACGAGTTGGGACTTTCGTAGTAGTTAGTTAACATCTTACTTATGGAGTACCATAGAATAGGGAGGCAATCTAACAATTTGTTATTGTTGCTACAGTGGCTTTGGCACCGCCTATTTTACTGTGAGCTGTGAAGGGCTGATGAAAATTTTGGTAGTCACTATGGGTTGAAAACATTTTAGAGAGAGAAAATAAGTTAGTAACAAAAAAGAAAAATGGAAAATTTTCAAATGAAAGAAAATTAGGAATGTGTTTTGAGTGAGTGAGTGAAGAAGGAGAGGAACTTTAACCACATTATCAAAATCATCATCAACAAGATAAAGATCAATTAACTTAGGGTTTTAGGTGGGTGATAGAAGAGGGGAGTAGGGTAGGATAGGGCTTTTTCTTGTTTAATTTAATTTAATTAAAATTTGATATGAACTTCGCATGATACATGGCATCCTACATTTACCATAGCATAATTAATGGGGTAGAGACATTAACATCGAGATATATTTGAGAAAATTTGAAAATTAAAGTCTTTAATTGCCACTTTTTAAAGTTCAAATTAAAATTGCAAAATTGTATCAATTTTAGGATTTTTTTAGTATTTAAACCTATTTTAAATCACTTTTTAGGGAATTTTTAAAGCAAAATGAGAAGATTCTCTTGTATAATTTCACAAAAGCTAGAGGTGCATAACTCCCTAATGAAGAAAAAGTATGAATTCAAGTAGCTCAAGGATGAAGATATGAATATAATTTTTTTCACAAAGTTAGTCCCTCAAGAAGGAACATTAATAAGATATCTCATTCGTAAAGGAGAATGGAGAAAGAGCTCAATCACAGATGGAAATCAAATAAGAGTCATATGAATTTTTTAAAAACACAATTGGTATTCAATTTAATGTTTATTCATTTTTGCAAGTCCTGAAATCTTTTATATCTGGGTAGATCATAAGGGAAGAAGTAACTTTTATAATTAGGCCAATTAATGATGTTGATGTTGAGAAATCTTTATTCAAGGTCAATCATAAAAAAAGTACCAGATCCAAATGGTTTTGAACACCTTCTTCTTCCGAACATCATGTCACTTTATTAAGATAAAGGTCATTGAAGATGTTCTTCAATTCTTTAGGGAGGGGAAGATGCTAAGTGGGTAAACAAAACTTTCACCAGCCTCATCCCCAAAATTCCAAACCCATATTCTTTTAGAGAATTTAGACCAATTTCATGTTATAACACAATATACAAAATTATTGCAAAGATACTTGCTTTAAGACTAATGGAGGTTCTAAAGCACCACATTAATTAATCTCATGGTGCTTTCATCTAAGGCAAATAGATACGGAATAATATCCTTTTGACACAAAGTTGTTTAAAAACTATACCAAGAAATAATTTGTCAAAGTTATGTAATAAAAGTTGATCTTTACAAGGCATTCAATGCTATCAATTGGGAGTTTATAGAAGCTTTTTATTTTCAGTAAAATTAAGGAAATTGATAGAGTAATGGATATCTATAAATTCTTCTTGCAGCTTGATTAATAGAGTGCCAACCAACCTATTCAAAGGAGGCAAAGTGTTAACACTAGGTGATCCTATTTCCCTCACCTGTTTATTATGTATATAGAGGTTTTGACTAGATTGATTAACTTCATCATAAGGTAAAAGGGGAACTTATAGTTCCACCACAAATGCAAATAGTTGATAATCTTTAACCTTTTCTTTACTTATGATATGCTTCTCTTATATAAATCTAATGATATATATATGAACCTCATAATCATAGCACTTAATACTTCTAATAAAATTTTTGTACTTACAATTAACAAGAACAAGAGTTATTTGTATGTCTATATTGAAGAAAACCATTACTTTGACAAGCTTTAAATTAAGGAATCTTTCATTCACTTATTATGGTATACCTATCACGACAAAAAACCATCATATAGAGATTGCCTATCATTATTTAAAAAGATTCAAAGAAGAATTGGGTATTGGTAAAATAAAAGTCACTTATATGCCCTAAGGGTTTAGTTAATCATTCCAGTTCTCAACTTCATGCATATATACTGGTATTCTCACATCTTTTTCAACAACAATTTTTCTAAATCTATTAAAAAAGGATGAGAAGCTTTCATGGCTTAGAAATCAATTAGCGGTCAAATGGTCATAAGTTAGTGAGCCAAATGAGGAAGAAGAATTAACCATTACATTCATCAGAACAATGAACAAGGTTCTAAGGTTCTAATGACAAAAAAGATTAGAAACCCTCTTGGTTCTATTATGACAATTGGAATAAATTGAGGCCATTACACATAACCAAAGAAATGTTAAATATGAGAGACCTCATTCTAGAAGATGTCCAATGCAAATAGAGATGAATCGGTTACTTGGTTGAAAAATGCTTCAAGATTTTTTACAAATAGATCATGCAAAGAATTATTCAGAAGTCAAACTCAAAAGGATAATTGGTTTAAGTCTATATAGTTTAAACAAGTTTTCCTGAAGTTTCCTTTATTCGATGACTTGTAGTAAAGTAGAGATTAACAACTTTTGATAGAATTAGGGGAAACAATGGCATCTCGATATGTTGCAGGTTGTGTAATCATCAACCTGAAATTATAAACTGTTAGTTCTTCCAATTCTCAATCTCATCATATATTTGGATCAAAACCCAACAGCTTTGCAACTTAGGATGATCCCACACGGATTTCAGATGGATTGGTGCAATCGAGAGCAAAGTATGTGAAAGGTGATATCTTAATTTTCAAAATATTTTTTGGAAGTACCATTTATGTTATCTAGAAGGAAAGGAACTAGAGAATATTCCAAGGCAAAGAGAAAATAAGTCTTCAACTCTTTCGTGAAAAGGTGCATTGAAAAAGAGATCAGCTTATTACTCATGAAATGCATCTGCAATGTGGTAGGTATTTGATTGAAAGAGAGGAATTGTGGCAGCAGTAGAAAGAAGTAGACAATAACAAGCTCCCGCAAATGCTATGTCTGACATTTGACTAGCAGAGGAGGCATAGATTAACAATTGAGAATATGAATGTTAAGACACCTAACTTAGCCACGTTAATAAAATTCTCTAGATTATCTTGCAACTTCTCCTGAAGTTTGATGCCTTAAATTTTTTCTAATCTCATTAGTAACGAGTGTTTATTCCCTTTTACGTTTGATGTAAGTTTATGTATTGTTATTTTTCTAGTCTCGTCAAATTAGTGGTGAGTGCTTAATCTCTTTATGAGAATTTGATGTAGGATTATACTTCGTACTCTTACTTCATTCAACACAAAATTTTTTAACTTTTTTTTACAAAATTATAATTTCGATTCTTCCATAATTGTAGACAGAATTGCAATTCTAGTTCTCATTGCAATGCTTCCAGTGTATGTATGATATTATGTCAGTATCAAAGGCATATCATATGTCATTGGTACTGACAAGCCACGAAAATTTTCCCAAATACGCAAGAGGGGAATTTTCTCTTGAAGTTTCTTAGAGGTTGGCATGTAAGCATCAATTTGGTGTCCTTCCCAGAAAATGAGATACCAAACGGATATATATGTATAGAGCAAGTTAACAACCATGAAGAGAAGATGGGAAAAGTACCAAAAATAATGATCATTAGATACATACATACAGTAGGTAATAACCGATAGAACCAAACTCTTACCTCATGTTCTTTTTTGTATTGAATACAGGCAATATAAATACCAGAGCCAGCTCTTTCTATTGGTGTAGCTGCTACAGCAATAAAAAGACTTTCCCGTGGGCGTCTGTGTGGATTAAAATAATAATCAACTATCATCTTCTAGGTGATTGCATGGATCGTGCCTGCACGGACACGGGTGTTTAATAAGATCCAAGGGATGCTTAGTTGGAAGAAAGACGTTACTAATGAGTATGGAAATAGCGTAAGCTAAAAGGACCCATAGACGTTACTGATGATTTGGGAAAAAGAGGAGAAGAAAAACAAAACCACTCTCTCTATTAAGGCTAACAAAAACTCCTAATTATGGTGGGAGAATCCTATACCATATTAACATATGTCATATATCATCATAAGAATATTTTGAAGGTGAATCTAAAGCTTTATTGCAAGTAAAATAGAACAAAGCCATGATTATGTCTACTTTCTGACTCTTTCTTGTTTTCGGTTTATGGTTTCAACTAATGTATCTTTTTGGACAAGCTTTACCAATCCTTTTAATGTATCAACTCATTATGTTGTGTAAATGGACTTTGTCGTATAGAAAACAAGTCTTGCTTACATAAAGAAAAACATAGAAAGTATTGACTTCAGTGGCAAATATTGTGCATATATATGGTGAATAGAGAGTTCATCACATGCATTGCTTTATTTATTTGCGTAACTTTGCTTGAAAGCTTGAATGCCTACTTACATCTCTATCTGCCTGTCACTAATTCAAACTAACGGTATTCATCTTTTTCTAATCTATCAAACCAAAAAAAGATATTCATGCCACCGTTGACTTTTATGAAACTTTGGAGTATCCCAAATAAACACACAACTCTCTTGCCACTGCCATGGCTGACCAGACCCATTACTCTCTCATTGTTCTCCTCCTTTCAGTCCCCTGATCGGAGATGAATAACTCGACGGACACCGGCGGGTTTCTGGGTTCGAGCAACTTCGGAGGTTTTGGCTACGGCATTGGAGTTTCCATCGGAATCCTGCTACTAATTACCACCATCACTTTAGCCTCCTATTTCTGCACCAGAACTCAGCAGCAGCCACCTTTGTCAACCCGTCGAAGAAGACGTAACAACAACAATAATAATACCTCCGGCGACGAGCCACCGGATCATCAGAACGTGGTGGTGGAGGTGGGCTTAGATGAGGCAACACTGAAGAGCTACCCTAAGTTGCTCTACTCAGAAGCCAAGCGCCACAAGAATGGTGATGCGACGACCACGGCGTCGTGCTGCTCCATATGTTTGGCAGACTACCGGAGCACCGACACTCTCCGGCTGCTACCGGACTGCGGCCATCTTTTCCACCTCAAGTGTGTTGACCCGTGGCTGAGATTGCACCCAACTTGTCCGGTCTGCAGAACATCTCCAATGCCCACACCTCTCTCCACCCCTCTCGCTGAGGTGGTTCCATTAGCCAGTAGACGGTCCGAAGGTGATGTTTCACGTCATCAATAAAGTTCAACGAATTGACGTGGGAGTGGATCATCTCCGGCGACCGGGCAACGTAAGTCCGATCACCATGTAACTTTTCTTCTATTCTTTTAGTCTGTGCAGTTAAAATTAAGAATTTTATGTCATACATATATACATCATTACATCAGGATTCAGATAAAAGATTTCACCAAAATTTTATTTGGACTCATAAACTACCTCAATTCATGATAAACGCTTAAATAACTAATAATAATGCATTTCAACGTTACTGCAATGATTGCAGCGGGTAATAGCAATAGTAGTAGCAGTTGTCAAAATAAAGGGAAGTCTCCAAATCATTGCCATTTAAGTAACGAACTGATCGAATGAAGATGTAAGGATAATACGGAACGTTCGCTTTACAGAAGTATACGACAACAAAGGTGACGGTAAGTGAGTACGGTCGAGTAGATGAGGACAAACCAGAATGTGCACGAATCTGAAAGCTATGAATTAGCCTGCAATTTGAGAAGGGTTTACTGTAGTTTCGGTTTATTGAATAAATATATTACTTCCTGGATATAATTGTGAAAGAACAGGGAGCAAGGACGATAAATCATTATAAAAAGGAGTTAATCAGACACCGTGAAAAAATTGATACCGTAAAAATGTCACGGCTTAGAATCGGCCATTTGATTGATTGAATAAGGAAACTGAAAACTCCTTTGACGTCTACATCACTTTAAGAAAGAACCCCAACTAAACTTTGAATATTTGCTTGAGCAATTCAGTCATGGAAGTTGTAAGACCTTGGATTCTTGCCGACAATGGCAAATGTGTTTTCAACCTTCTCTGCCCCAAATTTCTTCATTTTGCCCCTTTATAATATTGGGATATATTATTTTTTATTAATATAAGTTACAAATTGAGGTGTCATAGTTTAACTAGATATCAAAATGTCAAACTTGTCAATTACAACATGCTAAAGTTGTTTGTAAAAGAAGGAAAACTACTGGTCTGTATTATTTTCTTTAAGAAATAAAAAATTAAATTAAATATATATAGAATATATGCTTAGCCTGAAGCAAGTTTACAAGTAAAAGAAATACAAAGCTTGTACGAAATATATAATTGTTAAATCTCACAAGTAATTTTAGGAATATACACTCCAACAAATGTTACTTTTCACTACGTTTTCTTTTGCAACGATTTGAAATTCATAACTAATGGTTACTATTTAGCTAAGAAATATCAAAATCATAGCCTATTAAAGCAATACTTTCAAAAAAAATTTGCTGGATTTTTTAAATTGTTAGCTATATTTAGTTTCACTACAACTTCTCTTCTCATCATCGTCATAGTCGTCGTCGACTTGTTTCTTGTTACCAGAACAGCTCGTAAGTTCATCGCCAGTTGGAGCTCTTTGCCTTTGCCACCACTACCTTAAGATGAGAGCCTCAGTAGTCATCAGAAAAAGACTGAATGTGCATGCGGAGACACTAGTCTAAGGTTTTGAAGTATCTCGTCTTTACTTTCTTGTTTTTCTTTTCTCAAATCTCCCGTTTTTTTTTCCAATGTCCCTTGTTTAGCTCAAAACAAAACACAAATAAACACTACTCGATTTAAGATCTGTTTTGAAGAGATTAATAAAGGTGAAGGGGTGTTTGATGGAGGAGACGAGGACACCGAGAGGCAGTGTTTTAGACCTTACTTTTTCGAGCAGTCGGAATTGTGTAGCGGTAAACCTGGTGGTGGTGTTGCCTAAGGGGTTTAAAGATGAGATTTTTGTTTCCATGCAATGTTACTCGCAACCTTTGCATCTCAATTTTAATTATGTTGACGCTTATCTGCATTTGGCCTTTCCAGGTTCATTTTCATTTTGCTTGTTTGTTTCTTTTGAGAATATTGTTTAGGTTCAGGCCTAGAAAAGTCTCTCTCGCCTGTCGATGTTTGGACTATGGTAAGAATGCAAATAGTATAAGGGCTCTAAATTTTCCAGATAACAAAACCCACCAAGAGTTAGTAGTTATTTTATCATGAACAATCAAAGGTATGGGAGTAATCAAGCACTTTCGTTTTGGCATTTAGTGAAAGTAAGATATCATTCCTCTCCCTACTTTACTCTCTCAAGTTCCCCCGTTACTTCTTTTGCTTTCTCTGTGTCTCCCTCTTGCGCTTTTTGGGGTGAGTCCTGAGTTTTTTTTATATAAGTTTTGTGTTTCAAGGTTTGGGGAGGTCACGATTCTCTGGGTTTGTTGCGTGTATTTATGTTGTGAACAGTAGCCATGGTTTATGATGATCATAGTAAGTTTTTGCATCGATTTATGTATAGCTGTGGGAGATTCTGAGTGTTAGAGGTGTTTAGCAACAACATGCTTTTCAACTAGTATCTTTCAATTTGAGTTACTTACGAAAGCTCTCCATTTTGTATGTTATTAGAAACCGATTTTCTAAGTAGAAGGTGTCACTAGTTTTATTTGGTTGGTATCTTGTATGGAGTGTGAAACTTTTTCTCTGCATGCACGTTCTTCCATTGGCTTCGATTGTGCTTTTCAATTCTTTTGATATGCAATTTTAGGGTTAGGAGGTTTTGCTTCTTCTTCCTATATTTATTGGGTCTGTTTAATCGAAGTCCCCCTCCTCTAACATAGTTTCGACTATACTTGTAAGTCAGATGAATTCGCTAGTTAGGAGTTGCTAGTTTAAGTTAAACAGTTAGCATCGGTAGTTATATTACTTCTTGAAGGCTCTGCTTATGTAGCACATAATGTCGTGAAATTTGGAGTTCTTTATGTAGCACCTTACTCCCGCAAGACCCGAACCCGACATCGATGAGTGATGTTCGACCTCATGCCCTGCGAGGGTGGCGTGCTAGAGCACTCAATCACTCAAAAATTGGTATAAAATTTTCTTTTATTTCTGAAATCACAAACATATTATGTGGAAATCAATCATCACATAGGACCTACTTTCATTCATAAACATTTTCAATCACATAATACAGTCATCAGAAATTTCAATAGTCATTAGGCCCTTTCACAAATACAAAACACTTTAGTCGTTTTGAAATACAAATTTATATAAAAAAGTTGCGGAATGTTATAAGGAACGAAAACGGGATTTGCATATAGTTTTTATTGCACATTTCACATATCACATAAATCACATTATTGCTATAGAGAACAAAAATGGGATTTGCATATGCTTTTTATTGATTTGGAGAAGGCATATGACAGGATTCCTAGAGACTTCTTATAGAGGTGTCTGGAGGCAAAGGGCTTTCCTATGACCTATATTAACGTAAGTAAGGATATATATAAAGGAGCATTGACTAGCGTAAGGACGATAGGAGGCGACATGGAAGTGTTTTCTATTAGTGTTGGACTCCATCAAAGATCTGCATTAAGCCCTTTTTTGTTCACATTAGTGTTAGATGAACTTACCAAACATGTCCAAGGAGAGGTGCCTTGGTGTATGTTTTTTTGCCGACGATATTGTCCTAGTCGATGAGACCAAGGAGGGGTCTAATTCCAAGCTGGAATATTGGACAGATACGTTAGAATCGAAAGGTTTTAGGATGAGTAGGTCTAAAATGGAATACTTAGAATGCAACTTTTTGGGAAACCAGATGGTACGTAAAGTGGCGGTAGCAATTAGTATTGACATCATACCACAAAGAACGAGTTTTAAATATCTTATGTCCATCATTCAGAGTGATGGTAATATCGACACTGATAATCTAGATGGGTCCAATAGAAAAGTGCATCAGGGGTTTTATATGACAAAAAATTCCTTTATAACTTAAGGAGAAGTTTTATAAATGACGATCCGTCCAACCATGTTATATGGGGCTGAGTGTTGGCCTGACAAACTTAAGCATACGAGACAGTTGTTGGTAGCAGAAATGCGTATGCTTCAGTAGATGTGTGACATTACCAGGAGAGATAAGGTGGGGAACCGAGTGGTGAGAGATAGACTATAGGTAGCTAGCTTTGTTGATAAGTTGAGAGAGACTAGGTTTAGGTGATTTAGGCATGTGCACAGGAGGCCTCTGATGCTCCGGTACGAGGCTGTAAAGGAATAACCTTTAGTGAATACAAGAGGAGAAGAGGGAGGCCTTACAAGAACTAGAGGGAAGTGATCAAGGAGGATATGTCAGAGTTGGTCCTTAATGAGGTAGTGGCTAGTAATAGAAAAGTTTGGCGTGATCGGATAAGGATAAAGGATTAACCTTTAAAGTTTGCTAAAACAATATAGCAATTATTAGGAGATGCTATTCGAGATACGTAGATTATCACATAGGAAGTCATACCTAACGTCCTCTCTCCCTTCTATAAGGGTAAGTCTTGGACAAGACTTACAGGCATCCAACTTGGCTTCACAGGACAGGTGTGTAGGGACAGTAGGATGCCATACCTTCAGGGTCTCTGAGGAAGGACTCCCAACTTAATTAGAGACAAGAAAAGTCGAACTTTGCAACTTCTCGGGTACTCGTAGATTTGGATTCCATCAGGTATACCCTGTTATTGTTATTTTCATTTATTTATTGTAATTTTATTTACATAATAATTTACCATACGGTTTTACCTTTTTCTTTGTAACCTGCATCATTCTTATATTATCTTATTTGCATATGGGTCTACCACAAATAACTTCTCTACTACATAGGGATAAGGCTGAGTACTATTAGACCTCCCCAGATCCCGCTTCATTGCTGGATTTCAACTGGGTGTGATGATAATGATGATGACTTAGTTTCACTACAATTTGTGTTTGTAGTAAATGCTAATTTGTGAATAAGCTACATATATTCGTAGTTAATAATTTTTGGCAATGAATAAAGTTTCATAGCTAAAATACAAATTTGTTCCATATCCTATAGTTTTTAGCTACATTTTCTAATAAAAAAAATTTCTTATGTAAAAATTTATGGCTACAATTAAATGTTCATAGTGAAAAAAAAAGAATCCAAAATAATATAATCAACATCGTTTTCTCTACTTAAATGACATTGTTCTTTTGAGACTAATAGCCTAAAGAAGAACTAATCTCCTCTAGTTTTTCTTCTTCTTCCTTCATGTTCTAGCTACTCCACTAATGTCTTCGTCTTTTCGCTTTCTGGTTTTCCTCTTCTGTGGTTACGTTCTAGCTACTTACTTCTATCTTTGTGTTCGTCCTCTTCTGTCTTCGTGCTTTTCACTTAAATGATTTTTGTTTTGCCTATTCATAAGTGTCTTGGTATTCCTCCTCTTATGTCATTGTGTTTCTAAGGTAATTGTCTTCTTCTCTCACCACACTAATTAATTATGGTTTTGTTTTAGTTTTTCAAAATTTTTTTGACATGTTTCATTCACTGTTTCTGAAAACTTGAAATAGACATATGCCTCCTCCTTGACATTAATTTTCTATGAATTGGGTTCTTGAAACTTGGATATGCCTTTTGTTTTTTTAGAAAACCATATACACCTCCCTTTTTTGTATTGCTTCTACAATAATCTTATCCCATACTTCCTCTTTTCTTTCCATTTCTGGAAAATATGATTAGGAAAAACATGGTTGCATACTTGATCGAGATTTGAAAAACCATCTTTTGCATATCCCCTAGCTTAGGTTTTTGAACAATGAGTTTTAGTGTTTCTAGATGTGATTTTACTAGGTTATACAAGGTTGTTAGTCTAAGTAATGGACCTCCACTATTGACAGTATTAGCAGCTATTGAAGCTACCTCCTCCATTACAGAGACATTGGTGATAATCACTCTTCGAGGAAGAGGTAAGATAGCCTCAAACATGATGAAGATACACCCAGAAAAGACACACCAACAATGGGAAGAACACAAACAAGGATGAGGAGTGATGGAGAAGTTGACAACAACGTTGGAAATAGTGGAGGTAACATTGTAGTGGGTATCGAAAACCCTTATTTGGAAAGAAGATAGGGGTGTTTTCCATAAGAGGAGAAAGTGTCAAGTTTGTGCTATAAACGATTGATGTTTACAAGCACCTCATAGAAAGGTTTTAGCATATGCACTATACAGACTAGACAGTTCCCACTCAATCTTATTTTTAAAGTTTGTGTGTTTAAATCCTTCCTGTTAATTAAATTAGTTTTATTAAGATAAATTGGTTTAGATTCCTAATTACTAAAAAAATATTTTTTTAATCATTTGAAAATTATTTTCAAAAGAGTTGATTTTATTAGGAATAATTTTGGAACTTAGTTTGTTTTTTAAAGAGTTATATTATTAAATTAAATTAATTATCAAATTAATAATTAGAATCAAACAAAGGTTTTAGAATATTTTCTTTCATAATTTGATTTTATTAGAAATGATTAATATGATGAAAATATATTATTTTAGAATAGACTTGATTTTTTTTAAATTTAAGTCTCTTAATTAAATAATAAGTACATGTCAAGAACACGATAGTTGCCTCTATTATTTAATAATAAAAGTAGAGTTTTATTTCTTGTAAGACTTGATGAGTGACTAAAGGTCCCTTTAACGTAAATATGATTTATCTTAAATTAGTGGGTCCTAATTAATTAAATTTATATGATTTAGATTAATAACTGA
>JAOQMP010000004.1:26823360-26836519 GCA_027563575.1 Erythroxylum pedicellare
GCAGTGGTACAACCGATTGCAAGTCTTGCAATGGAGCTAGTCAAAGAAGCGGTAAGAAAATAGTATACGAGTCTATCAAAATTTTGCCATTTGGGAAAGTCTGAAGAGTCTTCATCCGGTGGTGTTATGGAGCCATCAATGTATCCAACAAGATCAAAAGTAATAAGCATAGCATGAACTTGATTTCGCCAAATGAGGTCATTTGTTGAATTCAATTGTGTAGTGAGGAAATTTGTAATCTGATTGAATGGTAAGTAGGGGAATTGAGGTCTGCCATTTGAGATATGTTTTGGGTTTTTGCAAATTTGTGTTAGGTATTTAGCAGAGACAGTGTTGTTGGTTTTGGTAAGTGTATAGGCTGAATGTGTTTGATGAAAATTTTGGCTAAATGCAAATTGTGTGGGTTGGAGAGATGATTATTTTATCAACTCTAATACCATGAAAGAATATAGAGGAACAGAAATTGATATATGAATGTACTGCTTTCTTGTATTGTGATGAGTAGCTTTACACTGTATTTATACAGGTTTTGTGATATCTAAGTTGTTGAGATAATATCATATAAGATACAAATAAATTCAAATAAGATACAGAAGATAAAATAAAATACAAGATAATCATAATAATGCTGGTGAGATTGTAGAAGATGTGCAAATGTTTATCAGTAACAGTGTCTATATATGTAACGACACCTAACTTCCATCTCCATTTAAGAAATTGCTAGGTCGGTCTGGCTAAGGACTGTGAATTTGTACATCAAATAATGTTTTAAGTGTTCTTTGGTTGTTAAGTACCCCCCTCAGCAATTATTTCAATTGCCTCTATCATTCTCTTTCTTCTTCTGCATTATTTCCTTTGTACTTTTTTACTTCTGATTTGCTTTAGCACCCATCTTGGTTTACCATGTTGCAAGTTGAAACTCTGTAACCAATCTTAAAATTTCATATGGATTTCATCAAGCTGTATGCATTTGGTAACGTATGGTATCGATATTGAAGGATTTCGAGTGGGTAGTCTACATCTTTTAGGATCATGAATGATTAGAGGATTGTGATGGGAATTTCTTTTTATACGTGTAAGGTACTTTCAACCTCCAGAGGCAAATTGTGGTGCTATATTGGGCTTTAATTATGTTATAAGAAGTTATCAAAGCGTATTCGAAATTGTAGTGTTCTGATTTTCTTGTCGTACAAGTTTCTTCTTGAGTAGTTGATAATGCACCTCAAGCAACACAAAAATGTACGCATATCCGAATTCATTTAGGACATGTGGAGCCTAATGAATTTGAACAAAATATAATTTGTGAAGACACGTACGGGACCAAGTGATTGATAGATTAGAGATTAATTAGCTCTTTTGATTTCAGTTGTTCACCATTGGAGTCAGAAGTTAGAATAGATAAAGGCCAGTTGCTAGAGTCACAGAACACCTACATTACATTTTTCACCCATCAGTCACAGTAACAGGTCAATACACATCAGACCAACCATGTGAAATATGTATTTATAAGCTTGAAGTCCACCGCATTGCTCACTTTAAATGTAAAACCAATAAGGAGGTGTTAGTAAATTAATATGGTTAGTAATCGCTTTTTGATCTTTTTCACTGATAAAATATTATTATTATTATCATAATACCATATATTATCAATGTCTCTTACACTTTTTATTAGGGATTTAAATAGGACGGCCATGATCAGATATCCACGAAAGTGACATTGTTCATGGCGGGGGTCATGAAAATCTCTTCTTAATGAACACAAAATCAAGACAACATTTCGTTAAACAACACTCGGGGTGCTCGGGTAAGAATTCGATTCTTCAATCCACATTACGTTATAATATTACAAAAGTGGAAGGAAGCAAATCGGAAACTCTAGGATGAAAAGAAAAGCAACATCCTTTTCCAAGAATCTTTTGCCTGCCCTTGAAGACCAACTTCGCAAAGTTTTCTTTTCAGCATTGATTTACACGGTTCAGGGAAAGCAAATATACGTCCCGGTCCCAATGAAGATCCCATAACTTGCTAAGGCCTCTTCAAATCCAATGGCAATGCTTGTTTCCATCAATAGCTGTTCCTAAGTTTGCAGGAGCTACATAACTCTTACAAGAAAGAGCTAAGTTGAAACTTGTAAGAGTACTGTTTGCAACTAAGCACAGATCCATAACACTTCCCTTGAACAGGTGAAACTTATCTCGTAGTTTCGTCAATTGATTACCAACATAAGCAAATGGACAAACAAAAGAGAGAAGCAAAGATTTAATTCCATTCCAAGACCAGATTAGAAGAGACGCAACTGTTATTTGTTTCGTACTCCTCTTAAAAGTTCAAAGTAGTCGCAACATTCGAGAAATCAAGTTAAAGTTGGACTGATCACACATCCTAAAATTTACATGTCTTATACAGCAATCTCTGCCACAGCAAGATTAGCATCACACAGTGTAGTTGCCGTCTTTAGTGCTGCGCTAATTTGGTTTGAAGGTTGTTCTAAGTACCGAGTGTAATGAAACTCAATCTGTAACCTGTGATGAAGAGGAGTTGAATCCATTAAACCTTTTCTGATATCTGTTTGCAGTTCCCTGATAGGTATTGCAGCCAAGAAGTTCTTCATATAGTCCTTGCATGAGTCCTTCCCCCGGCTTAACACTTCTCCTTCTTCCTTGCACTTCATTTGTTGCTCAGAATTGATTACTAGGTCCCCTGATTCCGAGGTCTCCTTTAATTCAATCGACTGTTTCTTGGTGTCTGTAGAAGTGGAAACAATCTGTTGATCCCCCTTTGATCCTTCAATGTTGGATTGGTTAACATTTGGTAATTTGTAAACAACAGTATTGCAGTCAAATTTCAAAATATATGCCTGATCACATCCCTCATAAAGTCTCTCTCCTAACGTGTCAATAACGTAATAAGCTTCTGGTTCAACTTTCAGAATAAAGAAATGGTCATTCCAACTCACAATATAAACATGTGGTTCACTATTGCTTTCAAATTCCGAACTAGCCCGACTGATCTCATCCCAAATGTTATCAAAGGACATGGCACCATGCAAAAAATCAAATCTTCCTTCATCCATTCCATCAGGACAAAAAAATCCAATAAAGGACTTGCCAGGAACTACAGACAAAGGGCGTACTTTGGCTTGAAGAACAGTGTCAAGGTCAAAGTGTTTGTCAGGGAACCGCTCCCTATATGTTTGATTCTCACAGAGGCTCCTCCATTCCAGTGATCCTTCTCTTATCAGACTATCAAATTGAGACTTAATAGGCATGAGATCACGATTGTTCTGAAACCAATCAGCAATGACAGCAACGCAGGCTGTACAGGCACTTTCTCCAGCTGCACGCTCACTTCGTTGATCAATTGAAGCAAAGAACACCTCAGTTTGAAGCTTCATACATCCATCGCGGCTTACTACTTCTTTTACCTCCCAACTACCCACTGCAAAATTATCATCCCCAAATTCAGAAATTGATGATCCATTTGCTAATGAATCATCATCTGCTTTATGCCACTGCAAAAATAGTTGCCACTCATTCAATCAGAACTAAAAATCAACACAGAAAATTTAAACCACAACAGGCTTAAGAGAAAAACATCTTATAATAAAGAATAAGAACAGATGATCTACCCCAAGAGCAAGAACTTCATCAGATGTAAGTTGACGACGATCAAAATCAATATCATCCCCACCTTCTTCAGCATAAGCCTTCTTCAACAGTGGCTCTCCTCTGGCCTTAGGTGACCTAAAGTTCAGTTTTCTCTTCCTCCATGGCAGTATGCTCCTTTTTGGACTTTGCAGTATAGATGACTCAGAGATTGATGGAGTTAAATCATCACTCTGAGAGCAACCCACATCTGACTTCCGGTTGCTATAATATATCCAATCCTCATCTTCACCACTTTTTCTCATGTTGGAATAAAATGACCCTCCTCCACAGTTGGCATATGCTAGTGTGCCATAACTGAAGGACTTCCTAATAGTAGAATCATCCTTAAGCTCATCTGATTCTCTTTCATCAAAATCATCAAGCGAGTCTGAGTCAAATGGATAGTTATATTCACCATCGTCACTCCTTGCAGAACACCTGCCTTCACTACCTTCTAACGCCCCCTTTTTCACTCTCCTAGTGGAGACATATTCTGTGAAAATCTTTACCTTTCTAAGACCTGCTTTTATTGCAGACAGCTCATCCTTGTCAGTTTGTACAGTTTCTCCGGATTGAGGAGGCGATAAAACAGGCACTACTGCTCTCTCTACTAGTTCTATATTTTCTGGACCAGTTCGCAACTCACACAAGCTAAGTGATATCTGCAAAGCCAAGCTAAGCTCAGATAAGGAGATCAAGGAAGCAAAAAGAAGAGAGGGAGATTTACTGAAAAGTTTTAAAGATTATGGTGATAAACATTGACAAAATTATAAGAAAAAAATTGCATACACAGAGCATGGGACAAGTCTCAGCAACAGCACCAGCGGAGATCATTAGAGGCAGGCGTAATTCAATTTCTTTTAGCTGAGGAGCGCAAGCAAATTCAGCAAGGTTCAATGACGCTCTTCCTACAGCAGGAACCTTGTTCTTTGGCCCTTGCTTCACACCCTGCATTAGAAAATACCAACAAACTACTTCTCAAAATGCATAATTGGAATTTGAAAATTACAACAACAAAAGCAAGGCATGAGGCAGAAAATAACAACAAAAAGGTATTTCTGTGGAAGGAGACACGAGAATTTGCTTCAGAGGGAAACGATTTCTAGGATGAACGAAAATCTTGAGGAGGGTGCAACAGGCGAAACAAACAAGAATAAGACATCCATATGCCCATGATGAGAATTCCAATGAAAACTCTGCCAAGGTCGCATAAATGAATTCTACAAATGGAATATTTCATATTGGAAACGGCTGAACAAATACCAACTCTCATTAAGATTTTCTTTGGTCAACTCCAAACGGAAAAACTGCAAATCAGTCAAACAACCTGAAATGATATGCAGTAGAATTAGAGCTTTAGAAAAGTCAAATAAACGATTGAATCTTAGCAAACAAATCCAACCCCTATGATGGTGAAGATCGATCGGAAACTCTTTAAAAGAAAAATAGACAAATAATAAAAGGGGAAAATAGAATACTATCAGAAATAGATAATGATCCGCAAACAATAAAACCAATATATCAGCAAAAACAAAAAGCAAGCCAGATCATAAAAGTAACCGAACCCCATGTTCAAAAAGAAATGCAGGAACACAATTACCCCAAAACCAAACCTTTTAATGCCATAAGATTTCCCAGACTGCGAACCAAATCCAAAAAGGTTCGCTACCCACATCTTTTCACAAGACAGAAATTCAGTGGAAAACAAACGACCCATAAAAGATCTCACAAAGAGATGGAGAAAATAGACATAAAAAAGAACAAAACTTACGTTAAAGACACAGAAAGCGATCTCCCAAGGAAGAAAGAGGTTGTCTTTATAGGCAGATAAAGTGCACAAACTCTGAAACTCCTCATCATCCCAGTCAACAACGCATTTCCCTTCCACACAAACCTCGACTTCTTTAGTGAAATTCCTCTTAACCTTTCTTCTGAGTGGATTGAACGCCAATTTCTGACCTTTCCATCGAACCTCCACCGTTAACTTCTCCGAACACTTATTTTCAGGACCTGCCACCAGACCCCATCCCTCCACCCGCCGTACCACCAGCTTCACCTCGTACTTCTTCGAAACCAGCGGCGGCCATGGCCGCCAACTTATCATCTTCACCACCATTCACAAGGCCCCAAAAAACTAGAAAAACTAATAGGCAATAAAAAACCTTTTCTAATTTTCTCTTCCTCCGTTTCACTCTCACGAAAAGCGAAACCCAAAATATTTGTTGTAAAAAACGAAATGGGAAGTTTTATAGAAAGACGAAGATGTTAAAGTGAACACAAGACATGCGGGCCTTTGTGGACTGAGGAAAAAACGAGTAGATGCGGTGTCTAGTGTGGGGTTAAAAGGGACACATTTAGAGAAAGCATTAAATGAACTAGGGTTAGAATAGAAGAGACAAGTTGGCTAAAGACTCCAATAGCTTAGTTGACTTGCGTATAAAGTGTACATGTCTTCCCTTCCCTCTCCTTCCCTGTATCTGCATTAAACCTTAATTCTGTTTCCTTTTCTTTCTGAACCTTAACTCACTGTGCCTAATTCATTCTCCGTGCATAAAATATCATGTGAATCAATGGGCTTCCTTTTACTTGCTCTTTTGAAAGAATCAATAATATACTTTCCTGCCTTCCACAATAACCAACGTTTTCTTGTTAAGATTGAATAATGTTCCTAGGTCATATGTTGTTTTGTTTTATGGGCATCTCCTCTGATTTTTGTATTTCTAGAGGAAAAAACTCTTTAAAGATTTGCGTAGATATACCTAAAGAACGTGTGTCCCATGAATAACCACGTTGTGGGTGATTGAGGCTTAGCAAACTACAAAGGCAATATGTAATTAATTAATTTTATGTATATAATGCATATGATTTTTACATAATATCATTTAAATTAAAAATAAAATAGCTCTTAATATGTAATATTAATTTATTATGTTTAGTAATAATTAACAATATATGTATTAATTTAATATAATGATAAATTAAGTTTTATTAAAAAAATTTCATTATGTCCTACTACTAACAAATAAAATAATCATTTTTCATTTTTGTTTACAAATATCGATTAATAAATTTTATTATTTTATCATAATTGTATATTGTTCCTTTTACTAAAATTACTATATTTTAATATATTATTAAATTATTTTAAAAAATTAATAATACTTATAATATATTAAGTCTTTCTTTTATGTTAATACTCCTAACAAATACAATGATCTAAAATTAAAAAAAATTGATTATAAGCAATTAATTACAAGTAGTAAATAGTCAACACTAGAGTTAAATCAAATGAGTTGATAAGAGAAAATCAATATTTATACTCACTCTAGCAGATTGATAGACACAAGAATTAATCCAAACTTAATAGGCTTACAGGACGTGAAAAATTAATGAACATTGCATGCTAAATATAGGTTTAGATATTATAAAATAATACAAATTTTATGAATTTTTAGTATTAATAAAAGTCAATTTAGTTCATTATTATTTATTTATAAATACAAGAAAGTAATCAATCATTTTATGTACTAGAATTATCATATAATGAAGAAAAGTCATAAAATACTGAATTTATAAATTAATTTGTTATTAATGAATTCATAAAAATAATTTTTTGTCACAATTAAAATTGATTATTAACATTTTTAATAGTAAATAAAGAAATAACAACCACGATGATAAATATATGACTATTATAATTTAGGTAAGCAAAAAAAAATATTTAATTTGTTTTAAAATTTTTAAAAATAAAAGTATTTCAAAAGATCAATAAAATTTAGTCATGTATTGAATGAAATTATTTTTGAAGAGTCAATATGTTTATTTATTTAAGAATTTTCAACATGAATTATAATAAATATTACAATGGAGATCAAAATAAAATTAATTCATCTCCAATTTCTTATTTAGTAATAATTATAATTAATTAGAATTTTATTGTTTTCGGTAAAAACAAAAAAGAAAGAAACTGAAAAGATCTTGTGGAATAAAACCTCTAAGAGGAAGTGTCAATTACTGAATTATTCATATGTTTGTGGTTGAAACTAAAGAGGAATATAAGATCAAACTAGACTAGTAATTTTTAAAATATCGCTTAACTTTTTATTATATTTTAAAGATTTTTTGAAGTAATAAAATTGTAAGATTTCAACACATAAATATGTTAAAATAGCAATTATTACGTTCTTTGTTAGTATCAGTTGTATTAGTATGCATATTTTATTCATTTTGGAACTTTTTGCACCTTAAGTTAGGCTACTCTTCTCAATACATAACAAATGATACGTATTTATTTTACAATTTTTTTCAAGGATTGACCCTTCAATGTAAACAGGGAATATTCAAATTAAAAATGATCAGTACATGGCAAATGATACTCAATTAGCATTCTTGGGAGGGTGAATGGAAGTGATGATTTAACAGCGTGCCATAAATTAAATAAATGACTTCACGTCCCTCAAAATTTGAGGTTAACTCAAATCTTGACTTAAAAACAAGGGCTAAGGAACTAAATCTTATATTAGAGTTTTTCTTTAGGTCAATATCTGAATTTAAGGAATGGAACCCTTGCCCGTTAACTCAGACTCGTTAAGTAATCAAATCTTCAAATTCAGATCTTAACCGATTTAGTTCCTTAGCTTTGGAGACAAACATTAAGTAATTATAATATGTCTCTGAAATGGATGTCATTACTTCCACGATAATGATTGTTTTCAATTAGAAATTAAGAAGCACTAAGTCATGGGTTTATCGGCGTAGATTTTGTAAGGACTAAGTCGATCTTAAGAGTTTAAACTTCCAAACAACATGATTAATCTCCTCTCGATACATGTTTACAAAATTATTACATACATTTAAAAGTTTATTTAATCTGTTAAGTCTTAAGAATCCTAAGTAACCAAAACATGACGAAGATGATTATGGTTCAGGACCTTGGATTTGTCTCTAAGCCCAGATGAACGCTGGATCGAACTAAATTGTTCTCTCCTAGTGATTTCTGTAATTCTTAAAGACATCTCAAAATCATCATCTTGTATGATGATGAAATCATATAAAGAAGATTTTTTTATTTTTGGAGGCTCGGACCAATAAGACTACAACTGGGGTATCGAATGAGACTCTATTCACGATCAATAGATGTGAGTCCACAAAGAAATCATGTGCCAAAATACTAAATTGATAGATAGAAAATATTGTAGCACAAAGGATGCCTTTGTTGAATTGATTCAAAACTTGACGATTTATCCCAACAAACACATATATTAAATTTAAAGATCATGATGTATCTCCCTAAGCTCTGCAGCTACTCAATCAAATTGCACAATTTGATTCTAATTTGTGAAGATATATTGACAAACATGAGTATAGATCAGATTTTTCTAAAAAAAGGAAGAGAATTACAAAAGGTTTGAAAAGAGCTTAAAAGAACAGAGTCAAACATGGATAATCACTTTTATGTTAAATTTAATTGATCCCCATAATATTCTAATTTATATCAGCTTCTTCACCATTAGGACAAGATTCTTTGAAGGCAACTTCTCATCAAATTGGACTGGTATTTCTTTTGAATTTACTAGCCTTATTCTCTTTAACCAAGACTGCAACTTAAAGTAGTTCAACATCTTGCAACATTAGTGCCAACAGTGGTGATAGATTCACGCCATGACTGCAAACTTTTAGTCTACATCATCTATATCCTTATCTATGGTAGCGCATTGTAGTTTAACTTTCAAAACGATACTAGTAGCCCTGAACCATAAAAAAGTTTAGATTTTTGTTAGTTCCTATTAACTAGGTTGTTAATTTAGCCTATGGGACATTACAACTGAGCAACCTGGACCCAACAAATAAGTAGGCAATTTTAAAGACAAGTTACTTGGATATTAGTCAAATATGCAATTTGCATCTCAACATTTCATAAAAATTCTAAGTAAATCGTTATTGTTATCTATGGTTTCATTTTCTCACATCCTAAATGTGCAATTATTATCATTCTTATTAAAGATAACAGTAGAGAATCACTTAAAATTTTTTGTGAAGTGATGAGGTACAAATCTCTTATTTATCCTTCAATAAGACACTTGTTTCTTTATGTGTATACTTTTCTATAATTTTCTTTGATACAAAATGTATGTTTTAGAGTATGATGTTTGTAATAAAATTGATGTGACTCTTACTAAGAAGATTGGTGAGATTAAATATCAATATGACATAACCAAAGACTGTTATATTAAAAATAGATTTAGTCAAGAACTTAAACACAAAATAAAAATGAAGGATATAAATCAGCACATTCATACTAAAGGATTGTGAGTTATAAGATCCTAGCATTGATCATCACTAGTAAGTAAGAAAAGATTTTAGATATTAAACAACCTAAAGCAAGTGTTTCTCTAAGAACAAGAATGAAAAAAAAATCATCTATCAGGTAATTTGATTCAACAAAAACATAAGATGTCCATTATCATCAAAAGAAAGCCTCTTATAGGCACAAACCCCTAACACTAGAATCTTAAAATGAAATAATAATCTTGATATAATCTAATTAGGAGACAAATAACTTTGACAAGTGAGTAAATCCTTATCTAAATTTGATATAATCTAATCCGTTACATGATTTTTAGCTTACATCTATCACTCAAGTGGGAGACTATTGTTTGTTGGTTGCCTAGCAGTTTCACCATTGTGATGGGTCATCTCTATTACTTTTATTTTGAAACTTCACGACCTTTCACTGTGAACCGTCTTCTCTACCTGTTGTCTTAATGGAAGACAATAGGGAGTACAAAAACTGTGAAAAGGCATTGGTCCCTTAACTTGACATTTTTTCTGCACAAACTATTTGATTGCATTTGTTAAAATCTTAGAAGAGTCCTCTTACTCATTTGAATCTCAATGTTAATGACAAGAAGTATGAGATTAAAATTCCGCATTTCCATTTTTATTGTAATGGACACGTATATGGTTTAAATTCATGCCTAACATATTCATCTATATTCAACTTGTTTTATTTAATAAAATTGAGCTTGGATACAAGAAATTCACGTGTGTTTCAATTACTCTAATTCAAATTGGGTCAATATTAAGTATGGATTTGATGAGTGCATATTAAATAAACAAGACATAATATGAATTTAATGTACAACTGAAAAAATTTAAGATAAGAATCCACCAATATTAATAGTTTTTAAGAAATGAAAATCTTCACTAGAAAATATTAGCTGGAGCATATTAAGGGTGCAATTTAATGAATGCATCCTTAATTATAGTATATTTATCTTTAAATGCCATAAAGAAGAATATTTTGGATTTTAGCAAATATGGTAAAAGTATAGATACAAGTATGCATTCTAGTGATAGGTATGGGCGAAGGCTAAAGGTATTGTTATACAAACCCTAAAAACAATTTTATTACCCTCCTAACATGCATTTACATTAACTAGCTGCGACTATTCACATACGAAACACCAATTTAGCTTATATGCCGTTAACATCTAGTTGGTAGTTAACAATGGCTGTTGAGAGGTTGATAGAAAAAATTTCTTTTTAGTTCCGAATTAAACACTCCGATAGCTCCTAGAAACAGCTGGCCATGCGTCAGACATGGTGATCGCTTTGTTTAAGATTATCCGATCTTTCGACAGCATTGATTTGACCGTTTCTATAACACTAGAAAAAGAAGTGTTCTTAGCATATGCACGAGGGTTAGTATATATTTAATTAGGCTAATTGTGCTTGTTCCTCTGATTCACAAAGAAAAAAGTGGTCCCTATTTGGGCAAAGTCTTGGGTAGATTATTGTCAGAAAAGTATGACTAGGACTAACCAAGTTATCAAAAGTTAATGGTCGACCGCTAAACAAACAGACACTATTTTCTACCGGTTATGGTATATTAAAATTTAATAGACCTATTCTGCGATTTGGCGTCAAACAAGTGTTGTGTGGTTGTGCGTATCACACCGATAGCTATCAAACAAAGTCATGAACCATGAATGCTTGTTAATGATTTTATGACAACAGAAATTTGAGATGAGACGACTTGTTATGGTTACTTAAATTTTCTCCACACAAAAAATATACTATGTTTAAAATGTTTGTGATTGTAGATGCCACTAATTTGTACAACGTAACTGAACTGACAAAAGTAAGAAACAAGCAAAATTAATGCGAACCCTTTAAATCACCCTAAGGATGGGCCTCTTTATTAAGATTAAATTAATCATGATAAGCTTTTCATAATTCACATTGAAAAAGAGAAACCCAAAACCTTGTTGGAGCATGAGTAGTGGCTAAAGAAAGGAAAAAGTCATAGACAATAAGTTTTTCCCTTAAAAGTGGTTTATTAGAAGTTGGAATTGAGATTTTTCAAAACATGAAGTTTGCCACTCAGGATGGAAACCAGTTGAATTCAGAAAATATCATGTATGGAGGCATTAGTTGGATCCACCTCGTCTTGTTTGGCTGGTTGTCCTTGAAACCACCATACATGTCGAAGAAAAAGAATAGGACAAGGCTAATTAAATTCATTTACGTCATTTTCTATTAATTGGTTTTTGGATTTCTGATTTCATTCTTTACAATATCCAAGCTAGCAAAACAAGTTAATGCCGGCTTTCTACAATGGAAAAATATCATGACCCATAGTATAAAAGAAGTACGACAAAAAAAACTGAGCACCTTAAAAGGCACACAGGAAAAATTCGACAACCAATTAGCTAAAACAACACTTTTGAATATATCATCGACTAATCAAAGTCAAATTGTAAGCTACTGTAATGTCTAGTAGATTATTATGAAACAACATAAAAATCTTGCGAATATTGGTAAGTTTCAAGTATGATGGCCGAAACACAAAGTCTTTTTCTCCACGGGTACACAACTCTCAGCTTTTCTCTTATGAACCTTACACTCTTACAACTCTTTTACTTCTTTTTAAACAGTAGTCGTAACAGTACATGCTTAATAATTAATAATAATAGCATCAATAATAACATGCACATGCAAGTCACATGAGTTATTTATTAATTGGGTTCATAAGTTTCGAATAAATGCTGTAGAAAATACCAAATTTTATTACTTTGAGATTTTGTAGGCTTTCCAGTCTATTAATCTTAAGATTTGTGTCAAATTTTTTTATCAAGAGGTAATTGATGTCTACTAAAGGTTAATAGAATAAATTGGAGCCGTTAGATAAATTAGGACCGTTGTATTCAAAACACGTTAAGAAAAGGATGAACATTATTATAAACTTAATTAATTAATTAATAACAATAAAAGTTACTAGAACATGCAATAGAAGTATATATATAGTTAATAATAATAAATTTTTCGAATGGCATAATTAATAACCAATTACTAATAATTATTAATTAATAATAACACAATTATAACTAAACTATCAATTAAATAATAATATGAAATGAATAATAAGAACATGTATATTTATTAATTAACAATAACCATTAATGTGAAAAAACCTGATAAAAAAACAAAATAACATGCATAGTTGTGTG
>JAOQMP010000004.1:26851143-26881549 GCA_027563575.1 Erythroxylum pedicellare
ATAGTCTTTTGATGGTTAGTATCCCAATTGGCCAGTATATTATCATTCATTTGTTTCGTTAAGTAAAATCGTATATGGTAGAAGTTTGAGCCCATTAGATAGTCATATGATGGTTAGTATCCCAATTGGCCAGTATATTATTATTAGTCAAGTTTATTAAGATTACAAAATGTACATTAGTGGAGAACAATTAATTGTGGATTTAATACCACTGAATATGGGGGATTAGATATGATTTTGGGCATAGATACGTTAGAAAAATATAATGCCAATTTAGATTGCCAACAAAAGACAGTAGAATTTGAGTTAGACAAAGGTAGAAAGGTGGTGTTTATAGGAGACAGGAAAATAAGCCTACCTAGAATTATTTCAGATATGATAGAAAAGAAAATAATGAGGAAAGGATGTGAATTATTCTTGGCATATATGGTAGACATGGAGGTAGATAAAGGAAAGTTAAAAGATATTTTTGTGGTCATGAAATTTCTGAATGTCTTTCTAGAGGAATTACTAGGACGACCACAACCGAGAGAAATTGAGTTTCCCATCTAGCTTCTTCTAGGTATTGCACCAATATTAGTTCCACCTTATAGAATGGTTCTAGTAGAATTAAAGAAGCTTAAAGGGCAGTTAGAAGAACTGTTGGAGAAAGGTTGCATTAGGCCTAGCTCTTCACCTTGGGGAGCTCCATTTCTATTTGTGAGGAAGAAAGATAGATTATTGAGAATCTGTGTGGACTACAAAAAGCTTAATCATGTCACTGTCAAGAATAGATATCCACTCCCATGCATAGATGATTTGCTTGATCAATTGTAAGGGGAAAAGGTCTTCCCTAAGATAGACTTGAAACTAGGTTACCATCAATTGAGAATAAAGGAATCCAACTTGTCAAAGACTGCTTTTAGAACATGATATAAACATTTTGAGTTCTTAGTCATGCCCTTTGGATTAACGAATGTCCCTACAGCTTTTATAGACTTAATGAATGGAGCCTTCAAGCCTTTTTTAGACCGATTTATCATAGTATTTGTTGATGATATATTGGTTTATTCCAAAAGTGACAGGAGCTTGAAGAACATTTAAGGATTTCCTTGGAGACACTGAAGAAGAAAGAGTTGTATGCAAAATTCAATAAATATGAATTTTGGCTAAGGGAAGTAGTGTTTTTTGGACATGTAATTTCAGAACAAAGAGTATATGTAGATCCAAGAAAAATAGAAGCTGTAGTTAAATAGGAAGCACCTAAGAATATAGCAGAAGTGAGGAGTTTCTTGGGTTTTGCTGGTTATTACAGAAGATTTGTAGAGGGCTTTTTTATGATAGCGGTCCCAGTTGCCAAATTGACAAAGAAGAATCAAAAGTTTATGTAGACAGGGGAATGCTAGAAAAGCTTTGAGGAATTGAAGAATGGGCTCACAACTGTACCAATTTTGACCTTGCCGTCTAATAGTGGTGGATAGATAGTGTATAGTGATGCCTCAAGGAAGGGATTAGGGTGTGTGTTGATGCAAAGAGATAAAGTGATCGCTTATGCTTCTAGGCAAATGAGATGAATTATCCTACACATGACTTAGAGTTATCTTCCATAAGTTTTGCATTGAAAATATGGAGACATTATCTGTATGAAATCACCACCAAGGTATTTACAGACCACAAGAGTCTTAAATATTTGATGAGCTAAAAATAGTTAAATCTAAGGCAAAGAAGGTGGTTAGAACTACTGAAGGATTACGAATTGATGATAGACTACCACTTGAGAAAAGCTATTGTAGTAGTAGATGCATTGAGTAGAAAATCTACTATAACATATGTGGAGACAGTGTATCTTCCTTTGGTGAAGGAATTAGCCAAACTTAAAGTGACTTTGAGGTAAGACGAATCTGGTTATATGTTGGCTAATTTTAGAATAAGGCCAGTGTTGAATGAGAAGATTAAGAAATTATAGGAGCAAGATGAGTATTTGGGCAAGCTTAGAGAAGAAATTAAAAATAGTAAGCTCTCTGAAATAGAGATAAGAGAAGATGAATTGATGGCAGTAGGTAACATATTATGCATTTTAGATATGTTAGAATTGAAGGATAAGATTCTTGATGAGGCACACAATGCTCCCTATGCAATGCAGCCAGGGAGTACAAGAATGTATAGAGATTTAAAAGAGCATTTCTGGTGGAGAGAAATGAAGAAAGATGTTGTAGAGTATGCTAAGAGATGCTTAGTATGCTAGGAAGTTAAAGCAGAACATCAAGCACCTATTGGCAAGCTTAAACCTTTGTCTATTCCTAAATGGAAATGGGAGAAGATTACAATGGATTTCTTGATATGATTGCCAAGGATTAGTAGGAAGCATGACACAATATGGGTTATTGTTGATAGGCTAACCAAGTCAGCACATTTCCTACCAATTAAACAAGTAGATTTTGTGAATGCTTTGGCTAAGAAATACATAGATGAAATAATAAGACTTCATAGGATTCTAAGTTCTATAGTCTCAGATAAAGATCCCAAGTTCACCTCCAGATTCTAGGAAAGCTTACAAGAGGCTTTGGGAACCAAGTTGCATTTTAGCATAGTTTTCAATCCACAGATTGATGGCTAATCAGAGAGGATAATACGAACAATGGAGGCAATGTTAAGAGCTTATGTTATGGACTTCAAAAGCTCATAGGATGATCATTTACCTTTAATTGAGTCTGCTTATAATAATTCCTACCACTTAGGAATTCAAATGGCACCTTATGAAGCCTTATAAAGTAGGAGGTGCAGAACTACTATTTGTTGGGATGAGGAAGGTGAAAGGAGGCTTTTAGGACCTGACATGGTACAAGCTACAATTGACAAGATTAAATTGGTAAAGTAGAGACTCAAAGCAGCTCAAGACAGGATGAAGCGCCATATGGATGCACATAAAAAGGCGATAGAATTTGAAGTTAGATGTTAGACCCCATTTTTGGAGTCCATCTATCTCTCTAATATCATAGTTGAAAATATACGTCTTGTAAAGAAACTTTTATCTCCATGTCTCTAGTTTATTTTGCAATAATAATCATCTCATTCGGAGTTCTACAGATTAAGATATGATTAAAATACCAAAATATGTTCATATCCAATTCATACTTTTCCAACCGACTCCCTCACTTTCTTTACATCAATATTTTTCTAATCAACTCCAAAGGCTACCAATTTTTATCAAGATATATAGTAATGTGTAAGGAATCCAATTTTTCAATAATCAAGTCATTTGGAGGTCGGATGACAAAGTTATGGTCAAAAGAGTCAACCATGTTCAGAGTTGGAAAACCCTTCGGGTGGCAAAACATTAGAGAGGTTACGAGGTACGATCACACCTTCCTTGGTGCGATTGTACCTGAGGATACTCCCAGGGTGTGGTTTCACCTTTCCTTGGTGCGATCGCACTTGAGGCTGGAGAAGTGATGAGGTGTGATCACACCTTTCCTTGTTGCGATCGCACCCGAGGCTTTTATATGTCGGGTGCAACATCCCTAGCTTACAATAATCATATCTCTCAACTTCGATGTCCAAAAATTTCATATTATATACTGTTAGAAAGCTAGAAAGATAAGCTACAACTTTTATTAAGAAAACTTTATATAATTCTTCATATATTAATAATTTTTCCCCTTGAAGTCGGAACACAAACTTTTCCCTTATGAAAGCTTGAAAAATGCAATATCTTCTCATATCAATTCAACTACTGAATACTTTTCGTTAAACTCTTGAATCTCAACTTAAATGATTCATCCCATACAACCCTTTCAATCTCTATTATTCTAAAATAAACAACAATTTGCAATCTCAACAAGGAAGAATATGCACATACACATTCCACTTCCACAACCATCATACTCAACCTGTAAAATAACATAACCATAGACAAAAGGAAATCCTCAAATTCTCATTCTCATTACTAAGCAAAATAAATATTTGAACAAGCTTTACTTACATATCAATAGACACATTATTAACACAAAAAAAAAATGAAAAGGATGCTCATGTTTGATACGCCTATAAAGCTGTCCAAAATATTCACTAACTTAGTACAAAAGTTTCTAACTATCATGGAGTTTCCGATGCCTTGCAAAGATTGCTAACTGTGTCGCTCTGCACTTGAGGAGTGGAAAAAAGGATAGGTTGAGGTAAACAACTCAGTGGCTAATACATTTATAGTCATTGGAAATTGACCACAATTCAAGCATATGTGCATATATATAGCTAGCAATTCAAGCATTCTCAATCTATTCTAGAAATTCAAGCATTAATCAATTTATCTCAAAACTTATAACACATAACATAGACTTTAGCCATTAGACATAAGACTTAAATGCATCATACTTAACAATTCAAAGATGCAATGCACAAACAAACAGCTCGAGAGTTCTGTGGAACGAAATGGAGAAACCGAAGTTTACACTGTGAACAAAATGAGTCCGATTTTTTAAGATCTCGTGGCCTCAAGCGGGCAACCGGAAGAAGGCTATAGGTCAACGTACACATGACTAACGAAACGGGTTCTTCTCTTGCCCAATCATAAACAAATTTATGCTCAATTTAATCAATCAAAAATTCATAGTCTCATGTTTCTTTTACTTTTTCTTCTTTTCATTTATATAAATGTCATAACCTTTTTCATGGCATATCATAATCATAATTCATTATGCATTTTCAAACATTCATAACGATTTCAATTTCAAGCAAATTAGCATACACACACACATAGACAAGAATTTACCCAATTACACAATAATTATAAATACATTACCCACCTAAATCATTTGCAAAAATCCAACTTAAGGTTGTCTTTCCTCTTGCTCTTGGGTAGGATTGTCTTGGTTTCCTAAAACAACCAATGTTCCATTTAAAACAACATTCTAATAAAATTCATAAACTTCAATAATCACAAAAATGCAATAAACACAAACTAAGCTCAAACTAATTACCCATAGTCTATCTAGGTTAGAAAACCCAAGACTTAGTTTAGAAACCCTAGGAATCAAATTTGGACCCCGAAAATTTTTCCAATTTTTGTAATTTGTTATTTAGCTTTTGGTTGATTATTCCATTTTTTTTGACAATTTTTAAAGTAGTCATTAATTTAGTGGCATAAACAGAGATTAGAAATTGATGGAAGGATTTGAATTAAGTTTGAATTATTATGGGAATGCTAGAAGTAAGTTAGCTTAAGGGAGTTAGAGACATAAAAGACAAAAGAAGGGGAAAAATGGGAAGTACAAGGTAAATGAAGGGAAAAATGGGGAAAAAGATCATATAAAATGGTTTTGTATTAGAAGAAGAGAGAAGTGTCGTGAGAACCAAAGAGAAAGACGAAAGAAACAAAAATAGGAGAGAAGAAGAGAAGTTTCGGTGAAAAAGAAGAGAAGAGAAATCAAGTTTGTTAAGGTAGGTTAACTATCTTTTTCTTGCTTTATTATAGGAATGAGTTATATTAAGGATGAAGAAGTTAGAGAGCAAAGAGGTTTTGTAAGAAGAAGATGGATTAGGATAACCCAATTGATTTTAGGGTTTCTAAACTAGATCTTAAGTTTTTTTAACCTAGATGGACTGTGGGTAAGTTAGATTTGAGTTTCATTTGTGCCTATTAGGATTTTATGATTTTTCTGAAGTTTATAAATTTTATTGGAATGTTGGTTTTGAATGGAATCTTGTTTGTGTTAGGAAACCAAAGGAATCCTACCCAAGAGCAAGGGGAAAGGCAAGCTTGACTTGGATTTTCGCAAGCCTATCAGGTGGGTAATGTATTTATAGTATTATGTAATTGGGCAAATTCTTGCCTATATGTGTGTATGTGATGCGCTTGAAAATGAAATTGCTAAATTGTGAATTACTATGATACGTTTTAAGTTATGCATGCAAAGAAGTATGACATTTTTGATAAAATTCAATTGTGATTTTGATCATGTTATGCCTTGATATTCGATTATGGCATTTTGTATAAACGAAAAGAAAGGAAAGAGCATGATAGAGTATGAAAGCATTTCATAAAATGATTTGAGCATGATTATGTGCTTCTGTTTGTACGAGAGTGGAGCCATTCTGTTTGTCATGTGCACGTTGACAGGAGCCTTCTCCCGGCTACCCGCTTGTGGCATATGAGCTCCGAAATTGGACTCATTCTGTTCATGGGGTAAACTTTGGTTTCTCCATTATGTTTTCATGGAAACCTCGAGCAGTTTGTTGTGCATTGTATCTTTAGATGTTCAAGTAGGGTGCATGATAAAGTGTTATGTTTATTGGCTAAAGTTATTTTGTGTATTATCTTTGAATTATATTGATCAATGTTTAAATTGCATGACTAAAATAAGAATGCTAGAATTGTTAGATATACATATACATATGCTTGAATATGTAGCCAATTGCCAATGACTATATATATATATGCCACTGAGCTGTGTAGCTCACCCCATTATTCCTCCTCAGGTGCAGATCGAGAAGGTAAGTGATCCTTGCAAGGCATTTGGGCAAATTCCAAAATAATAGCTTTTATCACTAAGTTAGTTTGTTCGCTTTTGGGATAGCTTCTTAAGCATGTAAACATCGAGCATACTGTATATGTTGTACTTTGGGGTTAGGCCCTTATTCAAAGTGTATTGATGTAATTAAGTGATGTATGAGTTTCTGTTACTTGGGTATGTGAGTCAAACAAAAACTGAAAAGTCCCCAAGTGTATGTGCATGTTTCTTTGATAGATGTACAGTTCTTGATCTAAGCCTATCATAGGTGTAGAAGTTGTGTGCTAACTTCCAGGAGAAGCTAGACTAATTGAGGCTAAATTAGTTAAGGTTGTCCTCTGAAAAGTTGTAGTTTAATTTCCAAGTTTTCCATTGACATATGGTATAGAAACTTTGGACTTTGTAGTCGAAAGTTATGATCTTTATAAGGGTAAAGATGTATCGTCTATAAAGATGTATCATCTGTGATGACGTCACCTCGTCTGTGATGACATCATTCGTCTTAAGAGATGCATCATCTGTGATGACGTCACATTGTTTGTGATAACGTCATTCATCTTGAGAGATGCATCGTCTGTAAAGATGTATTGTCTGTGATGATGTCACATCGTCTGTGATGACATCATTCGTCTTAAGAGATGCATCGTCTGTAAAGAAGTATTGTCTGTGATGACGTTACATCGTTTGTGATGACATCATTCATCTTAAGAGATGCATCGTCTGTAAAGATGTATTGTCTATAAAGATGTATCGTCTGTGATGACGTCATATCGTCTATAGAGTTGTATCGTCTGTAAAAATGCTTCGTCTTAAGTTGACCCCTCATCGTTTGAAGACCTTGCTTCGTCTTAAGTTGACCCCACATCGTCTTAAAACCTTGCTTCATCTTAAATTGACCCCGCATCATCTTAAGACCATGATTTGTCTTAAGTTGACCCTGCTTCATCTGAAGACTTTTGCTTCGTCTGTTCCTTTCTTTCATTTGCTCTCTTTCGTTTCGTCTATTCTTCTGTTTCGTTTGCCCTCTTCGCTTGGTCTGCCTTTTATTTCGTCTGCTTTTTGCTTTTATGACTGAGACTTCTTCCTCTGTTCACTATTCATCTAATACCATCGTCTAGTCCATTTTAGACTCTTCCGACGATAGATTCTGTCTTCAAGGTCTTTATGAAAGTGGTAGATCTTGAAGTCCTCTTCAAAGCTACCCAAAGAACACCTAAATCTGATACCTATAATAAGGGTCTTTCAAATGTCCCCAAAAATAGGTTTAGTATAGTCGAGGGCAAGTATTATTTTCCGTCAAATGTCTCCGAATATTTAGGTTCTAAAAATGGGATCCAACATTTATCACTATAATTTGAGTGCTTACTCTACACTACAATAGCAAACCTTAATGCATCATTAGTTTTTTCCCCCCATAACTATACTCCTTATTTGGACAGTCCCTTTTAATATGCATGCCTTGTTCTCACTAGCACTATATTATCATTTTACCCGTAGATTTAGATCTAGAACTCCTTTTAGATGAGTCATTCTTATTTTGCTTCCTCTTATGATCTTAGTTTTCTCTTATATATAGTCTTATACCCTCAAAGCTTTCACTAGTGTTTTATCTCTATTGGTTATGAACCAATAGTGTATTGAAAATGCTTTCCAAACTATGATTCCTTACCTAATTTGAGCATGCTTAGTAAATATTTATAAGAAAAAGATAAAGAACAAAACAAAATCATTAATTTATCTTTTTTTTACAATAGTCACCTCAAACCTTAGGAATCCATTGATTATTTATTTGAATGCATTAGCATTTTATTCTAGATTTGTTCCTTTATTCATCTTCAACAAACATTATCTCTATTTTAGATACAACTTATTCATAAGAGGTTTTAACATGTATTGAGTGTCAAACTTCTTTTATATCTCTATAGAGGATTCAATATCTATGAAATGGTAGATGATTGTAACTTTTCTCAGTCGAGCGCATTCATATGATTTGACTTATTCTTATGCAACTGTAACTTTTCTCAGTTAAGCGCATTCATATGATTTGACTTATTCTTATGCAACCCCTTCAATGTGCCTTGCTATGCCAACAAATCCTTCACTTTCTATTGCCATAATTTGAAGTTCCTAATTCCATTAAACTTTCTCATGTCAAACTTTGCAACTAAAGTCATTTTTACCTTAGCATGCTTTAATAACAATTTTTGAATAAGTATATGCAATAAGAATGGAGAATGAATAAGGAAAATAAATAAGAATGAAAGAAGATTTTTAATAAGGTTCGAATTGGATATACTTACTTCTTAGGAACACAAAAGTGGTTGAATTCATTATTAAATATAAAACTCACTTAATCAAAATTACAAATATCCTATCTATAGACTAGATTTACATAGCATAGTTATATGTAAACTCTAACTACTATAATTCTATTCAACTTTCCATTTACTAAAACAAACCTAATTTAAACATTAATCTAATAAGTTATATAATCTTTCCAAAGTTTAAAATTCACTAAAACTACATTTCCAAATAATTTACTATGTTATAAACAAAGTGGAAGGAGTCACCATGAATGACGGCTCCACCTCCTACAAGTTCATCTTCCATTTTGAATTCTTCTCTCCTAAAATTGAAGTTAGATCGAGAACCTCTTTGAGATAATGGATTGTATGGTGTTACATAATCTTACCTTTTATGACATCACTCAGAGCTTTAGGCAACTTCATTATCAATATCATGCTGGAGATTGGTAATCATATGCAAAGCATGATCTGCATAGAGACTATAAAGCATTTGACTTGTACAAACATTCATATAGAGTACATTAACGACAAACTTTACACTATCAAGGTTAATGGAATCCAAAATGTCTTCGTGCTTCGCAATGATCCTTAATATGGTCAAGACAAGTTCACTTAAATCCACATGGTCTGGGAAACCCTTCAGATGATAGTTTTGCTTATGCTCTCGATCTCATAATGCAATGATGACCAAACTATAAATTTTAGAATATGTCATAGTCTTAGTTTGTCTGAAGATCAAGGGAACCTCTACATCATCCTTCGTATCTATAATCATAAATATATAGGAAAGATGGATTTGTCCTAAGAACAATTGCAACTAATTACATAATAATATACCTATAATCAATCATTAGGATATATTGACCGTTACAATCTTGTTAGCTATTAACATCTTTTCTGATCTCATTGCTTCTAATATGTAACACTTCTACTTAAGTTAGAGAATAAATATTAATCATACATAGCTTATTACAAACATTAATGACTCGAGCTCCATTTAGAGATTTTGTGAAAATATCACCAAATTCTTCTTTAGTTTTGACATATCCTATAGAGATTTACTTTTGCATTATAAGATATCCTAGAAGTTTTATTTTTCCTAAAGTCAAGGAAACCTCAACATGATCCTCTGTATTCATAATCACAAGCTTAATAAGGAAAATTAATTTTTGAACCCTAACTAGAACATCTTTTGTAATTGGGATACTTAATTGACTGATATGCTAGTTGAATGCTCATTTTAGTTAGTTTAGGTTCAACTAATCCTAATCTCTTAAACACGTCATAGGACATCAAATTTGTACTAGCTCCTAAGTCTACTAATTCCCTTTCAATTTACAAGCTACCCATATTATAGGAAATAGTAAAACTCCTTAGAATTTTAATCTTTTAAGGCAACTTGTTATGTAAGATGGCAAAGCACTCCTCATTGAAAATAATCATCAACAACTCTTTGAGTCTCTTTTTATTAAAAAGGAGATAATTTAAGAATTTGACATATTGTTGCATATGTGAAGGAGCTTCAATAGAAGGTATGTTAAGATTTAAATATTTAAAAAACGCTGAGAATTTGTCAAACTAGTCTTCCTTTCTATCTTTCTCAAGCCTACTCAAGTATAAACATTTTGGTAGGTACTTAATAACTTTCTTCTGTTGCTCCTCAATTTTCTTTTTCTCCTTTTCATCATCCTTCATTTTTTTATAGTAACCTTTTTCTCTTTAACTTTTTACTCCTTTCCACATTTGTTAAATTATTGCATTCACTTGCTTCCTCAAGTTTGGTTTAATTTTTTTTCTAGAAAAGAGTTTGGTTTAATGTTACTGGGAAATACATACTTGCCTTATGGAGACAAGCTTAACAAGTTATTTAATTTGAATTTATAAGTTGTGGATATATTCTTCTTAAGTTTGAAGAGATGTTTTAGTACTTTGGAAGTAAGCCTCGAATATGGTCATGAATTTTATCATAAACTCGTTGAGACTTAGCTTCCCTTCTTGCTGTTATTATTATTGAAATCAGCTAGGTGAGGCCGTTGCCTTCGTTATCTTTGATTATTGGCAAAAGGTTCAATTTTGCCCCTAACGTTTATCAAAAATTCTAAAATGACCCTTCTCATTATATTCGATACACCTAATGTTTCCAAAATGGAGTAATTTGCCCCAAAAATGCTCACTCCATCAAATAAATATTATGTCTTTGTTAAGTTGGGTCACTTAGGCATGCCAAATAAGGTTAGCTACCAACATGGCAGTTGACGAGTAATTAAATATTAAATTAATTAAATATTATTTATTTCTAATAATTAAAACGTAAAACTTAATTTCATTTAATCTCGATTGCATTTATCCTTATTTTTATCTAAAATTTAATTTCACAAAATGAGTGTATTGGACTCCAAAATAAGCTCAAATTCTTTTAATAAATTAAAAGAAGTCAACAGTTTTCCATGTCAATGAAAATAAGAAGCTTGGGTAAAATAGTAAGCATTTCGAGAATCAAACATTATAGGCAATCATCAAATGAAAAGAAGATATGATTCTGTGCCAATGTGGTCCACTCATGTTAATTTTGCACTTTTTAATTAAATATCTTCTTTTGTGATTATTTCTCTTTTCTTCCTCATTCTTCTTTTCTTTTTTCTTTTTATCTTCATATGCTTACATTGTTGATTGACCCTAAAATTTCTTTTCTCTATTATTGATAGAGGATTTGAAATTGAATGTTGAAAGAATACTACTATTTTAAGTTATTTTTACAATTTGGTGAGAGTCAAATTCCAATCATAGATGTTATAGTTAGAGGAAAATTTCAAAATAGGGCAAAAGACCAATGATGGGTATGTAGGATTATCATGAGCAAGCCATCACTAAAGGAAGAAGAACCATAAAGAATAGACACCCACTAATTGAAAAAGAATGGAAGATGATACAGGAAAAGAAGAAATAATTTTCCCTAAATCCTTGGATATTAGGGGTTTATTACAAATTAGGGAAACCAAAATAAAATTAGGGATAAATGCAATCATGTTCTAAGTTCATATTAGAGAAAAATAGCTGACTTATAATTTTTGGCATGACCATTTTAGGAAACATTTTTAGCAAGACCATTCTAGGTTGTATATACTCAGGAGGCAAGGGTTTCAACCATGATTTAGATCTATGCCTTATTGTAAAAGGAAACCAACTTAACCAAACATAATCCTTTGAAGCTCCACTAATCTTAAAAGTGATACACATCTCTAAAAAATTGGTGATGTGTGTATTTGAGTCCTTATCCGAGAAGCCATACAACTCCCAATAATCTTTTTATGTTTAAATATATTTTGATTCAATTATTGATCCTAGTTGTTTGGTCCAATAGAAAATTTAAAGTTGTAAACATATTCTTTCTTAAGATATGCAACCTCTACCCTTAAGTTGATTAATTAAATTCTCTTTGAATCAAAACTTCTAAGTATACATTAAATCATTTTATGAATTCTTGGATAGATTTGAATCTTAACCCATGTGATTTATATGGTCCTATTTTTAGGATTCCATGCATATTTTGTTATTCATGCCACAATCTATCTATACATATGATTTCTCAAGCCCTATATATGAAACTTGAAATTGAATCAAAATGATAACATGTTTCAATTCAATTGCATAAAGTAATAAGAAATAATTCACAAAGAAACACATGTCTTTTATTAAATCAAAGAATCAATCACAAATACTAGATCTATCATGTTTACTTCATGCTAAAGGAAAAGAAACTGATAAACATTAAGTAAGAATATAAAATAGAAGAACCCATTCTCATGGATCTTGAAATCTAATGTTCTCTATTTGAATCTTGATGAAAATTCTTTCTTTTCTTTTTAAAATTGCTATCTTCTTATCTCAAGACGCTCTAATTCATCTCATTTATAATGTCTTTCTGTCTACTCTTGAAATATGTCTTTTATTCTTATGAAATTTTTAAAAATTCAAAATGTCTCGATTAACATGAGTCACTTGTGTTGATCCCTTATGTTTCTCGGTCATATAAAAATTTTTAATTTATGAAAAATTACTGCCAAATAGGTCCAGGATAGGAACTTGTGTTAAAACTGTGATCCATAATATTTAACATAACTTTAATAGGATGCTATTTAGTGCCATATATTGGGCATTTATTCCTTTGATATCACGCCAAAGCTTATCTAACTTGGCTTTAACTTGCTGAAAATTTATCCGTCTTTGTTATAGAGGTAAAACAAGGCCTATAAACAAAATATAAGCCAAATTGAGTATCAAATCCTATAAAAATAATCTAAATATAAGAAATCCCAGATATTTAAATGGAGTAAGCAATCCACGTATTTTGGTTTGTTTATGGTAATCAGAATTCCCATATATTTGAATGGAGGGCATGAATTTGAAGTTTTGTCAATCTACTTAACTCTTCTGCGTTCTGCATATCTGAAGATTTATACATACAACTCTTTAGGAAGTTAATGTTCAAACATGACGTCTTGCTAAATTCCTCAAGAATCCTTATCATCATATTTAAAGAATATTCATTAGTTCCACACACCAAAAGTGAATCATCCATGGACACGAAACGATTTTGCTTTAGCACTTCACATTGTGATGAAATTTGAATATTGAATTCTTAATGGTAAGGGTCGTAAGCATTCTGGGAAGGATTCCAATGGCTAGAGAGAATAGTTAGGGGAAAGGGGATCCCCTTGCCTAATACCTTGAAAATTCTTAAAGAATTTAATAGGACTTTTGTTGATTAGCAAACTAAAATTTGTCGATGAAATGCATTCTGTTATCCACTTCATAAAAATTTATGGGATACAAATATATGAAGACAATTAATGATGAATTCCTATTTAATAGTATCAAAGGCTTTTAAAAAAATCAATCTTGACGTAGCAGCTCTTAATGGCCTTTATGAAAGTGTATTCCCTCATCAACCCTTGAACAATCAAGATGTTATCCCCAAAGCTCCTTCTCTGAACAAAGGTGCCTAGGGAAATACTGATAAGAGGCTCCATGTATTTCTTTAATTGGTTCACAATAATCTTTGAAATGAGTTTATAAATGGTGTTGTAGTAAGAAATAGGGCCAAAATCTTTCATCCTAGAAGGATTTAGAATTTTTAGGATGACTTATATATAAGTCTTGTTGATTTTCTTAAGAATTTTGATATTCCTGCATTACTTCCACCACCAAATCACCAGTAATGCTCTAAGTCTTTTGAGAGAAAAAGATGTTAAAATTGTGCCGGGAGCCTGAGAAGGACTCAAACTGAAAAGGATGTTTTTAATTTTCAGCACTAAGATTGGGCTGATTAAGGATTCCCTAGCTTCTAAGCAAATTTTTCGCTTAATAACCCAAGAAATCACAACCTCTACTTGTTTCCGACGCAGCCATCAACCCCTTAAAGTAATTCATCGCAATATGCTTTATCTCAACCTAACTAGTACAAAAATTGCCCCAATCATCAGCTAACGTCATGATTTTGTTTCTGTTTCTTTGAGCCAAAATGGTGTTGTAGAAGAACTTCATATTAGCATCACCATCCTTAAGCTAGTTACTTTTGGATTTTTCAGCAAAATGGAATTGTGAACATTCAGTGCTGAATTATTCAAACATGTCGTCCCTAGAATCTTCAAATTCCCATCTTGAGGAGAGTTGTAACTTTTTTGCTAGATTTCTAGTAGTTTTGCCTTAGAGTTTTACAGTGAATCTGTAGATTCCACGCTATTTATTTTTGTGAAATCCTTTAATGCAAGCTTAACCATTTGCAACTTCCTGATTAGATGATAAACCTTATAACCCCTCTCCTTCGAATGCCATATACTATAAACCAACTCTTTAAATCCCCATCTTTTAATAAAGCAATTGAAAAAATGAATGGGGCTCTTTTGAGTTTATCGACTTGGATATTGTGAACTCCTATCCATGAATGATCTTAGCATCTTGGTTCACCAAAATGACCATAAGATTTGGCAAATTTATCCAACCAATGCTAATTTACCATAAAGCTGTCCAATTTCCTTATTAAGAAATACTAGCCTGTTGTTTATTATTCCACATATAAAGAAAACTAACAAACCTTAAGTCCAGTAGATTTAGCTCCAACGTAATCTCAGAAAGTTCCCTTCCCACTCCCCTTAAACATGATCCATCTCCCTCAGTCTCCATTGAAGAAAGTATACAATTAAAGTCTCCCACAATAGCCCAAGTTCCTCTTAATGAAGCTTGAATTACCTTGAGATCCTCCCAAAGTTTAGTTTATTGGAAGGTATGATTAGCTAGGTAAATAACAAAAAGTTTGACGTTGCCTGGTATATCCTGAATTTTGCATTTAACATCTATAATCTAGTCTGACATGAAGCTTGTATGGCCACTACCTCTCTCTGTGTTGAACGCAATAATGATTCTGCCATTGTGATGAAAGGAATGATTAGTAATCAGTTTCCATTTACCACCTAAAAAAGTAAGAGATGCTTATAGCTACGAAAGCTTTATTTTGGTTTCCAATAAACCCAAAACTGCAGAATTTTTCTCCAAAACTATGTCCTTGACAACTTGTTGTTTAAGAGGGTCATTAAACCCCCTAATGTTCCAAAATAAGAAGTTCATTTCTCAGATGGGATGTAGCTCCCTCAACCTGTTCTTACCTTTAAGTTTAGCTACCTTTCACCTGCAAATAACTAGCTCAAATTTTCCTATGTTAGGTCACTTGTCCAAATCCTCTCCAAGAAATTTCATCATTTTGCTCATCAATAAGTTGATTCTTCCCCTGTAAATTCTCCTCTTTGTGTTTCTCCACTGATTTGATCAAATTCGTTATCTTTTTCCCCCATCAGATTCTCATCCAAGTTAATATGTTAGTTATTTGTTTCAACCCCTAATATCCTTTCATTCGTGGTTTCCTCCACAGCCATAAGCTCATTATGATTACCCGTTATAAACTTTTTCCCTGTAGGCCTCCACACTTTGTGACATATCCATTGTTTCCATGGATAGCTAAGTTGGATTACCTCATTGACTAATTCCCCCCCTCACCTAGCTTCATCACAGGCAACATCTCAAGCAACTCATGGCCTTATCAATTTCTACACATATCTTAACATAGAAAATTTGCTCCATTCTAGCTGTTTGAGTATCCATGGAAAGGCGTTTTGCTACCAAACTAGCTAAGAAACTTAGCCCTTCCAACTATTATGGATACATCGCAAGCCATCGCAAGCCCACCTCATGTAACAACCCAAGTCCACAAATCTAATGTAGATACTCAGATAGATCAAGATAGAGCAAGATTTAAGTTAAACAGAATCATTGTTATCTATACACAATCATTCAAATATAGGATCAGATAGCTATAATTTTGAATACTCAAATATACTGTTGCACGTGTATATAAACAGATATGTGATACATGAATAAAATCATCCATTCTCCTATACAACTCTACACCTTATATGGTATCAAAGCCTCCGACTAATATCCTTTTTTTCGATCCTAACCTAATGGCCTCAATCATCAACCCTACCTCTGATGAAACCCATCAAATTATCACCATCAATCTAGCTGCTCAAGCTCCTTTGAAACTCACCTCTACTAATTACCTTGCCTGGAGAATGCAATTCAACAGTCTATAGGATATGATTTGCAAAGTTATATTGATGGCACCAAGAGTTGCCCTCTAGTCACCATAACAACCAATGATATACCTCTACCAAACCCAAACTATCAACATTGGATCCGCCAAGACCAACTGATTCTAAATGCCATCATTGGTGCTCTATCACCAACCATCATACCATTCATCACCACTGCCCATACTTCGAAAGAAGCTTGGGATATTCTAGCCAAAACCTATGCACAAGCATCAAGAGGCAAACAAAAGCAAGTTAAAACTCAGCTCAAGAAACTTACTAAAGGGCAGCTCATCATTGAATATATGCAGGCCATTAAGACCAAAACAGATGAACTTGTTTTTATGAATGCTCCAATGGATCCTGAAGACATCACTGTTAAAGTTCTTGAAGGACTAGGTGAAGAATACAGTGCAGTAATTCGCACCATCAATGCTAGAGATACACCTATTTCATTTGATGAGCTACATGAGAAACTCATCACTACTGAAGCTGATCTTCCTACACCTATCACAACTCATTTTCCTGCAACAACCAACTATACAAACAAGTCAGAAGGTACAAAGCATCATTCCACTCAACATAATCAGGACATGCCTAGATGGCGCCAACAGCAGTCCCAGCCTACTCATCAACAACCTTTCCAGCACCACAATCAGGCCAATTTTCGATCATCCTATGGACAAATGCAGTCTCTACCTCCCAACTCCTATGCTAGCAATAATAATTGGACTCCATCCAATTCCCAATATCAACCACGGCCATACCTGGGAAAGTGCCCAATCTGTGGAGTCCAGGGTCACAGTGCCAAATGTTGTCCTTCTTTTCGCATTGTCTTTACTAGTTCTTCATCCCCCTCACCAAGAGCTAACTTTGCTGCTGCCTCAAATCAAGATCCGTGGATCTTTGACTCTGGAGCTTCTCACCATGTGACCACTGATTTACAAAATCTCACTATGCATACCTCTTATACAAGCACTGAAGATATCATGATTGGAGATGGATCCGGGCTTCATATCAGCCATAAAGGTAGTGGTACAATACATGCAGCTCATAGAACATTCACCCTGGATAAAGTCTTATGTGTGCCTGAAATGAAACAAAACTTAATTTCAGTTTATCAAGTCTGTGTTTCCAACAATGTTTCTATTACATTCTCACCTTTCTCTTTTATTATGAAGGACCTGACAACAGGGACACCAATTCTCAAGGGTGCACTTAACAATGGACACTATGTATGGCCATCACCATCATCTCCAACGCTTGCCCTCTCCACAACTCTTGCAACTCTCCCCGATTGGCATTCTAGGCTAGGACACCCTGCAAAACCGATTGTTAATTACATTTTATCTTAACATAACACTCATCTCAATCATAGACTTCCTCCATCTCATACTCATTGTAATCCATGCTTGACAAATAAAAGTCACAAATTACCTTCTTCTAAATCCACTCTTGTGTCTACCAGGCCACTAGATGTTATCTTCTCGGATGTATAGACTTCTCCTATCTATTCACATGACAATTGCAAATACTATGTCATTTTCATTGATCATTACACTAAATACACATGGATCTATCACTTACACAAAAAATCGGATGTGCATACTATTTTTATTAGGTTCAAAGCTATTGTTGAAAAGTTTTTTGATACATCTATAAAGACCTTATACATAGATAATGGGGGAGAGTTTATTGCTCTTACTGACTTTCTTTAAAAAAATGAGATTTCCTTCCAAACCACACCACCTCATACACCCGAACATAATGGCATAGCAGAACGGAAACATAGACACATTGTTGAGACTGGTCTCACTCTCCTAAGTCATGCATCCATGCCTTCATCATATTGGCCACAAGCGTTTTCCACAGCAGTCTATCTAATTAACCATATGCCTACTGCCACTTTAAACATGTCCACTCCTTATTACCTTTTATTTCGCACAAGTCCCAACTATTCTAAACTTCGAATCTTTGGTTGCTTATGTTATCCTTGGTTAAAGCCCTACACATCTAACAAAATGGAACTAAAATCAAAACCTTGTGTGTTTGTAGGATACTCACCTTCTCAGAGTAGCTATCTTTGCCTTGATCCTGCCACATCTCGCCTTTACACCTCATGTCATGTCAAATTTGTGGAATCAGTGTTTCCCTTTGCCACCTCATCATAAGCTCCAGTCTCACCACCAGTTGACCCTTCTGCCATTTGGTTTCCACCTCCACTATATCTTCCACCATCCTCTCCTTCTCCTTTTACAGAATCCACTCCTCTTCTCAGTGTTGCCCCTGAGAACATGGCACTCCCTGTTGCTAGTTCCTCTTCAAGAGAAGACATTAGGACAGCCCAAGTGCATCATCCTACCTCAGTCTCTAGTCATCCAATGATCACTCGAGCAAAGAACAATATCTGCAAGCCTATTCAAAAGTTAAGTCTCACAGCTCAATTACAAGGTACTGCAGAATTTGAACCAACCTGTATTTCACAAGCTCGCAAGGATTGTAATTGGCCCAAAGCTTGCTCAGAGGAATTCAATGCCTTAGTTAAGAATGTTACTTGGGAGCTAGTTCCACCTAAGGACGCACAAAACCTTGTTGGCTACAAATGGATCTTCAGAATAAAGCGCCACTCGGATGGGTCAATTGCAAAGTACAAAGCCCTCCTTGTTGCTAAAGGATTTCATCAATGTCCTGGCATGAACTATGTTGAAACCTTCATCCCTGTTGTAAAACCAACTACTATTAGACTCATTCTCAGTATAGCTATCTCAAATGGATGGGATTTATGCCAACTAGATGTAAATAATGCATTTTTACAAGGTCCTTTAACAGACACAGTATTCATGGCACAGCCCAAAGGCTTCATTGATTCAAACAAACCACATCATGTATGTCAACTAAAGAAAGCTATCTATGGTCTTAAACAAGCACCAAGAGCATGGTACCAAACATTGAAACAGTTTTTGCTTCAGTCTGGATTCACCAATTCGCATTCAGATATTTCTCTATTCCTCAATCACACATCACATGGTATAGTTATCCTTCTTGTGTACGTAGATGATATTATTGTCACAGGTGATAATACAGATCTACTTAATCACTATATCAATCTCTTAGCTCAGAAGTTCTCTATTAAGGATTTAGGATCTCTATACTCTTTTCTTGGCTTTGAGGTTATTCGAAACAATCAAGGCATCTTACTTTCTCAAAGAAAGTACATCACTGATCTACTATATGGCACCAAAATGCATGAAGCAAAACCAGTGCTCACACCTATGGCGAGTCACCCGACTCTGATCCTACACTCAGGCACAAAATTGACAGATGCAAGTGAATATCGCAAGATCATTGGAAGTCTACAGTACCTGTTACTCACCAGATCGGATATCGCCTTTGCTGTGAATAAATTGTCTCAGTTAAATCATTGTCCCACCACTGAGCATTGGCTGGCTGTTAAACTACTACTTTGGTATCTCGCCGGCACTATTGATGAAGGTATTCAACTTTTCCGATGCTCCAATTTGAATCTTCATGCCTTCACTGACCAACTTCATGGACCTCTACTTCACGTATTCTCTGGTGCTGATTGGGGAGGAGACAAGGACACCTATCGCTCCACTGGTACATTTATCGTCTTTCTAGGACAAAACCCAGTGTCCTAGAGCTCAAAGAAGCAGCGATCGATGGCTAGGTCATCCACTGAGGCTGAGTACAAAGCCATTGCCAACACGGTTGCTGAGTTAAATTGGATACGCAATCTTATTGCCGAACTTCGAATTGGGTTGTCGTACACTCCAGTGATCTATTGTGACAACATCAGTGCCACCCAACTGAGTTCCAATCCGATCTTCCACTCTCGGATGAAACACGTGCAATCGACTTCCACCTCATTAGGGATCTGGTTCAATCTGGTGTTCTCCACGTCTCCCATCTCTCCGCTGCGGATTAGATGGCCGACTGCCTCACCAAATCTCTCTCCCGACAACCCTTCCTCCGACAGAAGTTCAAGCTTGGTATTCGTCGACGTCTACCAGCTTGAGGGGCCATATTATGGATACATCGCAAGCCATCGCAAGCCCACCTCATGTAACAGCCCAAGTCCACAAATCTAATGTAGATAATCAGATAGAGCAAGATTTAAGTTAAACAGAATCATTGTTATCTATACACAATCATTCGAATATAGGATCAGATAGCTTTAATTTTGAATTCTCAAATATATTGTTGTACATGTATATAAACAGATATGTGATACATGAATAAAATCACCCATTCTCCTATACAACTCTACACCTTATACCAACATCCAAAACTCAAGAGATAAATTGTTAAAAAAAGATCAAAATAGGGATTGAATCAATGCTTCTCCTATCCAAGCACATTCCTAGCGTCCATTTTTGTAAAAACATTGGTTGACATCCTATGTGCTAAGGACCCAACTCTAACATCTCATGGAGGTTGCATTCGTTGCAAAATTTAAAGATGAATGTGTCTTCCTCCATTAGCATAGTCCTTCCGAGCCCTTTCTTACCTCATTTTTTAATCACCCATTTTTGTACCTGCACGTATGAAGGCCTCTTATACCAGAAGTAACACAAAGTTCCAAATAGTTGCTCATGCTTCCAACGTTTCTTTTGGTGGAGTTAAAACTCCATCAACCATGATATCTTTGAAATACGTTAACTTGTGCTTCACCGTTGAGGCAGCTACCTTCGACCTCCAAGATGACTTAGGGGATGCTGGAACCCTTTCCTTGCTTTGTAACCTATTTCCATCACCATTGGATGCAAATTTTTTGGGTTGAACTTTCAACTCCGATATGTTTCCCTAAACTTTGCAGATTAGGAAAAATCTTCTTTAGAGAACTCCATGGTTCTCGCACTTTTCTCAACTCCAGCACTCTTCACTATAGATTTCCCATCACCATTGGATGAAGATTTTTGAGTTGAGCTTCCAACTCCTCAGTGTTTCCTTGAACTTTGCAAGTCTAGAAAATCATTTTTAGAGAACTCCACAGTTCCCGCACTCTTCTCAGCTCCATCACTCTTCTCAGCTCTGGCGCTCTTCACTGCAGATTTCCCATCACCATTGGATGCATATATTTGGCTCGAACTTCGAACTTCTCTATTTTTCCTTGAACTTTGCATTTCTGAAAAAACTCCCTTAGTAACTCCCATGGTTTCCACACTTTTCTCAGCTCCAGTTCTCTTCATTATAGAGTTCCCATTAAGGGCAAGCTTGCCCTCCTCCTTCTCCATGTCTCCAAGTACAGGAGCGTCTGGGTTTGCTTGGAACATCTATAGCTCCTACTAAGAACTTTCCCAGACTTGAAAGTTGTGGGGGGTAGTTAAGTAATTTGGGTAGAGAGTGGTCAGAGGTTAGTTTGTATAGAGAGAAATAGAAATATATTAAATAGAATATGATGTTGTCTATGCTATAAACAAATCAAACCAACCATAAGCACAATAAATGATTAGAGCTCTTTCACATCAATAAAGGAGAACACTTCACCATAGGTGAAGTAGAACACACTAAGGGCATGTGTTGCATGATATTAATTAGGAGTTGATCTCTAGCTTGAGATTAGGGTTGTTTGAAAATTCGTCCGTTAAAGATAGTGATCAATTTTTTGAGAAATTGAGAATTAGGATTTATTGAAAAATTTTACTAGAAATTTTAATTGAGAATTTTTCTTAATCAAGGTATAATTAAGTTAATTAGGATAATTATAGTTTATTATAATTAAAATAAGTTTTATTAGAAAGTAAAATTAATTTAATTTAATAAGTAGGATCTATTGTGTTAAATGACATTTATGTGATAGAGTAAGACCCACGTATTAATTAAAAATATCATATTCTTATCATATAAGAAATAGAGATTGATCTTTTATTCAGTCAAGATTTATATTTTTGAATTTTTTTAAATATTAATATTTATAAGTAAAAATATTAAATACAAATTTTGTAGCATTTGCCTTCAATATTTCAGAATGTTGAGATTAAATATTAAAATTTTAGGAACCAAATTCTGCCAATTATCTGAAAGGTTAACGACTAAGACTTTACCTACAAGTAGACCATTCATCCACCATAGATTAGTAGCGACACTTGGTGGTAGTAGACGCTCCTGCTTCAGAGGCAACTGTTTCCCGCAAAGATTCTGCTGCCTTTGGCGGCCAACTTGCAGCGAAGGTGCCTTGAAACTCTACTGATGTAGTTGTCCCACTCTTTTTCCCTCTTTATTATTCAAATTGGCATTATGTACTCTGTTAATATGGGGGTGTTGTGTGTTTTTTTTTTCTCTCTCTCTGTAAAGAAGGGATCGGAAAGTGAGTTCATTTTTTTCTGATGGTTTACAAGAGATGGGTTTTTGGGACTCTGATGTTTGGTGTATACGTAGTTTGCTCGTTTATTTGTTTACGTGATAATTAGCGAGACTGGACTTGTTAATAATGAACATTTGTGAATCAGTAGTAGCTTCTTTTTGTTGAACTCTTGTAATTTAGGCAACTGTATTGGTGATGTTCAAGGATTTTTTCGGCTGATATGAACTTTTTTTCCACGATTCATAATGGGCACTCCCCGTAAGGTGGATTCATGGATTATTGACTGTAAAAATTGTTTGTCGCAATTTATAGCTTTGAGGTTGGCGATGCTGCTCGCTAAGCCCTCTTCTCTAAATTCAAACTCGTATTAGGTTGATGCCGTCTGTCTGGAAAATATTTTGGATTCTATATAAAGAATATCCTTTTGGCACAAATGCCATAGTGGAAGAACTTCCAGACCAATTTCAAGACTTTCACTTGATTCTCCATTCCCATAGTGTGATAAGCTTTTACAACTGGAGTCTGAACTAATACTTTTTAGCAGCTCTTTCAACAAGGTCTAACTTTTCAGATTACAATTTTGAAACTGTTATTGAATTTTGGTTTAGTTGCTTCGTAGCTTGGGCTGTCTATAAATTGATACTTGCTTTCTGGCTTATAATGCGGATACATACGTCAGTGAAACTGTCAAAATCTCTACAGTTTACTTTGCATAACTACGTCAAAGGAACACATTTAACTCGTTTCAGCGGAACCTATAAAGTTATTCTCATATCTTCACTTTCCTCCACTGTGAATCAGTTGAATTTGTGTTGAGCTCTTTCTGAGGTTTTATGCTTTCTTGTTATTGATTATCTCGTTTTACTTCTTACTTTTTGGAGAGTAGAAAAGCGTTCAACCTTGGTGACTTTTGTTGTTTTAGATACTCCAATCTTTAGTTTAGTTATGTAGGCAAGCATGTATTCAATTTTTCAACATGAGTTGATGCTTGAACTTTAAACTCTTCTCTGAGGTTGAAGCCAAATGCCCATTCGAGAAATGGGAATGAGAGAGAGAAGCTTTGGTGTCTCTTTTAGCTTCTATGTTGAATTTCTTTTCAAATTGAATACTACCTAACATCCTATTTTGTTCATTAGTAGCAATAATGGAAGACATTGGAACAATGGGAGGGGACAAACTTATTCTAAGAGGATTGAAGTTCCATGGTTTCCATGGAGTGAAGCCAGAAGAACGAACCCTGGGTCAGAAGTTTGTGATAGATGTAGATGCATGGATGGATCTCAGTGTAGCTGGTAAATCTGACTGCCTGAAAGATACTATTAGCTATACTGAAATTTATCGGTGAGTTACAGCTTAGTGCTTCCTTTATCCATGTCAGATTACTTGGGATTTCCTTTATCAATGCCAGACAATTAATTCCTTGTTTATTTTGTTGCAAGTTTCCAATTTAATTGGTGCTTTTCATTCTCCAAAATTCTCAAAATCAGCTTCTCTCCTAAGAAATCTCCATTATGTTTCGGCTTATAATCATCATCATGAATTCATAATGCATATTTTGATAAGTAAAATGATCTAGTATCTATTATGTCCCTATTTTGTTATTCAGAGGGAGGACTCCAAATCCTGTTTCTTACACCAATCTAGGAACCAAAAGACCCGATCAATTACTGAAACATTGCATGACTCACTGTAGGATATCTGTGTAGTATACACACTCCTGTACATCACAAAATCGTAATTGGCCATTGAGTATAATTGGACTCCTGATATCCAAAATTTAGTTCTGCCGTTCACACTTTAAACATCTACCTGAGTCATAATTGTTCACATATATGTGCTAAGTTGAATTTGTATGATCAAGGGTGTTTTGTAGATCATGTTGTGCAGTTTAGCAAAAGGAACTTCATTTAAGATGTCATTTGGTTGACCGCTCATTTCGACTTTCAGCATAGTCAAAGGCGTTGTTGAAGGAACTCCGCATAACCTTCTTGAATCAGTGGCCGAGCTAATTGCTTCCACAACTTTGACCAAGTACCCCCCAATCTCTGCCATTCGTGTGAAAGTTGGGAAGCCTCATGTTGCTGTTCAAGGGGCCCTGGATTACTTGGGTGTTGAAATTCGCAGATGCAGAAGTGCACCACCTAAGTGAACTTCAATCACAAATAGACATTTCAGGCACTCTTGATTTTTGTTGCAATTTGGAACTTGATTGTTTCTGTGTTTGAGATTGATTACCAGATTCCTACGAAGTTTGGTATAGAAAAGAGTCTACAAGTAGAAATAAATGGTATGAAGTTGTTATGATGGGTCGTGCAGAACTTTCTATTACAAATTCCAAATATTTAAGGATTGCTGACTCATTCAGCCGTATCACTTTGTTCATGAATGGTAGGCTCTTTTGCTTTTGCAGGAGTAGTCTCAACAAGCTTACTTGGCACAAGCCTTGTTTCCTGCTTAGTGAGCTTGCAGAAGGTGTAGGCTCGTAGGTTGGCACTTCCAACGTAACATTGCACTTTCGAAGGACACGTACCCGACAGTTATGGTGATATTTGAGTATGTACCTCGCAAGGGTGATATGTTAGAATAGTCATTTGGTTAAAATTTCGTTACAAATTTTTAATTCTTTAAAACAATGTACACGTATGCAGAAATTATTAATCAAATCGGGTCTATTTTATTTAAAAACATTTCCATTCACAATTGTTACAATAGCTAATTAGGTCAATTTCAGATATAAAACACTTGCAATCATAAGGTCATTTCATTACCAAATTATAAACATACACTTTGTACAATGCTTACGAAATATAATTGAAAAACACAAAATCACTGAGGACATATGCAGGTGTAAACTGATTTTGACCTTTAATCCATATCTGATATCAGTGGCTTTACTCCACGTAGCCTAACTGAAAAATTCATCGGAACTTGAAAAGTTACATTGCAATTTTTTATAAGTTTTGCAAACTCAACGAACGAACCATCATTGATGATTTCACCCAGGTTATATACACAAATCACATATTTCACAAATATTCATTTAGAACGTGTATATTTCAAATATTCAAATTAACATGGCATATCATGTTATCATTGTGAATTCAGAACAAATATTTACAAATACAAATGCATATGAGAGTCTAGATTCGTTATTGTTGTGACCGAGTGCCTTTCACACACAAATACCGAGTGTCAGGGAGTCAAATGAGGCCTCCAGTGCTCGCATGGAAAGATTTCTTAACAGTGTTTAAGAAGAAGTACCTATCTGAGGTATATGTTCAGTAGAAGTAGAGAGAATTTCTGAGTCTCACCTAAAGGGAAATGACAGTGAGCCAATACGAGCGCCGATTTACACAGTTGGCCCGTTATGCAGCTGAGTTAATGATGAGTGAGGCGGTTAAGTGTCGTAGGTTTGAATCGGGGTTGCATCTAGCAATCAGAGAGAAAGTGGTGGTGTAGAATTTCTCTGATTTTCAACAGCTGGTTGAAGCAGCTCTGAGGGTTGAGAACATCGAGAATATAAATAGTGCAGTGAGCAAAAAGAGAAAGGGTAGAGAACAGTTCAAGAGGAGAGGTGGTACTTCTATACCCGAGAGAAGTGCCAGGATTTTTCCCGTGCAATCTAAGGAGAGGAGTAGTAGAGCAAGCAGGCTTAAACCGATGAGGACTTCTACTGTTTCTCATCAAGCTTCAAAGGTGGGAGGCATTAGAAGGGGAGAAGGGGACAAGTCAGCTACCCTAAGTGCGATCATTGTGTCAAGTTCTACAGAGGGGAATGCTACAGGCTAAATGGAGCTTGTTTCAAATGTGGAGAGAAAGAACATATGGAAAGAGAGTGCCTTCGAAATTCAAGACATGAGAGAAGCCAAATGTAAGCTTCAAAGAGAGTTGAGACAGTGGGGCACAAGACTGCAACAGAAGTGGGTAGTTCTGAGGTAGCTAAGAGAGTGAATCCTACAGGAAAACCAAGGGGGCAAGTACCAACTAGAGTATTTGCAATGACACGGGAAGATGCAGAGACCACTCCAGAACTTGTAACGGGTATGATTAAATTGTTTGATGAAGATATGATTGTTTTGATTGATCCGGGTTCTACCCACTCTTTTGTCTCATTGGGTAGAACTATGCATGATGAAGAATTGAGCCCATTGGGTACTCCTTTGATGGTGAGTACTCCAATAGGCTACTACATTGTGATTAGTCAAATTTATAGAGATTGTGAGATACATATTGGTGGAGGTCTCATAGTGGTGGATTTGATGCTGTTGAAGATGGGAGGATTGGATGTGATTTTGGGTATGGACGTCTTAGAGAAGTATAAGGCCAACATAGATTGCAAACAGAAAACAATGGAGTTTGAGTTGGATAATGGAAGAAAGGTGATGTTTATAAGAGACAGAAAATTTAGCTCATCGAGAATTGTTTCGGCTTTGGTAGTAGAGAAAATGATGAGGAAAGGGTGTGAAGCATTTTTGGCCTATGTGGTAGACACGAAGATAAATAGAGGAAAGTTAGAAGAAATTCTTGTAGTCATGGAATTCTAGAATGTCTTTCCCGAGGAATTGCCAGGACTACCTCCACCTAGGGAAATTGAATTTCCTATTGAACTTCTTCTAGGTACTACACCGATCTCAATTCCGTCTTACAGAATGGCTTCGGAGGAATTGAAGGAGCTTAAGGAGCAATTGGAAGAGTTATTGGAGAAAGGTTACATTAGGCCTAGCTTTTCACATTGGGGAGCTCTGGTCCTTTTTGTAAAGAAAAAGGATGGATCATTGCGAATGTGTGTGGATTATAGGAAGTTAAATCGGGTCACTATTAAGAACAGATATCCGCTTCCCCGTATAGATGATTTGTTTGATCAGTTGCAAGGGGCAAGGGTCTTTTCTAAGATAGATTTTAGATCAGGTTACCATTAGTTGAGGATAAATGAGTCTGATGTGTCAAAGACTGCTTTTAGAATATGGTATGGCAACTTTGAGTTTTTGGTCATGCCTTTTGGGTTGAAGAATGCACCTGCATCTTTCATAGATTTGATGAATAGAGTCTTTAGGCCTTTCTTAGACCAATTTGTCATTGTTTTTATTGATGATATCTTGGTTTATTCTAAGAGTGATAGAGAGCATGAGGAACGTTTGAGGATTTCTTTGGAGACATTGAGGAAGAATGAGTTGTATGCCAAATTCGATAAATGTGAATTTTAGCTGAAAGAAGTAGCATTTTTGGGATATGTAATTTCAGAGCAAGGAGGGCATATAGATCCGAGGAAGATATAAGTGGTTGTGAAATGGGAAGTACCTAAGAATGTAGCTAAAGTAAGAAGTTTCTTGAGTTTAGCTGGGTATTATAGAAGGTTTATAGAGGGCTTTTTCGTGATAGTAACTCCACTTACCAAATTGACGAGGAAGAATCAGAAATTTGTGTTGACAGATGAATGTTAGAAGAGCTTTGAGGAGCTTAAGCACAAATTGATGAGTGCATCGATTTTGATTTTGCCTTCGGTTAATGATGGATACATAGTATATAGTGATGCCTTGAGGAAGGGATTAGGTTGTGTATTGATGCAACGAGATCAGGTTATTGCTTATGCTTCCAGACAATTAAAGCCTTATGAGATGAACTATCCTACGCATGATTTGGAGTTGGATGCCATAATTTTTGCATTGAAGATTTGGAGACATTACTTGTATGGAGTCACTACTAAGGTGATTACAGACCACAAGAGTCTTAAGTATTTGATGAGTCAAAAGGAGTTGAACTTGAGACAACGAAGATGGTTAGAATTGTTAAAAGATTATGACTTGATGATAGATTACCACCTGAGGAAAGCTTATGTAGTAGTAGATGCACTGAGTAGGAAGTCCACTATGACACATGTGGAGATAATGTACCTTCCTTTGCTGAAGGAATTAGTCGGACTTAATGTGGCATTGAGACAAGACGAACCTGATTGTGTGTTGGCTAATTTTAGAGTGAGGCCAGTATTAAATGAGAGGATTAAGGAGTTGCAGGAGCAAGATGAATATTTGAGCAGGCTTAGAGAAGAGATAAAAAGTGGTAAACCTTCTAGAATAGAGATCAAAGAAGATGGATTAATAGTGGTGAACAACCAACTGTGTATTCGAGATATGTGGGAATTGAAAGAAGAGATTCTGGGTGAGGTACATAATGCGCTTTATGTTATGAACCCAGGAAGTACGAGAATGTATAGAGATTTGAAAGAGCATTTCTGGTGGAAAGGAATGAGAAAAGAAGAGGTAGAATATGCTAAAAAATACTTAGTGAGTCAGCAAGTTAAAGTTGAACACCAAGCACCTACAGGCAAACTTGAACCTTTACCGATTCCAGAATGAAAATGGGAGAAGATTACGATGGATTTCTTGATGGGATTGTTGAGGAATAGCAGGAAGCACGATGCAATATGGGTGATTGTGGATAGGCTAACCAAGTCCCCACATTTCTTACCAATTAAGCAGACAGATTCTTTGAATGCTTTGACCAAGAAATACATAGATGAGATAATCAGACTTCATGGGATTCCGAGCTCTATAGTTTCAGATAGAGACCCCAAGTTCACCTCCAGATATTAGGAAAGCTTACAGGAGGCTTTGGGAACTAAGTTATATTTTAATACAGCTTTCCATCCACAAACCAATGGTCAATCGGAAAGAACAGTACAGACATTGGAGGCAATGTTAAGAGCTTGTGTTATAGACTTCAAAGGTGCATGGGATGATAATTTACCTTTAATTTATTTTTTTTACAATAATTCCTATCACTCAGGAATTTAAATGACACCTTATGAAGCTTTGTATAGTAAGAGGTGCAAAACTCCCATTTGTTGGGATGAGGAAGGTGAAAGGAGACTTGTAAGACCTAAATTGGTGCAAGTCATAGTTGATAAGATTAAATTAGTGAAACAGAGACTTAAAGCAACTCAAGACAGAATGAAGAGCTATACGGATGTATATAGAAAAGAGATGGAATTTGAAGTTGGAGATAAAGTGTTTCTTAGAACTTCTCCATGGAAAAGAGTTTTGAGATTTGATAAGAATGGCAAGCTTAGTCAAAGATACATAAGCCCATATTAGATTATTGAGAAGATTGGTCCTTTAGGCTACAAGTTAGCTTTGCCACTAGAATTATCTAAGATACACAATGTCTTTTATGTATCGATGCTGAGGTAGTACTGATCGGATCCTTCATATAAAGTTCAACCTTCTGAGGTTCAGTTAAGGGAGGATTTGACATATGAAGAACAACCAATAGAGATCTTATATTCGAAGGAAAAAGTATTGAGAAATAAGATTGTGAAGCTAGTTAAAGTCTTATGGAAGAACCACTCGATGGAGGAGGCAACATGGGAGCCTTTGGAAGCAATGAGGTATAAGTATCCACACCTTTTGGTGGACTCAGATAAGAATTTTGAGGACGAAATTCTTTAAGGGGGGAGAATTGTTGGACCTTGAAAAATATTTCCAAATTTTTTGATTTGTTATTTAGCTTTTGGTTGATTATTCCATTTTCTGATTATTTTTTAATGTAGTCATTAATTTAGTAGCATAAATAGAGATTAGAAATTGATGGAAGGATTTGAATTAAGTTAGAATTAATATGGGAAGGTTAGAAGTAAGTTAGCTTAAAGGA
>JAOQMP010000004.1:26881649-26892715 GCA_027563575.1 Erythroxylum pedicellare
CCCTTAAGTTTCCAATTTTCCCAACCTATAGAAACTACTTGATATACCTTTCAATCTCCTTTTTAACCTTCTTAGGTAGCACCAAATGAGCACTCCAGTGTGTGCTAACATTGCTCAATATAGTGGATATCAACTACAATCTTCCAGCAAAAGATAGTCAACTATTTTGCTAGGCATTAATCCTAGTTTGTTACATTTCAACTTGGGATAAGCAAGCCATATATTTTGGTTTGTTTGTGGTAATCAAAATTCCCAGATATCTAAATGGAGGTGCATGAATTTGAAGTTTCTTCAATATGCTGAACTCCTTCACATTTTGCATAAATGAAGAAACATACATACAACTTTATAGAAAGTTAATATTCAAGCTTGACATCTTGCTAAATTTCTCAAGAATCCTCATCATTATATCTAAAGAATACGCATCAGTTTCACACACCAAAAGTAAATCATCAGTAAACATTAAATGATTTAGTTTTAATACTTCACATTTGTGATCAAATTTGAACCTCGAATTTTTTACGATAAGGGCTGCCAACATTCTGAAGAGGATTTCAACATCTAGTGAGAATAGGTAGAGGAAAGGGTGGTACTCTGCCTAATTCCTTTAAAGTTCTTGAAGAATTTAGTTGTAATTTCTTTGATTAGCAAACTATTTTTTTTAAATGCATTATGTTACCCACTCCACAAAAATTTCTAGTAATCTAAATTTTTTAAAGAAAATAAATGATGAATTCCCTTTTAATAGTATTAAAGGATTTTAAAATCAATATTGATGTAACAGTTCTTTATGGCCTTCTTGGAAGTGTATTCCCTCATCAAATTTTGAACGATCAAGATGTTATCCCCAATGCTCCTTCCTTAACAAAGGCGCCTTATAAAATACTATCAAAAGGCTCTATAAATTTATTCAACATGTTCACAATTATCTTTAAAACAAGTTCATAAATGGTGTTGAGGCATGATATGGGGGAAAAATATTTCATGCTAAAGGGTTTTTGGATTTTTAGGATGAAGCATATGTAAGTTTTGTTGATTTCCTTAACAAGTTTTAAACAGTGGAAAAATTACTGCACTACTTCCACCACCAAATCACCAATTATGCTCCAAGTCTTTTGAAAGAAAAAGGCATTAAAATCGTTAGGCTTAAGAGCCTTTGATGGATTCACACTAAAAAGGGTGTTTTTAATATCCAGCACTGAAATTGGACTAATTAAGACTTCCTTGGCTTCTTAGCTGATTTTCTCTTTGATAGCTCAACAAAGATCACATCTTCTTATTGCTTCAGGTGTACCCATTAAACCTTTAAAGTAATTAGTTGTAATATTCTCTATCTTAACCTGACTAGTACATTAATTGCCCTTATCATCAACTAGCATAGCAATTTTGTTTCAATTTCTTAGAACCAAAATATTTTTGTAGAAGAACTTTGTATTAGCATCACCATCCCTAAGCTAATTAATTATGGATTTCTGTCGAAAGATGGAGTTTTGAATGTACAAAGCTTAATTATAATCCCTCAAGCATGTTGTCTCTAGATTCAATCTCCCATCATAAGGAGAATCTTAACTCCTTTGTTGGACCCTAACAGCTTTGCCTTGGCTTTTTGTAATGATTCTGTAGTTTTCAAGTTATTTATCTTTATGAAATCCTCTAACACAAGCTTAACCATTTATGACTTTCTCATTAGCGGATAAGCCTTATAACTTTCCAACTCCAAATGCTATCTACTACTAACCAACTCTTCAAATCCTTATCTTTTAGCAAGGAAATTTAAAAACCTAAATAGGGAGCAATTGAATCTATCGACTGAATGCTGTAAACTCCTGTCCATGAGCGATTCGAGCATTTTGGTTCACCAAAATGAGTATAAAATTGGAAAAACTATCTAGCTAATGCTAGTTTACCATAAATTTGTCAACTTTACTTATAAAATACTTCCCCTATTTTTTATTATTCCACATATAAAGAAACCCAGCAAACCTTGAATTCCTTTCCAACTCTCCTTTGATTTGTCTCCCTCAGTCTCCAAATGAGAAAGTATACAATCGAAATCTTCTGCTACAACCAAAGGTCCACCTATTGAAGCTTGAATTACCTTGATGTCCTTCCAAAGCTTAGCTCTTTGGAAGGTATAATTAGTTATGTAAATAATAAATAGTTCGACACTACCAGGTATATCCTAAATTTGCATTTAACATGTATAATTTAGTCTCACATGAAGCCTATATGAATGCTAGCTCTCTCTATATTGAACGTGATAATGATTATGTCATTGTGATGAAAAGAATGATTAGTAATCGGTTTCTTTTTACCACCTAAAAAAGCAAGTGACGCTTGTGGATATGGAAGCTTTATTTTGGTTTTTAGTAGACCCAAAACTGCTAGTGTTTTCTCCAAAATTATATCCTTGACAGCTTACTATTTAAGAGGGCTATTAAGTCCCCATATATTCCAAAATAAGAAGTTCATTTATGAGGTGGGAGTTTGAAGCTCTCTAAATAATTTTTGCCCTTAGGTTTGGTTGCCTTATTTTTGCTAATAACCAGCTCAAAATTTCCCACATTAGGTCCTTATCCAGGTCTTCTCCATACCCTTACAAATTAGAAGTAACTTCATTATTTTGCTCTTTAGTACCTTGATTCTTACCCTGTAAACTCTCCTGTTTGTGCTACTCCATTGTTTCGCTTATATTAAGTTTAATCCCAATAGATCCTCAGCCATATTATTAAGTTGGTTATTTGTTTTAGCCCCCGATACCATTTCATTCATGGTTTCCTCAACTCCCATATTCTCATCGTAATTACTAGTTATAATCCTTTTCTCTATCCATCCCTGATTTAATAAAAAAGAAAACAAAATCTTTTGCTTATAGCTCTCCATACTTTGTGACTCGTCTGTAGGTTCCATCAGTAGCTTCTTGACTAATTCCCCCTCCCCCTCACCAAACTTCATCACAGGTAACATTTCAAGCATCTCACAATCTTTCTCAATTTCCACACAAATTTTGGCATAGCCAATTTGTTACATTCTAACTGTTTGCATATCTATAAAGAGGGGTTTCCCTACCGAATTAGCTGGGAAACTTAGCCCTTCCAAAGTTCAAAAATCAAGTGGTGCATTATTAAAAATAACCTAAATGGCAATTGAATCAATGTTACCCCTATCTAAGAATATTTTAGGGCTCCATTTTTGTAAAAACATTGGATGACCTCCTATATGTTATGGTCCCAATTCAAGTATCTTATTGAGGTTGCATTTCACTAGAAAATTTAAAGATGAACATGTCTCCCTCTGTTAGCATAGTCCTTTCAATGCCTTTCTTACACTATTTTTTTGGTGCACTTTTTTTATATGCAGGTATGAAGGCCTCTTGCTTTTGAAGCATCCAACCAATTCTGAGTTCTAAATAATTGCTCCTGATTCTAGCATTTCTTTTAGTAACGTTGAAATCCTTTCAACCATGACATCCTTGAAGTGGGTTAGCTTGTTCCTCACCATTAGGGTTGCTACCTTTGACTTCCAAAAGGACTTAAGAAAACTAGATCCCCCTCCTTTCTTTATGATCAGTTCCCATCATTGTCAGATGCAGATTTTTGAATCAAACTCCTAGCTCCTCTGTATTTCCCTAAACCTTGTAGATTTGAAAAATCTTCTTTAGAGAAATCCTCAGTTCTCTTACTCTTCTCAACTTTAACACTCTTCACTATAGAATTCCCTTATATCACTAGGTCATCCTCCTCCTTCTCTACGTTTCCAGGCACAGGAGCATTTATCTTTGCTTGAAGCATCTCCAGCTCCCGCTAAGATCTTTCCAAAATTGCAAAGTTGTGAGGGTAGATAAGTAATTTGGGTAGAGAGAGGCCAAAGGTTAATTTGGGTATAGACAGGTTTGTTGGAAGTCCTCTAGAATGAGAAAATTGCATTAGTTTGGTTCTTAGTAACTAGAGTTTTCTCATAAGCTATTAGGATTTATAGCTAGAGATATAACTTCCCTATGCATCTTTAACTACTTCCATGAACCCTTCCTTACTAGTGAGAAAGTTGAAGAACCTGAAAGGAGCATTAAACTTCCTCATAGGGGAAAAATATTGGATCTCCATATAAGTGTGGTTTGAGCATAATGGTGATCCAATCAGAACATGAGAGTTAGGGAAGCACCTCATCCAATTTTGGGTACATAAGAATTTGTTGAGTTTTTTTCCTAATTAAGGCTCCATCTTTTTGCTTGTTACTCTAGATGAAAAGATTCCCAGAAAACTTCAAATCAGTTACCTCCAATTTGGTGATAACCCTTTCTATCTCCCTGCCTAAATTAGAGGGATTAACCCTATCACCTTAAGCTTTAAAAGGGAGTAATACACAATTAAAATCTCCTACTATAATCCAAGAGTTTTCCATTGAGTTTTTAATGATTGATAAGTCTTCCCATAGTTTAGCTCTTTAAAATTCAAAGTTGGAAGCATATATAATGGAGATCTTAAAAGAAATGCCTAAATCATCAAGATTGTAATTAAGATGAACATATTGATCTAAGTTAGATTATAGAGTCACTTTAACTTTATCCCTATTGTATGCAAATATAATTCTACCATTATAATAATGTTCAGGATTAGGGCCAACCTCCCGAATTTTACTAAAGGATCTCGTTGAGTTCAAAAGTTTATAAGCTTTTATTCTAGTTTCCAGTAGTCCTACAAAGATAGGATGTTTCTCTATAATTATGTCTTTAACAACCTTCCTTTTACAGAGCTCATTCATGTCGCTAATATCCTAAAAGATCATTTAGAGCTGAGAGAATCATTCATATACCACTTTAGGTTTCCTTCCCTTCCTATCTAACTTCTTTAAAGTATTAGGAGATAACTCTAACTATTATTTATCTGCATTCGTATTATTTATTATGATGATGTTCTCATCCTCATCAGTAATAGAGTTCATACAATCTGATCTTCCCTTCTCACTTGTTTCATTATGATCCTCTTCCTATGCTAGAAAATGGACCTATTATACTTCTTGAATATCCTGTATACTCTCAGGCTTATCTGTCATCCTATTTGTTTACTCTTTTCCTAAGTTATCATCATCAGTGACTGGAACTAGATCTTCCTCAACTCCCATCAGCTCAGCATAGCTCCCTGAATTAGATTTCTTTCTTATTGGCTCCCATTCTTTTTTCCTCGTTTTTTGGTCTCCAATTGTAAGAAAGGTGGACTTCATTTATTAATTCCCCGTTTAAATCAAATTTCATAACAGATAGATCATCTAGAATTTCCTCATTCATGTTCACCTCAACATATATTCTAACATAGCATTTTTTTTAGCTTAGCAGTATCTGAATCAAAGACAATAGGTCTTCCCATGGAGATTGCAAGGGAGACACATCAATTAGAGTTAAGTATTCTAATGGAATATTATGGAAACTAATCCATAGTGGAATGGAATCTATTCTAGATCTTTCAAGCTTAAGTTCAAGAACCCATTTTTGGATAAATATTGGATCTCCACAAATGTTCCATGGCCCATCTTCCATTACATTGCTTATGGAGTCACTATTAGTGAATTGAAAGAGGAATGTGTCATCCTCAGTAAGCAAGACTTTGTCTAACCCTTTACTTCCCCATTTCACTTATGCCTAATTTTAGATATGTGGACAAACAGGTCTTTTGTTTAGAAAGTTGCCTACCATCATATTTCCCCAATATTTGGGTCCCTCCTACAATGTCTCCAATAGAGGAGTGATAATGCTTTGTTTAACAGCTTTAGGAAAGTGCTTCGGTTTGTCCCTCGAGTTATCAGAGGCCACCATATTGCTCCAAGTTTTGCTTGATTTCATGCTCCTAACTTTTTATGGAGTTAGAAACTGACTCGCTTCCAAATAGTGGGGGGAAGGAGGACCCTCGAAAGAGCCTCCAGCAAAGGCTTCGATAAGTTGACCCAAAATAGCAATTACCTACATATTATTTATAAAATATTTAAATAATGTTAAATAATATAGTAGAAAAGGTAATTATAAAAATGTGTACAATTAGAACAAATTAAATATATTGGTATAATTAGTTTAATTCACTTATAAATACTCATCAATCTTTTTATTTGAAGTATCAAGAATCAAATTCAAACACTCAAAAGTAAAGTTTGTAATGATCTAATCTTATAAGTTCTCAGTTACAAATAAAATATTTACTAATTTTAATATTTTTAGCTTATACTAGTTAGTGACCTAGTGATTGTTTATGCTACAACTCCTATTTTTACTCATAATAATACTTTGTATCTTATTTCTATCAATCTTAGTTGAGTCATGATTATATTATATTAACCTATTTCTAAAACAAGTGTATTTATATTAATACCCTTCAAAAGAAACCTAACAAACTAATGCTAGGTTAAGAAATGATGAAAGATAAATATATATAATATTGTTGAATTCATAAGCCTCAAAATTCTAAAATAGATTTGTTCATGCTTGATAGTAAGCTTAAAGTAATAAGTTATCCTAATACTTAAAGTTGGAAGTGAATATGAAACTATTAGCTTAAGTCCTAGTTTTAAGCAATGCTAAAGCTCAATCTTACAACTATTCTTTTAGAAAAAATAATTTCCTTCATCTACCTAATAAGTTTTAAAATTAGAGTATGTATACCTATTGTAAGTCTCTAAAGATTTTGTGGTTCCCCTCCATCTAAATTGTATAGACTATACAACCAAAATTCATATCAAACACAACCTAATCATCCCTCTTCTAACTCTTTAATTTATAAGGCCGTTCAATAATATTGGCCAATGTACTTTATCATAATATAAGTTTTAAAATGCCATATTCTTTTATATAGTATGGATGAAAATTGACAGTTGGAATATAAGTGATTATTGTTTCATTTCTTATTTACAAAGTGCACATATAAAGTCTACATGAGGACCTTTTAATGTGTCTTTTTCTTATTCTATGTTTAAATGCCAGTCATAAGATAAAGAAATGCTCAAAGGATATTGTTGGGGCTAAGTTAGATTGTACCAAGTGACCTTGTCATAATCCTTATGAGTAAATCTCTACATAAAGGTGTAAACCTTATATATTTATGCTTAAGTCAGATCAAAATGTCATATTTTTCTATAATAGGATTATAGTATAGATTTTTTCCTTAATCGAGAAAAATCCCCTAGAAATATGAATAGGTCTGCTCCATTTATCCTATTCAATTATAACACTAACCATTAACTTCTCTTCTATGCTAGCCTTAAGAGTGTCAATTCCTTGTATCTTCTAAAGAATGAAGTGCTCTACCTATATCCACCTAATTACTCTAGCATATGGAATTAAATTCTAAATAGGATTTTTATATCTACTTATTATATGCTCTATATTTGTTATTATAAGTGAATCCTCTACATTAAAATATAAGGTAGATATTATTTACCCTTTAAAGGTACTAGTATTATTCATGTATGTAGTTATTTTTCACATGAAATAGTGGGAGTTATTTTACTTATCTTAAATAAATTTAAAGTATAAGCAACAAAAACCAATTTTATGATTAAGAAATTTAGTCAAAATAATTTATCGTTATGAAAGCTGAAGAGGAAAGATGTTCTCGCAAATGATAATTGTTTAGCTATCGCTAGTGAAAGGCCGATGGACTTCATAAATGATTCTAAATAAAATAAATTGGATGTGAATATTTTTGTTAGTTTTTTATAATTTTAACTAATAAAGATTTTATAAGAGTATAGAAGAAGAAATTTAAAAAAAAGAGACATATGAAAATCTCACAAAGTTATATGAGATCAGGTCATTACACAATAAATTTTCAAAAAATTTGTAATCTTTGATGATGAAATCCACTTTAATGATTGAGCATATTAATAATTTGACTATTATATTCTCCCAACTCACATTATTTGGTCAAGGAATAGAGACATATGAACATTCCAAACATTTACTTTAGAATCTTCTTTATTTGTATAATTAACTCATCATAAACTTAATTAATAATATTCTTTCAAACTACCTAGTCTTTGATGATTTTACAACTAAAGTTATAGAGGAAAAATGTTGGCTTAAGAATGAGGAAAAGAGGAGGCTATTTTTTAATAAGATGAAGATTTAATGTCATACGAGAGATCAATAGAATATAGCCTAAGTGGGAGCCAAAATTGTGGCAGTCAAAATTAGAAAGGAAGAAAATTTAAAATAGTACAGATATAGTAAGAAATGTCCCTCACAAATAATTGTTGAAATATACATAACAAATCTTCAAGAAAATTATGCAAGTACTTTAGATGATGGAAATATTTTGTATTGTGAAGTAGTAATAACAGTTGAAAGTAGAAAGTCATTATTTGATGTATGGCTCTTTAACATAAAAGTTCATTTTCATATGAACTTTAGAAGAGAATCATTTCATCATTGTTAACTCACATCAAGAGGATCTATATACAGTTGTGATGATTAAGTTAAAATTTACATTAGTATTGAAACCATTAAGTTAAAGATGTATGATGATATAATTTGTACTCTTTACGAGGTATGATATAGAGGGCTTAAAGAAGAATTTGTTGTGTTTAGGATGACTAGATAATATTGGAAGCAAAATAAAAATTTTTAACAAGATTTGAAGATACTTTTAGGCATTATTGTACTTATAAAGGGGGATAAAAGATAGGTAAAATTTTGTCCAAGCTAAAGAGAGAGACGTTGCTCAAAGCAAAAGCACCAATCACTTGAAATAGTCTATGTGAAAGATATTTAATGTTATAAAATTATAAACTTAGAAACATATTTAAATAAAGAATGAAGATCCTTGTTGAATAAAACTACTTTATAGGCTCATAAAGATATCACTACCATTTTGTGAGCATGTTGTTATAATTTATTTTAAATAAATTTTTCATTAAAAATGAGAAGAGATACATCTAAAAGGCTATCCCACATGGACAGGCCCACTTAGCTTACTAGATACACATAAAAAAGACAAAAATGGTAGCATTTAACAAAGGTTCGTTTGACGATTAGGGCAAAACTACTTTTGCCTTTCTCGAATCTTCGATCATTTACTCAATTTGGGAGAGTCGTTGAGATACTCCAGAGATGGTGGTTGCAGTGGTCCTTGGGGCTCCACTTCTTCGCTCTGCCCTTACTAGCTATTATCCTCAGGTATCTGGTTCCCTTCCAGTCCACTTTTAGGGGTTAGGACAATTTAAGTTTCTCTAAGGCATTTCTTTACTTTTACAAGAGGGCGAAACTCGTTGTTCTCAATTCTTCTGTGACTAGCCAATGATTGAAGTCTTGATTCAGGTCAATATAGTTTCTATTTTGTTTCCTTTCTATTTTAGGCTCTCTCTTATGCTGGCAGTAGTGAGATCTAATAGAGAGATTATCGAAGTAAATTGATCTTTAAACCTTCTACTATTCCTTTCTTTCCATATAACACGAAAACAAGTAGCCACTAAGAGTTAAATAATAGCCTTATCAAACTTTGAGTAGTTCAAGTTAGGTACTTCCCTTATGATATCTATGAGTCTGTCATAGTTAAAATCAGGGGCATAAAGCATGGAGATTTTTTTCCCATATTCCTCTAGAGAAAACATGTTCAAAGAAGAGGTGGTCCCTGGTTTCATCGTTCAGGTTGTATAGGATATATAGCTTAGAGGAGGATAGGAATTTCAACCTATCCTATATACTTAACCTATCTGATATTGCTAGCTAGAGTTGAAAACTATCATTAGGTCTAAGAACCTTATTCTAGATCAAAGTGTCCCATCTTACTCAGTTTATAGACCTTTCCCTCAACTTTCTAACTTCCTTAACCGTAATCCCAAAAACAGGAATACCCTTCGCAAGTATGTATCTTCCCCCATGACTTGTGAATAGAGGAATATTCAGAACTGAAGCCTCATCTGAGGAGAGAGCCCAGTTCCCATTCCTTATTATTTCTTTGAGCCTAGTGTCCTTTGGGAACGTATTCAATAGAGAATTTGCCATCTGGTTTTGTATTAAAAGACCATTCCCTATCTAGTTGTCATAATATAAGGAAATTATACCTCTTGTCTCTATCTAGCATATAATGTGTTGATACATCTCCTCCTTCATTTTAAGAAGATGGTTAAAGGACCAGGTGAAGCTGACTTTAGGTTTTAGAGCCTAAAAACTTCTTCCTTTTAGTAAATAAGAATGAATCCACTTAATCCACATAGATTGTTTATCACTTAGGATTCTCCAAATTCTCTTGGGCATAAAAAGTCTATTTTTAGTAGAGACGGACTCTAGTCCTAATCCCCCTTCATCTTTCGGTTGACAAATTTTCTTCCAATTTACTTTGACTATATCTCTCTCCCTATCTATTTTCATATAGAAACTGCTTCATCAATTTTTCTACTGTTTTAATCAGCCCTTTTGAAAGAAAAAATGTATGAACACTAGTAGGTACTTATAGACATAATAATCAACTTCAGTAGCTGAAGTTTCCCACCATAGGATAGTGTTCTATTAGTCTATGACCCTAATTTTTTTGGATTTTTTCTATTAAAGGAATATATTCACAGAATCTTAACCTCCTTGATGATATAGAAATCCCTAGATAGTGTATAGGGGGACTTTAGTTTCCATCCTTGTAACTTGACATAAAGTGTTTAAGATATGAGAGGCACTTTCGGAGAGTATGATAAAGCTCTTATGTTGATTGACACTTAATCCTGACATTTCCTTAAAAAACTTGAGAGTTTCCAATAGAAGATTTGTAACATCCCATTACTTGTGGGAAGGGTAGAATAGTAATTTTGAGTGGTCAGTGGGCGTTTAGAAACGCTTAATATGTTCATGAATACACATACATGTGAATAGTGAATTTTGCACATGAAAAATGATTGTACATGCATTCATGACATTTCTCGGTATAAATATTCAGAAATGTGATTGTAAATAAATGTGATTTACATGTATGAAAAATTGTGTTAGAAAGGGTCATTGTGAGTTTTGAATTTTTGGATAATTTTAGAAATTATTTTTCTGAAATTTCGGGGTAATTTTTGGACTAAGAAAAATGCCAAGTGGCAGAATAATGGTT
>JAOQMP010000004.1:26894112-26912726 GCA_027563575.1 Erythroxylum pedicellare
AGGATTTTATAGAATCTAGAATCTTACTTGATAGAGGTAATAGGATAAAGATGGATTTGAAGAGCATTATTATTGTCACTACTATTTATAGAATGGGAATAAAGTTTGAATATGAGGCGGATACAAGTTCTACACAGAAAGCAAGGTCTTAAGGAGAGCTTATAGTAAGATAGAGTAGGAGTGAACGTGTTACGTCTGCAAGAAAAATAAAACCTAGCTCAACAGGAAGAACATCTGTAAAAGAAAAGACTGAGAAATCATTTGGTGTACCAACAAAAGCTAAGACGATTCTATAGAAAGAGGAAAGTTGGGTTTAACAATCATCGCAACAAGTGTCATTGAAGAGAAAGGAGGAGACATTTCAATCAAAAAAATCCAAACAGTCAAGAAGGTCGTCAAGATTGTTGACCTTACGACAACAAGAACAGAAGAAGTTGAAAGCTCTGATTCTTAGTGGAGATTCCAAAAAGCAAGAGAAAAGACAACAGCCTACTAGATCAATTGTCTCTATTTTGTAAAGTCAAACAGTAAAATCATTTAGAGAGACAGAGATAAAGAGGAAGTTAGTATTTTAAAGAAATAAGCCTCAACAACAACTTTCTTCTAAACTGGAAGAAAAACAAAAGAAGGTGAAGCCCAATCAGAAAAAGGTTTCTTCATCTGATGTTCAATAGAAGGTGAAGACAGTTGAACACCAATTGGAACCTTACAATCCTTCTCAACCAATCAACAAAAAGGACTTAAAAATGAAAATTATAGAAGAATCTGTACCTGTTCCAAACAGAAGCTCAATTATTATTAGAGAACCTTCAAAAAAGTAAGTTAAGTTACAAGTCGAACCTATACTGATTAAAGATCAGACAATATATCTTCTAAGTCATAAAGAGTGAAAACTATGGTATTCTGAGAGATAAGATGGCAGAACTATGTCCAATGAAGATTTCAAAGGATAGGTGTATAATCTATCCAATTACAAGTAGAACATCGATAAAAATTATGCTAGATATACAGCCAAGATCTTCAACCCTTGTGAGAAACAAAGAAAAAGGGAAAAAGAAGATGTTTCCTGAAGGGAATGAAAATGATCTTATAGAAGAGCAGATTCGAGTAGCTATGAAGAACATAGATGATGCATGTAATGCAGCTCAACCTGAAGGTATCTATGTTTCACATCACATTTCAAAAGCATCAGGAAGTCAATTTGGAGTTTCTACTACAGATGTAAACTTCAAGTTAGTTGGCAAAGTGATAGAAGGACAGTACAGAAGTATCACAGTTGAGGGTATCAACTTAGAAACCTTTATGCATTTCAAACCTTTAGGTTTCATACCTTCAGTCAAAGATGTGTTACACCTTCTTGGGCAATCGATTCCTAAACTACCTAGACTTGATGATCTTGAACTCCTAGAAGGCAAACAAATCTTCAGACTACCCGTAATCAAAATTATAGAGTTAAACGTTTTACCTTCAAAACTATCTGTTGTTGAAAACCTTCATCCGCTTAGTGAAATACAATAAGATCCTACTATTAATTCAGAGTTCTTGAAGCATTTCATCAATTTGACGGAAGCAAGTCACAAACAGAAGGAAGTTCAGGAAGCCTTAGCGAAAGAAGTTGAGGAAATTCATACTAAGGTTGATGAACTGGCTGACTCAGTGGGTGATCTTCATGAGGAAGTAGCACTTCTATAGGTTACTATTGAACAAGACCTCAAGATGATCTACACTGACATGCAACATATGTTTTCTGAAATTCTGAAGCATCTATGATGAGCTATCTTTTTTATTAATAACAACTAGGGGAGAAAAAGAGGAGAACGAGAAGAGAAGATAGAAAGCATTGTATATATTTTTTAATACTATTCGTCTATCCGTTTGAATATCATTTTATCTTCTAAAATTATGATTATTTGTTATCATCAAAAAGGAGGAGATTGTTAAGTCAAGAGGACTTCACTTCTATTAATTTTGATGACAATTAAATAATAATAATATTAGAAATATTTGAACTATTTTGATAAGTTTGTTAATTTTGCAGAAAATGCAAGTAACACTTTGTCAAACTAAAAAGATGCGCGGTCAATACCAGATGAAGCGCAACACTAGACGAAGTGCAATACCAGACAAAAGGGTAATATTAGATGAAACATAATAACAGAAGAAGTATTATTACAGATAATACAAAAGGAAGATATTCTAGAACATCAGTCAATTAGTTAGTTGGAGTTAGTTACAAGACTCAACTAATAATGGTTTGTAGAAGATTCAAGAAGCAGTTTCTTAAGAAGACAATTGGAGACTTAGGCTATAAATATTAGTTCTAGTTGAAGAATAAATAATGTTTTTACAAGACAGAAAATTTGATTGTACAATACTTAGAAAAATTCTGTATTCAAAGTGCGAAAGAAGAGAGCAAATACATTTGTAACATGAAGCTTAAAAAAATATCTTTCCTAGAAAGAGAAAGAAAGGATAGAGCCTAGAGAGGCTAAGATAGCAGATAAAGAATACTTTGTGAGAGAGACCTGAAGAGGCTCTACTAGTGTAGAAAGAATACTTGTAAAGTTGAAGAGTATAGTGAAATCTCAGACAAACTCTGAGGATCGGATGTAGTCTAAGCTTTGGGGTGAACCAGTATAAAATCGCGACATTTATTCTCTAACCGTTATCTTTTAATTTTCTTGTTGTTAGATGAGTAGATAATATTACTTGTGATTGCATTACTTATCAACTTTAGTAAAGTGTTTTTGTGATCATCTGAAATTTGTATAGAAATTCAAGAAATCTTGAAAGATCAATATTATTTAAAAAAAGATTACACAATTCAACCTCCCCTTCTTGTGTATCTTACATATTATACCTAATTTATATATTAACAAGTGATTTACTTTAGCCTATTTGGTTAATAGTCAAAGAGACATTGGATAATCAAAAGGTATGCATTGGCTAATCTATTATGCCTAAAAATTAATTGTTGTAACAGTTAATTTGTGTTTATAATGACCATCTAAAGGCTTTTTGACTTTAAATATTTTAGCTTTTAATTTTTGAACATGTTTATAAAATTTTATTGATACAAAAGAATATTTGAAAATTTTTCAAGCATTCAAAACATTTTAGAATTTATAGTGAACATAGTTTTAATTATATAGAATTAAAGTCAGCAAGAAATGATTATTTGTGTTGTCATCTTGATTATGAGTCATTTTAGTGCAACTTAGGATTTAAGAAGGCTTGTATTTCCTTTTCAACATCAAAGAAGATCTATAAAAGATTTATTGTTTACTCAGATAAAGAAAGAGTTTGTAAGAAAGTTTCTTTTCACCTAGCTAAAAGACAAAGATAGTGGAGTCCCAAATAAAACTTGAAGAGTAGACTTAAGCAAATTTTTTTGTCGAACTATATATTCTCTATTTGCTAAAAGAAATAGATAATCAAATATGGACTTTCTACTATCAAGAAATCTAGCAAAACTAATATCCAGTCTCATACAGGTTTGTCAGATGTCTGCTCACAGCTGAAGCATAAGGAGTTATCTCTATCTTTTTTCATTCTACATTATTCTTTAGACATTACATGAGACTAAATTTGTCCCCTTCTCGAAAGGGAACAAGTATTAAATCTCTCTAAGATTCTTTTGACATAGGCTTTACGAGAAAATCCTAATAATCCTTATAATTTGTCACCAAAAATTTGAATCCTTATCACATAGGATGCCTCTCCTATATCTCTCATTTAAAAATTCTTTAAGAGAGAAACAAATATAAACAAATTGTTTTTTTCTTATGTAATATAAACAAATTGTTAGTAGTAAGTAATATATTATCAACATATAGAACTAAGAAAATAAGCTTGCTCCTACTGACCTTTTCGTATATACATCGATCAATAATGTTTTCTTCAAAACTAAAATACGTTATAGTATCATTAAACTTAAGATACCATCATCATGAAGCTTGTTTAAGTCCATATATTGATTTCTTAAGTTTACACACGATTTTACCATTTGAGAAACCTTCAGGTTGGTTTATATACACTTCCTCTTCCAGATTCCCATTTAGAAAGATTGTTTTCATAGGTGTAACTCTAAATCATAATGAGCCACCAATTCAATTACAATCCTTAATGAGTCTTTCTTTGAGGCAGGTGAAAATATTTCATAATAATCAATGCCTTCTTTTTGAGTGAAACACTTTGCAACAATTCTAGCTTTATATAGTTCAATATTACCATTTGAGTTACATTTGATTTTGAAAACCGATTTACACTTGACTCATTTAATATCTTTAGATAATTTAAAAGATCCCAAACTTAGTTGTCTTTTATGTATTTTAACTCATCTTACATGGATCAATCCATTTTTCAGACTCAACACATTTTATGGATTATGAAAACAAAACTGGACTTTACTAATCCCAATATGAACATCATACTCTTGTAAATAAACCACATATTCATTCAAAATGGTTGTCTTTCTTTCTCTTTGAGATCTTCTTAAGGGCAGCGCGTGTGGTTCATGTATAATAGGGAATGGTTAGTTAGTTTCTTACTGATATGATTCATTACTTGAAGATTGTCTAGTATTGTTTGAATTTTAATTAATTAATTGAACAACATTTGGAACATTATGAGTTTCCTCATTCAAATGTTGTTTATTCTTACCTAAAGGATCATTAATTATTGGTACAAAATTTGGAATAATTATGAATGGAGAACTCCTTATTATTAGAGGAATATCTAACTTTGCTTCTTTAATATCCACATTTTGTCATTTAGCAATCTCACTAACTTCACCATTCTTAATAAATCTAGCATTTCCAATTTGAACAATTCTAGGACTATGGTTTGGACAATAAAACCTAAACATTTTAGATTTCTTTAAGGAATTATAAAGTAACCACTAACTATTCGAGAATCTAATTTTCTTTCATATAGGTTGTAAATTCTTGCCTTTGTTGGGCAACCCCAAACGTGAAAATGTCTTAAACTCGATCTCCTTCCACTTCATAATTCAAGAAGAGTTTTTAAGCTTGTCGAGGATTCTATTTAATAAGTACATTGCAATTTTAAAGGCATGCATCCGTAAGGATTTAGGTGAGGAGTTACTCATCATACTCATAACCATATCCACTAATGTCCTATTTTGTCTTTCTACTCCACCATTTTGTTAAGGTGTAACTGGCTTAGTATATTATGCACGTATGTGTAAATAGACTTAGACATTATCCTGATTCATCATATTTTCCATAATATTCACCACCTTTATTGGATCTTACAATTTTCACCTTTTTGTCTAATTGCCTCTCATCTTCATTGATGAATACCTCAACGACATCCACTGTTTGATATTTTTCCTTAGGAAAATAGACACAACCATACAGTTAAAAATTATGAATAAAGGTAACGAAATATTTTTCTCCACCAAAATATGGAGTATCAAATGGTCCACAAGCATCAATGTATATAATTTCAAGAAGCTGAGTGCTTTTTGTGTCTCCTTTGTTACTTTGTTTGGTTTATTTTCCCTCAATGAAATCCATATGCACATTCAAATAAGTAGAATGAAGAGTTGGAAGAATTTCATTCTTTACTGATCTTTCCAATCTTTCCATGGATACATGAACCAAGCGTCTATGCTACAAGTGAGCAGAATTTTTATTCAATGAAACATATTTAATTCCAACATTATCATGAACAATAAGCACTGATTTAGAATAGTTTTTATTAAGTTTCAATTTATATAAACCATCAATAAGAATAGTAGTACCAATGCATAACGTGTTCTTAAATAAATTGAAACAACCATATCCACAATTCCCTTTATACCCAATAACATCAAGATTTGAAATAGAAACCAAGTTCCTAGAAATTGAAGGTACATAAAGAGTTTCCATAAGGTCTAAATGATGACAAAAACTTAAGATCAAACAATAAGTCCCTATTCCTTCAATTGGAGCCTTTATACAGTTTTCCATAAAGAGAAAATTCTCATTTGGATTTGTGATTTCGATTGTAAGAAATCCCTGCATCATATTGGAAATATGAGTAATAGCACTAGTATACCTTTATTTTTGAGCCAAGCTATACTTTGGGGCAATCTTTCTGGCAATGTTCAGCTTTCCTATAGAACTTACAATTTTATATATCTTGTTCCTTGTGAATCGTCTATGTAGCATTAGTAGATGATTTCTTCTTAAACTTGTTGACTTTCACTTTCAATCTTTTATTAGCTCCTTGGTGTACTAAGTTGATAGTATGTCTCTTTGTTTCTTTAGTCTTGCTTCCTCCCAAGTAAGCTTACTAGACAATTCATTAACATCCCACTTTCTCTTCATAGTGTTGTATTTAAATTGGAAAAGTTCTATACTCATGAGGGAGCGAGTTCAAAATGAATTGCATCATCAATGAGTCATCCATTTTCATACCTAGTGTCTTTAGCTTTGTTGTATTATTAATAATCTTAATAATATGGTCCTACATACCTTGCGACCTATCATACTTTATGGTCGTGAGGTCTACTATAAGGGTACCAGTAAGTGACCTATTTGCATAATGAAAACACTCTTCCATAAAATTCAAGTATTGTCTTACACTTTTAGTTTGATGAAGAGTTGTCTTAATGGTGTCGGCAGTAGTCATTCGCAAAAATATAAGGCTTAATATTTTAGAACGTTCCCCTTACTAGTCGCATTTATAAAAGTAGGAGGTTGATCCCTTAATGGTGTCAAGTTAAGATCTAGGATGTCTAAGTGGAAAGTGGCTTGTTCACTCCATTATAAGAAATTCAAACCATTAAAACAGGAATAAAAGAAGCTTGTGAATAAAGAGAAATTGTTGCAAAATAATACATAATGCTCACATTATTTACAGGATTCAAAATAAGCATTAAAGGATATTACAGTTTCCCTTTAGGTTAATACTACAATAAACTATCACAAATTAAATGCCAATGATAATCATTATGAGTAAACAAATATTTTCAACCAAGCACACATGACATCTTTAGATATAAAATATGCTTGATCAAAATTAATTCACTCTCGTCATGTTTACTCTTTCATAGAATGGTTGATTCACCTTCGGGTGAATTACATAAGGCTACAAAATAGTAAATAATAATCCAACTTTATATATAGGCATTTCATTAAACATTATGGATAATTAATCCTTAATTTATACGCACAACTCAATTATAGTTTGGCCACATTGGTGATTAACAAATAACATAATCATAATTCGTGCACAAATTAATATTTATTTTATTTATACATTTAATATCGTCTTAGGTCGATCACATAGGTGACTAACGAACGATAAAAACATAGTTATACATGTATAAATTAATAATCATACTTTTGGTGATTTGCATCTATAGATCAATAATGTAAAATTTTGATAAATGTAATCAACAGGCTTAAATTTTCTTTACAAATAACTAGACATATGAATTTATAGAATTAATACATGTAACAATGTAAATTCAATCAAAACTGTCAAAAAATTAAATTTATGGACTGAACTACAGCCTAAGCTAAAAGTAGGATTTCACTTTTTAGGAGATCTACATGATTTAGCCTAATCTATAGATCTTCATGTCGTCGCCATTTTTTATTTTCAATTTTGCTTTTTCTGAATTGAAAAATAAACACTTTAATTGTACATAAAGATATAAGGATTCAACAAATTAAGTTCTTTTAATTTGTTGTCTTTAAGGGAAACATAGAAAATTCACCGTAAACATAAGAGTGAGCCTTCGAGCAACTAATAAAGTTGCTCATTTGTAGCCATAAAGTTATATGTTCAAGTCACAAAACAGTCTCTTTGTAAAAATATAAAAGAAAGGCAGCATACGTTATAACTCTCTATACATGCTCGCAAAGTAGGGAGTCTTGTGTACTTGGTATGTTAACTTTAACTTTTAAACCATGCTTTGATACTAATATGAGCATAATTTTAGGTAAAAACATACTTATGATATGATCTTGAACATATAAATTTATCACATGACAATAAACAATAAATGTACCTAGATTGCTCAACTGAAATGTCATGATGCAATTAATTTCTTTGCCTTTACTCTCTTTCTTATAGCGGCTTTCTGATGGTGTGTCTTCTTAAACGTAAAACCTAATAGGCGAGGACAAGACCAGTTTATATCAATTAACTTTATTCTTGTATGTCCATTAAATAACTAGATCAACTATCGAGATTAATTAGCTGTTTAATTATTATCAATTAGGCTTATGTTTATTATTCCTTAGTAACCCTAACATTAGGCCACATACGAAATATGATATTTGTTCGATAAGCCCTTATCATATCCAAGCTCGAGTGATATTCGACAATTATACACACGACAACAAAAGAAAATATTCGATAATAACAAAAACTTTATTATTAGACCCCAAATCAATAAACTAATATTTTATAGACGCATGCAGACGGTCTTAGAACAATGCCGTTACCTTATTGTCCACGTCACTAATTAGTGATCACTAATGGCTAGGATGATAAACTTACAAATTACATGGTAATTGAAGGAGCACTTGAATAGATAATAAAAGTATTATAAAATTAGCTTTTCAATGCTAACTTTTTTTTTGTGCAATAGTTAATGCACTTGAATAGAGATAGATGAGTGCAATAAAGCTAAGGAACTTGTCTTTCCCTTTTCAATGCTAACTTTTGTTTCACAATATAACAAGTTAAAGAATGCGCTTGCATAGTTAACGGTTATTCATCATTCAATTTATAAGCTGTAACGCTTCTGATTTCCCAGCCTCACACAGACAATTAGTGAACATTGGGCAAGTCTCGAAATGAGACACGGGTAGGTCCATTCAGTTTCTGAAAATGGAAAACTTCCAATTTTCCAAGCTTTTAAAACTTCATTAGCAGTCATATAATGAAGTAGCCCTGAAGCAATGCTGAGTAAGTACTACAGTCAGTTCCATGACCCTCTTCCTGCAGTTTCTTCAAGGTAACATTCTTCCGGGTGGCGTGTTAGAGGCGCTGATAGCATATTACTTGTTGGAAAGCTGGCAGTCTTCCAGTTTTAATCCTCTTCTGAAGAATGCTTTGCTTGTAGTTTTATTCTTCCAAAATATTATGAATTCCACAAAGAGGAGCTAGTTCTTTAATGGATGACCGGGTTTTGTGGCCAACCAAAAGAAGGAAGCATGACGTAGAAATTGGTGAAGATTATTATGATGAACTGGTCTCAAGGTGTCACTTTTTCTACAGCTTAATGATTCCCATCAGTCATGCAAGAGCTGGTGGTGGACAATATTTGTCGGTTGGAGTATATATACACACGTAAGAGATAATAAAACAACAACGAAACACAGAGACCAACATCAACAGGAAAGTATAATCGAAGTTTTCGCTCGACTAATGTAACAACCGGGTGAACTTGGACACTACGTCCAGCCATTTTATCCGAAAATGAAGCAAACAAATGAATGCTTGGTACTACAGTTTTATTCATTCACTATAATCACTACGCGGACGTCCTTGACAGGGAAAGAAATCAACAGATAATAAGAAAAAGAATCTACTGTACTATGGCAAATCATGTCCCTTGTCTTTGACTTCTAATTTATTCACTTCACTTAATATGACAGCAAGCAGTCTTGAAAACTTCCTGACAAAGTAAACGAAAGCATCAGCCAATGGTTGATTTAAACTACAGCTTTTCATTAAACATTTAGTTTGAATTTTCTCTTGCTTAAGCAAGTACAGGTCTTGGCATCCAAGCAGGATTACCTGGAAAACATCACATTCACAAATCTTGGTTTTCATGTGGCTTTATCTAAAATGTGAAAGTAGCATCATGAAAGTTGGCAACAATCTCAGAGCCTGAAATAGATCCAATATAACTTTCTCAAATTTGTTCTTGAATTGTTCACTTAGGTAACAGACAACGTAGAATTGAAGAGAAATCAAATTAGCTTCAAACACCTTCCATTTTCAACAAGCTGTCATTAAAGCTCCTCACTAATCCATCAAACATGCCATCTTCAATATCAATTAATATCTTTTTATGTTCCTCAAACTCATGAAGCTAGCATCATTTCAGGGCATTGCCAAAATTTGAGCAATCTGGATGATATATGCCAGGATACAAGAAAGAAGTTGGTTCTAGATTCTATATTGTATGACCATCATCATTCTTCTACTCCAAATTCTGGAAACATTTTAATCATCCAACTAGAATGAATAACTTCCAAATACCCTATAGTAGAGCATGTTTCAACTTCATAACACCAAAAGAAATTTTTTTTCATATAGATGGTTGGTATGAAGTTACAGAAAAGATGTACATTCAATCACCCTATCTGATGGAGACCCACCATAGCCAAAAAAAATGAAATAGTATGACCAATTTTTGCAAAAATATATCAAAATTAGAAGAATTGCTCTTAGCAATGCTAAATGCAACTTCGTCCTCAATGCTTTATGAACAGGCTTACCTTTTAAAGCCTCTTCCGAGTTTCCTCAATCACACGATCATAGTATTTCATTCTTCTGATGCAGGTTAGAGCTAAATCAAATTTCTGAGTTTGAAATGCATTTGCAAAAGAGTTGGACCATTCTTGCAATTTCTCTTGCATCTGCATAACAAAAATCAAAATACATCAAAATAACTGAAGAAATAAATGGCTATTGCTACTCCCCAATAATAGAGCAACATAAAATCCTTGAACTGAAACTTTTCTCAGGGTTATCTTAATGATCTGGTCTGAGAGCGTGGAGGTAACCGTCAATCTCCAATTCTATGTGTCCAGAAACTTATAATGTTAAAGAACATTCTACTAATTCATTATTGTAAGTTATGCCACTCGGCCAACATATCTGCTAGCAGAAACCAAGCACATAAAGAAATAGCCTGCAATGCTCAATCATACATCTAAAGGAGAATCATACCTGAGATTGTATCTCATTTAAAGTCTTAGAATCAGGTGCCTCTTCAACAGCTTCCCTGACTTCCATAATCTGCATTTGAGAATTTGGAAATAAAAAGATCATAACTTAGGTCCTCACAAACAGGAAAGGAAATAACACACGGGGATAAAGTATAATAGTAAACACTAGTTTTCTGTCAAAATATCTGCTCAAGTTATGCAGTCAGAGAACATATATATGCAAATGAGCTAATTCTATAGAAGTTCAGAGATCGTTAACGGTTAAAGAAACACATAGAGATATAAACACAATATTAGAGTCTTAATCAAGCTTTGGGATCATAAACTCCAAAAAAATTACCTCAGCTAGCAATCCTGGTTCTGAAATCGTTTCTTCTTCATTCACATCTATGCCTTCAAGCCTCAGCTGCAAAAATGATGTTGTTCTAATGCATAAATGGTCAGAAAGAGCGTTAGAAGTAAAAGGTAAGATCTAATAATGTTTAGTTTAGATGGCTTGCTCCACTTGTTCACAATTTAACATCAATTACTATAATACATAACCCTGCCAAAACTAAGTCCTAGGAAAAGGATCTTTGATATTCAACAAACATAATTCATGACTGAAAATATAATTCCAACACCACTCACATCACGCTGTTGATTCTATAAAATCTAAACCCCAACTAATTTTCAGCTTTTAACCAGTAAAAGTAATACATTAAAGGAGAGGCGATTTAAAAACCCTACAGCAAGCAAGCACTGCCATTGAAAAAAAAAATCTTATAATACAAATTGCAACAACAATGCTTACCATGTATAGTGCCCTTGACAATGGATTACCAAGCGTGCGGTAAGCATCAATCAACCGTGCTGATTGTTCAGCCGCAAAGTCCCTCTCTTGCTTCAACCAATAACAAAGAGAAAGTAAGTAAAAACCATCAATGGTTATTAATTTTTCCCACAAATCAAAAGCTCAAAGGAATAACTATTGCATTTTTAGCTCAAAGTGATTTCGAAGCAAACCTGAGATTTGGAATGAACTAAATCAGGGTGCAATTTCTTTTGCCAATCCTTGTACTTCCCCTCCAAGTTCACATCCCCAAGCTCATAATCTTTCTCCCTATTCACAAAGAAAGGGAATCAAAATTCAAGGAAATCGATTGAAGGAATTGATCAAACTTGAGCAAATTAACAAAGAAAAGAACTTTACAGTCCAAAAATATGAAAGTAATCGACGGAGGGATCAATAGGCTGAACGGCTCGACAGCAAGAGCAAGCCAGAAATGGAATGGACCCTTGTTGAGGTTTGGCACCGCAGTTCCAGCATTGAGCAGATACCTCTCGGGAAAATTGTGAGCAGAAGGTTTTGCCGAGAAAGCGGTTTCGTAGCTTAGTGGAAGAAGGGAAAATGGCGGTGTGGTGGATTCGCAAACGATGTCCGGTCGAGGTAAAGGTCATGCCTTGGAGAAGTGCGGAGAGAGGTCTCCACAACTTTGCTCTCATCATTTTCTTTTGTCGAGACTCCTGGAGAATGGTTTGAGTTTCACCGTGTGTCTACTAAAAAGATCGCAAGAGCTGTTTCCGAAGTAATTGGTGAACTGGACTCTTATAGAGCATTTTCTTTTGGTTTTTTATTATTTGTTTTTCTTAAAAACTCTTACAGAACAGTTTAATATTTTTTTAAAAATATTTTTCATTAAATAGAGGAATAATTTTCATATTTAACTTGGAAGTTCTTTCTTTATTTTATTAACCATCCCTTCCAAACACAGAAGTAGTTGAACTTGATCTTTTTTTTTATTTATTTACAAATTGATATCAAATGGTTGTACAAGCTTCAGCACTTTTGGTTGCTCAGGCTCAATAATTATTAACTTGGAGTAGGTGATCAAACAAGGTAAGAAATACCCAATAAGCGTAAGTTATTCTCTATACAATGATGTTGTTTAAGGAATGTTTTACAAATCCGTAAATTAAAGTCTTCAACCATAATGTTTTAAGCATTAACAGGTGCAATCAATATTATATATCTGTTATTTTGTATTAAAAAAAATCATATATGTATTGGTTTTTTTTTCTTTGCGTGGAGACTTCATATTGGTAAAAAAAGTAGTTGGTAAGGGAAAAGGATAAGTTCAAACAATAATATATTTTGTTGAAAAGAAAATTTATTATCCATAAAAAAGAGCATTTGAAATTTAAAAATTTAGTTAGTAGAAGTAAGAGGATGAATCAACAATTTCAAGTAACGTTTGTTATATTTAAAATATAGACATGTAGTTGTAATATTGTTTTATATATGCAAGTATTCAATTCGTAGCTGGTTTATCATCTAATTGCTTAATGTAACACTAAAACAATAAACTATTATGTCTTTATAAATTAGGTACTATTGATATTTTCTAATCTCTTTAAATTCATTATGAAGAGCTTATATATTCATTAGAAGTATAAATAATATTTAATACTTAATCATTAACAATTAATAAAGTCAAATATATCATTTTTTATTGAATAATAAAAAATTATTTAATTGGCCATAAGGTCATAACATAAGTTTTACAAAAATAAGGTTTACACCACACTCAAAAGCATCTGCTCACTATATTCCTACCTTTTTACCACCTATAGTTTTAAGGGGTATGTGACATGTATTTACTTACGCATGTTTGCTTCTGCCTCTTTACGCATGCTTGTCTCACAGGATTTCCCAATCTTGCTTTATCTAACTACTAACTATAATTTTGTTTTATTATAAGCATATGTGGAGTCTAATTTATCCATTTAATTCTTCAATGAAATGATCGATGCTCTTGGTGACATCCTTGAAAGTGCACCTATTCTCTAATCCTACAAAGTCAACACTGAGTAGGAGAAAGTGACTATGTATACCCATTTCCTCTCTCTAGTTTTGTGTGTTAATACTTCATAAAATGATTTCTTACCATGCATCTAGTAGATTTGCCAAATCGCACTTTTTAATCATCACTTTCCATGCCCTATTTAAGCAAGTGCATTGGAATAAAATATGATCAATTGATTCTTGATAAATTTCACATAGGTAGCATTGATTATCGATGAGGGATTGTTAGATATTTACTGATAGTCAGGAGTCTTCCCTTTACCGCAAACCATAAGATGTGGGAAGCACGTGGTTAAACATGCTTAGACCAAGTCATGCCATCCCACTTTTGGTTATGCATTCTATAATAGTGTTTTTTACCAACTTGTTTAAAATTTCCCTAATTTTGTCTGTTCCTAAACTACTACATCTTCCTTTATAGAAATTAGGTTAGTTTTCAATATAAGAGGTAGCATGTTTATGACTATTACCTTCCTTGAAATCAAGTCCTTATTATATACATGATATATTGTTTCGTTCTCCTTATATGTGTTATTTAGTGATATAGTGATTGAAGAGCTGGTTGAGCTTCCATGGTACCATACGGAGGCCACTTATCACTCTAGAAAGAAATGCTCTTACCATCACCAATTATGTAGGAAATATAGTGCATGGTGGTATCCCTTAGTTTTAAGAAGAATTATATATTCGAAGATGTTGGTCTAAGACTACCCATAATCCAGAGATTGGATTCCTTAATTTAATAACAATAAACCCACTTAATTTATAAAGAACTTTTATCCTTGATGAGTCTCTATATTCTTTTACCTAGTATTGTCATTTTTACCACCCTTAGAGGGGTAAATCCTAATCCGTTTTGTCTTTTAGGAATGCACACATCTCTTTATTTAAATCTTTCTTTGTTGCCATCCTCATTCTATAGAAACTTCTATAAAAGTTAATTAATTGATTTTATAACAAAAATAGGTAATGTTATATGAGAGGCCCAATATAGGTTTAAAGGGTTCAAAAATGAGGATACTGATTAAGCCTTGCCTATTATGGATAAAGATTTAGTGCTCCAATTATTTATCTATAAAAGAGTTTTCTCTATTATAAGTTTGAAGTCTGATTAGGAAAGTATAGCAGAGGATATATGGATTCCCAGATAAGTAAAGGGAAGTTCTTGATGTTTAAAGCCTATTAAGGAAGTAAACCAATAGGCATTATAGGATGCACTTGTTAAGAGAAACCTCCCACTCTTTTCATTATTAACTTGCAACTTAGAATTATTACTAAAAATTATTAAGGTAGTCACAAGAAAGGATATGGCATTATGATAAACCTTTAAAAAAGGAGCAGATCATCAACAAGCTTCAGGCTAAGGATTCTTTTTTTTTTTGGCTTCTGGAATGATGTTTAAAGAGCTTTCTCCTTTCTTCCACCCTTGCAAACAGCCTATTGAAAACCTCTATTGCAATAGAGAATAAGCATGGTGAGATTGGAATAGAATATGACACTCTAGTAATACATTATTTTATCCATTTAATGAAAATACTAGGGAATCCATAGGATTTGAGACAATTAATACTAAAAGTCCAGTCCACTAAATCATATGCTTTCTAGAAGTCCATGTTTAGATTACAACTCCCTCTTCCTTTCTTCCTTGTATAATTTATAAAAAGCTTTTACATAAGTAAAATATTGTCCTTAAATTGTCTTCCTGTTGTAACCCTCTTTATAACAGAAGTCCAATATGTGTAAGCAATACATTTCTCAACCTCTTAACTAAGATTTTTAAAACTAGGTTATAAAGAGGGTTACAACAGGCTATGGGGCGAAAATCTTCGATTGACTTCTGTTGTTTTCCTTTAAGAATTAAACTAATGAATGTTTTGTTTATCTCCCTTAAAAGTTCCCCTTTCCTTAAAAAAAAACTCTTCTATTGCTTATATCACTAGACTTCCACTAAGAGCCCAAGTTTTTTTATAAAAGAAAATATCCATACATTAGGTCTAGGAGCTTTAAAGGTATTTTCTATTTCTAATTTAGAGACAAGTTTTGAGAGTAGTTCTACCTTAGTTAAAGAAAGGTGATCATGTGATCATGTACTATCTCCCTAATAAGATGATCAAGGATCTGACATTAGAAAGGTCTTCTAGGATGATGTGAAAATAGATCTATACATCTTTTATTAGATCCTCCTAAGTTGTGAGAACGTTTTCATCTTTTTAGAGAGAGATTATCTTGTTTATGGATTTCCTTTAGACTAATCTCCTATGAAAATAAGAAGTATTTCTGTCTCCCTCTATGATCAATAGCTCCCTTAATCTTTGCTTTATAATGGAGTTCTCAAATTCTATTACTTGGGAATATTTGGGAAAAACATGGTTTTCATGATCTTGAAGATTGGAGTTAGTAGGATTAAGATAAAGGTCAGCTTATATCTTGTTTAGGAGTTGTTTTGTCGAACTTAGAGAGTGATGAGTGTTGCCATCTCTCTCTTTATTGAGAATCTTGAGCTCTTCTTTAACTTTTTGAATCTTTTTGATGCATTTAAATTGATTAGATCCTTAGATCCTTCAACTCTTTGACTGATGCCCCTATTACAAATTATTCAAATCCAATTATCTTACTTTGAAAGTTTTTGGATCTAAATTAAGACCTTTTAGATTGGTCTTACTACTATTTAACTTCTTCTTAAGTAACCAACATACTTCTTATTTGTTACTCCAAGTATAAATATTGCGACCAAAAGGAAGGTCTTACATTTAAATGTATCTTATGCATTGATTGAAATCACTATAATAACTCCTCAAACAACTATTTCCTTTTAGAATGGTTGGGGATAATTCCTTTATCTTATTCCACATATTTGTTCCTTGGAATCTATTATTGTGACCATAGATAGTTGCGATATAAACAACTCTTTGTTCTAACTTCTGATTAACCTTCATATGAATCATTTGCTAATGAATTGAGGCACTTTGCAATTCCATTTTCTCCTCTTAATGCTAGACAAAAAAATTGAGAATATTATAGTTCTCTTTTTAATTCTTATCTCCAAAATTCCATAAACATTAGGCTTGTTTTTATGAATGAAGTATTCTCTAGCTAGTTGTTTTGTAAGGGAATTCGTACCCTTTACATGCAATTATAGTTATGGGTTCATTATGGAAGAAGATTTTTTTTCTTCCTATTGGATTTTCTTCTACTTGGAGTACAAAATTTAGCCTGCTTATTTATTGTTGATTAACTCCCTTCATCTTAGCACTGAATCTCTTTCCCTTTACTATAATGTTCATAAGGGAAATCATTAGTTGATACATCTTCCTTTTCCTCATAGTTGTGCTTACAATTACCAACCAATTATTAACTGATTAGAGCATATTTATTTGTACTTGATTTTTTAGAATTACATTATTTTTAACCATCATCAAGTAAATTTTGCTCCCCTCCATTTATGTGATTAAAAATAAAATTTGCTCCCCTCCATTTATGTGATTTTCATATTTTGTATTACAAGTTAGCTCAAGATATCCACCAGTTTTGAAAAGTTTAACTGTTGATTTCTATACCTTTTTTATAAGGATTCTAGTTTCTCAGCATAAGTAACTTTCACTACATCCTTTTTATATTCCATGCTATCATTAAGTCTTATAACGGAATTTCATTTGGTAAATTCTTTATAGCTTCAATTAAGACAAAAATCCTTACGTAATTTATTCTTTTAATTTTTGTTATTGCCGAATCTAAGCATATATGCTTACCTTTATAACTTGCAATGCAGTTTAGGCCATTGGTATACCAATATTCAAGTGAAACACCATACACACACATCCACTCTAGTATATTAGTGAATCTGATATGTTTGATTACAACTTCAAGTCTCTATATTTGAAGCAAGATAAGCTTATTCAAAACATACTATGGACCAACTTCCATAACCTTCATAGTGATGGCGCTCCTTAGGAACCAGAAAAAGAAAACATCTTCTCCATACACCAATGCTTCAATAATTCCAAAAATGCTTCCAATTTGTAAAGACCTATGATTTCATATAGTGTATGAAACTCTTTGGTCCATGAAATAACCAATTTGTATTGAATTCCATCATGCAGCTTCTTGCTTCAGAATATCAAATGGAGGAGACACTATCTACTACTCATCAGCTCTACTTGGGGGAGAGGGTGTAGTGCAAATTTGTGTCCGTGTTTGAGTCTCCCACTACTTAGAACCATGTGCATTTTACAAAGGTAGAAGCTGACTATTCTAGGAGCTACATGGGGACATCAAGATGAGCTTGATTTCCAGACTATTGTAGCTGTGTTGCACGGCAAGAGCTTGAAGGTTGGATTTTGAGGGCAGGAAAGGAAGGACTAAGGGGAAGGAAATTTTGCATGCTTCCTGATATATTAATTTAAAAACAAAAGCTGGGAAAATTTAATTTAAAGAAATGTTAGGAACATAACTAGGTTGGTTTGAGATTACATAGAAATAGAGGTAGTAGGTAAGGAGTTGAAGAAGATGAAGCTAGAAGAGAAACATAAGTAGGTGATTACAACATAGTAAAATCTGGTAGGCATGGGTGTAAGTGGGCATGATAATAATTATTCTTATCTTTTAAATTTTTATTTATTATATACTACTAAATAAATTAATCATTTTTATATTTTATTTGTGATTATTATTTTAATAAATAATGAGATTTTATTTGATCGAATTTTAATAACAAGCAATAAAATGATAAATTTTTAAATTTTATTAATTTATTATATTTCTATTTTTACTTAAAATATCTATTTATATGTTATTATTTGTAATTTAAATTATAAAAACACTAAAATTTTTAATATAAATTCATT
>JAOQMP010000004.1:26912846-26925794 GCA_027563575.1 Erythroxylum pedicellare
ATATTTTATAATTTATATTTTATAAATAATTAATAATTGATTAATTATATGTAATATTAATAAACAAATATTAATAAATTAATATAATAATATTAATCAACATCATTCCTAATTCTAGTAAATTGTTATAACTAAAACATTAATTAGCATTTTTCATTTGCAAATGATATTCTTCTCTTCTATTACGGTAATAAATCTTTTATGAAATGCATAATGGATTAGTGGTATATCAGAATTTTGCATCAATAAGGAGAAGAACTCACTAATTCTCTCTAAAGATTGGGAGCATTAAGTAGTGAATTGATAAGAATCACCGATGTGCCCTTTCGATCACTCCCCATTAAATACTAGGGTGCCAATTTCTTCGAGCTGTCCTTTAATGACTGTCAGGTCCTATATGATACTATCAGATCAAGAATTGGCAATTGGAAATGTAGAGTGTTATCTTACTCAAGAAACTTGTAGCTAATTTCTTATGTATTAACCAATCAAGTAACATACTAGGTTTCCCATTTCATATTGTCAAAGAAATTGCTGAAAAACATTGAAAAATTAGAGCAATTTCCTATGATCTAGAGACTTGTACACCAAACCATACTCAAGGTTTACCTAGTCCAATGTGCTACTCACCAAGCAAGATGGAGGCTTAGTACTTTTATCTCTACAAGCCATAAATACAACTTTTCTTGTAAAATGTATATAGAGAGTTATTAATGAGAAAAGTTTCAGATGGGTCTGCATTTAACGCACAACGTAGGCATTGTTTGTGTTTAACACAAAGTGGCGTTCATTATTTACATGAAAAGCAAAAGGCAATCCTTCTTGCTTCTGTTTGTTACATCGTTTTAACAAATGTATTGCTGCCATTTAATTCACGTTGTGTATGGGGCTATTCACGTGAAGTAATGTTTTGCTGCGTTTTATTCTCTTGTTTTCTTGTTTTGTTGTCGTTTCGTGCTTCTATATACTGCTTGCTTTATATGATTCTTCTTATTTATGTTCCATTTTTCTTGTCTTCCTCTTATCTTTTAGATTCTTTCTTTCTTTCTTCTTGCTCCATGAAGACAAGTAGATATTAATCTTCGAAAAATGACCCATATATCATGCTTTCAACTCACTTTAACTTCTTTGCTTCTGAATTGTGCCTAAAATTACAAATGAGTAAAAGTGAGCATCTTAAGCATTTCTAAGACATTAATCATTAAGTGTAGCATATCAAATGAATCAAAATTTAAACAAATATCAGTTAACTCTTAGACCTATAGGGGTTTCTATTTCCAAAAGAAAAGTGGTTTGAAACATGATACATCCTCCTAAGTTCTTCTTTATCTTAAGGTTAGCAGTGATTGGTAAATTGTCAACTTATGAAGGGGTTAAGTCCTTTAATCTAGCTTTTCAACATTCAAGTTACAAACTATACCATATGAATGATGGATCTTTAAACCATCTATTCTTTGCTTGTCCCCTCTCTAGCTCTATAGACAATGTATCTTATCAAAATGTGAAGCACCTAATCCCCCAACATATGGAAGGACGGGGTGCAATGGATTTTGGATCCTTATTGAATGAGTATAAATTAGATTTTTCTTTTAAAAGTAGCCTAGTCATGCTCAATCTATTGGATTTGGTGAGAAAGAAATCAAAGGACATTCAAGGGTCAATCCTATAACAATTTGGAGAATGGAAATCTTAAACTTTATTACGAAGGTACCAATAACCAGAGCTACAATAGTTATCCATACCTATGGTTACCAATTGGAACCTTTAAACAATTCTACTTTGTTTAGTCTCCTGCTTACTCTTGATCTATCAAGCTGTAACCTAAGTAAGTAGGTTCTTTGAGTCTTATGAAATTTTCTTATAACAATAGTGTAATGATTGGGCTTTTGCCTTTTTAATTATATTTATTCAAATTTTAAAAAAATATTAACTATAATTAGTATATTGATAAGACAAATACTTAATTAATTTGAAACATAGTCCAATAGGCTAAAATGCCAAAAAATTAATCAATTTTTACACTAAGTTTAGTGGTTTAATATAACAAAAAATAATTATGATATCTATTAACAATAAAAATCAATCAATAACTTTTAAAATTAATATGTATCTTTTTTGGTTCTTTTCCTTCCGTCTAAGTCTTGTTCTTTCGACTACCTTAACCATGCTTAGTGGTTGCTTATCTTTTTGTCTTATTTTTTCCTCTATTAGAATTTGTTTCAATGTCCCCTCTTTTTCTCCCTAAAATACTTTCCCTTTATACTTTTTCCTTTATCTTGCTTACTATTCTTCCTCACCTCTACTATGCTTCTTCTTGACCCTTTTCCTCTACTACCTCATCTACTTTGTTTTTTTTACTATCCCCTATTTTGTATTTTATCTTTCTGCACTCTTTGTATTTACTTCATTTCCCATATTCTCCCCCACTTTTCCATTCAGTCATTTCTTTCACACTCTTTATCTCCTTTCATTTACTTTTTTATTAACGTTATTTTATATATGTTCTGCCTAGTTCTTTTTACTTCCTACTTAGGTATTATGTCAGACCCTTTGTCCATTCTTAACTAGAAATCCAACCCTTCCAGTTTCCCTCTATTAGGTTCCCATGTTGCTTCTTATTGTGCACTCTCTACCCAACCCTCTTCATTAGTCCCTCAACCATCTTCCCTCTCCACTGATAGGTTAAACCTAACCTCAACCACTGGAACTCAAATCACTCTTGGCTTGTCCATTGTCAACTCTAAAATGACCTAGAGTCAAGTTCTCAATGACTCTTACTCTTTGGCTCGCTCTAATTATATCCTTCTTCTAATAGATTTTGTCACTCTATTGTGCCATCTCCTTTGGAGATTCTACAGGAATGTGCTTTTATATGGAACACCACCTTAATAGGCTTTATTTTTAATAAAAGAACTATTTTTTCTTCCTTAAATGCTTAGGCTATAAGGCTTTGGAAGGAATGTAGTTTGAAGGAGGTTTTGGTTACAAGTAATAAATTTTTCTTATTCACGTTAAACTCTATTTTAGAAGCTCAAAAAATTCTAAATAATGTTCTGTAACACCTCAATAACATGCTTATATTACTTTAGAATGGCAACCTCGGTCTCATCTTCATGACGTTAAGTAAGAAAGGTTCCTCTTTAGATTAATAAGCATAATGTGTCACTTAAGTACTAGATCATCTTAGGCCTTAGCTATCTTTCTAGCTTAATAAGTGAACCTATTGGGATGGACTAGGCTACAACTTATATAAAAGGATCAACTACATGAGGGTGTGTATGTTTATAAATATTAGTCAAGAGCTCTTTGATATGAACCCATTAATGAGGCTTATGAAGACTCAATATTTGTTTCTTAATAATGAACATCTCAGGCACATTACCTAGGAAATATATGGGGACCAACATAGACAAGATTTTAATTAAGGGATTAACATGAGCTTGTAGGGATCAATCGCTTATAAGCAAAAACATTACCCATAAATGGGGGAAGTGGAGATTATACATATTCAAATACAAAATAATAATAATGAGTCAATTCATATTATAGATGTGCCAAACATGGCTTGAACTTCTCCAACTCAATCTTGTGAAACACTTACTAAAAGTACATTGAAACCTCACAATCCCTTTTCCTTTTTATATTTTCAAGCAACATTGGTGTTTAACATGGAAAAACATATTCCTCTTAACTTTGAAGCTTCATGTCTAACCAATGGCATCTCCTTCATCGCTCTTCTAACCAATGAATATGAAAATGATTTCATCACTACTATTACAAGAAATACATAAGGAGAAATAACCACTCGAGCTCTAAACTCTTTTCCAAATGAATTTCCTTTTTTTGGAATATAAAAGGTAGGAATGGAAAATTAGCTCAAGCTTGTCCAACCTAACTAGGTCTAGCCAAAATCGATGAACTTAACTTCAATTAACTATGCTGTAGAATAGGATCAATTTTTTTTAAAATTTTTAAGATTTGAGTTAGGCTCGGATTCGGGTTCAGTGGCTTAATTTGGGTTAGAACTTAACTATATTTTTTTATATTAATCCCAATTGAAACAACATCATTTTGTTATTATTTAAACATAATTGACCCTCATTGTAACTTCACCTCCTCACTCTCCTTTCCTGTCATTACTCTCACTATAGCTTCCTTTTATAAATGTAATAGTGCTCCTCTCCTCTCTAATCCATACTCTTCTTTTGTCAATTTCTTCTACTTTCATCTCTCTCCAGTTAAGCCTCCTTTCTTCTCCTCCCGTCTATCTACAGTGGTGTTGCTATTTTGTTATGTTTTGGATCCCAACCTCAAGTTTCTTAAATTGCTTTGTTTTTTTTAACACACACACACACACACACACATATGTATATATTATTTGTTTACTTGATTTGATGATTGCTATTCTGTTGTTTAAAATTCTAATCTTTTGATTTTTTTATTTTGTGCATTAATCATTCTAAATGAGATTTTTTGTTTATTTATTAGTAATTATTATATACCAATTTGACTCACCATTTTCCTTTTAGAATTCTACAAAGTTGCCCCTTTTGGTTTGCAATCTATTATGTTATATATTATGGTGATTTGGCATATCAAATGGCAAGGAAGTTTGAATGATAAAATGAGATATAATAATTGATTACATTCGCCAAATTTGGATTTTAAAGTTGTGCTATGGAAAATTTACAAGAACATTTATCTTTTCACCTATAGAGTAGTTAGCTTTAGAGAAACGTGCTTGGGACGTCCTATTTTGTTTACTTAATTTTTTTTATTACTCTTGATTCTTTGTAAGTTAGTTTGAATATTTTTTTACTAAATTTATGTAAAAGGACAAATATTTGATTGTCGTGCCTCATTTCATATGGCTCTTAATGAAGTTATTTAATTATATGAGATACCATAGATTAGATGTTAAGCTTATAACTGATATATAATGTTGAATCAAATACATAAAAGTATGTTAGTAATTCCCTTTCAAGGAAGTGTAACACCAACAATTATAGAGTTATCCAAAAGAGTGAAATGTTGACAAAGGTTTTCTAAGAGCTGAAATTCCAAAAATTATCGCTGAGATAAAATAAATAATCTTATTAATTAAATTTTAATTGAGGAAGTAAGGGTCATCATGTTTGCAAAAACTAATGTAGAATAATTATCATCGATAAGATGTTTACAACCTAAAAAATTTATATAATTTTTAAACTTGGCTTATTTAGACTAGGCTTCAGGCTACCCAAGCTCGAAAAGGCTTAAGTTTGGGCCTTTATTTAATTTTTAGGATGGACTCGAGCCATAAGGGTCCAAACCCAACCTGAACAAATGCCATTCAGTCTAAACCCAACCTGAACAAATGCCATTCCTAGTGAGAGGTCTCAATAAACTAATAAAATGCTACTTAGAGATTTTCTACATTTAATAAAACTTGTTTTAGTTAGTCTTTTACAAAGTAAACTAATAGAAAGAAATTGTATACAATTTGGTTTTTTTAGTAATAAATGGTCTACTATCATCAATCAATTTGCATATCACTATAAGAGAATGGTGTTAATGAATAATTGTAAACAAATAAAGATTTTGAACCCTTATTGCAAAAGAATATTTACATTAAGGTTAACTTCATCTATGCCTAAAACTTTGTCATTCAAAGTAGGGGATTATGAAAAAAAATTACATGATGTTCATTTAGGTATCCAACACCCTTGGCTGTTGATAGGTGATGTTAATAATAACTGGCATTCTATAAAAGAAAACGGGAAATAGGAATTAATTTGCTAAACTTGGAAAATGTGTGAGTAACATTATAGTGATAGTTCTCAAAATGGAAGAACATTATTTCACATGAGGCAATAAGAAACAACACAAGTGGTTCTTAAGGAAAAAAATTGGACAAAGCCATAGTTAGCTCACATTGGATAACCTTTTTCCCTGAAAGTAAGGTAATTTTTAGTAACCCTTTTTTTATACCACACCCTAGTGTCCATACTTAGTATGTCTACTTCAATGAAAATCCCTTTGCCTTTCATATTCAATGATAACTTAGTGAATGATGAAGGAGTTAAAGGAGCTATCATTAAAGATTAAATCACTCTAGTCAACACTTTAACCCCTTTATCAATATATTTGAGAACTAAGGAGAATCAAAGAAGAGATTTTATTGCTTAATCAATTTAGATATTGCAATACACGATCAAACATAATTGAGTCTAAAGAATGGTCAAAACAAATTCAAAAGCTTTAATATTTTGATGTATCAAATCTTACTCTTTGAGAACAAGAAAGGGTAACTATTTCTATATATGCTCAAGCTAAGTAAATCAATTACTCAATGCTCAAATAGAGATCAAGAGTGTAATGGTTCAATAATGAATAAAGAAAACTACTTTCTTTCACAAGTCTATTCTCTGAAGGAAAAATAATTATAGGATTGCCTCCATCCAAAGAGATGATGGATCCTCTAGCTACTCTCACGTTGAACTATTACAAGAAACATTTGTTTATTTCTCAAATATTCTAAACTCTTTTGAAACTTCCTCTTCTTCCTTACAACTGCTTAATTCTTTTATCACTAATAAGATTTTATATGTTGATGTGGGGGTTTTCTCTCTTTTTAATCCCTCTAATATGGAATGAAAATTGTCCATTCATTTAATGCTCTTTTCTTCTAGAAATCATAGCATTTGACTAAGAATGTAGTGACAAATGTTGTCTAGGAATTCTTTAACAAAGACTTTATACTAAAAAAATCAATAAAAATTTTATAAGTCTCATACATAAATTGTCAATTCATACTTCCCTGATGAAGTTCAAACTAATATGATAATTCAATATCATTTATAAAATCATCTTAAAGCTATTTTCATCTAGACTAAAGTTGGTCTTAAAGTTCCTTGTCAATATTTCTCAAAAACCATTTATAGGTGGGAGACAAATAGGAGATAACATTCTCTTAGAAAATTAATTCATAAACTATAATAGAAAATACTACTTCAAAACTTATGTAATCAAAATGGATTTTCCTAACGCTTTTGACTCCATCAATTGGAAATTCTTCATCAAAACTTATATAGATTTGGATTTCCTTTAAATTTATTAAAGGGATTGAACAACGCTTCATAACTATATCTTTTAGTATACTGTTAATGAAGTTCTAGAAAATCTTATTAAAGGGGTTAAAGGTTTAAGACAAGGGGATATTTTATCTGCTTACTTATTCATCTTAAGCAAGGAGGTATTAGATAGACTTATAAAGCATGTGATCAGCCTAAAAAAGAACTTCAAATTTTATAAGAAATGTAAAAAACTTAGCACTTATAGCTTATCTTTTATAGACTATCTCCTCCTTTTTGAGGTTGATCAACACTCTATTAAAGCCTTAATGAAAGCTATTGGAACATTCAAAGTGCTATCTCGATTAGTTATGAACAAGGAAAAGAGTTATTTCTATATATCCTTAATTGCTTCTTATCTATCAATTTAGATCTCAAATATCACTAGCCTTCAGGTAAGATCACTACCATTCACTTATTTAGGGATTCTTATCTTCTGTAAAAGACACACTTGTACTAAACCTTTTCCTCTTATTGTAAGAATCCAAAAGAGGGTTTATATTTTGTTAAAAGGTTCTGGTTGATAAACTCTATCTTAATCTTATTACATATCTACTAGTTTGCTCATATTGTTTTCCCCACTAGTTTGATTAAAATAATTGAAAACCTACTCAAAAGCTTCATATGAGTTAAAGACACTACTATGTTCATATTACCAAGTTAGCATAGGGAAGTGCTTGCTTACTTAAAGATGAAGGAAGGTTAGAAAATTTTCCCTTAAAATTGAGCAATAAAATTATAATGATTAAAAGAATTTGGAGGATTTTGATGGCTAAAGAATTTCTTTAATTCAAATGGATTTACTCATATTAACTAAAATATGAGAAATTTTATCCTTGTGATCCCAAATATGACATATCTTGAATTATGCTTCATATATTTAAAATAAAGACACCAAAAAAGATTATGGTTCAACACAGTTTAAGGGGATAGACTTTCCTAAAATTTTTGTTTAAAAAAATAGAGTTATTTAAGGCTCCTATTAGAGATCAATGCTCTCGTAAACATAAGAGATCTTATTCCACCAATGGCTACTGTTAGTGATATATTTAAAGAGAACAAATTAAATCTCACTCATGGCACTATAGATGAAGTAATGCCTTTTGCTACTAATTTTTCCCTTAATTCTACTAGCAAGGATGCTATTATTTGTCTCAATCACCTTTTAGGTATTTTATCTAACTACTCTTGTAGCCTTTTAATAAGGAATAAAGCCCCTAAATTAAGGAGTCTGATGTAAACAAGACAGCCTTCTGAACTTGGCATGGGCATTACAAATTTTTAGTTATGCCTTTTGGACTGACCAATGCTCCAGCTACTTTTATGGATCTTATGAATAGGGTCTTCAAGGAATATCTGGATCAGTTTTTTATAGTGTTTATCGATGATGTTTTGGTGTATTCTAAGAGTGAAGGGGAACATGAGGAGCATCTCAATATTGTATTGCAGACACTGAGGGAGAAGGAGCTTTATGCTAAGTTCAGCAAGTGTGATTTTTGTTTTCATGAGGTAGTATTCCTTGGACATGTGATTTTGAAGGATGGGGTACATGTTGATCCGAAGAAGGTTGAAGCTGTGGTGAATTGGCATGCACGTAAGACAGTGTTAGAGTTCAGGAGTTTTCTGAGTCTGGTAGGTTATTATAGGAGATTTGTTGAGGGATTCTCTATGATAGTAGCTCTGATAACAAAGTTATTGAGGAAGAATAAAAAATTTATCTAGAGTGAGGAATGTCATAAAAGCTTTCAGGAGCTCAAGTGTAGATTGACAAGTGCTCCAGTTTTGATTTTGCCAACTTGAGATGAGGGTTACACATTGTATAGTGATGCCTCGAGAAAGGGTTTGGGTTGTGTATTGATGCAAGGAGACAAGGTAATAGCATATGCCTCGCGACAACTAAAGCCTTAGGAGTTAAATTATCTGATCCATGATTTGGAACTGGCAGTAGTGATTTTTGCCTTGAAGATTTGGAGACGTTATTTGTATGGGGTTCAGATGAGGATCTTTACTGACCATAAAAGTCTTAAGTACCTACTGAGTCAGAAAGAGATGAATTTGAGACAAAGAAGGTAGATTGAGTTGCTTAAGGATTATGATTTGTTGATTGAATACCATCCAGGAAAGGCAAATGTGGTAGCGGATGCCTTGAGAAGGAAATCCTCAATAGCCTATGTTTAGACAGTTTATCTGCTGTTATTGGAAGAGATGGCTAAGCTTAGGATAAGTTTAAAGCAGGAAGAACCAGATTGTATTGTTGCTACCTTCAGAGTGAGACCGATACTCCGAGAGAAGGTTAAGGAGTTACAAGCACAAGATGTAGAATTGAGTAAGCTCCGAGAAGAAATTTAGAATGGCAAGAAGTCTGAAGTGGTAGTGAGGGATGATGGACTCATGACTGTAGGAAATAGGCTTTGTATCCCAAATGTCAAAGAGGTGAAGGATGAGATACTGGATGAGGCACACAATGCACCTTATGCCATGCACCCAGGTAGCACCAGGACGTACAGAGATCTGAGAGAGCATTTCTGGTGGAAAGGCATGAAGAGGGATGTAGCAGAGTATATAAGTAAGTGTTTAGTCTGTCAGCAATTCAAAGCTGAACACCAAGCACCTTCAGGCAAGTTAAGGTCATTGTCCATTTCTGAGTGGAAGTGGCAAATGGTAACTATAGATTTTCTGATGAGTTTGTCCAAGACTAGTAGGAAGCATGATGCCATATGGGTCATTATTGATCGGTTACCGAAGTCAGCTCATTTTCTAGAAATTAAACAAATTGATTCTCTACAAGCACAAGCAAAGAAGTATATTGGTGAGATAGCAAGATTACATGGGATTCCAGATTCTATAGTTTTTGACAGGGATCCTCGGTTTACTTCGAGATTTTGGGGAAGCTTACGAGAGGCTCTGGCGACCAAGTTAAAATTTAGCACAACTTTTCACCCTCAGATAGATGGTCAATCTGAAAGGACCATTCGAACACTTGAGGGAATGCTTAGGGCATGCGTGATAGATTTTAAAGGAGCTTAGGATGAACACTTGCCACTGGTCAAATTTGCTTACAATAATTCGTGCCATTCAAGAATTCAAATGGCTCCTTATGAGGTGCTGTATGGGAGGAGATGTAAAACTCCTATATGCTGGGATGAAGAAGGAGAAAGGAAAGTAACAAGACTAGAGTTTCAGATGACAGTCGACAAAGTTAGTTAAACAAAAGCTTAAAGCAGCCCAGGATAGAATGAAAAGCTATACTGATGCACACCGAAAGGATATGGAGTATGAAGTCGATGAAAAAGTCTTCCTTAAGATGACTCCTTGGAAAGGAGTCATGAGGTTTGGCAAGAAGGGCAAGTTAAGTCCGAGATATGTGGGTCCCTATGAAATTCTCAAGAGGATTGGACTGTTAGCCTATAAGTTGGCATTGCCACCAGAATTGTCACGGATACATGATGTCTTTCATGTTTCCGTGTTGAGGAAGTATAAATCGGATCCCTCTTAGATTATTTAGACCGTTGAGGTTCAGTTAAGAGATGATTTGAGTTATGAGGAGATTCCAGTAGAGATTTTGGACACTAAGGAAAAAGTCCTTAAGAATAAGACGGTTCAACTAGTAAAAGTCTTGTGGAGGAACCATTCTGTAGAAGAGGCAACGTGGGAACCCTTGGAAGCTATAAGGGAGAAGTACCCACAACTCTTCAATGACTCAGGTAATAATTTCAAGGACAAAATTCTTTTAAGCGGTTTGAAATACCCACTAAAGCTTTGTAAAACTCTTATCTTTTGATGGAAATGGAATATAATTGCATTTTTTACCATGGCTCTCTTTTAAGTTTATGCATTGCATTTTTAAGTTTTCATAAGGGAAAATTTGTGTTCGGACTTCAAGGGAAGACCTAAATTAATCCAGGATAATATAGGTAAATGTTATTCTGGAAAATTATAAGTCTCCCTTTTAGCTTTCCAACGGTATATAGTATAGAATTTTTGAACTTCTGGGTCGTAAGTTATGGTCCTTAAAAGAGGAGATGCTTAGGAGTATACATTGGTATCATCTATAAAAACGTATCATCTATAATGACGTCATATCGTCTGTGATGACATCATTCGTCTTAAGAGATGCATCGTCTGTCATGAGGTATCGTCTGTAATGACGTCATATTATCTGTGATGATATCATTCATCTTAAAAGATGCATCGTCTGTAAAGATGTTTTGTCTTCGTATCGTTTGTAATGATGTCATTCGTCTTAAGAGTTGTATCGTCTGTAAAGACGCTTCGTCTTAAGAGACGCATCATCTGTGATGACGTCAAATTGTCTGTGATGACGTCATTCATTTTAAGAGATGCATCGTCTGTAAAGATGTATCGTTTATAAAGACGTATCATCTGTGATGACGTCATTCGTCTTAAGAGTTGTATCGTCTGTAAAGACGCTTCGTCTTAAGAGCAGTATCATCTTAGGTTGACTTTTGCTTTGTCTTAAGTTGACTTTCTGTATCATCTTAGGTTGACTTTTGCTTCGTCTTAAGTTGACTGTCTGTATCATCTTAGGTTGACTTTTGCTTCGTCTTAAGTTGATCGTCTGTATCGTCTTAGGTTGATTTTTGCTTCGTCTTAAGTTGATCGTCTGTATCATCTTAGGTTGACTTTTGCTTCGTCTTAAGTTGACCGTCTGTATTGTCTTAAGTTGACTTTTGTTTCCTCTTAAGTTGACCATCTGTATCGTCTTAGGTTGACTTTTGTTTTGTCTTAAGTTGACCATTCTGCTTCATCTGTCTTTCCGCATTCGTCTGTCTTTCAGCTTCGTCTACCTTTTCCATTCGTCTATCTTTCAACTTCGTCTTCTTTTACCATTCGTCTGTCATTTTGCTCCGTCTGTTTTCTACCTACGTGACCTAAACTTCTCCTTCTGTACACTATTCATCTGCTCCATTTTTGACCCTTCAGACGATAGAATCCACCTTTGAGGTTTTCGTGGAAATTTTAGACCTTGAAGTCTTCTTACAAACAGTCCTAGGATGGTATTAATCTGTTATTCAAATGATAGTTACGCAAATTACCTAAAGATAGGTGCAATAAGATTGAGATTTTCCTAAATAAATTTGTCCTAAAATAGGAGAAGGGTGTTGTTTTCATGTTTGTTTTGGTGGGGGATCGTCACCCTTGTGGAGCACGCGTTCAGATGTCACTTAGGATGTCGGACACGTGAATCATGAGGGCGGGGTCCCAACATAATAAGTATTTGTAATTCAAATGAAATGACTACAAGTACACTATTGATTTGGTTCATCGACTATTGCAATTGAGTTGCCAATGTTTGCACTGTGCTCCGAAGCTCATGGACTTCATTAGTTGTGAATCGCCTACTAGATGTTGCTATACTATATGTGGAGGATTGTGAATAACATGTGTTTGTAAATAAGCCTTAGTCGAATATCCTTCTACGACAGTCCCCACCACCCACTGCATAAAGATGAGTTTGAGTCTCATCAACATCTGTAGACTGCTGAGAGTGTTTTGACTACTTTCTTGTATTTAGTTTTATCAGAAGGCAATGTTTATATTAGTAAGTGATAATTATTCAGCATTAATATTAAACCCATAAATTTGACATACGTTTTGTTCTCTACATCAGGTGTTAACGAATGTCACATCGTCATGCTTCTTAGTATGAGTGTGCAAAAAGAGCTTATGGGGTGTAGGCCCATGCCCATAGACTTTTCCTGTATAAGAATATAGCCATATTGGCACCAGACATTTATAACATTATCATTCTCCATAATACACATATTTTCATTCCAAAATTCACACATCAATTTAAATTGAAATACAAAAAAGT
>JAOQMP010000004.1:26925894-26939707 GCA_027563575.1 Erythroxylum pedicellare
TGTAAGACTCTTATCTTTTGATGCAAATGGAATATAATTGCAATTTTGATCATGACTCTCTTTTAAGTTTGTACATTACATTTTAAGTTCCATAAGGGAAAATTTCATGATCGGACTTCAAGGAAAGGTGTAAATTAATCCAGGCTGATATATCAAAGGGGCGCTATGGAAAGTTGTAGGTCTCTCTTTTTTAGCTTTCCCACGGCATATAGTATAAAATTTTTGGACTTATAGGTCGTAAGTTATAGTCTTTAAGAAAGGGAGATGCTTATCCTTAGGAGTATACCTTAGTATTGTCTGTAAAGACGCTTCCTCTTAAGAGAGGTATCGTCTATAATGAAGTCATATAGTCTATAATGATGTCATTCATCTTAAGAGATGTATCATCTATAAAGACGCTTCATATTAAGAGACGTATCATCTATAATGATGTTATATCATCTGTGATGATGTCATTCGTCATAAGAGATGTATCGTCTGTAAAGACACTTTATCTTAAGAGACTTATCATCTGTAATGATGCCATATCATCTGTGATGATGTCATTCATCTTAAGAGTTGCATCATCTGTAAAGATGCTTCGTCTTAAGGAATGTGTCATCTCGGGTGACGTTATATCGTCTATGATGACGTCATTCGTCTTAAGTTAACTTTTGCTTCATCTTAAGTTGACCTTTGCCATTCGTCTGTCTTTCAGCTTCGTCTTCCTTTGCCATTTGTTTGTCTTTTTGCTTCGTCTGCCTTTATCATTCGTCTGTTATTTTGCTCTGTCTATTTTCTGCCTATGTGACCTAAACTTCTCCTTCTGTACACTATTCATCTAATGCTATCGTCTACTCCATTTTTGACCCTTTAAACGATAGAATCCGCCTTCCAGGTCTTCATGGAAATTGTATTCGGAGTCTTCTTTCAAACCATCCTAAGATGGTATTAATATGATATCCCAATTGACAGTTTTGCTAATTGTCTCAAGATAGGTGCTTTAAGATTGAGGTTTTCCCAAATAAATCAGTCCTGAAATAGAATATGAGTGTTGTTTTGATGTTTTTCCTGGTGGGGGATTGCTACCCTTGTGGAGCATACGTTCGGATGTCACTTAGGATGTTAGACACATGAACCCTAAGGGCAGGGTCCCAACAGGTTAGGTTTTAACAAGCTATATCAAAGATATCCTTTATCCCTTAGCTAATGAAGCACTCTCAACCACTAATAGAAACATTACACTAACTCTATCTCTAGCATCTGCAACCAATGCTCCACTTTTCCTAAATCTATAGAGCATTTACTTTTTCAATGTGAGTACTATATGTTTCTTTGAGATGAAATCCTCTAGAGATTTGATTTATCATACCCATAAACCTCTTAGAAAGGCATTCTATTTTAGATTAATCTAAGAAAATGGAAGTACAAAGAGGATAATATGAAATTTAGAATCTTCTTTGCTTAGTTAGTATATGAATTTGAAAGGAGAGGAACCTTAGGTTATTTCAAGGGAACAACAAATTGCTTTAAATACAATATCCAACTAAGGCTTGGAAATTTTTTGGTATGGCTTCATATCCTAAAGTAACTGATATGGTATGGCTTTAACTATCTACCAATGTTGATGAGGAGTAGTGTAAATTTTTGATTAAGAGAATTAAGAAGTTGCCCCTGTGGGTATTAATACAAGATTGAAGTATTCCACTGACTCTATATTATTGAGTAGTTAATAGCTTAAGGTTCAATATAATATGAATTCTTAAGTTGTGTAGTTGTGTAGTTGTGTTATACTCAAAAGCTCATTAGAAGTTCCTCTTCTGTATAGACTAGTACTTATACAGAGTAAATCTCCTCATGTTTATCAACTTTCTTACTATTTCATCAATGAATTTAATTTCTCAAGAAAAAGATTAATCAAGTAACAATTAATTGTTATATATACGAATATGTGAGAATTTTGATTATCTAATTTATTAGAATTATTACATAACAAATAAAAATCTAAAAAAGATTAATTTATTATTCTAAAAATAATAAATGTATTATTAATTATTAATAAATTATGATAAATTAATATTTTAAATATTAAAATAATTAACATTAATCACTAAATAATATTATACTTTTTATATTGGTAATAATATGTAAATATAATATATCAATAAAATAATAAGAATTTATAATTATAATGATCAATGATAAAATTAAATCAAAATAATTATTAGTTTTTATTAATGAATATATTATTAATTATTAATGAAATAAATAAAAACCACATTTTTTATCCTCCATCGTAACATTTTTCTCTATTCAATTCTTGACCTATTCAACTTCTTAATTCAATCCTTAAACTTTGTTAATCTCTCTATCTCAAGACTTTTGTTTATTCCCTAACACAAATCCTATATGATATCAGTAACACCATAGTTAAACGTACAATTGAGAATGATGTATGTGTTTAGCTAGGATTTTATGAAAGTTATTTGGTAATAAAATTAATAAAAGTCCTAAAATAACTCGTAAACTTAATTAGATGGTTTAATAATTGATGAATAAAATAAGAAATCACATTAATTTGAAGGAGTGAAGATATGCTTTTTTAATTGAATTTTGAAAAAAAACTCTCAATGGAGCCACCAAATATAATCCATTACAATATAGAGAGAGAACCCCTTACAGCGAAAATATTATACTACTACATCTAAGGATCTACTATCTAAAACAATGAATTATTGCGTACTTAACAAGTAAATTTTGTTTTAAGTGCTGGAGAACTAACTAGTAAGCTCATATGAATTTATCTAAAGTACCAAAATCTTAAGTACAGAAACAAAAATTTAAAGGAATCTAACAAGTTCCAAATTTAGCCTTAGTCGTATGACATGTTCCATACCTAAGTGGTATGACATGTTCCATCTAATCTTTATCTTATTGTTATCCTTGGTATGAACTTTACAAACTAGTATAATTTCCTTAATCTATGAGGAGTTTCTACATATGAAAGTGGAGTTGTTTATCAATGCATTATAAAAATCCCTAAGATTTCTCTCCTTCCATACTATATAAGTGGTATAGCTGAAAGTAAGTCTAAATAGATACTAATATTCTTTTGATTGAAAGCTAGAATTTTTTTCCCATTCTAAAATCTTTGTCCTTTTTATCTTATGAATGTACCCCTTGGATAATTTGATTCAATAGAGAGATAAACTAGTAGAACTTTCCATTAAGCATGCAAGATTGGTTACGTTAGCTCACTTTTCTGTGGGTTATATCTTGACTTATATGGCTTTCTTAATTGCCTCTACTGATTGAAAGCTTTACTTTTTTCCCACTCTAAGATCCTTATCCATTCCATCTCTAAACATACAGTGTTGTATCTAGCTTAGACCTATCTTCACAAAGTTGATGAGAATTGGCATTTTAAAAGAGATGTGAAATAGATTCGACTTATAAATTGCATAATTTAGAGCTAAAATATATCCCCCTTTAATAACATCTTTTGTATATTGTCTTTAGTTTATTCTTAGCTATTATCCATAATATTAAATATACTTTTAGTAAATTATACTTTGACTAAACCAAGTCTATGCAATTAATGTTCTAGTAGTATTTCTTGAGGAATTCCAAGCAAGACTTATTTGTAAACTTTCTAGTTTTATGCCTTAATCAGATTACGGAAGAAGGACTCATTTAATTATAGATAATCCTCTGAAGCTACAGTACCATAAATTGCCTTAAATTTCTCTCCTAGTTTTACATTATCTATCATCATTTGCTTAATTGAATTCTATCTCTATTACATGGTGTAAAGCACCTAATATGCATTAGCTATCATAACAAAATCAATTGTCATGGTTGTTACCATTCATAAATTGAAGTCCTAACTTTTAATATCTCTCATCCCAAACATCTGCTTAATTTTTTTGTGAGTTGAATAATTTATATATTCTCCTAATGATTTGTATTTTATTCGTATCTCATATCTTTACAATCCCAAGTCCCCCTTCCTTCTTTAAAACACAAATTTCTAGCTACTTCATTTTTTTTAAGATCATTTTCTTGCTTCCTCTAACCATAGAAAGTTATTAATGATCCTCTTAATATCCTTAACTATATTCATTATAAAAATAGGTCAAAAACTCTAATAGACATACATATTGCTAAGAATTAAAATTACAAGTTAGAGTTTCATAATATAAGAAAGAAATTTATCTTTGCCAACTGTTGATGCTCTTATGAATTGAATTGAATAGAGGTTAACATTCTTTGAATGATGGTCTTCTGTAATAATTTGAATCTTAAGATAATTTAAAAGGGCATGCTAAGCTAAAAGGCTAAAGATACTTATAAGGTCCTCCATAAAATTATATAAGCCTCATAATACAAGTAATATGATTATATTGTTATTTATATCAAGACCTAACAACTTCTTAAAGTAGTAAAACATGTTATAACAATTTGATCAAAGTGAGGATAAGCCCTATATAGCAGCATTAAGTCATCAACAAATATAAGACTAAATAATTTTGTCCCTTACGCTTGATATGGAATTGGGATCTTCCAATTTAAACTATATTATAATAAATGGCCTTTATAAGTACCTCAATGAATAAATTAACAAGTAAAGGGGAAAGAGAATCCCTTCCCTTAGTCCTTTAGCCTTATGAACACCCTTATTGGCTCTCCATCCACAAGGATTCCATAAGAGGTTATAGAGATTCACTTTTGGATCCATTTTGTAAAAATATATGGAAATCTAGCACCTGTAAGAAGCTAAGTATAAAGTTCAAATTGATTGAAATGAAAGCCTTGTGGAAATATATTTACAAAGCATAATTGTTGATGGAGAACATAGTGTGTTAGTTCTTGAATAAACCTAAAACATGAATAAGATCATCCCCAATATTTCTTCATCTAATAAAGGAAATTTTACTAGAGATAATTGAGCTCATTAATGCTCCTTCTAGCCTTGAATCCATCATATATCTAATATGATTTTATAAATTACATTACACTAAGAAATTGGCATGAATTCTTTAAGAAGTTTGGGTTAGCCACCTTAAGGATAACTCGTATATAGGTTTTGTTAACCACTCTCAACATTCTCTTATTGGTAAAAAATTCAAAAATAGCTTTTAATACCATACCACTAACTAGGCTCTATATCTTGTAAAAAAGGGCATTAAATCAATTAGCACTAGATGTTTTCTTTTTATCGAGGCTTAATAGTGCAACATCTATATTAGCTCTATACAAAAGTTTACCAAATTGGGTAGCTGAGGTTAAATCTAATAAGGGCAAAGTGAAATCTGTGAGTTCATGTAAAGTGGAATAGATGTTAATTGCATTAACTAGAAGGTCTTTGAAGTAACTATAAATTATTGATTTAAGGTGTTTTTAGCTATAAATGGTGTTCCCGTATAGATTATACAAGGTGTTAATTTTGTTTTGGTTCCTCATCACTAGAATAGCATTAAAAAAGAATTTAGTATTTCTATCACCCTTATTAAGCCAAAGGATCCTTGATTTCTTTTTCAACAATAGTTTACCTTTTGTTTGATTTTATCACATGATTTTAAAAGAGTTATGGAGCTTATTCTTAATCTTGTAGAGAGTCACTTTTATCAATTGAATATTTGTCTTTATGCTAAAAAAATGAATCTTTTTTAGAAGCTTGAGTTCTTCTTTAATTAGTTGCAATTTCCTTATATAAGAGAAAAATATATGGTGCGTTTGCATTCCTTTCTTAATAGCCTCCTTAGAGCAATTAATGTTAAGGAGATAATTGTCAAATCTAAGAGGGACACTAATTTCTTTACTATAGGATATATGATGTATCTCTAAAAACAAGTAGTCCAAGTAAACAAAATTTCCAAAATAAGTTGAGCTAGAAAGGAAGTTGGACATCTAGTTTGCATTAACCTAGGCTTTATCAAGTTTTTTCCTAACAAAATAGGATCCGCTTTATCTATTATCCAAGGTGAAGATTTTCTTCCAAATCTTAATTAGTGACCCCAGTTTATCCTAAACTATTTCTTAAATCATCATTCAAGTGTTCTTAATTCAACTTCTTCCTTTTAGCCTCGTAAGCAAATATTGTGTCACTAAAATCACCTAGACTAATATACATATAATAAGTTATTAGGTGAATCTTATTCAATTCTTCCTACAACACACTCCTTTAAAAATCTAAGCTAGTAATATAGATAATATAAACAACAATCTGGTTTGAAAATTTTAGGATAGAGATGATAATGTGGATTAATTAATCAATAGAGTAAGATTGAATAATATATACTCTAATCTTTTTAAAAGAAACCACTATCCTTTTATTATAGTGGCATTGGTAATTGATATGGTGCTCCTTTTTTTATATAAGAAACCACCAATTATTCTTGTGGAAATTAGTTTTTTCCTTTTTCCTAAAAGGCCTACTATGATAGGGTTTCTCTCATTTAAAAGATCTCTAACCATTTGTGATTTATTAGAATGTTCAAGTCCTCTAAAATTACAAACCAAAAAAGAAATTAAAGGTTCTTATATTTGAAGTCTCGATATGAGGCTTCTTCCTTGTTTTTCTATATGGCCTTTTCTTAAGTGTAGAAAAGAAAATTCCATTTTCCTCAAATTGTTAATAGATTTAACTTTATTAGAAAAGGAGACATCATTGGAGAGTTAATACTTATCTAGATAGTAAAAACCTTCCTAAACTGAGGGTACTAATATGTAGAATCAACTCCCATAAAGTCTTTAGGAGTCTTAGTGATGATAGGATTATTAACAAAACTTGTTTCAACCCCTTTTCCTTTGGTATCATGATCTGCATTGATGTTGTCTAAGAATAGCACCTGATTCAATGTGTTGGCATTACTCCTATTATTAGAGTTGACCTCCTTTATATTGGGATCTATTGTGCCATAAGTATCTTTATCATTGTTTAAAAGTATCCCTAGAATTTTACTAGAGCTTCCAAGTCTAAACAATTTCCTAGCAGGTCATCATTCTTCCTTAAAGAAGAGAGGTGGTCAAAAAAAAAAGAAGGCATTAATTAATCATTCATCAAAGGTCCAACTGATCACCACGTCTGTATTGTAAATATGCAGTTATGAATAATCCAGCCAAAGTAATAGGAATTAGACCTAAGATGATTCCAAATAGAAAAACTTCAATCATTTCTTTTTGTTTAAAAATGAAAAAGGGAGGGAATACATATCCTTAAAAATTAATCCATATTACCCAGAAATCTCAATAACAAAAAATTTAAAATTGATATGGTAAGGAACTATATCAATATATATCAATGTTAGTTTCTATAGATATGGTAATTTCTAAATCTTATCTTTCCTTTATCATTTAATTTACTGAGCTTCAATCTCTCAAAAAAATTTCATCTCTTTGTAGTTCCACTCACACTCTAACATATCTAATCCTATGTAGTTCTATATTTTTGTATGTTTTAAGAATATTGGTTTGCCAATTGCATTTGCTAAGTAACTTATACTAGTTATTGATAGTATTATAGAAGAATATTATAAAATTTTACCTAAATAGGGACTTTCATCATTCTCTACTTATCTAGAGTTAACCCTATTTTCCATTTTTGTAACAATAATGACTTTCCATATATATGTCAGGGGCAACAACAACAACAATAACTTGGTAAAAATTTCACTAATATGCTGGGTTTGGGGTAGTTCAATAGTATGTAGCCTTAATCATAATTATTAGAAAGACTGTTTCTAAATGACCCGAATGAAAAAAATAATTAATAGTTAATAAAATAAATAATACGATAAAGATAGACAAGGTTAAAAACAAGTAAATAAATAAATCAAACAAGTCATTAAAAGAAGAAGAAGAAAAGAAAATAATGATGATGATGCTTAGTAGGGAAATGTTTAGACTAAATCACTAAGAAGTAAGTATTACATATTTAAAAGCTTAGGCTAAATACAAGAAGAAAATGCTAAAAGATCTATGAAAATGACAAAGATCTCTTTATGTGATTTCCTTTATCCGTATCCTAATATGAGAAAGTTTTCTACTATGAGCCATGTCCTTAATAAGTTCCAACATATTCATATCATTTTTTATCACCTCCCCCCAATTCTTATTAGGCCTTCCTTTTTTCTTCTTACAATCTCTAAGTACAACCTTCTCACTAGAGCGTTTAGGTGTCTCCTCTTATTATGTCCATGCCAACTAAGCTTTGTCCCTTTTAATTTTTCAATAATATTAGCCACCTTAAATTTGTATCTTACCATTATTCCTAATCTTATCTCTTCCATTAAGGTTACACATTCAATGAAGCATCCTCATCTCCCCCACCATTAGTTTATGACCATCCATTTGTTTGGTGGGCCAACACTCTTACCTATAGAACATGGCTAACCTAATTGCTAAATGATAGAATTTACCTTTAAGCTTGAGTGGTATCTTCTTGTCACATAAAATTCTTCATGCAGTTCTTCATTTAAGTCACCCTGATCTAATATGGTAAACTATGTCTTCATCAATCTCTCCATTACTCTAGATGATATATCCTGGATACTTAAAACACTTCTTTTATGGTTTGACTTCTAAACCAATCTTTACCTTTTGCATTAGTAGCCACTTTTTGTCCCAAAAAGTTAAACTTTACATATTCAATCTTAGTCCTACTCAATTTAAACCCCTTTGACTCTAACGTATCCCTTCAAAGTTCAAGCTCGACAATGACACCCTCTTTTGTCTCATTTACTAAAACAATGTCATTAGTAAACAATGTACACTAAGGCAAATCCCCTTGCATATTCTTGGTGAGCTCATCAATCACTACTAAAAACAAAAAGGGGAACAAAGAGGAGCCTTAGTGTAGCATAATATTGACAAAAAATGCTCCATATCTCCTCTTATTATCCTTACTCTAGTTTTTACACCTTTATACATATCTTTAATAACTCGTATATAGGTCATAGGAACTCCCTTAACTTCTAAATACCCCCACATGATTTCCATAGTTTCCTTGTTATGCACCTTCTCTAAATCAATAAAAACCATATGTAGGTTATGCTTTCTTTATAATATTCCATTACTCTTCTAAGGAGATGTAAAGCTTCTATCATGGACCTTCCTGATGTGAAGCCAAACTGGTTTTCTAATATAGAAGCATCTCACTCTTTTCTCAATCACCTTCTCCTATAACTTTATAGTGTGAATAAGTAATTTGATGCCTCTATAGTTGTTACAGCTTTGGATGTGCCTTTGTTCTTGTATAACGTAATTAATAAACTAAATCTAAACTAATCTGACATTTTGACAGACTTAAGGATCACATTAAAAATCTTAGCTTGCCAAGTAAGACCTTTTTTGTTCCAGACTCTTCAATACCTCTATGGGTATCTCATCAGGCCCTACTACCCTTCCATTCTTCATCTCCCTCAATGCTTTTTTAATCTCTTCCTTTTTAAGCTACCAGCAATAAGTTACGATACCTATCAAACATGCTAATATCACTGAAATAGATGTTATCCTCTGTCTTCATTAAAAAGGCTATAGGACATCTACCATCATCTTTTGATGTCTTTTTCAACTATGAGCACCTGTTTACTTCATCTATTAGACAACAAACTTGATATAAGTCTCTCTCCTTTTGATCCTTAGCTTCCACCAACTTAAAAATATACTTTTCTCTATCTTTAGTATCAATTGGTGTAATTTCTCATAAGCTCTACTTTTAGCTTCTAAGATTATCTTCTTTGTCTCTTTCTTTGCTAATTTATAACTCTCTATATTATTTACTCTCTCTACCTCTGTGACGATATCTCTAGAATCCTTTATATACTAGCTTATTTATTAGATTTAAAAAGGAAAATGTTCTCTCATTAATTAGAGTCTTCTTTAAGACAATCTTACCATATTTTCTCTTAATATATAGCTCCAGTTAAGGGAATGATGATGTTTTGTCTATAAAATATTCTCCCAAGGTGATAGAACAATAATATTTTCAAACTTAGAGAATTTCAATTGATAGAGAGACCACTTGTAAGTCATGCTCTAGAACCTAACGATAATAGTTGAGATTCTTATGAAAGCTATTGTCACCAACTATTGAACACCAATATTTCATCTATAGACTTTCAATGGTTAAAGCTTTTACCTTTTAAGAAATAATAAAGGTTAATAATTTTAGAAAATTCACTAGTGTAGATTTGGCATGGAGAAGGAAGGTTGAGATGCATTGTAGAGGAATGTTTTAAGGGAGATATAAATTACTTTGAAGGCATTTAGGTAGTTGTTTTTAAGTCAAAGATAAGTAAGGGCGATTGAGGTATAACAATAGTAGTACGAGACAATGAGCAAGGATGATAAGAAGGAAGTGAGGCAAAGATAAAAGTTAGAGAAAATTTTAGTTAGTCACTATGATTAGGAAAAGTTATAGTTTCCATTCTCGATTGGGAAAGAAACTAGAGGAGAACTTAACTCCTGCCCAAGCTTTTAACCAAAAATGGAAAGATAAAAATACTTTTTCTAGAGATAATAAGGATCTTCTCACTCAAGAACAAAATACAACTAAAAGAATGCTTGTTTGTACAATCAATTAATATTTAGAAAATTTTAATGTTATATATTGAATATTATTATATTATTTAATATAAGTAATAATATGGTAAATTAATAAAAATACAAAATAAATATGTTAGATGTATAATAGTCATTTGGTTTGCATAACTCTTTAAGAACTTATATCCAGCTGTCTAACGTGAATTATCGATATGGAGAACTTTTATCTTATATGTCATCTCATGATAATTTTAGCAGATAAGCTTAAAAGAAAGAGACTTATAAGAATTTTGGATAAGCATGAGTAGTTCTTTAGAAAATTTTACGGAAAAATGTATGTATTTATCTTTAAGGTTTTCATGAAAATTTAAATAAACACTTAATATTTCAAAGTTTATAAGTTAACCTTCAAGATTAACATTGATTTACAAAACAACTTTTTATATGAAACTTAAAAATAGACCCCTTAAGTTTTTTTTCTACAATATGAATAAGCTCTTATCTTTATTATACATTATGTAATAAATTATGCCTACTAAGATAGTTATTTGAATAAATATTAACATTAAGGTCAATTTTATGAATGTCAAAACCTTAAGGGCTTATTTGAATTGTTGTTAAAAACTTTGGGATGGATTTGTATATTTAGCCAAAATTTTAAACCTTAAAAGGTTTTGACAGCAATTGATGTCTTTTACCCTAAAAAATAATTATAAAATACTTACATTAGTTCTAAAAAATTTTGTTACAAAATTATGGAACAAGCCATGTTAACATAATGGAGGAAACTAATCAAAAATTTATCATCCAATGCAATAATTATCAATAGATTATTCATGTTTATACTTCTATATTGTATAGTAATTATATTTCTATGAATATTAAGTCTTACTAAGTATTAATTTAAAATTAAGATTAAGAAAGTAAATTTTGGTCATAAATGAAAATAAGTGAATGGCCAAAATCCAATGAAAATGGTTATTATAGGACAAAATTGATTATTAGATTTATTATGGAAAGGTTCAATATGTTTATTATATCTAATTATTAATTATTTTCAAGCTTTTTTATTGTATAAAACTCCTAACATGTGAAAAGGTTTAGTTTTTCATGAGGCTTATTTATATAAAGTATGTGATACAAAGCAACGAATTATCTTAAATTTATTGAAAGACCTCATTTCAAGTTTTATAAGCATTTTTAGCTCACATTAACATAAAATTATTTTTTTCAATGGACTTAGGCTTACTTAGATCTTTTATTAGGTTGAGTTTATTATCTTTATTATAAATTAATTATTTTTACTTTTAATTTGAAAATTTGGCAATTAATAAAAGCTTAATTATATTTTTCTTCATATCAAATATATAAAAATTAATTTCTATATATTTGATATGAAGAAAATATAAGAATAAGAAAACACAATGAAAAATTTATAAATCAACCTTTTGAAAAAGTAATGATGTAATTAGATAACCAAAATCCATTATTCAATCCTTTAAGTTTTTTGTATTAAAAAAAACTAAAAAACTTATGTTATATGTGACATAAATATAATATAATCTCACAGATCTAATTATTTTATTTTAATAAATGATAAAATGGAGTATGAAAAATAAGAATAATAATCTGATGATTAAAAATATATCATATTTCATTTACTAATTTTGATTTCTTTAAGTTTATACTAAAATGCAATAGAAAATTTTGATTTCTTTCACTTTATGCTGAAATTGAATTAGTGAAAAAAATCTTTTTATATAATTAAACTTTATATCTCCTTGTGTCTCATTAATTTATATGTATCTCAAGATATGTTAAGAGATATAATAATAAGGTCAAACTATATATATTCTTAATGGCATGTCAAATGCTTAGGGTTAACTTCAAATCTTAAAATTTTGACAATAATATGACAAAGTAATATAAATTTTATGGTAAAAAGCTAAATGATAATTATCATGTAATATACTTATATTACATCACAATAAAACAGTATCAACACCAAACATATCAATTTTAAGTTAGTAGTATCAAAGGAACCTAAAATTGACACACCCCTATCCTGAAACGACTAGGTGGCCTGCCTGCCACCCAACAGTGACCTTCCAATTGATATCTGATCCAACTTGAAAGTTCCTATAGAGCTAAGCCTATTTCCTTTTTAATGGAAAAGCTTTAACGCATCATAAAAGATATAAGCGGTGGAGTTTTTTTCAATCATTTTTATTAAAAATTTTGACAGCACAATGACTGTATTTTGACCTTTCCAAATTTTCAATTCTCTGTAAAAGTTCAAAGACACTTCTATAATCATCTCAAAATACCCACTAAAAATTTTGGACTTTAAGTCCATTCACAAGCAATCTCAACAATCACTTCAATAATCTTAAAAATAAACTTAGACATATTCATGCATTTAACTTTAAAACATTCATATACATGCGTTCTTCAAATAAAATATAGTCTAAAACATATTCATGAAAATGCAAATGTTCCCAAAAACATTTACAAGGAAAAAATGCCCACATAGTAGCACGTGACAGAGTTGACTAGTCGTGAGGTGGAGTGCCTATTGGTGAAGCCCTTGAGCATGCACTTGGGACATTTCATTTAAAAATAGAAAAGAGAGTGTGAGCTAAACGAGCTCAGTGAGTACTAGAATTTCTATTCAAATCGTATTTAACTATTTAAACCTACCTAAAACAAATTCATCTCAATTCGTATAATTCAATATTTAATATGAAACATATATACTTCAAAAAATCAAGTTTCTTAAATCACTTTTCAAATAAATAGTGGTAGCATTAAAAATGTCATGAATTTCTTACACAACATAACCTATCACTAAATTCTTTGCCATATGGTACTCACAAGCATAAAGTCACGAAGTTGGTTTTGCATCGATTAGGCATGACTAGTTACTCACTAGTTACAGAGTTGGTTCTATATTGCTTACCTACACTAGGATTACAACCATACATCGATAGTTACAGAGCTAGTTCTGCATGGCTTACCCACATCTGATTAACCACTAGTTACAGAGCTAGTTCTACATCACTTACCCGTAACTAGTTAACCACTAGTTACGGAGCTAGTTCTACATCGATTACCCACACTAGGTTAACTGTTATACACTGGTATATTAATATGTATAAAACCTATCAGTATACCATAGGCTATAAACCATTTCCTTTTTATCAACCAATAACATTATCTCAAACCATATAAGGTTTAACTTTCAAACTTCAATTCATATATTGCTAAAAACATAAAATTATACTAGTAA
>JAOQMP010000004.1:26967121-26978032 GCA_027563575.1 Erythroxylum pedicellare
AGGATTCAAATACATCTTTGAACTCATATACAACCATGTATATATCAATATACAGTAGTATCTCCAAATACAGAACAACACAAAAGGGCTCAGAATGTCCGGTGTTATAAGTCCTCCCCTCCTTTAAAGAGTTTCGTCCTCGAAACTCCTAAGTTGGGGACACAAATAAATAGGGTTAATGACGTCTCACAGTATCCTCAAGCTCCCATGTCTTCTCCTCGACCTTATTGCTCTTCCAAAGAGCCTTAACTGTGAGTACCTCCTTGCTGCGTAATTTCTTTATCTGTCGATCCAAAATCTACACTGGTTTCACCTCAAAAGTCAGATCTTCTCTCAGTTCTACTGGAGGTGTCTCCAAAACATGAGATAAATCTGGTAAGTACTTTTTAAGCATCGAGACATGGAACACTTTATGGATCATATCCAAGTCTGGTGGCAATTTCAACTAATACGCCACAGTCCCGACACACTCCAGGATACAAAAAGGCCCAATATACTGAGGGTTTAGGTTTAGCTTCCCTCGACTCTGAAATCTGATGATACCCTTCCATTGTGATATCCGCAAAAAAATTCTGTCACTAACTGCAAATCTAGCGGTCATCGCCTCTTATCTGTGTAACTCTTTTGACAATCCTGGGTGACTTTTATCTTCTCTTAAATGATTTTTATTTTCTGAGTGGTGACTTCTATCAATTCGGCTCCTTCGATTCTAGTTGTACGAACCTCATCACAACAAAGAGGTGTCCTGCACTTCCTCCCATAAAGTGCTTCATAAGGTAGCATACCAATACTTTTCTGATAACTATTGTTATAAGCGAACTCAATCAAAGACAAATGTCAGTCCCAACTCTCTTGAAATTCCATCACATATGCTCTCAGCATGTCCTCTAGTGTTAGAATGGTCCTCTCGGACTGACCATCAGTCTGGGGGTGGAAGGCAGTACCAAACTTCAATTTAGTCCCTAAAGATTCTTGAAATTTTAACCAAAATCGTGAGGTGAATCTTGGATTCCTGTCTGATATTATAGAAACTGGTACCCCGTGCAGCTTCACAATCTTGTCGATATACAGCTTTGCTAATCTTTTAAAGGAGTAATTGTGTAAACAGGCAGAAAATGTGCAGACTTCATCAATCTGTTCACTATAACCCAAATAGCATCATAACCTTTCCATGTACTAGATAATCCAACTACAAAATCTAATGTTACATGCTCCCACTTCTATTCCAGAATAGGTAAAGACTGTAATATACCTGCTGGTTTCTAATGCTTTGCCTTATTTATATAATTACTAAGACAAAAGTAAACTCAAATTATGTTTAAAAATCACCTTTAATCCTTACAAAAATCAAGTTAATAAGACATATAAAGAGTTAACAATATAGACAATTTTCAAAAATAAGTTAAACTCTAACTCTTAAATAAAATGTTACATAAAACTAAAAGTATACCCTTAATTTGTAATTTTCCATACAAAGAATCACAGACAGCATAACCTCACAAATTTACGATTTACGATTCATACCACATAATCCATACCACCAGCCACCAACTAAAAACCAATTACCCACAAGCCACAATCACCAATCACCAACCACCAACCACTAACCACCAACTAATCAACCATTTATGAATTACCGCTAACACAAACTCACATTTCATATTTAAAACCAGCCAATAAGGGAGAAAAGGCTAAACCACTGAAGTAGCTTTGTGTGACAGAAGAGTTGCAGATGATGATGACGGTGGTGGAGTAGATTTGAGAACTAAAAAGGCAAGAAACAAAAAAACAATGATGACACTAGCGGCCACAAGTAGACGAAGAGGGAGAGCGATCAGAGGCAAAGAGTACGTTAGAGGTGATAAGTAGACAAAGAAGACGAGCAGATGCTAGTCTAACGATAAGGACTAAACCAGCCGAAGAAGAGCAAATGAAGAGTGAGTGAGGCACAATGAAACTAAGGATAGAAGCAGAGTCAAAGGTAATTAGTTTTTCCAATTAAATCCTCAAAATTTTAAAATTATATTTTGACCCTAATATTTTACTAATCGGTACCAACTAAAATGACCGGTACTGTCCGATACCTAAAACTAGTACGATATTGGCTTAATTTATAATGTTCTTCAGTCCATTCTAACCATACGATACAAAATTCCAAACACTACTCTCGATCTCTCCTCTTTACTAGTCTCGTCACTCATTCGTTTCTCACTTGTTGTCATTACTATCCATAATTGTCAACTCTCTAAGTCTCTCCTCTCCTCATGATCACTGTCACCATTGTACTAGGCTACAAATTATTTAATTGTACTAAATTTATGAAACCTTAATAGCTTTGGAGTTTGGATAGCCTAAATTTTTATTGTTAGTTAGAAAAATATGATTAAAAACAGGGCTACTAAGTTTTAAAATGGATTGTGATTATGATTTTTGTATTTCTCGAAACAAAAAATAATAATAAAAGAAAACATAAAGGTAAATGCACTATCATTCTTATAGTATAATTGGGTGAGTATAATTATTGATCCTACGAGGACTATAACTATTGGTAATATCCATCTTTCTATTATCTAATCTAACAAAATGAGTGACCAATTTTAAAAAGAAAATTTAACTAAACTAAAATAACAAATAACAAACATCCAATCAAGGCAATAAACAAAAATAAAGCTACTAGTAAATAAGCAAGATCTAGATGAAGAATCTACTTAGAACCTTTCTTATACGTTAGTTTATTTTTTAATTTATTTTGTTATTTCAGGTTTGAACTGGTTATGTTTTAATCTCAAACCATATCTAGACCCTTGTAAAAAATTTTGAACCAAAAATAAGTTAAGAAAGACCCAAATAGAACCTGACCCAATAACATCTCCACTTTATCCATGTTGTGTGCTAAAGATAATATCATTTTCATTCCATCATATTTTCCACGTTGTCAATCTTAGACTAACAGTGTTTCATTTCTAATTCTTCTTATTTGTTTATTCTTTTTCATCATTCTTTATTTTTCTTACTACCTTAAATAAAGTAGTCTAAAAATCCTTTTTTTTTCCTTTTTTGTTTGTTATACATAATGACAAAAACTTGAACCTTAAATGCCAACAAAACTAATAGCTTTCCACTTTTATTATACTATATTCTTCAGTTAGCTAAAGACAAAAATAATACGCAGTAGTTAGGAATGAACATCTATTTCTTTTTTTATAAGCCTAAATTTTCAATTTCAACCTTTTTGTTTTTTATAGTGAATTTTTTATTCCATCCATTAGCTTAGTTAGTTTCCAAGCATCTTAAAAACAAATGAAAAATATATAACCAAACAACAGTCTATGGAATTTTAACCATAATCAATTATTAAGGAAACATTGTTGTGTGTAACACATCACAACACACCAATTACAAGTAAAGTGATGGATATCATAATTTCTAGTGAGTATCGACTGGTACGCAATTTGTTAGCTAAAAAATAGTATTTAAATTTTAGTAACTATAATAGGATTTAAATTTTAGTAATTATAATAGGTTATAGTACCAACTAATGTAGTCCTTTTTAACTAATACCAAACAATACACTAAATATTAGTTAATTGTCAGATCGAAATGAGAAATTACAATTGTTTAAGAATTAAAAGAATCTCTTAACCCCAATTTCATCAACTCTTTAATTTAATTCCACAAAGCAAGCAAGCATAACTCTCTTGATCTCTCTTCTTTACTATTGTCAGCACCCGTTTGCTTGTCACCTCTTATCATTACTCTCCACGACTGTCACCTCATGCCATTACTCTCCACTACTGTCATCTCTCTTAGTCTCTCCTCTCCTCATTATCATTGTCACCATTGTACTTGGTTAGGGATTATATAAGTGTATGAAATTTAAGAACATAATTGGTTTGGAAATTGTATGACCCAAATTTTTATTGTTATTTAGAAAATTATGATTAAAAATGGGGTTGTTAAGTTTGAAAATGGGATTTTGATTATGATTTTTTAATTCTTGAAACACAAAGTTAAACTAAAAGAAAACATTAAATTAAATGCATATATTTTCTTATAGTATAATTTTGTGAGTATAAGTGTTGATCCTACGAGGACTATAACTATCAGTAATATCCATCTTTCTATTATCTAATCTAAAAAATGTGTGATTAATTTTAAAATGAAAATTTAAATAAACTAAAATAATAAGTGAGAAACAACCAATCAAGGTGATAAACAAAAATAAAACTACTAGTAAATAATCAAGATCTAGATGAAGAATTCCTTTGGAACCTTTTCAATATGTGAATTTATTTTAATTTAATGTTTAATCCTAGTTTCTTGGACAAGTAGGAATTATAAAGTTACAAGTATATTCTTTTTCAAGATATATAACCCATATCCATAAGTTGATTGATAAAAAAATCCTCTCTAATCAAAACCTACTTAAGAATGTATTAATTCTTTTATAAATTCCCTTGATAGTCATCACTACAATCTAGAGGATTCCATACAAATTTTATTATTCATGCCATGATCTATTCATATGTATAATCTTTTACATTTTCTACTTCCATTAATATATATGAAATCCAAAATTTAATCTTTTGTAAATGCTAATTCAATTCAACATAAAAAGCAAGCATAAATAATCTTTAAGAAAACCATAATCTCGTAATAAATCAAAGAATCAAATCTAAAATAATAGGTCTAGGGTTTATCACACCTAAATCTATATTTCAAATTAGTTGAAAGGAAGACAAGAAAATCCAACAATAGACAATAAATAAAATAAGGAAAAAGATTGAGTTATTGTAAATTTTGAATCTTTGTGTATTTTTATTGAATCTTAAACTTTTCTCCTAAGTTTGCTTTCTTTTTTATGTGTTCTTGACTCTTCTCTAACTGTCCTCTCATCCTCTGATCTTCCTTGATCTTATGCTAATTTATTGCACTTATGTTGGACCACTCCTCTTCTATCATGCATCGTTGATTCCATCCTTGGAATATATAAAATATTCTTTCATGTGATAAGTTATTAGAGAAGTAGAATGCACCAAGTTGGAATAGAGGATCGTGTTTAGGGCCCTGTTAATGGAAATAGAACTATGTTCTACCCATTTCCATCTAAAATCACTCTAAAGGTTCTCCAAATTAGCTACAACTTATCTGAATTTGTCCATCCTTTATTGGAGAGGTAAAATAAGACCTACAAAAAATATAGGCCATATTGAGTAATAAATCCTATGGAAATCATCCAAGCATAACTAAAATCATTCCAAAAGTGTAACCTAATTAGCAATTATTAAATCCCCCATATTTAAATATTTTTTCCTCAAACAAATTAATTTTATCATTCTTAACTTAAATAGGTGGCAAGTTCATGAAAGAACTCAAAGAATCAATCATATCAATTAAGATCTCCATTTTCCATTCTATTTCAAAGTTCATCAATTTACTAGACATTTAGTTATTTGCATCAATTTATAAATCAATTCAATTTAAGTCCACAAACCTTCAAACCTTAACTTGATCCATATAATTCAATATAATACACAAAGTTAACATTCATGAGAAAGATGCTTTAACTTTAAAACATTTTCAAACCCCTTATTGAACAAGAAGTAAAAACACTAACTTTAAATATCACATGAGCATTTAGAAGCTTGTTTAAAAAGTTGCATAATCTTTTGACACTAAGATAAACACCTCGTCATGAACACTCTTGAGTACATATTAGCTCACTATTTCGAATGGCTACTAGCACCACTATGTAGCTTCAAACTTTTTCCTTAGTTTGAAGTCATCGCAGTGAATTTATTCAATGCTCTATTCACACTTATTTTTCTCTTTTTAAGTGGAATAATGAAAATGTTTAAAAGTAATTAACTTCTAATTTTCTTGTATATACAAATTATACAAAAATTATCATATATGAAAATCAAGAATCCATTTTCATAACTAATAAAGCAAATTAAAATTAATTTAATTATCAAAGCTAATAACTATTTGCTTAAACAAATGATAACATAATAACAACCAAACTTGTAATGAATTATCTTGATCAATATTTTTTTAAAAATCCCAAAATTTTTCCTATTAATATAATTTTAATAAGAATAATGGTTAAATCTTTTTCCCACGCTTAGTTGTACATTATTGTCAATGTACACACCGTGTAAGAACAATAAAAATATAAAAGATAATGGAAAATAAGTAAGGATAACTAGTAACTCCCTAATATTCTATTGCTTTAAAAATCTACCGTAGTTAGGAGAAATTTGATCTCTAATCTAAGGCTTGAAGGTAAAGCTGCCTATATAGGTCTCATCTCAAACAGAATAGTCATGAGCTAATCATGTAAGAATATAAAAATAAACATAAAATCATGAGTCTTAAAATACTAAAACTATTGCTAATGATCCTAAAAGATAACAAAATAAAATAAAAATATTTAAATATTAGATTGTCTCGCAACAAGCAATTCTTTATGATTCTTTTAACTGAGCTTCTCCTTGAGCACTTCACTCATCTTAAATCCACAAGCAGGACTGTTTCTATCTTTGTTTATAATTTAGGGCTCATTAACTTCATTATATTCTACATGCTCCAATATAATAGGGTCATATGGTATCAAATTAATTTCATCTCCTAAGTATGCTAATGCCCTTTCAATTAATAAGCTACCAATGTTACAAAGAAAAATGAAACTTTCTCATTCTTTAATCTTCTAGGGTAGCTTCTTCCGCAGGATATAGGAGCACTCTTCACTTATGGTGACCTTCGGTAACTCAACAAGAGCTACTTCTTATTAGAAAGATCCTTTAAGTACTTGATATATTTTAACATCAGCGAAATTGTTTTATAAAAGGAATTTTAACTTGTAACTATTTAAGAAACTTACCAAATTTATCTTCCTTCTATCTTTCTCGATTTTATTGAGATATGGAATCTTCAGTTAGTACTCTCTAATTACTTCCTTGTTTGGAAACGCCTCTTCCTCTTCCTCTTGCTCCTTCTCCTTGTCCTTAATTTCTTTCTCTTCCTCCTTTTTATCATCCTTTTTAATTGATTTAGTTTCTTATATTTTTCTAAAAAAAAAGTGTTAAGAGGATAATTTGATAATAAGTTGCTTTATTTTATGATTTTGTGGTTAATAATTTAAATAATTAAAAATTAAAAATAATATATTTCATAACAATCATGTCAATGTTCATATGACCAGAATTGTACAGTTGACGAATCGGAAATCATGGATTGATAGTATAGTGAGGGAGATCTCACGAGAACCTAACAAAGTTAAGTTTGAAGGGTGTAAATCATATCATTTTGTAAATGTTAATGTGACGACAATGACTATTTTAAACGTTATGTGAAATATTAGAGTGTGAATCATATTCGTTGCTTGAAATATTGACGAAATTAAAATTTTAATATAGTTATGTCAGCATCGTCTGTTATACCACTTTTCAAAGATTAAGGAACATGATAGAATTAAATTAGATGGGGCAATTCGTGTTATGTTATAACGCAAATTATTATCGGAGATAACAACATAGAATATATTCAATTTTCTGTGATCTTTAACACTTTGTTGCTACTTACTAGGATGTGTAAATTTTATTTTTTAGATGGTTTCGCACTACAATTAAATAGAAGAAACGCAAGTTCGTAGGTAAGATATATCTTATATTTGGAGATTTGGTGCAAGTGAACAATATGACTAGTTCATCTGTTACTTCAGTTGATCGATAGGAGAAATAATTGACAAAAGCAATTTGACTGCTTTGTCCAAACCAAATTTACAAAGGCCACCAACCGAAGAAAGGTTTCCAGGCTGCTTAAAGTCAACATAGCTAAGCATCTGTTGGATTTATTCCTCAGCCACATGTCCTTCTTGTGTTATTGAGAAGTCTTTGCCACCGCAGACCTTGCTTCTGTTGCTGTTGTTCTTCATTTGAGATTTGGTTAATTATTTTTATGGCAGTTGAAGAATCAACTCATTAATTGAGTAGATGTTAAACCTGGTTCGTCATGCCTCGCACCAATCATGTTCTTTTCCTGTTTTATCTTAATAGACCACAATACCAACTTGGGCGATTTCCCAATTATTAAAACAAGAAAAGGGCTTTGAAGAGCAACAGTGAGGCTTATAACGCAAAGTCTCGCAAGAAAGTATGAACAGATTTACAGAAGGGATTACCTTGAAGATAATTAACCAATTAATGGCAAAGACAGGACCTTTTGCTCTTCGGTTTTTGATCTTGAACTAGCTTTTAGAGCCATCTCTTGCCAATCTTAATCTCTAATAATACCAATCATGCACTACACAACCACCACCAGTCAGTGCCACTACAAACCATTCTCATTCTAGTAACTGTCTTATTTTATATAGACCACCGACTATACAGAAAAAGAATGAAGTGCTTTTTTCGTTTTTGATTCACGAAAACACAAGGTTGTTCATAATAGAAACAGAAAATCATCATACCAAAAAAATAGTGATGACAGATATGTAATTACAGTGTCTAATTACATAACAACAAAGCCTCTCTCTTATAGGGATTCTAAGGACGTCCTTCAACTTGAGCAATCTCTTACCAATGTGACTTGCATCATAACCTTTTTTTGTTTTTCTGTGAAGAGCAAATGCAAGTAAAACTTTGTTGTCAAACCCAAGAAACAGTACGTTAAAAGATTTAGATGTTGAAGTAACGTTCATTGGCATGTAGTAAAATGTGAATCATGTCCAAAAGCTCCAAGCATTCTACAAGCTACTTCCATTAACTTCCCTGCATCAGCATACAAAAAACAGTTGGAGGTTCAGGTCAGCTACTGTAAGGCATAAATTACAATTAAGCATATATACATTCAACTGCCAGTCCCTGGACTAAACAATGCAACTATACATCGAAATGGGACACCATACACACCAAGGCCGGCATCTCAATAATTAAACCTATAGAAGGACCATAATGTGTGCATTATTCTTGGAAATAATTGCTAGTTGCTATCCACCTAATCATTTAAACCACACCGAATGCAAATAGAGAGAGGATTGCTAGCCTTGGGGTTGCGCTTGTAATCTAAGAAAGCTCAAAGTCTCAATTTGTCAAAAACAGCTAGTGGAGACCGTGTAATTAACTAATAGGCAGTGGAAGATCCTTTTTCCCATCAAAACAACACATCCAACATTGAAAAACCACTAAATTCACTATTAAATGATACCAAACGAATAAGCTATGCTATACCTCTCCTTAGTTTCGTTGCAACTTTAACGGCGGTTACCCGTTTCGTAACCGCATCCTCTTTCTCCGTCTCCGGGAACAAAACCCCATCAATACCCTGAACAGAAATCCTCCCGTCGGTGTAAATATCTGGGTCAAACAAATACGCTGACACATCAGCTGACCCGAATTTCACCGTCCCATCAGCCTCCTGGGCCACAACCTTATGCGGTAATCTCAAAGTATCATACTTTATCTTCCCAAATCGCCTCACCGCATTATACATGCTCTCTTCAGTCTGATATTCCGGTATTATATGATAATATATAATCTGCTCCGGTGCCCCGGGTTCACTAAGTTGGTCCGTTGTCAGCTTCGCCATAGCTTCGTCGTTTGGAGCCAAAACTGTGAGCACATAACCCTCTGAAACAAGCCGACCCATTTCGGTGGCCAAAGACGTTAAGTTGACTAAAATATCCGCCATTTCATTGTAGCCACCATATAGTAGTAGTGTCTGAATGAAGTCTTTGACTTGAGCTTCGCCATCGAAGTGGTGGTGAGGCCCACCAGGGCCCGGAGCTGGGGCTGGCGCTAGGTACGGACCCGGTGCCATGGCGTCGTAAATAGGCAGCGCCGGTGGAGCCCCGGCCGGAGCTGGTGGTGCCGGTTTTTTCAATCTGTGCGTTCTCGGATCCACTTCCGGTGCTCCCTCCGGCAGCACGGCAGATATGGATCTTAGGCTTCGCCGCCGATTGAAATCTTCTTGTACTGATTGTGGGATTAGGAGGCGTTCAATTCCGTGGATGACTCCGTCAGGTCGGGTCACATCGTCGGTTCGGACAATCTCAGCGGAGTCAATGGTTTTCGTGCCGGAGCCCTTGCTGGTTAAGTGAACATGGTCGTTGCAGAGAGTGGTGTGCTTTCTCGGTTTGGACTTGTTTGTCGGCCAGTCATTGGATCCAACTCTCGTCGGAATAATGTGAAACATTAAGAGGGTTTGGAGGGACTTAAGATTGCCGGGTTCGAGCAAGAATCGTTTGAACTCGGGGTCGAGTTGTCGCTCCAAAGCCTCATTTCTCGGAGCAAATATGGTGATGTTGTGCTTTCCGACAGCTTCTTCGAGGGTCTGGAGGAGGAGGGCTTTCTCTACGAGTTCTGCTAACTCGGTGTAATGCGAGTCAAGAAGCGCCACGAGGACGGAGTTGGAGTTGATTGTTTGAACATTTGTACCAGAAGAAAATGATGAAGAAGTTGAAATCTTTAAAGATTGGTGCTTTTGTTGAGACAATGCAGAAATGGGAATGTTGAGAGAGACGCAGAAAGTGAGAGAGAAGAGTAAGATCTTGGAGACACCATAGATGTGAGGAACCATGGTGCTCAAAATCTAAAAGAAAGATTGAAACTTTGGACGAGTAGTTTACCGAAGCTTGAGTATTTTCCTTTCTTGGTAAAAAAGAGCACCACGCCGCCGGTGTAGAAGTTGGTGACTCAGAGTTGCGACTACAATTGGCATGCGGAGAGTTGAATTTGGCACCAAATAGAAAGCGTCGGTGGGATGCTAAATAATTAGGCCAAGGCTCTATATCTGTGTCCGTCCGTCCGTCCGCCTTGAGTTTGGTGTTGCTTTGCTTGGTAAAAAAGAGCACCACGCCGCCGGTGTAGAAGTTGGTGACTCAGAGTTGCGACTACAATTGGCATGCGGAGA
>JAOQMP010000004.1:27000677-27024990 GCA_027563575.1 Erythroxylum pedicellare
ATGATTAAATGTATGAGATGCCATGTGGAGTTCAGTAGTGATCGCACGTAGCACTCCCTTATCTTAGGATATGTATCAGAATGACCTACGGGCGTCCTGGTGCGTACCCTAGGGTAATGGGGTGTTACATATGAGATCTATGAAAGCAATTGGAGCAGTGGTCAATCCAAAAGGCATGACTAAGAACTCATAATGTCCATATCGTATCCTGAAGGCTGTCTTCTTTACATCAGAGTCCCTGATTATGAGCTGATGATAACCTGACCTGAGATAAATCTTAGAAAATACCTTTGCTCCTGCAGCTGGTCAAACAGGTAATCTATTCGGGGTAGAGGGTACTTGTTTTTAATGGTCACCTTGATGAGTCTCCGGCAATTAATACACATCCGCCATGTTCCATCTTTCTTTTTAACAAACAAAATCGGCGTTCCCCAAGGTGATGAACTTGGTCTTATGTACCCCTTCTCTAACAGTTCTTCCAATAATTCCTTAAGCTCCTTCAGTTCAGGTGGAGCCATTCTATAAGGTGGTATCGAAATGGGAGCGATTTCGGAAATCAAGTCGATGGCAAACTCGATTTTCCTCACTGGAAACCTCAATTTTCCTCACTGGAAACAAACCAGGTAAGTCCTCTGGGAACACGTCTGAAAATTCCCTCACAATTGGAAAATCTCCTAACTTCCCTTCGTTTATATCAGTGTCTACAACATGCACCAAAAAGGCTTCACACTCCTTTTCCATCATCCTGTCAGCTAGTAAAGCTAAAATAATTCTTGGTGATGGTGTTTTCCTATCCCCTATGGAAATCACCTTCTCACTGTTGCCCAGATCAAATTCCACCTCTTTAAGACCACAATTCAACTTCACATGATATTTTTCCATAGCATCCATTCCAAGTACAATGTCTAAGCCTTTTAGGTCTAGAGGTAGTAAGTCTACTACTAGTCTAGCACCATCGATGAAGAGCTCACATTCTCTATACACTTGACTTATTATCACATTCCTTCATAGAGGAGTACTAACAATTAAAGGACTATCCAAAGGCACCAAATTCACACTATATAATAACATACTTGTAGAAACAAATGAGTGTGTGGAGCCAGAATCAATAAAACATATACTTCAGAACTAAATAATTGAGCCACACTAGTGACAACTTTAGGTGCGATTGTAACTTCCTCCCTTATCATGGCAAACACCCTTGCTATGCCTAACTCCATGACCTTCCTGGAGGAATAGCCTTCCTTGCAGCTCCAGAACTGCCTACCTCAGCGACTGGTCTGGTTCTCACTATTTCTGCTCTTTTTGGGGCTTGCAACTGCGACCCCTCTTGCCTTGTTACTTGGGGATAGTCCTTGATCATGTGTCTCTTTTCTCCACATCGGAAGCATGCTTCAAGTAACTTGAAGCACTCTCCCCTGTGAAGCTTCCCACAATGCTTATATTGGGGGTTCATGTTCCTACTCCTCTCTACCCTGCTATTACCACCTACGGTTGAGACTTGCACTGAAGCTGCCCTTGGTTGCTTGCTCTTAGCCGAGGTACTACTCCCCACCTCACTCTGTGTATGGAAGCCCTTCATACCCCTCCCAGGCATTAGAGCACTCACCCTGTTCTTAGAAAACTGCTCCCGATTCTTCCTCTTCCTGCTCACTTCATTTTTTATATTCTCTAATTTTTTAGCCTGAAGTGCAACATCTACCAGCTGCTGGTAGTTACAGAAATTATAGATCAAGACTTTCTCCTTGATCCCTAAATGGAGACCTCCCTTAAAGTTGCGGCACTTGTCCTCCTCAATCGCCACAACGTTGGTCGCATATCAGGAAAGCTGAGTAAACTTCAGCTTATACTTACTCACACTCATGTCCCTTTGTGTGAGATTCAGAAACTCCCTAGCCTTCTCTTATACATAAACTCTAGAGAGGTACTTCTTCCTGAACACTTCCACAAAGTCTCTTTATGACAACACTGGAGGTATAACTTGACTGTGGGGTACTGATTCCCACTAATGGAGCGCATCCTCCTGTAGTAAACTGACTGCATATTCTAACTTCTCCTCATCCAAGCACTTCATTTGGATCAAGAACCTCTCGATCCTCTTTAACCATGCTTCAACCCCATGCTTATGGAGCTTATAATACTACCCACTCCTCTCCACTAAAGCTTACATTGGAACTTGAGACCTTCCCATGGCGTAAGTGAAAGCCTGAGCAAAGGCTTGAAAGAAATGTAGATCTATGGGATTTGCTTAAGGCATAGGAGGAGGAGGTGGAGGCACTTCCTGTTGCATACTAAATGCCTTAGAATTCAGAGCAGAATGTGTATCCGTATCTTGCGAGACATAGGATTCATCCATGCTTCTTTGGAGAGAGCAAGATCGAGCCATAACTCCTCAAGTTCTCTTTTGAGGCGGCATTTTCACTTCTTAAATATAAAACCATTGAAAACCTTTAGTTCATGCAAAGCAATTTTCAAAGTATGTACAACAGTTCGAATTGTATAAAATAATTTCAAATAATGTAAAACAATGCAAGCGGTTCATTTGAAACAATGCACACTCATTTCATGTCTTAAACTATCCATTTGATGCCTAAGCTACTCCTAGACCTAAACCTAGTTGCTCTGATACCATAAAATGTTGAACCCCAATTTCATAGCCCAATATTCGAATTCATAAGTGTGAGCATATTATCTTATAGGGTTACTTCGAAGAATCCTCATTACATCCTACAAGGGTGGCGCCCACACTAGTTAAACATCCAAAACAAACTCGTTTCTCCTATTTCAACACAGATTTTGGGAAACCTCAAACTAGAATTACAATTTTACTTCTTCAAAATATTTTTTCCCACTGTCTTAAGTTTCTAATGACACCAAAATCATTCAATTTGGTTTAGAATTCTAATAGTTAGGGCCTAAACCTTTTCAGATTGTTATTAAACTGGGACAATACACTATACCCAAATTCCATCCAGAAATTGTAAGTCTTAGGGACTGAATTAAAATCCTATTCCTTCATATCATTGGTAGCTCTATGACTAGTTTATCTAGAAATAAGAATCATCTCATTTGGAGGTCGGATGATGCAGTTATGGCCGAAAGAATCAAACAGGCTTTTATCCTTAATCTTGTTGAACCTATTTCGGGACAATTCGAATAACTTTATCTAAAGATATCAGATCAAGGTCATTCATAGATGGTTTCAAAGAGGACTTCAAGATATACAACTTTTATAGAGACCTTAAAGATATATTCTATCATCTAGAGGGTTGAAATTGGACCAAACAATGTAAGATGAACAGTGCATAAGAAGGAAAGTTTCAGTCTACAGTGCATAGAAGATGTTTCTACCTACAGTGCATGTTTCAGTCTATAGTGCATAGAAGATGTTTCAGTCTATAGTGCATAGAAGATGTTTCAGTCTATAGTGCATAGAAGATGTTTCTACAGGGTGTTCCTCACATTACCAAAAGTTTTGAATCACTAACTACACTCTCCATAGCATCTCTACTTATAAAGAGCATAGCTTTTGACTCAGATGTCCACAAATTTCATACTATATACCGTTGGAAAACTAGAAAGATAAGATACAACTTTCTAGAAGACAACTTTATCTAATTAAGCCTAGATCAATAAAGTATTTTCCCTGAAGCTAGAGCACAAATTCTCACCCTTATGGAAACCTTGAAAGTGAAAATAAACAATTCGGAAAAGTCATTAACAAAACACAAGCGTACTTCATTAACATCAAAATATAAGAGTTTTTATAAAGCTTTAATGGGCATTTCAAGCCACTATACATCAATATCTCAAAATTCTAAAATACAAAAAGATGCATGAGCAATAATTTGCTTAAAATGAAACTAAACTCTTGTTTTACAAAACTAGCTTAAAATACAAAAGTGTGCATAATCAGAGTGATACCTTGACCCTTGGTTACTCGTTCTCATGCTCTTCACCTGAATATGGGAAGAAAATGGAGGGGGTGAGCTTAAAGCTCATTGGTAACAATTTTATAATCGGTAGTAAGTAAAAACCATTTTAAAACTCACATTGAATCAAGTTACATATATTTCCCAAATCTCAATTTATCAACAATTCATAATCAACTTAATTCATGAATTATCAAACTTCCCAACACATTTAAACACATAAGCACATCGGAATGGTTTGGATGGATCCAAAACAGAACGTACTACACATTTCTATATAATGCTTCTGTGTAGCGGTGAACAGAACGTACTATCGCAATTCCACTTAATGGTCTTTTGTAGCTATGAACTTATTGGAGTTCATGAAGGAGCTCCATGCCACTAGCGGGCAGGTGGGAGAAGCCTTGAGTCAAAATACACTTGACATACTTAGGGGACCACTACAAACCCCCATAATCATGTATTTTACATCTTGGAAACTTGTTGCCCACAATGACACATTTTCGAAACATGATTTCATAATCTTGATATCCTTTCAAAATCATTTCCATTTTTCATTTCATAATTCATCCACAAAATTTATACACACATCATATAGCACTTTCTTAAAGCATTTAAAGAATAATAAATGCACATTTAAAAATAGTTAAAAACATTTATTTCTATTTCTTGAAAGAAACATTAACGGCTCATTAGTCAATTATAAAAATGAACCCACCTTGAATTTCCTTGCCTATAACTTGCTCAAATGTGCCTATCCTCTTGCTCCTCTTGTCTTTCTTGATTCCCTTTTCATAGACAAAAATCCCAAATTCAATTGGTTGCAAAATTGAAAATCACAAAGTAAATTTACTAAAATTGTTTCTAGAAAACTTAAACCCATGCATTTCCTAAGCTTCATGAACCAAAACCCTTCCAAAATCCAAAACAGTAAATAAGACCTTACCTTGAATCTTCACCCAATGAATAGATTATTAGTTCAAGAGAAAGCTCTTATTTTCCTTTACCTTTGTCCCTTCTTTTACAACCTCAAAATCTCTGTAAAAAGCTTAGAAAGAATGAAACCTTAGCTCAACTTTCTTCTTTCCTCTCAACCACCGCAACCTCTCTTCTTTCTCTCTTTGATTTATTATTTCTCTTCTTTCTCTCCTATTTTCATTTTGCCCTTCTTTAGGAAGAAGGCAAAACTTTTTCTTCCCATTTTACCCTTAATGATTGAGAAAAGTTCACCTTGCCCTTCCTTTAATGTCTTATGGTTTTTAAACTTAAGTAAGCTACCCAAAACATCCTTTTATGCATTCTTACTACTTTTAATTTAACTAACCCATGCAATAAATTCCACTAATGTAGACCCCCCAAAAAAATAACTCCAAAAAATTCACCTATCATAACGTGATAATTCATTTAAATCATGTTTAATTAAAGAAAAAAATTCGGGGGCCAACAGTATTTGTCATATGAATTGTGAATTTGATACTTATATCTCCAATTATTTTATTTAAGGGGAGTTTCATATTTGTGGCAAACAATGTCAAAAAGGGAGAGATTGTTAGGATATATGTTATATATCTAAGTAATTATTTTGGCATTACTTATTAATTGGACATATAAGATTTTAATTAGATAATGACTTGGATTCTAAAGTCATATAGATAATCTTCTAGTTGAAAAAGATTCCTATCTTAGATTAGAGTATATTATCACGTTGATTTTGGAATTATTTTACTGCTGGAGTTACTGTTGTATTTGTGGATTTTATGGATAGAAGAAAATAGAGGGATTTGTGTATATCGTGAATTTGCGGCAGATATTTATCCCTAATATGAGTGTGTGGGAAGTGGGTTTTGACGTGCATGTGTGGCATAAAATTTATGGGCACTAGTTGTCTAATAGAATATATACTGCAGTGGGTGTTAAAGTGAAGATGATCTGTGTGTGTTGTTTTTTTGGCCAAGGAAATTAGATATATGCTGAATCCTTAAGTGTGCAACGGGTGTGTGAGAATTATAAAGTGTGCAGTGGGTGTGTAGTGGGAATTATATACATATATAAAGGAAGCTTATGTGATCTTTGGGAATATAAGATAAAGGTAAGATGCAAGATCTTTTAGTGCATCCACAGCTCTATGGTTCACATATATATAACATTCTTATAGGTGTGGCCTTGTGTGGGAGTTTCTGGAAAATCAATAGTGAGCAATGGTCTAGCGTGGGTTATGAGCAGTAGCCTTGTGTGGATTATGAGGAGTTCATGTCTTCATATATACCATGGGTTTTATAAAAGGAGGTATGGACATTAATTAGTTTAAGGCTTTGGTAAGACACACGACTGTGTTTATGAGTGAGCATTGTGAGTGCCTTGGGCATTTTGTGGATTGATGGGTTATTATTGAAGACGTGGTTTGTTTGTTTGTATGTTCTTTGGTGGTGTGTTCTCTGCTTGATTGATAACAATTAAAGAGTGCGGTAAGTACTTTTTGAATGGGAGATTCATGACTTTGTATTGCTGATGTTGGACTGCCAACCTTATCGAGTGGCTCACGGTTGGACTGATTGTTGTTGTGATGACTTTCAGATCTATTTCAATTGAGCAGAACTCATCGGGAAGTTGTTCTTATCTACCTCAAGCGTATTTAGTTTTCATTCCTTATTATTTTAATTACTTGAGTTATTTGTTCATTGTTTTTCGTTAGAAGATTGATTGATAAAATCATCTGTTGAGGTTAGTACGAGACGGTCGTACTATTAGGTGTGAAATCTTTCACGAGAAGTGAGGTTGAAGGATAGTGCCAAGGATTAAGCGGTGTCGGTTTAGTAAAGCCTTGGGTAAATCTATTATACTTCGGTGAAAGTTATTAAGCTGGGTGAGGACCCCGCAGACATAGGCAAGGTGTGCCAAACTGCGTTACCAATTTTTAGTGTTGATTTATTTTTGGTTCTTTTAATTTTTCTGATTTTTTTTGTTTGTCAAAAACAAATCAGAAAGTTTGCGAAACAATTAACCCTTTTAGTTTTTCAGTTCAATTCCCTCATAACTTCAGAACCTAGATCTAGCATTGAATTGTTTCGCAAGAACAGTCTTTTCTTCCTCCTCTTGTACTTCTTGATATTGACTCTTTATATCTTGAGTGAACAAATGTTAACAGGGCTAATAGTAGGGAGAAAAGAATGTGAATGATGGGAAATTCCCAAAACATACTTCACTTCAGAATTATACCTCATTGACACTACATTAAGTCAATTTTTTAGGCACTTTGAGAATGATGACTGGAAATCTAAAGCTCGCAGCTCATTTTGATTTGAAGGTGAAGACTGACTAGAAGTGCTCCTACAACCTCACCGATAGATATTATAAATCTAAAGTTGGGAACATAAATGAACAAAGAGGAAAGGGTAAATATAGACAAAGCAAAATGAAATCAAAATTATCGAGTAGTAAAGCAAAGTGCTGGACTGGTATATTGTGCTGAATTGGTATATAAAGTAGCAGATCTAGATCATGAGGAACTATCGTCATCTAAAACCCTAGGAAAATGGAGGGTACCTTTTGGTGCTTCCCCCACATTAGATGCCTATGGGGTAGATGAACCAATTATAGTTGCTGCAGTTGTTTCATTTTCCCCCATCATTATCTGATGTAAGAGGAAGAAAAATTTCCGAAGATCTCCCAGGATGAACTGTAAACACTAAAAATTGTGGACAATGATGGGGGGATGACCTACTTCTGTAGCATTCTCTCCTACCAAAGGCATGTGTCCTCCCTATTACAGCTGCAGCAACTAAGTGCCAGATTATACGCTCTTCAAGTTCATTAGCACTTGCATTGACTAGTAACTGCATATGATGTCAAAGGTAGGGGTGACAATGGACTGACCTATAGGTAGCTCTACCGATTTTTTAAAATAATTTTTTAAAAAATTAAAAGTATAAAATAAAGTCTTTTTAACTAGGCCCATACTTGAGTTGTCCAAATCTAGGCTTACCTGAGGCCTAACTCCTTTTAATAAAACGATGTAATTTTGTTTAGAATAGTTAGGCTTCAGATAGCCTGGACCTAGACCTAGGCCTAGACCATAGGTTGTCCATTAAAAATACTTGAATTTAGGCCCACAGGTCGTCCATTATAAGAGAAAAGAAGGCCATGTAATCCTATAACTAAGCCCATTTGTGCACATTGTAATTTATAGTAAGAGCATATTGTGAAATAGTTAAATAGCAAGCCCATTTGTGCACATTGTAATTTGTAGCAAGAGTATATTGTGAAATAGTTAAATAGCTATCTCAAGAAGAACCTCTCTGTTGCAGACAGAAAGAAAAGCAAAAGATTGCATGTTAGAAACAAAATCTAAATACAAGGCCTATTTTTTTTCCTGAAAAGTTGAAGAAATGCCATGACCCATTTTAGCCAGACAATTTACTACAAGATTACCTTCACAAAACACAAGTCTAATAGAACAAATCCAATTCCTAGAAAATAAAGCTTGAATATCCACAACCAAAACAGATAGGGGATGTGAAGAGATAACACCATAAGTCACCATCCTCACTGCCTCCATGCTATCAGATTCTACCATGACCTGCCGAAAACCGTGATCCCACGAAAAAAATCAAACCATCTCGAATGGACCATAATTCTCCTCCAAGATAGTTAAAACACCAATTTGAAATGAATAATCCCTAGTCAACAACCAAATGAATCATGCAACAACCCTCCACCGTTAGTAAGCCCCGGATTAACAATAGAACTGTCATCACAATTTAACTTCACCCAACCAGTAGGCGACACAGTCCAACCAATCCAACGTGTCACATGTTGAAGCGTTGGTTTTGAAACAGAAGTCAAGGACACATCCATTCAAATTTGCTAAGGAAAGAAACTCCTTTTGAAAGATCCATAAACTCTTAGCCTTCTACAACCACCAAATACCTGCCAGAAACCAATGTGCCCTGTCCAAACCAAAAGGACCCACAACACGAGCACTCAGATTCAAAGCTAGCCAATCAACCAAATCCTCCACAATAAAAAAAATCATCAGGAACATCCCACTGCTGCCACTAGGCAACTGCACGATTACAATGACGCAACAAATGCAAAAGAGACTCAGCATATAAATAGCACACTCCACACAAATTAGAGGTAGCCAAATCCCGTAAGAACTGCAAAGAATTCGTCGGAAGACATGAGTGCTCAAGTAACTATAAGAAAATTTTCAATTTCGGTGGACCAACCACCTTCCACAACTAAGAAAAATAGACAAAACAAAAACATTAGACACCTTTTCTAAAAGAAGTGTTTTATAAGCTACTCAAACCGATTATGCACCATTCAAAGAAAATTTTCAAGACATAGTATCCTGCACTGAAGTAAATAAAGGCAAAGGAATTGCCTGAATAACCTCCCTGAGATGATTCGGAATTGTAAAACGTAAGCCCGAAAAATCCCAAGAACCATCATTAATTATATATGCTACCTGAAAATGTTCTTTCTCTACTGTCAAACCATCTATATAATCCACTAAAGGACCCCCTGAGCACCAATTATCAAACCAAAGACTAATCTGAGAACCACCCCAACCCTCCAAACCGAAAGAGGAAATAACAAATTCAAACTTTTAAGTAGCCCCTTCTATAAACTAAAAGCCGAACCCTTAGCAAAAAAGGGAATAGACCCACCATTACAATATTTCTAATGTAACATCTCCACCCAAAAAGTAGAATCATTCAAAAATAACTTCCATCCCGACTTACCTAACAAAGCAACATTCGTCAATCGAGAATTTTTTAAAGCAAGACCACCATAATTATTTGGCCTAATAAGTCAATTCCAACCAACTAAATGCAACTTGCGCTTATCCTGCGAGGAACACCAATAAAAATCACGGGCCAAACGATCTAAATTACCACAAATAGAGGAAGGTAACCAAACCATTTGCATCATATAAATTGGTAGCGAAAAAATAAAAGACTTAATAAGAACTTCCTTCCCAATAGGACTCAGAAAGTTAGAACATCAATTAGCCAGCCTAGTCTCCACCGAACTCACAATATGCTTATAATGATCAATTGAAGTACGTCCATGCAACAACGGAACACCCAAATACTTGCCCAAGTTTGAAGTAATTGCTATGCCCAGCAACTGTTGTAACTAGGACTTCCGAACATGAGAAATAGAATTTGAAAAATAAATTCTTGACTTAGAAAGATTAGCCCTCTGCCCACTCGCCATACAGAATATATCCAATACCTCATGGACCACTCTAGCATGCTTAGCTGAAGCCTTACTAAAAATCAGCAAATCGTCAGCAAAAAGTAAATGACTAATATCTGGCCTACCTTTAGATGCCCTAACTGACATCCATTTTTTACTCATCAGTGCTCTCTAAATAAGCATAGTCAAACCTTCCATACAAAGAACAGATAAATAAGGAGAGATTGGATCTCCCTGGCGAAGCCCTCGAGTTGTAGAGAATGACACAGAGGGGTTGGCGTTCCATAGCATAGCCAATGAAGACTAAGAAAGGGCACTTAAAAGCAGATTAACCCACTGAGAAGGAAAACCAAAGACCTGCAACACAAACTACAGATAGTCCCAATTGACCCTATCATAAACCTTCTCAAAGTCAACTTTTAAAGCAAAATGACCAACTTTACTTTTAGACTGCCTAAAAGAATGCAGCAGTTCTTGAGTAATAATGATATCATCAACAATGGTACGACCTTGAATAAAATTATTCTGGAACGGGCTAACCAAACCATTAATAAAAGGTTTCAAACGATTTGACAAAACTTTCATTATCACTTTATATAACACATTGCAAAGTATAATAGGCCGAAACTGAGAAATCGATTCTGGAGCATGAACCTTAGGAATAAGCACAATAAAACCCTTAGCAACTTGAGCATCCATCACACCAGAATTAAAAGTCTGCGACACAAACTGGAAAACCTCTTCACCGACCACATTTTGACACTTCTTAGAAAATATAGGTTGAAAACCATCTGGCCGCCCGTTAATCCTTTAAGCCTTCCATACTTAAAAGACCACATTAATAATTAATCAAAATCATCCAAACAAATTCTTCAAAATTGTTTTATCTCATTTCTGCAAGTTCTAATAAAGAGACGATTTGTCATTAGGCATTAACCCGGCCGTACAAGATAGTTTTCACCGAAGCTAATAGAAGAACGGGCGAATTTTAGCGTTATTTCGTTCTTAGGATAATGTGCCTATCTTCTATACCAGATTACATTATACGGCATTGGCTATCAGTAACAAAAAGGCAAATGATACAGACAACTTCCAAGTTCCTCTAACAAGAATCTAACAATAGTTGGACGCCAGCTTGTAAAACAAATTACAAATGCCCATCAAATAAACATACCTAACTTCGTTCTTCATATAAGATCACAAGAATCTGGTCAACTTATGACGATTTTCCATGAGAGAGAGCGAGAGAGCGAGAGGGCGATAAATATGATCCTCTCTATACTGTGTGTGTGTAATATTTATCGTTTGGATTGCCTAAAGTTAAAAGCATTAAACGTTAAAAAGAAGAATCAAATTAGCAGTACAACTTCATACAAAAGCAGGAATATAGAAAACAACATCCAAAGTTACAAATTTAACTGCACAAAACAAGGAAATTGTGAAATTGATCGAAGATCAAAATCAAGTAGACGCGTTACACCCTTTGAGGGCCTTGTACTGAATGATCCCTTTGTACAACAGTTGTCTGTTAACTGGCATACCATCTAACAAGCTTCCACCAACAATACTGCTCTGAAGTTCTGTAGCATCCTCCAGTTCTGAGAATTGGTCGCTTTTGCTTGTTATCCGGTGTTTCTTCCTATACTCTTGATTGTTGGACGAAGGCTCTGCAAATCTCAACTTCTTCTTTGATTGGTATCTCATTTTTGATCCTGTATCAACACAGAATTAACTTTAAGCAAGTATGGTCCAGAGTCTGACATGAACTGTCTCCTCACTGTAAGTAGCCATGAAGAAACTGAATGAACTTTCAAGAAGTAGAACTTACCAGCCAATTCAAATTCGATCTTCTTCAAGAAATCGGAGAGCATACGCTTGTGGACTTCTCGAGCAATGAGAACCAAGCTTCCTGAAACTGCAAAAGCAGCCATGAAACCAAGTCCCGTTGAATCAGACATCTTAATAAATTTCTCTGATTCTCTGTTCCTCGAATCTCTCTAGAAAGAACACAACTTTAGTGGTACCCAACACTATAAACGCCTCCACCTCCGGATCCCAGAATATTCAGACACGACAGAAAACACGGTCAAAGAAACACCAACATCTGAGTGAAGAAAAAGAACAAGAAGTTGGCGTGTCATGTGTGAAAAGGAAAGATACTGAGAATCGGTTCAAAACATGCCAACGGATTAAACAATGAAGAGACTCTTGACTTGTATCAAATGCAGTAACGTGAAAGTCTTTCTATAAGGTGATTGGCTAAAGATGTTTGCTTTTATTCTTAGACAATGGCAATTTGATTATTAATAAGCTGGAAAGGAAGTACCTCAAAAGTCAGATGCATTGATATGTTATTTTAGGACATGTAAACAAAAAACAAGGGGGCTACTAAATCATGACTCCGATTTTATTTATGGTTATGTTATCCACCTTAATTTTCTTTTTGATTTTCATTTGATAAGGATGACTGCGTACGTAGAAAGTACATTCCCGAACTTGGATGTACGAGATTTGGCACTTTTAGAAGTTGTTGGTTCACATATGGATGGTCAAAGAATATTTATATTTGGGGTAGATATAAGAAGCAAAATCCTAAAATAAGTAGAATGTTTAAACCAATTCTCCTTTTATTGGTTGAGGTAAAGATAGCTTTCATGTTTTTATCATTAACCTATTGATTTGTTTACTCTCGTAACCTTTCATAATTTTGGAGGGATTTAGCAGAAAAGGATTAATTAGATCATACAAGTCCTCACCATATAGAAGGACATAAGTTCAAGCCCAGCTTTTAAGTCAGTTAATGCTCAACAAATCTAACTTTGGAGAGTGCGTCCAATTTTTGTTAAACTAATTTTCAAGTTTAAGTACTTATGGAATTAGAAACTGGAAATTGTGACATTATTATAACATAGCGATACTTTGAAGTTAAAGGGTGAGGGAAAGAAAAGGAAATACATGCATTCCCATATTTGCAAAAATTCACCACTTGTATAAACTTTAGGGATGGTAATGGATTGTTCTATGAGTTCAGAGTTTGCGATAGGTTGGTGTAGGCTCAGATCGACCCGAGGCTCAACTTAGCTAGGTTTGGGCCTGAGTTGTATAAGGCTAAATTCAATTAAAAAAAGATGTTATTGAAAATTTCTCAATTATGCTAATATCTTTCTCAAGACGATTAGCAAATAATCCTACGTTGAATAATTAAAGTATCTTTCTAATAAAGGCCCATAGAATTGTATTAATCAATTTATGAATTTCTTTATTTGGTTTGACATTAATTCAAAAGATTTATGTCAACCTATTTATAGGTTTGTATGTAACTCCTTTCAATTATACTAGATCTATTCATACAAAGGATTTCTCAATTTCAGTTATTTAAGATCACACTTAAATTAGTATACTAGGAATATTAATTCAAGAATAATTAAGAACACATAATTTAATCTCAATGAAACCAATTAATTAATTAAATTAAAATAAAATTACTACAAGATCCATCATAGGATTCATCTGAGCTTGATACCAATGACAAACAATTAACCTTCTTTCATTTAAAAAGTTGTTACAATTAAAACCTAATTCCACATGATTTTTCTTTTTCCACTTTAAATAGGCATCCTTCTTTTCCTTATATCCTCTATCATAGCTTAAATCAAATCTTTCTCCTCCTTGTCTCGCTATTCTACCTCCTCATCTACCTCCCCTTAGGTTTAAATTCCCCGTGTAGTTAGTAACACTCTTATGTTTATTATAACCCGTAAAGTCATCCATTTTAGTAAGCAAAGGTATGTTATGTTGTAAAATTTATAGGAAACTTCATGTTTCTCTAACTTATCCCTTAATTCACTAAATTGTCAAATGAGATGCTCATAATGACCTTATATTGCATTCATAGTAAACTCTTGGTTAGTCACCATTCTATCTCCCTCTCTTCCTTCCTTGTCTTTGGAAGAGCTTTTATTTTGCTCTTGAGACATAATAACCCTACAAGAAAATGTTGGTAGTAAAAGTATACACTTATATGGTTGTACCAAAATTTATTATACCTTACAACCTAAACACTTAAATAAAGGTTATATACAAACTAGTTAAAATATTAAGAAAACTAGTGTTAATCTTCTCCTTTGTCAAATAACCCTCACAGAAGCAAATTGAATAAGAAAAGAAAACAAAGAAAATGTAACTAGAGGCCAATAAAATAAGAAAACTTTTAAATAATTTAGCATTATAGAACCTAATTAAACCATATATGGAAGAAGAAGAAGAAGAAGAAGAAGAAGAAGAAGAAGAAGAAGAAATAAACAATAGAGAATTCAAAAAGCAATAAAGAGTAAAAAAAGAAAAAAATATAATATATATGATGTAGGGAGTAACTTATTTGTATTAGAGAAGAAATAAAAAAAACCTTATAAAGGATAACACAATTTGTCAATCCCTTCCATATGCTTTAGATGGGAGTTTTTAAAGAATTTCTCTCAATAAAACCTTATTGGAATTGCATTAAGATGAAAAATAAGTAAACCAATCTCATGATTTGAAATTACAGAGTCTTTTAACTAAGTATGAATTATTTTCTTTTTTTTTATTAACTTAAAAATCAACAAAAAAGAAACAAGAATGATAGAAACACCTAATAAAATCAAATAATTGGTAAGAAGACACAAGAATATTGAAAATGTGAACAAAAGAATTCCAAAGAAAACCTGAATATAAAAGAAGACCTTAATACTAAATTTTGTATTTCTCACCAATATGACTAGTGAGATTTAATGCCAATATAAACAAGGAACAAGGATCATTTTATTAAGATAAGTTTGATATAAGAAAATAGACTCAAAATAAAAAAGAAGGATATGAATCACCATACTAAAAAAATATAGGATAAGATTATGAGGTTGATAGGCATTAACAAGTTAAATATGATCATAAGATACTAAAGAATAAACAATAATAGTTTTTCCAATAAAAGAATGACGAAAATATATTCAAGTATTTTTTATTAATCAGTAATACCATCTCCTAATTACATAAATAAGGAGCCTTTTATAAGCATAATATACCTAAGAACTAGAGTCCTAAAAGGAAAATAACATTCTTAGCATATTCTAATTAGGAAACAACTAAATAACTTTGAAAAAAATTAATCCTTATCTAAGCAAAAATATGAAATTCAAAAATGTAATCCATATGTCTAGTGCTTGTTCAGCTTTGTAACTACCACCGATTAGCTTATGGAGCTTTAAGGATATTTAAAAAAGATAAGCCTGACACCAGTCTCATTTCATATCTAGCACTGGTTTACTTATGGAACTTCTTTCATAAACAAACATGAACAAAATGGGACCAATATAGTACTGTGTTTTAAAACAAAAGTTAAGATAATCTCATTTTGGTGTTATGTTTTCTAATTCTCTAATTTTCAAAGTAAAGATAAGACTGACACAAGACACAATGTTAATTAAATTATGTTTACTCTATATAGCTTGCCCCTTCACTTGAATCAAATTTATGGGCTTAAATTCAGTCTCTTGAATTACCAAAGTTTCACTCCTTGCATAAAGATCTACCATTAAGTGGTTGAGAGCTTCTTTAACCTTTTTTAACTCCACTCCTTGTTAATGATCCTCTAATGTTCTCTAATAGATTTCTAGCAACTTTTAAGCCATGAATTTTCATTTTCTGTTCTTAAATAAAAAACATATGAGACGAACAAGGAATTATGATGTGTTGTTATATACTACCTTACTGATAGCCTATTGCTATCCACCAAATAATAAAATCCTAACTACTAAACTATGTAGTAAATGTTAAGCTATGGTCGAACCACAGAGAGTTGGGATGAAAACGCTATTTCAATAACAAAAGAAAACAAAACACCTTGAAATGATGAAGATGAGACAACTAATATGCAATGAACGTAACCAAAAGACAAGCACAAAGCAAATTTAGAAAAGTCTAATAACAATGGTAGAGAAGTGGGCTAGAGATATCTTTGGGATTTTAGGATGCTCGTTAATCCTTGAATCTAAATAAAAGGTACTCTCATCATGGTTTTAGCCTATGGACTTCATTAAGCTCTCAAACCCTTAATTTCTCTAAAATAGGCAAACCTAATGAGCTCTAGAAATATCCCTGATCTTTACTATAACCTAGAATAGGCTCTCTAAGTTCAATAGCGAAGATGCATTAGGTACTATGAAACAACTAACTTAGGTCACCTACTCATAAGCTCGAAAGGTGTAAAGTAAAGGTATGAGATCCTAGATTAGTTGATTAAGTATCCTGACAAATTCAACTAGCCTATTGCTACTTTCGGGAATCATTATGAACTATTACATATCATACGCTCAACCTTAGCCTTCAAATTAGAAAATTACCTAAAGGGTGATCAAGCCTACAAGTAATTCCTAATTCATGACATTTATCCTAAATCCCAAACCAGCCTAAACCTACAAGTACCAATTCAAGACAAGTTCAACTCCATTCTCACAATTTCCATCCCTTCATCATTATAATATCTCCAAACCCTTAAGCAGTCTAGCCACACATGTTTATATTAAGCATAATGGATATTAAATAAACAAAACCCATAAAATGATCATTAAACATTCAAATACCCAAAAAATTCAAATGTATAAAAATGCATAAATAGAATCAAATAACCAAGATTAAAATTGGAAGTTATAGGAATAAACATCCATTGGTATATCACAAAGGTTCATTACAAAATTTCTGAGTTTCAACTATAAAATCCATCAAACATTCATTCTAAATATTCTAGCATATGTAAAAATGTGATTAACATTAAGAAAGCTCTAAACTAATGGAATGAATAGATTAATACATATGAAAATAAAGCATTGAAAATGAAATAAACTAGCTAAGTATAAAGAAAATAACAAAAACTGCTCTGCTCCTTCCTTCTCTCTTCTTTTTCTCTCTTCTTGAAGTTTTCTAAAAGTGGCAAATTATGTAGCCTCCCTCTAGGTCCTTCTCTTTTTCATTATGTAGTATGTTCCATTTAGGGTAAAACTTAGGATTTTACTCTGCCTCAAAATTCCAAAAAACCCTTTAAAAACTTAAGTTCAGAAGGTCGTACGCATCTGAAAAAAGCTATGGAAGAAAGAGTAGAAAAGTTGGAAAATACGCTGTTAAAAAATGATTCTGATAAGGTAAAACAGTTAGAAGAAAAAGTTTCCAACTTAGAAATTGAAAAAGAGAAAAGTGTTGGAAAGATCTTATCTCTAGAAAAAGATTTGGAAGATTTCATTGATGGAAGGAAGAATCTTGATGCATTGCTTAGTATTGGTAAATGCATTTTTAGTAAGGCCAAAATAGGATATAATGAAAATAACAATATAAGAGCATACAAAAACTTCATTGTTAAATCCAGCAGCAGCTATAACTAAAACAACAGGAATCTACTAAGTGTCAAAAATCATATCAGCTATCATTCATCTGTTATTGTACAATTACTATGGTAAATATGGTCACATTAGTCATTCTTGTAATTTTCCTAAAAAGAAATTATCTCAGATGTTTGTTTGCATACCGAAAGGTCAAAATACTAACACAAAAGGACCCAGGAAAATTTGAGTACAATGAGATATTGTTTTCTGCAGATATGTTTCAAAATGGAGATAAAGGAAAATTAATGAATAGTTAATCATGGCTATTCGAGACACATGATAGGTAAAATATTACACTTCAACTAAATTGAAAGAAAAGACAGAGATAATGTTATCTTTGTAAACAAAAATAAAGCAAAGGTCACCAGAATTGGTAAAATTAGTAATTCTGACTCTACCTCTATTGATAATATTCTCTTTATTGATGGTTTGAAACATAATTTGTTAAGTGTAAGTCAGCTATGTGACAAAGGTCACAAAGTCATTTTCTATGCATCTCACTGTGAAATTTTCGATATTTATAATGATAATATTGTATTTGTTGGTCCTAGAAATCATAATATATGTTGTGCTCAACTGGAAGACATGTCCTCTCAAAGAGTTAAGTGTTTTGTCTCTCTAGAAAAAGATTCGTTTATTTGGCACAGGAGATTTAGACATACCAGTATGAGTATTGTATGAAATTATCCAAAAACGAGTTAGTAAGAGGATTAATGACCTTAAAGTTTGAAAGCAATCAGGTTCGTGAGGCTTGTTTAAAAGGTAAACAAGTCAGAAGTAGCTTTCCTCTTAAAAATATCATGTCTACTAGTTAACCACTTGAACTTGAGCATTTGGATTTATTGAGTCCCACTAGGACTCAAAGTTTTGATGGTAATCATTACAGTTTTGTTTTAGTAGATGATTACTCCGGATTTGCATGGGTTTATTTCTTATCAAATAAGGATGATGCTTTTGAAAATGTTTGAAAAGTTTTGCAAAACAATTTAGATAGAAAAAGGGAACTGCATCATTTAAATTCGAAGTGATCATGGAGAAGAATTTAATAACATAAAGTTTGAAGAATTAAAGAGAAAGAACATAACTTTGGTTGATATGACCAGGACCATACTGTGTGAAAGTGGACTACCTCATGGATACTTGGCAGAAGTAGTATCCACGACATTTTATGTACGTAACAGATGTTTTATAAAACCTAGTTTAAAAAAGACCCTTTATGAGCTTTGGAAAGGAAGAAAACCAAATGTTGCTTACTTTCGAGCATTTGGTTACATGTATTTTATTTTTAACAAAGGAAAAGACAACCTTGGAAAGTTCGATGCAAGACCAAATAGAGCTATTTTGTTAGGATATAGTACCACCAATAAAAGATTCATAGTATATAATAAAAGAACAAAGAAGATAGAAGAATCGATACATGTGGTATTTGATGAAGCACTACCATCAACAACATTAGCTGAATCAGATAATGAAGATCATCTTTTGATTCCTAAAAAAAATTAGAGAATGAAACTATACCATTAATACCCTCATAATTACAAAATCAAGAAGGCCCTTTTGAAGCTAGAACAGAGCAAGCTCGTTCATCTTATAAGAAGCTTATATAACAAAAACATTGAGAGAATTGAGAGGTCCTGATACACATCAATATATTCTAGGAGATCCATCTGAAAGTCTAAGAACAAGATCATCGTTCAAGAACAACTTTGTGGTTCTTATCTCACAAATAGAGCCAAATACCATTGAAGAGGCCCTTATTGATGAAAACTAGGTTTCAGCGATGAAAGACAAACTGAATCAATTTGAAAAAAACAAACTCTAGAATCTAGTACCATGTCCTCAAAATAAGTCAACCATTAAGACTCAGTGGGTATTTCAAAACAAACTTAACAAAAATGGTAAGGTGGTAAGAAACAAAGGTAGACTTGTAGCTCAAAGTTACAATCAACAGGAAGATATTGATTTTGATGAAACTTATGCACCTATTTCTATATTGGAATTGATTAGAATTTTACTTGTCTTTGTATGATATAAAAACTTCAAGTTGTTCCAAATGGACGTTAAAAGTGCATTTTTAAATGGTTATATTAATAAAGAAGTATTTATTAAGCAACCTCCTAGGTTTTGAAGATGAAAACCATCCGGATTATGTGATGAATGGAGTAAATCACTTGTTAATAGAGAAATCACATATAATATGTAAAATACACAATAAAGGGGGTTGAATTGTGTAAACTCTTCAAAGATATTAATCATTAGAAATTTCTTGAATTTCTTTACAAATTCAGATGATCACAAAACAATTCATTAAATTCAATGAGTAATGTAATCGCAAAAATTATTATGTACTCTTCTAACAATAAGAAAATTAAAAGATAAGGGTTAGAGAATAGACGCTGCGATTTTATAATAGTTCACCCTTAACTTTGGGCTACGTGCAGTCCGCAGAGTTTGTCTAAAATTTCACTATACTCTTCAACTTTACAAGTATTCTTTCTACACTTACAGAGCCTTTTCAGGTCTCTGTCACAAAGTATTCTTTATCTACTTTCTTAGCCTCTCCAAGCTCTAGCCTTTCTTTCTCTTAGAAAGATATTGTTTGAGCTTCACGTTACAGATGTATTCGCTCTCTTTCTTTTTCACTTGAATACAGAGTTTCTCTAAGTATTGTACAAACAGATTTTCTCTCTCTTATGAAAAACACTATTTTGTTTTCAACTAAAACTAGTATTTATAGCCTAAGTCTTCAACTGTCTTCTTGAGAAACTACTTCTTGAATCTTCTAGAAACTGTTATTAGTTAAGTCCTATAACTAACTCCAACTAACTAACTGACTGACATTCTATAATAGTTTCCATTTGCATCATCTAGTACTATACTTCTTCTGATGTCGCGCTTCTTCTGGTGTTGACTTTCTATATCTTCTGGTATTTAACTTTGTGTCACTTACATTTTTTGGCACACTTAACAAATTTACCAAAACAGTTCACACATTTCTAAGATTATTATTATTTGATTGTCATCAAAATTAATAGAAGTGAAGTCTTCTTGACTTAACAATCTCGCCCTTTTTGATGATAACAAATAATCATAATATTAGAAGATAAAATAATATTTAGACAAATAAATAAATATTGTTCAAACGAATAATAATCAAAGCAAAAACACAAGAAATGCATAAGATAAATAATGCTTTCTAATATTTTCACTTTTCTCTTTTCTCCTCTTCTTCTCCCCCTATTTCTTATTAACAAAAAAGATAGCTCATCTTAGACGCTTCAGAATTTAAGGATACATATGTTGAATATCAGTGCGGATTGTCTTGAGGTATTCTTCAATAGAAACACGTAGAAGTGCTATTTTTTCATGAAGATCACCCACTGAATCACCCAGTTCGTCAACCTTATTATGAATTTCCTCAATATTTTTCACTTAGGCTTCCTAAACTTCCTTCTATTTATGACTAGCTTCATTCCAATTGATGAAATGCTTTAAGAAATCCTAATTAACAATAGGGTTTTGTTGTATTTCTCTAAGTAGATGAAGGTTTTCAATAACGGATGGTTCTCTAGGTAAAACGTTTAACTCTATGATTTTGATTGAGGGTAGTTTGAAAGTTTGTTTTCCTTCTGGGAGACTAAGATCATCAGGTCTGGGTAGTTTGACAATTGGTTGCCCAAGAAGGTGTAACACATTTTTGACTGAAGGTATTAAACTTAAGGGTCTGAAATGCATGATTAAATTCATAAAGGTCTCTTAGTTGAAATTGATACCTTCAACCGTGATAGTTCTGTACCTTTCTTCTGTCACAATGCCAACTACCTTGAAACTTTCATCTTTGGTAAAAACTCTAAATTGACTCCCTGATGCCCTTAATATATGATGTGATACATAGACACCTATAGGTTGAGATACATTACATGCATCGTCTATGTTCTTCACATCCACTTGAATCTGTTCTTATAGAAGATCATCTTCATACCCTTTAGGAAACATATTCTTTTTCCCTTTTTCTTGGTTTATTACGGGGGTTGAACATCTTGGTTGTACACCTGGAACAATCTTTATTGTTGATATACTTGTAATCGGATAGATTGTATAACGATCTTTTGAAATATTCATTGGATATGGTTCTGATTTCTCATCTTGCAGAATAACATATAGTCTTCATTCATCATGACTGAGAAGATGTACTGTCTAATCATTAATTGGTATAGGCTCAACTTGTACCTTGATTGTCTTTTTAGAAGGTTCTTTAATAATAATTGAACTTCTATTTTGATTAGGTACTGATTCTTCTATAATCTTCATTTTCAAATCCTTTTTGTTGATTGGTTGAGAAGGATTGTAAGGTACTTGCTGGTGTTCAACTGTCAGTGCTTTTTATTGAACATCAGATGAAGCAACCTTGTTCTAACTAAGCTTCATCTTCTTTTATTCTTCTGCTGGTTTATAAGAGAGTTGTTGTTGAGGCTTCTTCCTCTCAAATACTAACTTCCTTTTTATCTCTATCTCTCCAAATGTTTTTGCTGATTGACTTCACAGGATAGAGATAATTGATTGGTAGGCTGTTGTCATTGCTCTTGCTTCTCAGAATCTCCACCAAGAATCAGAACTTTCTGCTTCTTCTATTCTTGTTGTCGTAAGGTTAATAATCTTGGTAACCTTCTTGATTGTTTGGGCATTTCTAATTGGAGCATGTCAACCTTTCTCTTCAAAGACACTTATTGTGTTGATTGTTGAACCCTGCTTTCCTCCCTCTATAGAATCATCTTAGCTTGTATTAGCACATCAGACAATTGTTTAGCCTTTTCTTCTGTGGATGTTCTTTCTGACGATCGAGGTTTTATTTGTCTTTTAGATGGAACATGTTCACTCCTGCTTCGTCTTACTATAAACTCCCCTTTAGACTTTGCTTTTGGTGTAAAACCTATGTCCGCTTCAGCTTCAAACTTTATTCCCATTTTGAGAATAATAGAGGCATGTTACCTCTATCAAGTAGGGTTCCAGATTCTCTAAAGAAACTTTTCAATAGCATACCGTAAGGTAAAGAGCTATAATAGTCTCCCTTAGATTTTATCATGTACTTCAAAATCAAGAATGAAAGATTAATGGGTTGGTGAGTAAGTAAATGGAAAAAACAATGTTCATCATTCATTGCCACCATGTCCTTTGAGCCTACTTTTGGTAGAATACAGTGGATAAGTAGTGAATGTAGAACCCTAGCCTTCGGAACAAGGATTGAAGCCTTCTTGATTCCTAGATCACTACTTCCATATAGTTGTCGATTGATGTGCGCTTTATCTACACGACCTTGAGTGATCTATTTTGTATTGTTAAACAGCTTTGCTCTAATACTTGGAAACCTAATAGCCTTCTCGATATATTCTTATGTGACTATAACTGACAACCCATCTACCATTGATATTAAGGTGTTGTCCACCGCCTTTGCATTATTCCAGAACTCATATATCTCATTTAAATAAACCGTTTCACGAATGTTGAAGAAAAATTTCAATCCAACTGCTTCAATTTCTGGTTCGATGTCCATATGATTTTTTTTCAAGGAAGTGAAATCAACTTGTCTCCCATAGATAAGAGATTTCTCCATTTTTGATCTGTAACAAATAAACACAAAACACAAAACACACAAATGTATTTTGCTTAACGTATTGAGGTTAGTATCTAAAGACAATATGAAGTGAGAAGAACTTGAAGTTTAGAACAGAGTATTGAATCGTCTTTGTTGAGAGCATTAAACAAGGAGGTTTCAAAGTTTTTCAAGAAAATTATAGAGTATAACGTATTTTAGAATCTTGAGAAGATTTCTTTCTTATACACACTCTTGAAAAGTACCATTCGTAACTTACTGTTACTATTTACTTGAAAACTTACAACTTTTTATTTTCATCTTGTACGAATCTTTTAGGTCATGACGTGTCAGACGAATGGCCATTTAACATTACCATATTAAAGTTTCGTCTGATTTCCTTGAATTTATCTTCACTTAAGGGTTTAGTGAAGATATCCACTCATTGTTGATTCATCTTAACAAATTGTAGATTGATGATTCCTCTCTGTACATAGTCTCATATAAAATGATGTCTAACTTCAATATGCTTTGCCATCGAGTGTTGTATTGGATTCTTTGATAGATTAATAGTACTTGTATTGTCACAGAATATTAGAATCTAATCTTTTTGGATAGAATAATCCTCTAAATGATACTTAATCCATAACGTATATAAACAATAGCTTGCAGCTGATATGTATTCAGCTTCTGCAGTAGATAAGACAATTGAACTTTGCCTCTTGCTTGACCAAGAAATTAGATTATGACCAAGAAAGTGACAACCTCCACTTGTACTCATTCTATCAATCCTATCTCCATCATAATCAGCATCACAGTAGTCAATTAACCTAAAATCTTTACCTTTATCATACATTAAGCAAAGATCAGTAGAACATGTCAAGTATCTCAATATTCTTTTGACAACAATATAACGAGATTCTCTAGGATCTGCTTGAAATCTTGCACATAAACAAACACTAAACAGTATATCAGGTCTGCTTGTAGTTAGGTAAACTAAAGAACCAATAATTCCTCTGAAAAGGGTTTGATCAATCTTCTTACCAGCTTCATCCTTAGATAAGAGGATTGAAGGATGCATAAGAGTTGACATAGGTTTGACCTTCTCCATTTTATATTTGACTAAAAGTTCTTTGATATATTTTTGTTGATGAATAAAAATCTTTTCTTCAGTT
>JAOQMP010000004.1:27025090-27038123 GCA_027563575.1 Erythroxylum pedicellare
TATTATATTGATGACATAATATTTGGTGCTACTAATCCATTCTTTTGTGAAGAATTCTCAACATTAATACAAGGGGAGTTTGAAATGAGCATGATGAGAGAATTATCATTTTTTCTTGGATTACAAATTAGATAAATAGAAAAAGGAATCTTCATTAGCCAAGAAAAATACACAAAGGAACTCATCAAGAAATATCATTTTAAGAATGTCAAACTGATGGGTACTCTCATATACACTGGAACCAAAATAGATAAAGATGAAGAAGGCAAAGCTACGGCTGAGACAAAGTATAGATGAATGATTAGATCACTACTATATCTTACAAGCTCAAGGCCAGAAATTATGCTTATTTTGTCTTTATGCACACTTTCAATCAAATCCAAAAGAAAGCCACCTTCAAGCAGTCAAAAGAATCTTTCAATAACTCCACGAAACTATAGACTTTGGACTATGGTATCCAAAAACTGATTCATTTGACATAGTGGGCTATTGTGATGCAGATTATGCAGGTGATAAAGTCTTTAAAAAAAGCATAAGTAGTCACTATCAATTTCTTGGAGGATGTCTAGTATTTTGGTCATATAAGAAGCAAAATTACATAGCACTTTCAATGATTGAAATAGAATACATAGTAGTTGCCAGCTGTTGTGCTCAAATGTTATGGATGAAGCATCACCTGCAAGTTTTTTCTGAACTTTTCTCAAATTCCTATATTTTGTGACAATATGAGTGTTATAAATCTTTTTAAAAATCTTGTGCATCATTCTAAGACTAAACATATAAAATTCAAACATCATTTTCTTAAAGATCATGTTTTAGAAGGAACTATTGATCTTTTGCATGTTAATATTAAGAATTAAGTAGCTGACATTTTCACCAAGCCTCTATCTGAAGACATATTTTGCGTGTTAAGAAAAGAGCTTAAAATGTGCAAACTATCCGGTATTATTTATGCATTAATATTCTTTGCTACTTGTCTTTGCATTTCATTGAGTAAGTTCCTTCTATTCTGATTCCTTATGAACTCTCTCTTAGTTTAGTAGGCTCCTTCTAGTTTAGAAGGCCCTTTCATTTTAGAAGGCTCCTTTCAATTTAATAAAGTAAGATTACACATGTACTAAAAAAGTAATTTTATTTATTTTGTTGTTTCAACATTTAAAGATGCGAAACTTTGACAAGCAGCTATACATATCTATCAAAAGATGCGCAAACAATCACACTTCCTATATTATTGTACAATCGTTCATCTTTACTCGAGATCAATGCTCAAGAAACATGTAATATACTAAAAACAAACTTCTCTTTTATACTCACCCTCTTTATTCTTCAAAGCGCTGCTCTTGACTATTTATTTTCATCTCAAATCTTCTAAACCTCATCCATTGTCCTTATGATGGCACGAATCAGATCAAAAGGACAAAATAAGACTTTAGCTTCTACTGATAGTCATGGTAAACCTCATGTTACTAAACATATCTCCTCTAAGCCCCAAGTATCAAAAGTGCACTAGGTTATAAATGATGATTTAGATGAAGAACCCTCTCAGTTGGAAAGAAGACTATAGAATAGAGGAACTATTACAGAACAAAGTCCACAAAAAGAAATTGTTAAGGCAGAATGAAAAGAAAGGTGGTTGCAGTATAAGAAAAGAAAGATAGTTGCTGGAAGATCTTGCTTCCTATGATGTTTGATAAGATAGATATACCTATCTTCCTTACTTTGTTGCCATTAGTTGGGGAAATTTTCTGAAATTAAATGAGATAATACGTGATTAGCTTGTTACGATATTCTACACACACATTAAAAATGAAGAAATTAATGGAAAACTAGCAATTGTCTCATGGGTGAATAAATGTGAAATTTTAATTTATGAGGAAATCTTAAGAGATATACTGGAAGTAGCACCTATAGAAAACTAACTTTCCCTCTCATAAGTGGGATGTTGATGATCTAAAGTTAGTCAAATTTGTCAAATCCATCTACCTTCATGCTGAAAATACCCAAAACAGGTAACCCTGGAGTAGAAAATTAGATTTAATATAATGATGCCTTGCATCACTTTCATCGACTTCAATTTTCCTAGGAGTAGCTCAGTTGAAAGTTGCAGCCTATTGGATACCTATATGGTGTATAATTTTCTGAAAGGGAACCAAATGAATCTTCCAACTATGATCTTGAGGTTTATGGTGGATAAAGGGAATCATAAGAATACCACCAGTTGCCTACCTTATGGGATATTGCTAATCACTATTTTTAACCATTATGAAGTTCCTTTTGAAAATCTAAATTGGTATGCACTGACTAAGTTTTACCTTTCCATTCCCTATTAATTTGGATACAGATTGCAAAACAGTATCTGGGTAAACAAAAAATCTGAAAGAGTAGCAGAAAAATTAGATCTTGCTCTAAACCAGCAAACTCTTGTCCCATCTCTGGATGAAAATAATACAAATCTTCAACAACAACTGAAGGGTATTTAAGTAAATCAAGAACAAATGTGAGAACAAATAGATAGCATACAGAATTAACTTCTTGACATGTAGATTTTTCTAAGAAGAATCCTTGAATCTCTTAAATAACTGTGTCACTATTTGCTTTTTGCTTGGCTTATTTATACTAATGGTTTTATTTAATGCATCATTTACTCTCTTCCTCTATTTCATTATGTTTTATTTCATTTCCCCTATACTCTATTTCTTTTTGATAATGACAAAAGGGGAGAGTCTATATGGATATATTTTTACATATGTGGATATATTTCTGCATATTTTTTTGCATATATGTATTTGTGCATATTATTTCAATATATGATGACATATTTCTCAATGCTACCTTGATTATATATGTGATTAATTATGTTGTTGTGAAAATCTATGATATATAAACGATAGGTTCCTTTCTTAAGAGACGGGCCTTTTCTAATTACGTATGAACATATAAAAGTCACAGGTATCTCTCAAAATCATCTATTATCTCTATGAATTTTGAAAAACATGTCTATTATTACTTGTCATCATCAAAAAGGGGTAGATTGTTAGCTCAAAGTTTATGATTAACGATTTTCATGATAGCTATATAATATTTCAAAATTCAAATTAGATTTATTTCCTTGTATAGTTAATGATCTTATTCTGAAAAGGAAATAAAATCATAAGAAATATGTTTTCTCTTGTAGGAACCTTATTTATGGACTTAATTTATTAGAAATGGCTTATCCGAAATGATGCTACTAATTATGAAGGTCATATATTAGCTCCGTAATTACTTGAAGATTTTTGACAAAGATGACATTGAAGTTATTCAGATTCAAATCAATCTAGTTAACTAAGGATGCACGTGAAGCAACAACTAATTGAAGAAATGCCTAAGTCAATTAAACAATATAGAAGATTGTGAAGCTATATTATCAATATTCATCAAAAGCATATACATTTCTGAAAGGAATATCATTGTAAAAATTCTCTTATATGTTAGAAAGAGGAATTCTGTTAAGCGAGATTACTGAAGCTCATATCAAGCAAAACCCTTTTTTTTATTTTGAAAGCTTGTATAGGCTAGTGAAATATACTAATATGAAAGTTTGAAGAACCTTGAAAAATATTAACTTGTGAGCTTAGAGAGGCTTTTCAAATTACTACTTGATTTTATAGTGAAACACTCAAGTTGGATACTTGGGGACTGGACGTAAACTTGGGTTATAAGCCAAACCATTATAAATTGACTACATCCTTCTTCTCTCTCTCTCTCCTTATCTTTTATATTTCCACATTATATTATGTATATGTTTATTTCAACAAGAGGCTCTGTCACTTTTATAATAGGTTCCTTCTATTTTCAACTTACTGACGATTCCTTTTATTTCAACAAGCGCCTTCTTTTTATTAGTTTTCAATGGGCCTTATACTTTAGCAGGGTCTTATCGACTAACAAGCTACTACCATCTAATAGGCTCCTATTATTTTAATTTTCAACAAGCTCTTGTCTTCATACGAATTGAAAATAATTTATGAAATTTTTTAAGTCACATATAATTCACCATCCATTTGCGTGTGTTTGTTTTATCATCCTAAGTTATCAGTTCCCTTTGAACAAATAAAACTTAAGACATGAAAGTTTTAGGTATTTCTTGGCTTTCATAGAGACTTTAATGATCCATATGATCTTATTTGAGAAAATTATTCCTAGATTATGATAAAATGTCAAAATTGTACAAAATTTTCCACATAACTTAGTTTTTCACTTAACACCTCCGTTTGCATACTAAATCAAAATACAAGTATAATGGGTACATTTAGGCACAAATAGGTATACAAGACTAAATACTAAGTCAGAAAATCTTTCCTTTTGCATCCCTATCAAATTTGTCCACACTTTTTTTATTTATTCTTAAGTATAAATACTAATGTAAATAATTAAAAAAACCATCCATTTCATTCCTTATGATATCAAAAAGTGTGCAAAGTGTAAGATATAATCCAATTAGGACCTAAGTAAACACGATATCTAATAATGAGGTTCATCAGAAAATATGAACAAAAATCAATACAATAATTTCACTCAAGTTCTTCTTATGAAAGTATTACTATAAGCTTGCTAATACATCAACTATCCACTACTTAGATTACATACACATGTGAATCAAAATGGCTTTATTTCTTGTTTGATATGCGGCCTATGATGAAAATTCAAGAATTTATGGATTAAGAAAAGAATTTAACCAAGGAAATTAGTAGAGAATTCGAAACATATATTGGGTAGATAGAGTAATAGGAATCTATAATCTATATTATACCTTCAAATACTCAACAACCTCTTCTTTCACTCTACCACTTTATTTAGAACATTGACTACTACAATCATGTCACACAAATGACTTTTTATTTTCTTTTCTTTTATGTGAAACAAGTAAATGTAAATGTCTAAGTTCACTTTTTAAACATAATCCAAACTTTTCATTCAACAAAATGCCACATATTCATTAGGCACATTACCATACTTAACTTTTGGTTTCTCTTTCATAACCCTTTTATTAATTTTATTCATACAAACAAGTAACCCCTAGTTTTGGGTAAAGCTAATGAAATTTAATCTTAAGCTCATGTGACGACTTATAATTCAGGAAAAGAAATTATAAAGCTCAATAGTTTAGATAGGAGATATTATATCAAGTTGGCTATTTAAGTTAAATGGGTTAATTCAAAGATGGTCTTTGTTTTTTTCCATACATACACATGTTAATGTAATCTTAAAATAGTTCAAAGCAAGCTTTAAAGAGACATATTTATAACAAAGAACATTAAAAATAAAGAAGAACCATATTGATATAGATGACTTGATCTCATATAGCACAAAAGCTCATAAGATTGACTAATTTTCCAAAACATTTTTTACACTTCTCTTAATTAATGCTTATGCCTTAAGTTAACTCAAACATTCAATATTTTTTACTTTTACACTTAACTATTTTAAGCCCTATAACATTGATACGATTTCATTCATTTTTAATAACTTAAAAGGGATTTTTTTATTACGCACATCCTAGAGAAATTTGTCCCTCATACTTAAACTTTACATTATCCTCAATGTAAAAGCTAAAAATGCAAAAGAGAAAGATACTAAGACAAAATCAAGACTCACAATAACCAACGTTCTTTCTCAAATAGAAGGATTTGATTCTTTCTTTGTAAATGTTAAACTTATGTATCATTCCTTAATTGCTTAAGCTTATATAACTGTAATTTTCTTTTTGTACCAACCTTATTTAAATTCATATTACATTACTTGATTGTCTAATATATCTTATTCTCTGTATCTATATTAAGACATAGCTTTCCAAACACTAATATATATTAGGACATGCCTATAGGTTTCTTATAGGTTGTCTTATAGGATTACAATGCATCTTCAAGTTCCAAACTCCAATCCTTCCTTTTATGATGTGTTGTTCTCTAGTATCAACTTAATCTCTATATTAGATACCTCACCTTGACCATTAGTTTGTACATTATCAGAAGTGGAGAGTCAATAGTTGATATGGTATTTATTTAGATCCTTTTGAAAAATTTGGTTCCTTTATCATTGATTAAAATTCTTGGTATCCTAAATCTACTAAAGAAATGAGACTTGAAGAAATCTACAACCACCTTAGATGGATTTGGCTTCCACCCAATTGGATGCATAATCAATGTTTAATAGGATGATATGTTACCAAAAGAAGAAAAAATAGGTATATAAAGGCAATCTATAAAAATCAAGGATTTTAAAAATCAAAATAGGAGTTTGTGATCGAGAAATGTTTCCTATCTTTTAGCATTTATTATAAGACTTACAAAATTTACAAACATATTTGAATAGTAATAGCTAGTAAAAACCATAATCTAACAACTTTTAGGCCATCCCTTTTAGTTCAAAAATTTCCTCCAGATGAATAATTACAATAAAGTGCTAGAATGGAACAATTTTAATTTTTAGATATGCACCTTATTATAACTTGATTAGCATAATGTTCCCGTAAATATGGATCATCTTAAATACAATTTTTTCCTTCTTTTAATTTTGTCTTACTGATCTTTAATCATATCTTTTGGAAGCACATTAATAGCTAAATAATTAACAATATCTACATATCATGATGATGCAATGTTAATATAAAAGAGTTGTTCATCTAAGAATGTTTCTTGAAAAAGAAGTCCATCCTCATTGTGTAATAGTCAACTTAGATGGTTAGCATCTATAACTTTTGCTCCTTTTATACGTTTAATTCTATGTCAAATTCTTAAAGAAGGATAATCCATCTAATCAACCTTGGTTTTGCTTCTCTTTTTGTCAGTGAGTATCAAAGACCTACACAATCAAAATAAATAATAAATTTCACAACCAAAAAGTATAAGTAAAATTTATCTAAAGAAAAGATAACGAATAAATGTTATATTCCAATTACAAATAATTTATTTTGGTTCCATTTGAGGTTTTAGAAGTATAGTAAATGGAATAGGTAACTTTCCCAAGTCTTTGACTCAATACGAATCTTACTATATAATTGCTAGCATAGTGTATGATCTTAAAAGGCAACTCCTAGTTTGGTGGTTAGATTAGTGGTGTGGAGCTTAGGAAATCCTTTAGAGTGTCAAAAGATTCCTTTAATGCATCATTAAAATCAAACACCATGTATTTTTATAACAAGCTACCTAAAGGCAATGTTACCTTTGAAAAGTCTTTAATACATCTTCGATAAAAACTTACATAGCTTAGAAAAGATTGAGCTTCCTTTACACTAGTGAGGTACAAAAAATATATAACTAAATATTTTTAAAATTTTAAAATCATATTCATTTGTATGAAATAATATGCCCTAAAACTATAATTGATTATACCATCAAGTGAAAATTTCCTAATTTATGACAAGGTTAGTCATTATGCATTTATCCGAGATTAGTGTAAGTTCATGTAAACATTCATCAGATGAATCATCATAAGCATTATAATCATCTATAAAAATATCTATGATGGACTTAATTTATTCAAAAAATACCAATCATATACCAATCATATAGTAGTGACGTGCAGCTAATGCAAAAGTACCAGCCTCTGATTCCATATTCGATTAAGGCAATGAGGAAACCGATCTAAAGGATGCTATGGACATGATAGAGCAATTGAAAACATAGCTCACCCTAATGGAATCGATCAAAGAGAAGGTAGAAAAGGAATTGGCAGAGGAAAGAAACCCGTCTATAGCATAGAAGAAGGAGGATCCAGGAGATGTTTAAATCCCCTACAATATTAATGGTATGAAAATAGAAAGGGCATTTGCCAATTGGAAGCCAGCATAAACATGATGCCATATGCTTTATATCAGAAGTTAGGGATATGAGAGATCATACCCACAAAAATGCTAGTAAAGACAGTAGTTCATTCAGTTCATCTTCAAAAAGGTATCCTCAAAGATGTGAAGGTTTAGGTAGACAAATTTACCTTTCTTATAGATTTCTTCATTTTTGACATAGAAGAAGACATAAAAACCCTAATTATGCTTGGGAGGCCATTTTTGGCCAATGACTCAATTATTGATATTGATAGGGGTGAACTGACATTAAGGGTAGGCGATGAGTAGATAACCTTCACAGTATCGAAGAATGAAAAATTTTCTCTCCTACCTATGCCATAATCAAAGGAACAGAGTCTTGAGGTTATCTACTCATCGCCTTATTCACTCAAAAAGATTCACTTGAAAAGAAAAAGTCTTGAAAGATAAGGTAAAGTAAGAATAAGAAGGAAGGAGGTGGCACGCACAACTCGGTGGCACAATTGCACTTTATGAGATTGACAATTGCGCCACCATTGAAAGACTCCTTTAAACCACCATGATGATAAACAGCCCGTCGAGATAATGATGTTAAAAAAAGAGTTGCATGGGAGGCAACTCATGGTTTTTAATTGTTTGTTATTTCCCTTTAGTTTTAGATAGTTTTGAATTTTGTCATTTGTGTGTTTCCAAATAAATGTATGGAAGAGTATTTGATCAATGTTGACTTAGAGTACTGTAGAGGGATGGCACTATGAGGTGACAAATGCAAGTAAGAAGTTAGGGAAGGATTTTGGAGGTGAAATGAGGAAAAGACAAAAAATCAGCAAAGTGTAGGAAAAGTCTCCTACCACGATTGTGGCCACCAAGCATGATTGTGGCCTACGGTAGGGCATCAACATCAAGCAATTTTCAGCTGGATTTTTATTTACAATTTTACCCTTCCCTCACCTATATATTCATATCCAACCTCTTTCTTTCAATGACTTTATCTCTCTAAGCTTAAGACTTCCAAACACTCTCCTTTCTCTCTACTAACAGTAAACTCTTTCATTCTCTCAAACTTTTGCTCGCTTTCAATACCGATGTCTTGCATTAAATAGACAATTAAGTGCACCTAATCTCTAAGCAGAATCCAAGTATAAGATCACGACTGAAGAAACAGGGTGACAAATTTTAAAGCACCCTTCCCAATCTATTCAGAAGAGGAATGTATTTGATTTCACTCCCTTGGCCTTAAGAAAATAATGGTTCTTAAATACTTTGATTTTGATACATTGGATATCATAGGATTAAGGGACAAGGTTGAGAAACTAAGAGAAACAATTTAATGGGGAAAGTTCATATATTTTCAGTAACCTGTTTACAATAAATTAACCTAGGAGTTCTTTACCACTCTTCAATACGAATCAAGTAACCTAAAGGACCTGTGGTTTAGATTGTGGGTTTAACCATACAATCTCAATTATAAAATTTTGTGGTTTCCCTAAGTCATCCATAGTGGATCAGCACGTTGACTTCTGTGCTACCCACCACTGGACTGAAGTAACTGGGTTAGAGCATTTCGATGCCAAAAATGCCCACAACAATATAATCATAAATCATAAACATTTGTTGTTGCATAAGTTCATGTGTCAAATGGTATTTGACAAATTCGAAATCAACAAATTTTCAACAAAGGAACTTTTTCTGTTATGGTGCATGGATCATAGCATCCCAGAATATGCCTTTACCCCCTTTTTTAATGCAATTGTTTCTACTCTATGTAAGAGAAGCAATAATTTAGGTATGGGTTACTTGGTGTTAGCCCTTGCTGAGTATTGTGGTGTCAATTGCAACAGACTCACTATCCTTCATCCTGAGTTCGTGAACCTTCATCCTTTGTGGCGAGCTGAAATCTTAAAGTCCCACAATGTGGAACTTTAGGATATTGATGTCAACTCCCATGTAAAAACCAGGGTAGGGCAGGCAAGTTTAAGTTTAGCACCTCAGCAACAGGAAGAGGACTCAACTAGTGAGGAGTTCAAAGAGGAGAAGGAAGAAGAAGAACCTAGTTGGAAGAAGGTGCCCATTGAAATCTCCGACAACATCAAAACACTCATAGATATACTTGCAAAAAACTCTATGATGATGAAGGAGATGACTCGCACATAACACCACCAAAGCCAGGATATATGTTGTATTCATCAATACTTTAAGGCTTAAGGTGTTCAACTGCCACCTCCGACACCATCCTCGCCTCAGTCACCCTGACGAGTTCATATTCTAACCCTTCTATTTTCTCTTATGTTAGTATTTTCTTCTTATGTTTTTTATATTGTGTTTATTTCCCCTTGGTGCGTTTGTGTACCCTTCTCACATTGAGGACAATGTGTTGTTCAAGTGTGGGAAGGGTTATGATTTTTTATCTTAAATGTGAATTTTACATATTGTATGATAGTTTGTTTAGGGTGCATGATGTACATTGTGTGAATGTGTTAATGGCTAGGATTTAACGGGATTAAGTTAGCTATGAACATAGTCTTTTAGGTTGCTAAGATCTATTAAATCACAAAATTAGTGACCTATATTACGTAGGGCTAAATATGATGGTTAATTAGGATGCAATAATTGTCTATTCCCCTAGGAAGTTGCCATATTCATTTATAATTTTAGGTCAATCAAATAAGTGGCATTACTAGTATATTTTCAATAGAATAATTAACAAAAGCAATAAGGTAGGCAAAACAAAAAATGTATAAATTTCAATTAAATAACTATTCCGCTACCCTTGAGTTATGAATAAAGCTAGTAGCTAGTTGAGAATGTAATGTAGCTAGGTAATCAGATCGATGCCAATCACAAATGTGTGCCTTTGCATCAAAAGCCTAACCAAATCAACATTCATCGTAAATGTTTTCCTTCGCATAAAAAGACTAGGTTTATGTCTTTAAAATTAAAAAAAAGAATGTTTTCAATTAAAAACCTACCAAACTTTTTAGTAGTTTGATTTTTCATGAAAACCTACATAGGAATAACTACACTTTTAATTTGACCAAGTAATTATCAACGTGTGTTTGTAAGATATAGAGGTGAATAGACTTAACATTAAAATTGTGATTAGTTTGTATATTTAGTCCAAGGTACTTAGACACAAATTTCACAAGTTAATAAGTTTAAAAAACTTGAAGGATTGTGTTCGAAGTTAAATTCATTTCGTTAATTTTAATATCATTGCCTGGTTATCACATTTGTGTGTTTTGTATTTTGGTTGTTGATGTTTGTTTATTTGTTTTTATTTGCTTAAGGACAAGCAAATATTTAAGTGTGGGGATATCGATAGGTGTAGATTACATCATGTTTTTATGGACAATTTAATGTGCGTTTAGTTGTTAATTTGATTGTTTAGTACGTGTTTAGGTTAGAATTATATTAGTTAGTAAATATTTGTGTTTTTAAGTGTTTTATTGATTGGAACATGATGTTGAGCTTCAATTTTATATTTATGAGGTGCCTTGATGTGTTTGTTAGTGTTTTAGGGCAATTAGAGGAGATTAGGAGATGACTTAGGAAATAACCTAGGGCCACGATTGTGGTAAATATGCCACGATCGTGACAAAAGCAAGAGTAAGGAACCATAATGTCACGAGCCAGTATCACATCGGGCCCATGACAACTGCCCCATAATCGGGCTAAGGACACTCACAGTATCCTTAATCTGACTATGCAAAGCTAACTGAATATCTATTTTTCTCTCTTTTTTTAAAATTTGGGCAATACAACGGTTGTGTTTTAAGAATCCTAAAAGCTGCAAATAATTTCAAACACACTTTTATATTTACATCCAACTACAACTTTAGGACTTTAAAGTCCACTCAAGGCAATCTCAACAATAGTATCAAAAGATTCATACAGCAAGTCATTGATAAAACACAAGGCAATCAAAAGTTAACTTATAAAATCATAAAGCGCATCTACATAAACACCGTTCATAAGCCACTAGACCATAAAATTACAAAATAGAAAACTACCCACATGCAGTAATACCCCGAAAATGTCAAAAGACCATATGATCCACTCAGAGCTTCAAACTCACTAAATTAACCTGCATGGATGGAAAGCGGAGGGGGTGAGTACACTAAGTACTCAGTGAGTAGGAAAAATATATAACACAAATAGAATTCAATCATACCAAGACGGTGTAGATAACCTATGAAGGGAATATACATGACATAAAAACACATAGGTCCAGCCTATGACTTAACGTATACTGGTTGGGAACCATATAGGCCTAGCCTATTAACTCACTCATCTGGTGAACATAGGTCCCAGTTTTAGTACACAAAAGTGTAAAAATATCATATGTATCAATCAAATCTCGATAGGAAAACTAATATCAAGATAAGCCAAAACAATCATGTGTGACACCACTAATTGGCCAAATTAATGTGTACACCCACCGATACTCGGTGTTGGCTCGACTTTCATCCATGGTGAGTCCGGACTACAGTCGACAAAAGCATCATGACCTTAGGTGATGACCTTGTCGGTGTCCAGACCCTAGGTATGGAATCACCCGCAAGTCTCGTAGAAAGGTGTCGATACGACGACTCGAATTTAATGTACCAACGTCAAGGGTATGAGGGTCGCTTAATCAGTTGTGCCTAGCACACGATTGCCCAATCATCTCCTCACCAATAACAAAAATCATATAGAAATATTATGTACAAAAATCAAGTAAGGCACTTTGCCTTTATTTATCGGTCCAATTGATAAAATGAAACCTTATCATGGCTCTAAGCCAAAAGAGAACGAAAACATGCATCATACATGACTCGATTATACATATGTAAATTCTAAAACATTATCTCATAAAATAAAAGCCATCTTTTGTACTCCAAATGCATAGCTGTTCAAAACAATGCCATTTATTAAATACATAGGCATATTAGCATCCATTTGAAATTCAATTCTACTATACGTTGCCTGGGTTCAAAATTCACATACAAGTCATTATTCTTGTCTTAGGATGTTTTAATCCTATTTGAGAAATATGGTTTTTCCAACTCACCTCAAAAGAAGATATTCACTCCCTTAACTTTAGCAATCCTTAATATGAGCTCCTTAATTAATAGCTCTGAGCCTTTATACATAAAAAGGCATACGATAAAAATACTACTTAAACATAAATTTCATATTTATACACCATCACATTAGCTTCTCTTTTACACTTTCTAAGGCATTTAATGC
>JAOQMP010000004.1:27042260-27060389 GCA_027563575.1 Erythroxylum pedicellare
GTTACCTTTTCAACATAAGCACCTATACCATACTTCCATCGCGTTACTCTGATTCATCTCATAATTTTAACTATAGGGATCATAGATTATCTCCTATACCATATCCAAATATAGATCTCGTATATACTCAATCATATTATTCACCAATGTAACCATATTATTGGATATGTACTCATAATAACTAATCGACATCGACATAATCCTTAAGAAACTCTACATATATCACTGTCATTTGTTTCACTTTCCATACTTACATTCTTAATCAATTTAGAATTATAGACATATAGCCATCTTGAAATTCTGATCTCATATTCCATAGCACAATCTTATATCAAATCATAACTCTTATCACAGTAATTAAACAATCATTTTAAATTCCAAGTGCAACTTTTCAATTCCACTTTACTTATACACCTTAAATATTGTCATTTCCACCCCTATCTCTATTTTCTTTTTCGGTTAATTCATGAAAATATTTTCACACCCATATCAATTCAAGTACATATCCTTAACAAAATCCCCTTACCATATTTGCTGACATAACCCCAAATACTAAATCTATGTCTAACATATTGGACTACGTAATATTTCTTATTTTTAAATATCCATAACTTTCCTTATCTTACACTCTGACAAAACACCATTCTTCTCACTATTTTTGATACCCCAAACTCTTAACGAAACTTTATACATGTGACTCATACGGTTGTAATTACTAGGATTCTATACTCATCAGTACCCTTCTCTAATGACAAGAAATCAAGTGTAGCAGATCCTTGCAAAACTTCTCGCATTCCTTTATGAGGTGGCATTTTACTCCTTCAATGTAAACACTAACATTTAGCTTACATTTCCTTTTTAATCTTAATTCCTACATGTATGCATGATATGAATATCACTTAATGAAATCAATCGATTCACATTGCAACAAATAATCACATAATATAACAATTCATCCTATTATGCATTCTAAGCCTAGGAAAAGCCTAAGATCTAATACCACAAGAAGTTGGACCACGTTGTCGGAGTCCAACTATCGCTCTAATACCAATGCTGGCGCATGGGTTACGATACCTATTACAAGGCTCTGATTTCCCAAAAATTTTCAAAGTTCGTAAAAATTTTAGCTTTAACAGTGGTAGGTCCATCGCGGCGAAAGTTTTACTTCACCATGGCGAAGTCTCCTCTCATGTAGTTCACCACGATGAAAGTCTTTGCATCTCTACGGTGAAGTCACCAAATTTAGCACAAAAATCCTTCGGACCAAACCCGGACCACTAACATTCAACACAAAACATACATACATTCATACAATTCTTTCAACACAACCATTTTAACAAAGAAATTAACTATGAACATATACAAACGAAACTTCTTCAATTCATCATTTCATTACTAAAGAAAAAGAGTTTGAAAAACTTTATTTACACATCAAAAACCATACTATTTCCTTATTACATAATACAAAATGCACATGATACAATTGGATGCTTATGCTTAATATGATTCTAAATACCAAAAGTTTCTGAACTAACCTAATTACTAAATGTAGCTATCTTGGAGTTGCCAAATGCCTTACAAGGTTCACAATTCTCTTGTTCTGCTTTTTCTTCACTTGCTTATACATTTATAGCCATTGGCAATGAGCCATACAACTCAAGCATATATTTATATTCATTCATATACGTCTATAACTTATTTTAGCTAGCAAATCAATCATTCACAATTCAAGTCATAACTCATAATTAACAAAAAGTCATCACATAGAACACATTATGTAAGTTATCCTTCAAAGCATAACACTTAATTATGCATCAAACATAACAAATCAAGTATGTCATGCACAAACAATTGACTCGAGGGTACCATGGAAACGAAATAGAGAAACCGAAGATTACACCATGAATAAAATGAGTCCACTTTTAGAATCTCATATGCCACAAGCAGGCAACCGGGAGAAGATTGTTGTCAACGTGCACGTAACGAACGAAATGGCTCTACTCTCACTTAAACAAAAGCATATAATCATGCTCAGATCATTTTATCATATGCTCATACTTCCATGCTTTTCTCATCTTTTCATTCATACAAAATGCCATGATATGGTTCAATGGCATAACTTGATCATAATTCATAAATCACAATGAATTTTCAATAATCACAATAATTCACTATCAAGCAGGTTAACATACAATACACATGCATTCAATTCAAGCAATTTAGCATATATTTACCAATAAGACAAACTTGGCCATATTACACAATAACCATAAATATATTACCCACCTTGAATTCTTTGCTTAAAGACTTACTCAAAGATGCCTCTTCTCTTGAGCCTCTTGCCTTCCTTAATTCCCTTTATTAATGACAAAAATTTCCATTCAATAGGAATACAATTTCAAAACCCGTATATTCACTAAGGTAAAGTATAAATACTCAAACTCTTCCAAAAGTCCAAACCTTGGCGTCAATTTTACATGATCATTCAGATCAGGTAAATGATGAAATTTGATAACACTTTCTTCTCTAAAAGCGTTCCTCATTGTCTTACTTTTCTAATGACAGCAAAATCATTCAATTTGGTTTAGTACTCTATAATGTTATACACCAAACATTTTTGGGCTGCTCTTATACTAAAACAACATTTTGTGTTCAACTTTCATTCAAAAATTGGAATCCTTAGAGACCGAACTAGAACTCCATTTCATCATACAATTTGTAGCTCTATGTCTTTAGTTTACTCCAAATCAAAAATAACTCCATTTAGGTAACTAAAAAAACATTATGACTAAAATACTAAAGCATGTTCTGTGTTAGAAAGTTAAGTTCGCCGCAGTGAAACCTAGAAGTTCGCCACAGCGAACTTATCCAGAAACCTACTCCGAGAACATGTTTTGCGACATTTTTTCATCTTTTACTTCCCACATTTCACATATAACCCATCTTAAACCTAATCCATCTCTTCAACTTGATTTTCAACCTTATTTCAACCCAATATCATTGACAAATACATCATGATCTATCTTTGATCATTAACCCTAAAAGAGAACATTTACCTCATTTACCTATATCATTCATCAACAACTTCCCACAAATATTTAGCTTTATTTGAGTTTCATTTGACCAAACTCATGAAATTTAAAATATAACTTACTTGTTGAAACTTCAAATTCTTTAAACTTTTCAAGATCTCCAAAAACCCTAGCTTCTCTCTTTTCTCTCCTTCTATTCTCGTGCTCCTCTCTTCTCAAGCAAGACAACATTTTTTTTTCTTCTTCTAATTTATACTCTTAATGGTTGTAAGATACCCCTTTTGCCCTTCAATATAAGCCTTATGTCTTTTAATCTTAAGTGAACTTCCAAAAATGCCCTTGATACATTCCTACAACATTAATACTTTAATTCCATTAATCCATACAATAAATCCTCCCAACTTTGACATAAAATTAAACTCTAAATAAATGATTTATCTAGCAAGACCACAAAATTTATTCAGATGATGCTTAATAAAATAAATAAATAAATAAAATTTTTTGCCACATCTTCATAGACATGTCTATTTCACTGAGCCTCTCTCCTAAAGAAAGAAACTTATTTGAGGCCATTACTTTATAGAAAAGTAGGATGTCTAAACTTGTATTATTATTTACTTACTAAAAGATTGATTCAACAAAACTTAAATAAACTTAGTATGCTTTTCTTCAGATATAGTTATTAAAAGAAAAATAACTATTGGTTAGGCTAGAATAAAAACAACATTTGAAAGAATTAGGGTCTAAACCAGGAGTGTCCTCAACTAAACAAACAAAATCCTCTCCAGTAATGGGTAAGCTAGTTAAAAAGAAATCATCTGTAAGTGAGATAAATGCAAGGTTGAAAGGAAAGATAAAAGAAACAAGAAAGACTCTAGAGCTTTAGGATAATAGATATCAAATTGAGTTGGTACTCCATTAGATTCCTAGATAGAGCTATCAATTGACAAAGTCCTTGCCTATTCCAAGTAGAACGATGAGAGGGGTATAGTTTATCTATCTATTTGATCCATTGTTCTACATTCTGTGGCCATCGTTTCAAGGATGTTAGGCTTTGTGATAAGGGAAATTCTAATGGAAAGTTTGATTTACTTACCTCTCTTAGGTATTAGAGAAACGATTAAAGAGACCTAATAAATAGAGGGACTCTAATAGTCAAAGGTGACCTTTACTTATAAACAAAGTGTGAAATTTCCCCTTGAATGTTGTAAAAATAAGATTTAGATAATAGAATTAAAAGAAATTCCATAAAAGGTTGTAGGTTTTAAAAGCTTTTTACTTTAATCTACCAAAAGCTAAGAGTGGCTCGGCAATAGTGGGGATTATTTGAAGTTTTATAACCTGTATAAGGAATGAAATTAAGAAAAACTGATAAAATATTTAAATAAAAGACAAAGAGAAATTGAAGGCTTACATTTGTAACATTCAACTCAGTGGAAGATAAAGAAGATGCATGATATTTGACAACTATAATAGAAATTAAAAAGGGAGAGTTCACTAAGTTTTAGAGAAATATGTAAGGAAGAGAAGGGGAAAAAAAGCCTAGGGTTAGTAAAGAAGGTGGAGTTTTCTTGGAGTTTAAAGTAGTAAATGGTTGAGAATAAGGAGAATTTATAGCAAAATAAGCCTAGAGGAGTAACAGGAATTTGAAATTCAAACAAAGCAAATCTTGTAGCTTCCATAATTAGCGAGGAGGTAAGAGTTTTAAATGTAAAGGAGCCTTGATACAACCATTGTGCCCAATGTTCCCTTTCAATCAAGAACTCTTCTTGGCTAAAGGATGTATGAAAGTTATCCTAACAACATTTCTAGGCTTCTTCTTCTAGTTGGATTCGTCTTGGTTTATGAACTTCCTAAAACCACTTATATATATCTAAGAATTTGATCGACAACCTCGAACTAATTTTTTTCCAGTCTAAAAGGTCTTCAATACCATATATCTAGTTTTTACAACCAAACATAAGCAGGGAGCAATTCTTGACAACCTGAATGAAATTTGGTCCATTCAACCCAAAGATGAAAGGCACAACTGTTAAGATTTCGAAAGTCAAGTAGAATATTTAATAAATTCCTAGGTATGAGAATTAGTAACAAAGTCTAAGATTTGGGAGTTAAGACGATTGAAACATAATTAATATGTGCTTTAAAAGATGGTGTAGTGATACACAAGTAGTTAGGACATGACCATAATTGGAGAATAATTAGAGGTTGAACGATCACATGAGAACTATTTGAAATAGTTGAATTTGAGAGGGTTTGTATAAACAAACCAACATCACAAAATAGAAGGCAGACAAAAGCACATTACTCAAACTTAAGCCCTATCATTATTTTAGCTTTCTTTGTAGTTTGTACTTATCCTTTACTTAAATAAAATTATTCTTTTAACTTAAATTTTAAGCCTCTTTAGCATTTACCGACTTAGTAACTTGAATTCTATTCTCTAATTTTTCTAAAGCCCACTTACATTGTTATTTAGAAGTCAGATGCACTTTTTTCAGAATTCTTCCCCAACAAATTCAAATTTCAGGTTGATTATAAACAAAAATCAACACCATCTTATTTATTCACATGTTTTTAATTTTATTTCAATACTAAGCATTTCTCTAGATATTTGCTTTTTAAGGATCTATTTAGAACTATATATTCTCAATCATCTATCCATATGCTTTATTTTCATTCCTTTAGCACGTTTTTAAATAATACCCAAATTTATTTTTCTTTAAAAAAATTTTAAATTTTCAAAATATTTTTAGATTTAGGTAACTTCATAGATATACAAAATAATATACTTAATAATTTCTCTATTTTCCAATTTGAACTCAAATTCAATTTTTTATTTTTTAATTTCTAATTTTTTAATAAAGTGGAGTAATGATGTATTGAATAAATTTTAAGTTTCAGCAGAATTTCTGTTTAATGCGACCAAAGAAATTTTACTTGACAATCTATCTAATCGTTACGTACGATTAATGTTATTGCAATACTTGTCCATGTTAATGTAAGATACCTTCACTTTCTTTTCGGGGAGTTCCACTAAAGGCAGAAAACTATATTAACTCTTTAAAATCCATTTTCTGACCTCCGAGGAAATTCTATCTTTCTAAAAAGAGTTGGTGCCATAATATCCTCCCTTTGAATGTGCTTCTATAGTGCAACATTAGAATTGATTAAAGGAATACTATCTTTATTATTAAACCAGATTGCACATAAGGGTCTATAGCTCAGTGGTAGAGCATTTGACTGCAGATCAAGAGGTTACCGGTTCGATCCCGGTTGGGCCCTATTTTACGTTCATCTTGTTTTATTTATTCAGAAGTTGCTGCGTACACTAATTTATGGTATATTATAACGTTTCAACCAAATGGTGTAAAGAAGAGCAGCACGGTACAAATCAATAAGCGTCCAAAATAATTCCATACTTTTATTTATCAAGCAATCGAAGCCCCATTTGAAGGAGCAATACAAATCAATGATGGGAAATAGGTCATTGGATTCAATTCAAACCTCGATATCCATTTACATCCGCAGGGCATAGTGTATCACTATCAACCTGCCTAAGCCCGGTTGGACTTGCTAGCTACTTCGAGTCTCTATTCCTTCTTTATCAAGGCAGATCCAAGTTTCTGGTTGGCTCCCTTGTGAGTAAATTTCTCAAGCAAAATCATACATGAAGGTACAAAAAGGTTAAATTATTTTGCTTATTCAAATGGTGCTTCAGAGACTATATGCAAGGGGTTTAATCATGCTTTGCTCCTGGTCCTTCCATTCATGTCTGATACCCATGCATCCGTCAGAAACCCCAAATCTTTGTCAATCAACCGTCATTGTTAAAATGGTTCAGTAGGTTGAGATATTTACCTTCATATAATCATATTGATGAGACTTGTGGTCACACAACCTTGTTATTCCTCACCCGCAATGGCAAATACCTCATCATGGAACTTAAAATCCACAAACCAAAAAAAGAGGTGTATAACCCTACAACTATAAATCAATTTTATAACTATAAACAGACATTTCTTGAACAAACTATAAATGGATCACAATATACACAATGCTCTTATATATACTTATAATATACTTTCATCTAAAAGGATGATTAGAATATATGCATGAGAGAAGGAGAGAGAGCAATGGAGGAAAAAAATGGCAGCAGGTAGCCAAAGTTCATCAAGACAACAGCATTTATATCATATTTACTGCTTTTATTAAGTAAAAGCCTCACCAGATAACTCCCATTTATTGAACTTCGCTAGTCATGTATCCGAACAGATCTTTGTAGGTAATGCCCGAGCCACCCAAACCCTAAATTGTATGGCCTCTTTATCACCATAGCAACTACTCATTCCATTTATAGCATCCCTAAGAGATAGCTCAGCACCTCAACGAAGGATAATAATGCCCATTTTATCCTACCAAAAGAGAGAAGAAAATTCAGGTAACTGACGAAATTATCACAAAGAAGGAAGCTTTAGAGTTCCTTCAAAAGCATGGCTATAATAAATTAGACTTAGAATCAAGATTGTGCATAGCCATAACATAAAAATTATATAGGCCATAAGCGTCGATCACCAAACTTTTTTACAAACTACATAACACAAGCAGTCTATCTAATATAGACGCAAAGCAATCCATTATAATTCTAAGATTCAATATTTATCATGTCCTTATCCTATGATTTTGCTGAGGTAACAATGGCTTGGCATGATTTAACCTTTTCTATTCATAAAAAAGGGAAAATAGAATCAAATTTTAATAGTTGAAAACATTAAGTTCACTTTGTCTCCAACAAGCACGACCATAACATGAAGTACATTATGAAACTCTGACCATGCCAAGCAAAAGGAACAAGCTTTATCAATCCGAATACATTCTTGAAGGATGGTACCTTATGAAATTTTTTTAAAGAAGAATATTTAAATCTGTTTCTAAAGTTGGACGATAACTGTTGGATAATATCAACATTTGATGCTAGAATTGATTATTTCACTCAGTTTTTCTTTTCTTTTTTTCCTTGTTCTTTTTCATTTTGAGCCCTCAAATACTAATTTAAGACATTTAATGCACGCACCACCAGTGATCACTCCTTGTAAACAAGAAATGAAATAAAGGAAACACTCAAGGAAAGCTCCCGAAAAGAAATCATAGCTATGTTTACAGTATGAATAAAAAGGACAAAAAGAAAAGGTAGAATGTAAAGAAAATGAGTAGAGCAGACTGTACGAAATATGCTTTAGATGCTACAGGAGATATGTTACAGCTATGCTAATCAAGTTTAGGTGTCAAGTTAGTTGTGATTTGTTAGATGCTGAAAAATTAAGTTTGAATAAATTATGTTGCTATAATAATCTTGATCTACAACTAAGGTCTTAGTTTTTGTGGATAGCTACAACATGATCTTTAGCTAATTTGTTTGTGATTCTTCAAAATATTTTTCTAATCTTTTCTGTTGAGTTTTCATGTATAAAATTAGTTTGATCAATGAAAATTGTGTGAAAGTTTTTCAGTTTAAAAACTACAGATGGTATCAGAGCCCTCTTCTTAAGGGATCTATTTTGCAAGCTGAGAATTGAGTGTGTGTTTGAATTGAAATACTTCTTTCAACTCAATCCTAAAGTTAGTGTGAGTATTTTCAGTTTAAACCAAATTCTTTTCCTACTCATAATACTCGAGTGACTTGATGATCTAAAAAACTTTGCACCCATTCCAACTCCAATATTCACTAGTGAAAATTACCAGTCTTCGGCTGTGAAAATGAAAACTTACCTGCAAGTTTGGGATCTTTGGGAAGCAGTAAAGATGGAGCTGGAAATTCCAACATTACCAAAATCCTACAATGCAGCAAATCAAGAAGCATGAAGAGGGAATCTCAAAAAAAATTACGGCTAAAAATTGCCTATATGAAGCTGTATCTGAAAATATATTTCTCAAGATCATGAATTTATAAACTACTTTTCAAATTTAAGAGTATATCAAGACTGAATTTCAAGGAAATCAAAGAACAAGAAACATAAGAGTCTTGAATCTTAGAAGAGAATTTGAGCTGCTAAGGATGAAAGACTCTGAGACTGTTAAAGATTATGCTGATAGGTTGCTAGAGGTTGTCAAGAAGCTTAGACTTCTAGGTTAGGATGTGCCTAATAGCATGGTCATTAAGAAGCTTCTAGTGACTCTACCTGAAAGGTTTGAAGTAAAGATTTCTGCACTAGAGGAAGTCAAAGACCTCACAGAACTCACATTGGCTGAACTTCTTAATGCTATGGAAGCTCATGAGCATAGAAGACAAATCAGAGAGAATGCCAGGTTGGAAGGTGCCAAGCAAGCCAAATTACAGATTCATGATTTCATCGAAGGAAAAAAAGAAGTGGAGGAAAAATAAAGGCAATTCAAGTGCAAATGTTGACACTAATGGAATCTCCAGAGTAAGCAATAATGATGCAGGTAGCAATGGAGCAAATAAAGATGTTCTTCATCCTCCATGTCAACATTGAGACAGAACCAATCATCCTCTCTTTAAGTGCCGAAGCAAACCTAACACAAATTGCAATAAGTGCAATCAAATGGTTCATGTAGACAGAATTTGTAAAATTAAAAGAAACCAACAAATGAATGAAGCTTGGCCTATGAAATAAGAGGAGGAGCAATAGCTGTTCGTGGCTTCTTGCTATGCAAACTACAGCAAGAATGAAACTTGGCTAGTGGATTTTGGTTGTACAAATCATATGACCAATAATGCTAACTTTTTCAAAGAGCTTGACAGAACATCAATTTCCAAGGTGAGAGTTGGAAATGGGGATTATATAGTTATTAAAGGTAAAGGTTTTGTTGCAATTGAAACTCTTTCTAGAGTTAAAATTATCACTGATGTGCTTTATATTCTAGAAATTGATCAAAATTTACTCAGTATTGGTAAACTACTTGAGAAAGGTTTCAAAGTGCATTTTGAGAATAGGACATGTGTGATCGAAGATGCAAAAGGGTTGGGTGTATTTTCTATCAAAATGAAGGGAAAGAGCTTCTCACTTGATCTGATAAAAAAAAGGCAAGTTACATACCAGGCTTCTATGGGAACAACTGACCTTTGACAAAAAAGGTTCAAACACTATCATCATTATGCAATTCTCTTGCTACAAAAAAATGAATTGGTGCAAGGATTAGATCCACTAGAAGAAAGCATCTCAAGCTTTAAAATATGTCAATTTAGAAAGCAAACAAGACTGCCCTTTCCAAAAAAGACTTGAAGAGCCTCTCATAAGCTTCAACTTGTGGATATAGACCTTGGATGACCTTTCAAAACATCATCTCTTAAAGGCAGTAAGTATTATATTGTCTTCATAGATGGTTTGACCAGAATGTGTTGGATATACTTTCTCAGGTTCAAATCTGAAGTTGTTGTTGTGTTTTGGAGATTTAAAGCTTAGGTGGAGAACTAAAGTGGCTACAGATTGATGGTGTTAAGGTCAGACAATGGCAAAGAATATACATTTGAAAAGTTCAACAAATTTTGTGAAGAGGTTGGAATTGAGCACCAACTCCCTGCTCCTTATACTCCACAACAAAATGGAGTCAGTGAGAAAAAATAGAATCATCATGGAGATGACGCATTGCTTGTTGCATAAGAAGGATTTGCCTAAAAGATTTTGGGCAAAAGTATCCAATATTGTTGTTTTCTTACTGAACAGATTACCCACAAAAGCACTTCAAAATCAAACACCATATGAAGTATGGTTTGGCCATAAACCTTCTTTAACAAATTTGAAAGTTTTTGGTTACTTGTGTTTCTTTTATGTTCCTTAGGTAAAGAGAGATAAGTTAGATAAAAAATTTAAGCCTAGAATTTTCATAGGCGACAGCAGTGTCTCTGAGACTCATAGAATATTTTAGCCTCAAATAGAGAAGATTATCATAAGTAGAAATATTGTCTTCATGGAGGAAGAACAATGAGATTGGAAAGCAAGTATTGAAGATCAATATTTTGATTGACTACAACCAAAAGAAGAAGATGTTGATGATCAACCAGTTAGAGGATCTAGATCACTCTGACATTTATGCAAGTTATAATGTTGCAATACTAGAACCAGCAAGTTTTGATGAAGCAATGCAAGAGAAAAATTGGTCTTTTTCCATGAAAGAAGAGCTTCAAATGATTGAAAAAAAAATCAGACTTGGAAGCGTATTGAAAGATGTCAAAACAAAAAGGTGATTGGCATCAAATGGGGTTTTTAGGACTAAGTTTGATGTTGATGGGATAGTAAATAAGCATAAAGCACTACTTATTGTAAAAGGCTATACAAAAGTTTTTGATGTGGATTTTTCTAAAACCTTCGCTCTTGTTGCAAGGTTGGATACCATACGTTTATTGCTTGCTATAGTAGCACAAAAGAGATGGAAAGTTTTCTACTTAGATATAAATTTTGCATTTTTGAATGGTGTCTTAGATGAAATATATGTTGAGCATCCTGAAGGATTTCTTTTGCAAAGGTAGGAGGAGAAGGTGTACATATTGAAGAAAACTTTATATAGTCTCAAACAAGCTCCAAGAGCCTAGTACATTCATATAGATGATTACCTTCTTAGTTTAGGTTTTGTTAAAAGTATGAGTCAAGCAACTCTTTATATAAAAAAGGAAGATGGTGACCTAATTATTGCTTCTTTTTATGTTGATGATCTTTTGGACATAAGAAGCAATCAAAAGCTTATTGATGTTTTCAAAGCTAAACTAATAAAAGAGTTCGAGATGACTGGCTTAGGACTGATGTCTTACTTTCTTACTTTGGAAGTGAGGCAACTGAAAAAAAGAAATCTTCATTTGTCAGTGCAGATATGCTAAAAAGATCCTAGAAAAGTTTTAAATGGAGGTTTTAAGTTCACTGACACTCCTAGGCATCCTAGAGTCAAGTTCTATAAAGATGATGGTGAAACAAAGGTGGATCAAAACCATTACAGAAGTTTAATTGGATGCCTTATGTACTTTACTGCTTCAAGACCTAATATTGTGCAAGTTGTGAGTCTTTTATCCAAGTTTATGCATTGTGCCAGTGAGGAACATATGAAAGGTAATAAATGTATTGTTTGATATATAAAAGGAAATGTTGATTATGGTGTGAAGTATATAAGTTGTCCAAGATTTAAGTTGATAGGGTTTTCTAACAATGATTGGGTAAGGTCAGTTGATGATATGAAGAGTACAACTGCTTATTGCTTCAGTTTTGGTTCAGATGTGATTAATTGGTGTTCAATAAAGCAAGAAATCATAGCTCAAAGCACTGCAAAAGTTAAGTTTGTTATTGTAACTACAACAACAAATCATGCAATATGGTTTAGAAAGATTCTTCCAGATTTGCATATGGTGCAACAACAACCAACTCAAATTTTAGTTGATAATTAAGCAGCCATACCAATCTCTCCAAATCCTGTGTTTCATGGAAAGACAAAGAATTTTAAAATTAAATATTATTTTTAAGGAATCTTAGATAGAAGGAGAAATTTCTGTAGTATATTGTAGATCTAAAGAAAAAGTGGTTGACATCTTCACAAAAGCTTTGTCTAAAGCCAAATTTTATATTCTAAGAGAAAAACTGGGAGTTTGCAGCATCAAAAGCAAGGAGGAGTGTACAAAATATGCTTACATGCTACAGGAGATATGTTATAGCTATGCTAATCAACTCTAGGTGTCAAGTTAGTTGCGATTTGTTAGATACTGAAAATTTAAGTTTGAATAAATTATGTTATTGTTATAATCCTGATCTGCAACTAAGGTCCTAGATTTTAGGGATAGCTACAATATGACCTTTAGTAGATTTGTTTGTGATTCTTCAAAATACTTTTTTGATCTTTTCTGTTGAGTTTTCATGTATAAAATTAGTTAGATCAATGAAAGTTGTGTGAAAGTTTTTCAGTTTAAAAACTACACAGACTTACAAAATCAGCTTTTAAAGTAGCTAAATATAGCTTAGGCTTTTCAACCTCTACACGTCTCCACCTCTCATAAAATAAGAAAAACTTCATTATTTCACCACTGGCACTTACATTTTCAACCTCAGAGCATAAAAAGTTCGACACATCTCTTAGGAATGGACATACTTGGATTAAGGTTGAAATGACCAATGGCTTGTCCCACTATTGAGCAAATTTTATATCTAGTAATAAAACTTTTAATACCCACAAATATACAGATCACATCTTTTAGTATAAGAGGTTCTTGTTCTTATGAGAATTATTCAATAACTAATAATCTGAACCTAACGTTTCCTAAGGTAACAAGAAATTTATTTGAATTAAATTTAAATAACATAAATTAAAACAAATAAATAAAATAAAGCAAGTAACCAAACCAACACATGAGTTGCCAACAAAATTTAGGATTTTGATCAAGATGAATACTTAGGAATTATTCTTTCCTTATTTTGTTTCCCTTACTATTGTTGATTCCATTTATGTGTTTGATCCTGGATTTTCTAAGGTATTGATTACTCTCTCTCATGATCTTATCAATTAACCCTAAATGAATTCAAAATTTCTAAATTTCCAATCTCTCAATTCGCAAAACTATTCCTAATGTCTTCAATTAGATCTGAAGCTAACTATTAGATAATCAATTTCACAGCCAAGATCGCTCTTTGATTGATCGCTAATTTGATAATTGTGAGTTTAGTAAATTTCCAACTCTCATTGTACAGCCTAAAACTGATTACTTTGACTCTTTCTTGATTGTTTGTCAAGTTTGTGCATGAACAATAATCATAAGCATCCAGAAATATATTGATTTTAACATTAAATAAAGTCACAAAATAATTGCAGAATAATTCTTAATATGAGTTTAGAACTCCATAGACATGTTTAACATCTTATAACTCGAATTACATATCAATAATAATGAAAGAAACAAGGGAAAAAAGAATAAAAATTCTATTTGCTCCTTAATCTGGAATGTTGGAATTTTCATATGCTTTTTTTATTTCTCCAATTACAAATCAATACTAATGAAAGAAACAAGGGAAAAATGATTGTTGTATTTTTTTAATGTTTTTCTTGTTCTTAAATAATGCATTAAGGTTCTAGGGTTGTTTTTAGAATTTTTCCACTTAATTTGGACCAAAAATAGCCCCAAACCCTAAAAGATACAAAAAAATCAGGCCTAGAAATCTCTTGTCTCATTTGTGCTCTTTGAGTCATGACCATGCTTCATTTTATGATCGTGACACCTTCAAGCTTCCTCCATCTTTTTCATTCTTCAATTTCCCCATTTCTAGCACTCATAAACACATCAAAAACCTCTTGAAACATAAAATTAAGATTCATTTCTTACTCTAAACTAAACAAACACTTAGAATACATACAAACATCAACAATAACATGATTCTAAGCCTGTACACATGATAATCATCTAAGAAATACTTAAAAACAAACTTAAATATCTAGCAAAACATAGTACAATCTATACTTATCAACATCCCCATAATTAAACCTTTGCTTGTCCTTAACAAAAATTTAAAACTACAAACAAAATACATAATCACATTATCATGCAACAATATAATAATGGTATAATGGCATCAAATATTATGAAATTAACTTAACCTAAAACACCAATCACTCAAAACATGTCAACATACTAACTTATTCCTTTCATGTTTAAATGCTTTGATTTGAATATACACATCTATTAAAATATTAACACTCTATTCATATGCCTATGGCACTTGTAAGCATGCATTTATTATAATCAATCAAAAAGAAAAACTATCACTAAGTAACCTTTCATAAGAATTCTTCCTATTTTAGTTTGTTTATTTATTATAACACTATCTTTATTGATTTTCTTTAAGATAACCTAGTCATTTTATGTGAAGGCAAACATCTTATCATGAATATCCCTCAGTTACTCAACTAGGTCACTTTTTTATTTAGCTTGGTTGTAGTGTCAATCTAGCCTTTGAGGCGAAGATAGATATTTTTTCCCGAATGCCACTAGTTACTCAACTATATCAAAACTCTCAACAGGCTATCAGTTATATTCTTAACCTAATTTTCTTAAAAAAGGCCAACGGAATAGTTATTTAGTACATTTTGTTTGTAGCCTACCTCATTTCTTCTTAGTCATTCATTCTCATAAAAGGGTTTTAAAAATGCTAACAAAATCAATTAACTATAATTATAAATGTATACAAACAAAAATCACAAAGTGAAAGAATAAGTTTCATATTATAATTAACATAGATATTCATCCTTAAGACACTTAAAACATAAAATTCATAAGTTACTATGCCTTTACAATTTTAATGACCATGTTCAAAGCTAATCTAATTCCTTTCGATTATTGTCGTTGACACATTCACACAATGCACACATTACAATGCCAACCTAATAAAAAAACTATACATAAATAAAAAATTCACACACAATTGCTAACAATTGTATATACATCCTTACACTTGAACAACACATTGTCCTAAATATGAAAGACACAACAATACAAATAAAAATAAAGAAAAACAAAGAAAATGTTAAAGCCAAAATACTTATAGTGCTTTAGCGGTGATGCTGTTAGTGATGATGGAATTTGGAGACATTCTATACCTTAAAATTCCATCAATTCACTCTCTAGAAATTAAACATAATAAAAAATAAAAAATACCAATAAAATGAAAAATAAACAATAAAACCTATTTTAAGTATTGGGTTACCCCCTAAGTAGTACTTGGTTAACGTCATTAGCTTGATGTGCTCTTCATGTTTAAGCTTAACCTGGGTCTATGATGAGTAGCTTACTTCCATCCATGTCACCCAATTTCATTTTCGTAGCCTATAAATAAGCTACATATTGTAAGATAATTAGATGGACATAATTAATCAAATTAAAGAAATCTAGTAAGTTTAGTAATGTCCTTTTTTATAACAAATTGTCAATAAAATAGGGAATGATGAAAGTCTTTGAATCTTCGGTTGAATCCAATAGTTTGTCATCTAAGAAGGTAAGATGCTCTCGTTCTTCCTCAGGCACCCCCATATATTTCTTTGAATTCTTTAAATTATATGTTTTTTGTAATATGTTCGTCATTCCCTTCTTCTTCCTTTAAATATTTGACTACATCAATTCTCATAAACGAGCTACCCTCCTTTGAATTCTTTAATACCTTATTCATATTGAATTCACTTATTCATCACCAATCTAAAGGATGAGGTTGCCCTTATTAACATCTACCAAAGCTCTTCTAGTGTTCAAAACTGGTATACCAAAAATTAGTGGACAGTTTTGATCCTCTTCAAAGTCTAGTACAATGAAATCCACAGGAATGATAAACTTATCCATTTTTACAGGCATATCTTCGACCACGCCAAAAGATTTCTTTATTGATTGATTTTCAAATTGAATATGTACAGAAGTTGGTTTCCCATCCCCAATTTCCTAAAGATTGACAAAGGCATATGATTAATACTTGCACCTAAGTCATATAAACATTTAGAAAACTCTAAATTACCAACTATACAAGGTATAGTAAAACTCCCTAGATCTTTCAACTATGAAGGCATGTAGTTGGTAACTAAAGAGCTACAATTTTCTGTCATTGAAACTGTTTAATTATCATCCCAAGTTTACTTATTTGATAAGATGTGTTTGAGAAACTTTGCATAGGTGGGTATGCTCTTCAAAGTTTTCATAAAGGGCAAGGTAATTTATAATTTCTTTAACTTTTTCATGAAATTTGCAAATTGTATATCCAATTTATTCTTTTAAAATATTTGTAGAAATGGTATTTTCTGTGGGTAAGGCTGACGAGAAACATAGAAATGATCCTCATTCCTATCTTCATCATTTTTCTTATTCTCTTGGTATTCTACAACGTGGGGTTTAACTTATGTTCTTGCTAGCTCATTCCACTCTTAAGTGTGATAGCGTTAAATTTCTCTTTTGGATTTACTTACCATATTGCTCGAAAGACTTCCCACACTTCTCTTAGATAATGCATTAGTTAACTGGCACCCACTTAAAACTCTAAATTGTGAATAGAAGAGGCATGATCATTTGCTACTTGCTCAAATTGCCCTTCTAAACTTGTGAGCTTGTCCATGAGCTTTTCCAATTTTGAATCATTTGTATTGAACTCATTTTGTTGTAATCCTGGTGGACTTTGATTTCTTACATTGTTAAATAAAAAAATTAGGTGATTTTGCCAGCTAGGATTGCATGTGTTTGAATAAGGATTATACCTCCTTGACCATATTGTGCTCCAATGAAAATGGATTGTTGCACGCTATTTTTTTTACATTAGGAAGCAATCAGCTGTGATATGACTCTCTTGTTTGTATAGCTCGCATCAACTTTGAGTGAAGAGAAAGAGGTGATTATTAGATTGTTTAATTGATTACTGAGGTTGTCGATCTTAGGCTACAATGTTGTCACTGGAGTTATAGCAATCATTTCTTTTGGTCCTAGAAGGTTGACAATTGTCTACTTCGTTCCAAGGTCTAAAGACAACTATTATTCGTTATTGCTTCTAATAGATCGTGTGCCTCTTATATTGGTGGATGAGTAATTCCTTAATGATGGACATTAAACATTAGCCTCATAAATTCTATAACGTTCCTTTTCTCTTTTTGATGCATTTCCTTGACCATTGTTCTTTCTATCTCTTCTTGGCGTTTAACTCTTTGAATTCCTCATTCTTGCCTTATACTGTCTAGATGGATGTATCTTCTATTTTAAGTTCAAACTTTGTTTTTTTATTTTTTATTTCTTGGGATCAGTTGCCTCAATCACACAAGAAAGGGCAATAATTCCTTAAATCAAAGGAATTCAAATCGATCTAATGTTAAAATCCTTGGCAACGATGTCAAAAACTTGTTTAGTAAGTTTCATATCTAGTAATAAAATATAGATCGTATCTTGTAATATAAGAGATTATCATTCCCACGAGAATTATGCAATTTGAACCTAAATTTTTCTAAGCTAACAAGGAATTGATTTGATATAAATTTAAATAAAAAAAATTAAAACAAAGTAAGTAATCAAATAAATATAGATCTGCTAATAAAATTTGGGGTTTTATCAAGACGAATACTTAGGAACTATTCTTTCTTTATTTTGTTTCCT
>JAOQMP010000004.1:27087746-27113879 GCA_027563575.1 Erythroxylum pedicellare
CTAAAAGATTCAATCCTTGTAAATAATCGTACAATCCAAAAAAATAAAAATTTTTAATATAAAAATATATTTCAATTAAATTACTAAAAGATTCAATCCTTGTAAATAATCGTACAATCCAAAAAAATAAAACTTTTTACTTATATCTTTTTACACCATCTATAGATTTGTTTTAACTAGATTATGATACAATTAAGATCGAACACATGTGCAACTATGATAGTCATAAACCAGTTTCAAAAACAATTTGAAAGAAACTACAAAGAAAATGATCATACTATCCAATGAAATACAGTTTACGTTTATATTTTATTATTTTCATGGCCCTGTTTAGCAATCAATGAATTACATTAGTTATTAGCTGATTCTATTAGTAATTAACTGACAGTGGATTAATATAGCTTATTTGACCAACGGATAATATTAACTGTTTATTTAAAGATGTCTCGTAAAATTAACTGCTTAGTATTAATTATTTATGTATAGAATGATTTATAAGAGCATGACTTTAAAAAAATTTATAAAGGCCTAAGTATTATATTGAAAATTCCTCAATTTCTCGTCTATGTACATTACTCGATTGTTTCAGTTATCTTTATGTTTACTTTTAAAGTTAAAGGAAAAAGCATATAATAAGATGATAACTCTTTGCATTTTCTTACTCAAATTTGATATTAATTCAACTTTAAAAATTAAAATTAAAAATATTAAATTTAAATAATAAACTTACTATCTCTATATTTATCTCAATCTCTTTGAATAATTTATAATAACTTCTAGATATAAATTTTTTTAATTTCTTAATTTCTCAGCCACCGGATAAAAACGCTCATTATAAGAACGTTTACAAAATTAGAAAATTAAGTTCAAACATTAATAAATATAATGATCAGTAGATTAAGTCCAATCATTCCTAAATATAATCATCAGCTATGTCAAACAGCTAAACATTTTTCAATCCTCCAAAAAATGGCTTAAATGTCATTTACCAGGCAAGGCCTATACATTGATCATATTATATAATTTATAATGATATTTACTTTCAAGAAATTAAATAAAAACACATAAAATCAAATCTCATCCTAATTTCTCAACGATCATGCAACACTTATTTTGTCAAAATCATACCGCATAGTCAGCAAACTTTTCCATCTTCTCTAAACAGTGCGGAAATCATTGCATTCAGCATAAGTCAAAATGAGGTAAATTAGACAACTGTTAGGTTATTTATCTATCATTGAAAAGCTAAAGATACAGTCTTCATACAGCAAATCTTCTTTTGCCAAAGTTATGGGGTTTGATTTGATGTCGGAGATCTGCTAAGAGCTCAGTGTAAGAAAATCTGGTTCTTAGTGACACTGCCGGTTTCCTCTCTGAAGCAGGAAGATGAGCTTTCACAAGTTAAATCATTAAGCAATCGAAAGAGCAACTCAACTTTCTGGATTTATGCTTTGAAGTTCATAATTTAAATCATTAGGCTCCTGAATGGAGCTTCATTCTCCTCAAAGAAATATAGGCTAAAAGGCGGTACCCAAAAACCATTGCCACCAACGCAACAACTTCGGATAAGCCGTTGTCAATTCTCGTCCCATTTACAGCGGGTGTTAAATGCTCGTATTGCACCTTGAGAAGAAGCTTATAGGTGTGGTAGTTGAAGGACATATAGCGGATCCAAGAGACAAACACGGGAACTTTCTGCAGAATCGAAGATGTGTTAGTCGTTTCTGTTTTGGACTCATATTGGAGCTTCTGAAAGTAAGAAATGTCTGTTAGTGGCGGAGAGTTTATTTTAACTAAATAACAAACTCTAACTCCTGATTATACGCTCTGTGACCTCAATATTGGCTGTTGAAGTAAGAGTACTTTGATTTATTATCGAAATGAAGTCAGCAAATTGCATCAGTTGTTGCAGAGTCTATGATTCAATTATTGGGGAAAAAAATCATCAACATACGCCAGGGAAGAGTTCGGAATAACCAATATATTAACGTGAGACCAGGTTTCTCTTTTTACCTGGACAAAGAACCCTCCAGCAAGCATGAAAGTCATCACAGTTACTGAAGCCAGAGTTGTAGCCTTCTTCAAGTCCATCAGTGTGGCTCCAATGGCTAACCCAAGCCCCTGCCATTGCACCCATCTGATGTTAAACATGTTTAGTGTCAATGGTCATAGCTCCATGAGTAGTTGCACTATTATTTTACCTGAGCTGCGACGATGCAGAGAAGAACCGTGAGCAGGCTAAGGAAAAAGGGAGCTGCACTCAGTTTCAAACCTGCCATGAAATAGACGACAAGAAGGAAAAGCACAGGCAGTACAAGATCAAGTGGAAGGTCGCTTGTTGTCCTTGCCACAAAATATGCGCTTAATCTGTACATATCAGCTGCACGTTCTTTACTTAACATGGCTCTTTCTTGAGGAAATGTGAAGATTGCTGTGAAGACAGGAAAGAATCCCCAAAAAACAGCAATGAAGAAAAGCAGTCCGGCCTGCCAAGAAACAAGGTTTTAATTAGATCGTGACACAATATACTTATACTACCCCCGTGAATTATATATTTTCATGATCAGGTACCACAAAAAAGATGATACCTGATCTTGGAGACCTTTTGGGTTGTCACTATCTGATTGCCACCAAAGTAATCCTAAGATAACTGCTGTAGAGAGTACTTGAGTAATTCTCAGCCAGCTAAAATAGTCATGACGGCGTTCTTTGATTCCCCTGCAAAACAATATAGTGTACTGTTGCCACCAGCTAGCACCCCACTGCCGCCTAGGTGAAGACACTTGCGTCTTCACTTCTTCACCAAGAGGCAATGGAGCCATGAGTTTCTTCTTCTCTTTTTCTGCAACTTTTGTCTCATATGCCTCCGTTAGATACTGTATGAAGTATAAATGTTTCTCGATTGAATAATAGGTTTTGATGTTATGGGAAGTGCAATCAATAATTGTCTTAAGAAAATTGAGGCTTTGCTTAGGATTTTCACCTCTTGAACCACCATAGGAGATGGCTTTCCGTTTCGAGTTTCAGCATCTGGGTTCCATGGCAGCACTTTATCCTCCAATTCTGATGGTATAGAGATATCATTCAAGTTCCCATTTGCAAGGTCTAATAAGAACTCTGCTGGGTTCATGGCAAAGAGAGGGTTGCACCCTATGGATGAGAAATAAACCGTTGCTTCTGATGCCTTTCCAAAATAGAGCAAGCTTCCTTTCCCAAGAAGGATCAACTTGTCGAACTTGTGGAAGAGTCTACTAGATGGCTGGTGAATTGTTGTTACCACTGTTTTCCCACCCTGTCGTTAGATTATGAACAAGTTATAGCAATTCATACTTTATTAGCACTTATCCTCTGAAGTTGCTGACTAAATAGGTCATGGTTTAAGGAGACAAGCACGTAGATTTCTTTTTTGTTTTAAACTGACACTTGGGACAATAAGAAAATTGAATTTTACTCGACCATGACCACTACTTCGTACTACCTAGCCACTAGCACTGGTCAAGAAAATGAAATATGAGCAAGGAAAGACGATTTGCACCTCCGCTATGTCGTGTAGCATTTGAACTATCCTCAAAGCAGTTGTAGAGTCCAATCCAGAGGTTGGTTCATCAAGAAGCAAAAGAGAAGGGTTGACTATAATTTCATTGCCAATACAAACTCTTTTCCTTTCGCCTCCTGAGACTCCACGGACGAATGAGCCACCGATCATAGTATCCCGGCACCTATTTGCATTATTGTTGTCAATATCTTTTGCATGCAACATTTTAGCGAATCCATGTATACGCGTTAACACATAAAAATACACATAGAATCTTGTAACTCTACTGTTAAACTTTAGTTGTTTGGTGATAGTAAGAATAGAAGAAGATACCTCTCTAAGCCCAGTTCACAGATGACATCCATAGCCCGTTTTTCTTTCTGCTCTTTTGTCAGTGTCTTTGGCAATCGGAGCATGGCTGCATATGTCAATGTTTCTTTCACTGTGAGGTGAGGAAACAGGACGTCATCTTGAGTCACGAATCCTATCCTGCCAATTTTTTTTTCCTATAGTTATTTTATTTATAGTTTTTGAAGCTGCAGTGATGTTTGTGGTTGTGACAAAATAAATATTGTAAGAGCGCAAAAATATATGCACAAACTCATCGCTTCTAGATGATGCCTGCCAAGTCTTTTCTGGTTCCTTTTCTTCTATAATTGCACCATTAACAGCTTGATAAGCATAAAATATATTGTGATCAATCAATGTCCCCTTAGAAACTTCTACAGCATGGATTGGTAATTAGCGCATACTAATAGTTATGCAAGAGACAAAGATTCAAGTTCTTACCTACTTTTCAGAAACTTTGAATATGGTTGGTCATTATAAGTAATTGAGCCCTCAAAATTAGCCTGAACTAGCCGACCACCAAGAAGATTCAGGAGTGTTGTCTTTCCCCCTCCTGAAGGTCCCATAAGTGCCAATACTTCCCCTGGATTGACCGAACCGGTAATTCCATGCAAGATATGCTTCTCCTCTGTCGACGTCATTCCTTTGATGATCACCTTGTACTTAACATCTGTGAACTGCAGTAAAGATAATTAAACCGCTGATAATTAAAATACAAATTACATTTCACCGCAGTCCTAATCATGGAAACAAAGACTAACTTTGAACGTAACTTGCTCAAAGCCTGCCGTACCCTTCTTTCCTTAAGCAAAGCATTGCAATAATTCAATTCCTGAGCAGGACTCAGGACATATCTAAGACTTAGAGGTGGGGGAAAAAATTAGGAAAAATGGCTCTTATCCTCAAATGCTGCTTCCTGGAAGGTGTTAAAACACTAAGCCCCCATAGTTTAGGAAGCTCTAAGAAATGTACGGCGTGTAAATGTTTTATTGGAAAGAAGGGAGAGTCTTGTACACAAATTGTCATATAAAATGAAAACTCTGTACAAGACTGAACCTGACCATGCTAGCCATGTTCTATGGATGGCGGTGATCGCTAGATAATTCTGCATCATTGCCTGTCCAAATAGAATGTCCTATATCAATCCTGAGCACCATTAGGAAAGGCAAGCTTGAACACCGGGTTCATAGTGACTATTGTAAGTGCAAAAAGTTGATAGACATGATAATTGATAACCTGCACAACAAGGTACGTGTGTTACCTTCAGATAAATTGGCAAGGTGGGTTCTGCTTGAAATTTAGTCTTATGCTTTCCAGCTTCAATGTCCTCCGCTGCAACCATCATAGATACAGTTCTTTGTAACTAAGCAACCAAAAAATCAGCTAGAACAACAAGCTCTTATTCTTTAGCTTCTGTCTGAATAGTTGTGAATGCTCAACACCCAATATAAAAAAGCTCATCTTTTAGCTACTACGGGGGTTATTACTTCATGTTTTGAAGTAGTATCGAGGTTTAAATGCTGAACTGTTAGTTTCAACTTAATGAAGTCAACTCGAGCGACCCAACTGTTTCTATATGTCTGCACTCGACTCCAAGGGAGTGGCTTCTTAATCAAAAGTCTCCAATTTTGTGGTTGCCGTAACTCTTGTGGTCACTACTTAGTTAACAGTTCAAGGTGCCATCGGTTGACGGAGCAAATAATAATTCCACATCCTTTTCTATGTAAAGAGACCAAAAGAAAAACCCCAAAACCACAAACAGGAAAATAAAATGATTAATTCTTTTTCAAAGTTTATGAAATAGACCATGAAGAAGAAAGAAAGGGACTGATTATGCAAAAGAAGTCTGGCAGGTATCCGCTTTAAGCAACGTTAGGCTGGAGCACATAAATTATTAATTATGACTTGCTTTGTCTCAGTATCGCTGTCACGGGATAACCAGAACTTGGAGGAACCTAGAAGTCTCCTAACGGCAACTCAAACTTTTGGTATAAGTTACTTTAATTTCTGCTCCATTCTTGTCAGCCATATAAAATAAGGGATTTATAAATACAACTAAAGATACGGTTAGATATTGATATTCACCCTAGGATATAAAACTATTTAGTCAACATACAATTTATTTGTCTAAAATAAAAGAAGACAATGATTTGTTTTCGAATCCTTTTGCCATTTAGATGAGAAAGGCAAGGGAGCCCATAGCCACCCAAGTGGCTTCACAGCTATGCAAGTCGTGATAAGGCCTCAGGCAACTTTCAGTGTACAAAAAAGTCATGGAATGGCTCTACTTTTTTTTCATGTAATAATTATGAGAGGTGACGCTCACCTTGCCCACCTTTTTCCATACAACTCTCAAAGTCATTTTCTAATAACTCATTATTCATTAATTTCCCATTTCTAAAACCAAACCAATAGCATTAGCTAAGTTCTGATGGGAAACCTCCAAATTAAAGGTTGAGGCCATAAGACTATTTTTTTGGCAACTAAAACCAATTTATTACCTACTAGACTTATTATTACTACTGAAAGTCTTAGCAACATCTTTCTGTAACAAAATCCGTATTCCTAACATTGTTTAAAATAAAATTATACTTCAACCACAAAAAGAAAAGGAAAAAGATGCTGCGGTTGAACACAAAATTTCGGGTCTTAGAACCAATAAAAAGGTCTGAACCTGGTACACGAGGCCCAACAGCTCAATTTCAACCAAATTGAGGCTAGCCTACAAGGCCCAGTGGACACTGTTTCTATCATTAGAAGAAAATACAGATGGCCTAGCCTATACGACGGACAACATGTCAAGTCGAATCTAATAATGGGAATATGATCGATTCGTTGATAATATTAAAAAAAAAAAACACACACACACACAGATACTCTTTCTCTTGGATTGGATTGAATTGGGAGATGAATGACATCACCTTAGATGGATGCCACCAACAGCACCCATTTTATTTTTCGGTGGACCACAACCACCAAATTACAACTAACAACTATACTTGCATGTAATTACAGGAATTAACAAATATACATAAATGTATGCAAACTTACGTATATCTTCATCACTGAACGGCTTGGAGTCGGCTATCTCGTCCGGCGGCACGGTGAAGCCGGTGAAGGAGAAAGAGAGGCCTAAGCTAGCGCTGGAGGCTCTGCTCAAGGCGGCCCCGCTGCTTAGCTCATCCAAATCAAACTTCATCTGCGCACTTCTTGACTTCCTAATGTGTGTGTTTTTGCTACTGCCACCACGCCCTGGCGACGCCCCAGTCATAAGCCTTTTGCTTGATTTTCTAGAGAGTGTTCCGCCGCTCTCCGACACTACTCCGGCAGCCTCGCTTGACGTGGGAGATTTGAGTGCCGCCGCCACCGTCTCCACCAGTTGCTCTGACTTTGTTCTGATTAACCCTGACGTGTTGGCTTTCTCCATTTCACAACTCTCACTATTAATTACCACCGAAACATGAATTGCATGACACCATTAGAACAAAAGAAAGAAACATGAATTGCAATCACAAACTTAACGAGTGAAGTTTTTCCAAAAAGAGATATGTCAAGCATTTTCTGCTCTTGGCTTTTAAAGAAAAATGGAGGCAGACTAGTGGATTTGCACAAGAGATTGATTGTTATGACATGAAAACTTAATAGAGAAAGAGAGATGGAATTGCATTTAATAACATGTTGTTTGATCCATACCTTTCCTTTCCTGGTGCTGAACTTGACGAGAGTATCTTAGCTCTCTGGTTTGGAATCTGTACTCTCTCGCTACTGGTACTGCCCTAGTCCCCTTAATTAATTATATAAAGAGGTTAAGGTGCCTAAAATACCCCTACATATCCTCAAATATTATAACATTACTCCGCACTTTTATGATAACAACTAGACTTGCTAAATGCCATATATGATTATATCATGGTTCTAACATGCCAATGGTACACGTGTTGGGAGAGAGAAGCTTCTAGGATCAGTGGAATTTTCTTTTCCATGATGTTCTAACGTTTTATTCTTTAGTTAGATTTCAGTAAATAAATATATGTAATGTAAGGTTAATATAGATTCACGAAAACGCTGAGGTATAAGATTGTTTGATTGTGCCGTCTAATAAAGTAGACGTCCAAAGCATAGACACAGAAAGGCATGAGTTGTGCATGGAAGATGAAACAAAAGGCTGTATTGATGAGAGGCTGTGGTTGAGTGGCAGTGCCCTGGTGATGAGGGCATTTCTTCTTTTCCTTGGAATTCTGTACAGGATCATGTATTGCACGTTCTTAGTCCCAATTTGTGGCATTTTTAGTTGACTATTTCTGACATCACTTTTTCGGGTCACTGCAAGTCTCAAAACACTTTAGAATTGCCTCATCCTTATCTCCGTTTCAGTTTCTCAAATTACTCAATACCATTGATCCTGTAATAATACAATAACTCCTGTACTTGGAAGTGCACGACCCAGTACTCCTAGCTGTATTCCCCCAAGGGTCACTGCCACAAGCATGGTCCATACGCAAAACAAACAAAACCGACCCTTTTGTTGTCTGTATTCCCTGCCCCAGTTATTCAATTTTGATGGAAAATATATCATTGAAAACAAGTATTTTAATTATGCTTTAAAATTGTGGAAAACTTATTTTTGACTCTCATCCTTGGATGCAGACCTTCAAAAGCTTGTAATCATGAAACTCTAAGGTGATGGAAAAGCAACAAGTAATTATGATCGGATTGACTCAAGGGTCAATAATAGTATATTACATGAGTGATTAATGAAAGTTAAAAGGAAGTGAGGGCATAATAGTAACGACGAACGAGTGGGGTATCGCCGCAAAAGCATACCTTTGGTGGTTCCTGATTAGGAACACAGATGTCCGTGTCTGCCGGTGCATCCACTTTTGTTGATTGCTCGTTCATCGGCGTACCTCTACCGGCCATGTGTCCCTTACCCCATTTCGGTTTTGACTTTTGAAACGTTCGTGGTCAAATGCAAATTGTAAACAAAATTAAGTGGACTCATTATATCTTACTTTTTTATATTCTAACAATATTTCAAACTTGGTATTCAATTCCTACGACGCCTTCAGCAAATCTGAATTAAGTATCCTTTTTCTTGACAAATTCAATTTAAAACTATTTTCTAGTATATAAACTGCATTTCTTCCGGAAAAATTTTAAGCCCACTTTCATATGCATTAATTAGAGATCTATTCTCACTCAAATCAAATATGAAGTTTACATAATTTCTATAGACTACACGTACACGTGTGAATGTATCAAACTTTTTGAATTGTTCTTTAATACATCACTTTTGGCATTTTTCCAATTAAGAGAAATAGGTAAATTTAAAATTAAACAGAAAGAAAGATGCCAAGATCTAGCTTTTTAACAAACGACAAGAAAAATATCTGGAATCACTAGTGACAACAATGATTCAAAATAATCAAAACAGTGAAAAGGGTTTTAATTGCCACAAATTGAAATTAAATCACTTTCTCCTTCTTGAAATTAAATCACTTTCTCCTTCTAGTCTTACTGTCACTAGAACCAGAAGGAGGGGCGGTGCCGCCCTGCTGACGGCAAGCCACGTGACAGGGACGTGATGGAGAGATTGACACAGACAAATCTCTTTTTCCGTGGTTAGGTCAGGTCTCAGTCCTAACGGATTAGAAAGAGAGAGATGGGAGTGGATCCCAATCAACAAACCTACATGAGCCGTCATTCTTCTGCCACCTGTAGCCCACAAATTCTCGTCTATTGACACCTCAGCACAAGTTCAGTGGCCGTGAGTCGCCAACAGCACATGCCCGGACACGTGGAGTCTTAGCAGCACGCCCTTGGCTCTTAGGATCCTTCAGCTTTCGGATTGTAATCTTTTTCTGCTTTTGTAGGCTGGCACTTGGCATGGTACAGTCCAAAGTGATGATAGTGACCTCTCTGCTTTTAATTAAATAAAGCAAATGCTCTTTTTATCAGCACTAAGGTTAATGTTACACACTTACACGCATCTATTTAAAGGAGAACCTCCCATTATTAAAATCATAAATTTTACTTAACTTTAGAATATTAATTTCAATTTTAAAAAGAGCATTGAAATGTTTTAATTTTTAATTTTTAATAAAAATAGCTCCATATTGAATTTTCTATTATGAATGACGTGACAAGTTATGTCATAACATTATTTTCGTTACATGATTGTATAGATTTTATTATTTAATAAATTAAAAATATCAAATATCTTAAAATGATTATGGATTAAAACGTACGAAGGATGCACGAGTTTTTGGTTTTTTAATTTGTTAAATAATGAAATTTATATGTGACACAAATTTAATATGTAGCAGTCACATGACAAAAATAATAATCCGACATGATTGATTACACCGTTCATATTAACATAAAATTTAATGTGGGTTTATTTTTGCTAAAAGTTAAATTTTAAAATATTTTAATATCACCTTTTAAAATTTGTTAGTATTACAAAATTGAGTAAATTTTGAATTTTTTTAACCATTAACCCTCTACTTTAAGACCATTTTTGTTTTCTTGTATACTGTTGGAAAATGCTCTTGTTTTTATGGATGACATAAAGCTTGAAAGTTAATTTAAAATTAACATATCAAATTTAAGTTAATCAAAGTTTGGATGGAGTTTAATTACCAAAACGAAAACTAACATAAATGATTGAACCCCCCATCTTAAAATGATGCTATTTTTTTTAAAAAAAATTCAAAACAGTGTCATTTTAGACTTAAGTTTAAGAAATAGATCATCAAAACAATATCATATTAGAAAACTTTATATTCAAACCATACAACTTAAATATGTTCGAACTTCATGCTACACTCTTGGAGAATTAACAATCCGTTATCATCTCTACTTATTCTCTCTCTTTGAGAAGCCATTTTTTTAATACCATTTTTGTAACTAATATATTAATTATAGTATATAAAATAGAAGATTATGGAATAATTTTATCATCCAAAATTAGGTTTTATTAAATTATTTTAACAATTTATGCACATTATTACAATCGCAAGTTTAATTATGTTATTATTATACATAAAGATCTGCAACTTTAAATTCAATTTTAATCACAAAGTTATTATAAACAATTATCTTTAATTTTAAAAAAATCTTAGTCATTAACGTTATAGTATAATTAGAGATGGTAAAAATGATTCAAGACGGAATCTTCCAAAGTTAACAAAATTAATTTCAATTGGTTGAATTTTGAACTTAACTTTGATTTTAATAAAAATGTGAACTTTATAATAGACTCGAGCTCCATAATCTATCAACTTGATCCAAAAATTGCACCTATCATATTATATAATAAAAAAAAATGGCATCCCCACTCACTGCAGCTTACTACCAAGACTAAAGAGGCTCTTTTTCCTCAATAAGTCATAAATAAAGGCAAAAATTAAAGTCAAAGTTCAAGCTTGGTCAACAGAGACGCACCACCGTTATTCTTCGCTACATCTCAGTGACTCACCACCTCCATTCGTCGCTACAACCTGCACTCTCTCGTCTTTAACCTCCACTACTCATCATAATATTGCCAATAGTAGAGTTACTACTCTTGTTCTTCGCAATGCCTTCTCTACCCCCAGCCACTAACTGTAAGATTGGATCCAATATGGCTCTCTATTTTTATGTTTTTGTTTGTTTTTCCTCAATCCTCACTCATGCTCTTTATGCCTTGTTCTCTCGGTTGTTCTATGATGGTAGCCGATTAAATATTGTTAGGTTAATTTACTACTATAGAACAAGTGATCAATGATTATGTCTTTTATTTTAAGGAGCATATTGTGTGTATTTAAGACATTTTTTTAATTGATTTTGTTATTTTTATAGGTTTGGTGTAACTTGTCCGTAAATAGAACTCTTTTTCTTTTTATGACTTCAAATGCAAAGACACATTTTTTATTACTTCCTCTTTTTGTCTTAGCTTTAGTATTCCATGTTTGAGTGATCTTGTCTCATTGGACTTGATTGAGATTCTTGAATTACTGGTTGACGTGATTTATACTATTGATGTTCTCTTGATTTTAAGTCTTATAGCTTCAAATGAAGTTTTTACAAATTAAGCTAGCTTCCTACTCTTTTTCGATTTTCAAATTTGACTCAATCCATAAAATTCATGTTGGATCAAATTTTGGATGACTGTTTGATTAGGATTCGATTTCAAATCAATTTATGTGAGGTTCAAATTTATATAAAACATTTAAACTAAGTTGGGGCTGTTTATGTTCTGGTTCTAGCTTGATTTATTATCGATCCTAAATATAATAGTTATATTTTCTAGAGAAATCCAATAAAAGGTAGAGTTTACTAATGATTAAGCCTAGTAGTTCAATAAAATAGAAATTCAAGGAGTTATATTTTTTAAACATTAAATTTATATTAAAAGACCAAGATCTCCCCTATATTTTAAGAAACTTAAGGAAAACATCACAGTCTTTAAAATCCTCAAAATAATTTTTTAAATAAAAATTTAAAATTTCTCTTAGATTTTATTTTAAAAAATAATAACGAAACACTTTCAGACATAAATAAATATCATATGTGAAATAATCAAAAGTTGCTAACCCTATTACTAATTTTCCTCTTCCCATTTCCTTAATGCCACTGGAGAAGGAGATCCAGTCCTGAGAGAGAATGGTATGAAACAGCAATGAAGAAAGTCTCCAATTATGACACCGTGAGAATGCGCTACATCTGCGCTCTTCAAGTGTATTCATTTACTATAGTCTACTAGTAAATTCCAACATGGACATACACGTCTCTTCTCTGGAAAAGATAAGTGATAATAATGTCACATGTTTAGAGTTCTTCCAGAAATTAGGCAACAAGAGTCATCATAACGGGAACACTAAACTCTCCACATATTGACCATTTAGTAGAACAAATGTGCATCCGAGTGAATAAACTAACGTAAATGTATGATTTAATTATGGACAAGTTTTCTGATCTTTGGAAACCTAAACAAATTTTGTAAGTTTCAGGGGAAAAAAACAAAAGATAATTACAAAACAATGACTAAATTTACTAGAACACACATCCTCTCTAAAGCCTGCCTGAACTTTACACAATATGCAGATGGAATTCTGCTCACCATACCATGGGCGACGCTTAGTTATGAAAAACATGAAAGCTAACAGAAGTAGGGTTAAGAATCAACGCTTAAATGATTCACTGAATTCAGTAGTCAAGTTAGTTTGGTATCACTTTCTGGTCCAGACCAGTGTCTTGCATCATGGCAACAAATTCGCTGTAGTCAATGCGGCCATCCTGAAATAGATGCATAAAGTAAATCATAACATGGAAAAATCTTAAGGAATGTAGATTGCATTTGATAAGAATATTACATTATCCTGGTCAACTTCACGAATAATATCTTCCATGTGAACGTCACCTATGCCAAACTGTTCACAGGCCAGTTGAAGCTCATCTTTGGTGATGTACCCACTCCCATCCTTATCGAAGTATGAGAAGGCTGCATATAGATGATCCTCTTTCTGAATCTTATTTAGATGAAGCATTGCTGCTAGGAACTCACCATAGTCTATGGTGCCGCTGTTGTCAATGTCTGCCTGAAATTTTTTGATGGAGATAATATGTGGTTCAGTATAAAAGTAAGGAGATTATAAACCACCAATGTGGTTAAATATGACATGGTTGGAACATCAGACTTGCCATAATGGCAACATTGGAATCTCCTATTTTAAGGCTTGATAATAGTTCGTAAGAGTACTCAAGGAAGTCACTCAGCTCAACTTTGTTTACAAAATTGGGTCAAGTCTGATATGATTACTTGTAAGATCCAAGTTGCTTATCAACGTGAGAGAAAAGGTTTCAAGTGAAATACGCGAGTAGACTCAGAAAGGGCTATATGTCAGACACGGAGATCTAAATCAAAATTTTCAAACTAGCACTTACTGCTTGCATCAACACATGTATTTCAGATTCCTTGAGATTAGCTCCCACTCTCTCCAGACCGTTCTTTAATTCTTCAAGAGTAATATGTCCACTATTATCTGCATCTATCATCTTGAACATTTCTTTCAGACCAGCGATTTCCTCTTCAGATAAGCTTTCAGCAATGACCTGCATGTAAACACATTTCTAATAAGCCAAAAAGCATATTTATACTCAAATACTGAGATTATGTCATGTGAAGAAAAAGTCATGAAACTTATACAGTTGTTTCTAGAAGGACCGGAACTGAAATCCAAAACTTCCAGTAATTTTATAGAAACCTCTGCATACTTTGCAAATATATAATTGAGAAATCCATATTTCAGTCCGATACTCATTCAGGAGAAAAAGGAAAAGCAATTCAGACAGGTACATTATAGACAAATCAAATCGTTTTGAAGAGTTAATGAGAATCAGAAAATTTGTATTTGAAATCGGAAATAATTTTTTAGAATTTAAAGGCCATTTTTGAAGGCACTTTTAAATAACTAGCACTCCAAATGTGACGTCTGAAAGGATTGTCCAGGTTGTACAATTAATCCTCACCCTGATGACAATTTTTTTGAGTTTATTCATTGCTGAAAATTGCTTCAGGCGAGTTATAACAGCAGAATCCAGAGGTCTGTCAGGAGCAACACCATCTACCTGAACCCACGGGTGGCCTGCAAGAACAAAAACTTAGGTGATAAACTGCTCATCGTTGAAGGTGGTGAGAGTGCTAATATATAGGACATATAAATAACATTACCATATAGGATATATAACATAATATAAACAGTATCCCTCTACGGAATAAGAATCATCCAACTCCCATTAGTAACTACGAACTAAGACTCAAATTATGGTCCACCCTAAATTGCCAACCACAATTTGATGGTTAAAAGAAAAGATTACATCCCTTAGAGCCTAGGTCAAGCATCTTTTCTAATTTCCTTTCACTTTGCAGCTTGAAAAACCAACCAAAATATTCCAATAAGAGTTTAACGACATATTACACGGTGGCCTGCGCCAACATCATTCAGGGAAGGAAACGTAGTTAAGAATTGAATATTTCAGACTAGATAATAACTTTTGAGGCATAGTTCAGTTCAGATTATGCTCAAATATGAGAAATATAGCCATAGGCCTACTTACGAAGAACTTCATGTGCTGTCAGACGCTTCTTAGGGTCCCTAACAAGCATTCTACGAACTAGGTCTTTTGCATCTTCAGACACATTAGGCCATGGTTCGGATATGAAATCAAGTTCACCTTTTAAAACCTGCTCAAATATTCCTTGCTCCGTTTCTGATAAATAAGAGTAAAGCACATCAAGAAATTAGGTCTACTCCACGGCTAAACTACAACAAGAACAAAGACATTAATCATGGGTCTTACCATCCCAGAATGGGGGTACTCCACTTAATAAAATATAAATAATCACCCCAGCACTCCAAACATCACACTCTGGACCATAATGCTTCCTTAATACTTCTGGAGCTACATAGTATGGGCTACCAACTACGTCATTGAAAGTTTCACCTGAGAATATAAATAATTAATTGTTGGTCAGATGCAGAGAGGAGTCAAGTCTATGAACTGAGGCTTACATTACAGGCACTAAAGAGGCAATCAATGTGTTTCTGCAAAAAATTCGTTTGAAGAAATATAGGTAATAAATGGCATGTGAAACGATACCTCGCGCATGGTATTATAGTGTTTTCAAAGAACCCCACAAGGTAAATAATACTAATTACTCAATATCTGATTGTTGCCGAACGGATTGTGAACACAGATTGCTTCCAATAAAAGAATCATAATTTGTAACTTCTTAGCTAACAATCTTCTCAAAGGGGCTTTTCAGTTGTAGGCAAAAGCTCAATTGAATGTAGTAGACTCCAGAATGTGTAAACATTAAATAAGTGTGAGAGCCCCGCTACTCTTTCAGATGAAACCAGGGTACGTTAGGAGATATCTGTTACCTATCTACCTTCAAAGAATATGAGCTCCACTGGGATACGTCATCTCTGACACTAATGGTCAGGTAGGGTATATAATTTATAAAATGATTCCTAAATATTTCGAGAACGATGGGCGTCTTCCGAAAAGCCTAGAGTACTAAACATGGTAAAAAAGAGTTGGTCAGGACTGGAGTTCAGTTTTTTTAAAACATGGTAAAAAATAAAAAATATTTACTAATATATTATAATTAGATCAACAGTATTTTTATATTTTCTTTTAACCTATAACCATTTTTTTTCCCAATTGAATCGAGCACACCCAAAATCATTCACTTGTCTTTGACCAAAAAGAACAAAGAAGACAAAAAATAAGGATGACTTATTATTCAGGCAAATGATTGAACACGTGTAAAAGATGAATAGCAAAGAAATAGTACCCGGCCTGAAGAACATGGACAGTCCAAAATCGATAGTTTTAAGCGTCGCGTCCTCCAGCTGACTAGCAAACAGAAAATTCTCAGGCTTCAAGTCACGGTGCATAACCCCCAGAGAATGACACGCCTCCACAACCCCAACAATCAACCTCGCAAGCTCCGCAGCTTTCCTCTCGGTATAATGTCCTCTCTGAATAATCCTATCAAAAAGCTCCCCACCCGCGCACAGCTCCATCACCACATGCACTGCCATCGCATCCTCGTAAGCATCCACAATCTTTATCACATTGGGGTGACCCTCCAGATGGTGCATTATCTGAATCTCCCTCCTCACGTCCTCAACATCCTCAGGCGTCGTCAACTTCCTCTTCGCGATCGATTTGCACGCGAACTCCTTCCCATTCTCTTTCTTCACACACAAAAAAGTCGTCCCAAATTGTCCTTGCCCTAATTTCCTTCCCAAACTGTATATCTCCTTCAAATTCCCTGTTTTTCTTCGTAATACCGAGTCGATTTGAAGCCCCGCGCTCGAGGCTCGCTTAACGTGCGTGGGCTTCTGCGGCTTTTGGCTTATCGACACATCTCTCATCTCCGGTTTCATTGATTTCTCGTGCTCCGTCAGTTTCTCATTTGGAATTTTGACGGTTTCGGGAGGTGTGCTCTGGATCGGAGTTGACTCGGATTGTTTCGATCCACTGGCGTCACTTTTGGAGTCGGTTTTGTTGCTGGCGTCTTCTTTCGACGGTGGTAAAGGCTCCGCCGGTGGACGACGCCACATAGCGGCGGTTACGGATTGTAAGAAGCCATTATTGCCAAGATTTGGGCCTACACATGAGTTCCCCATCAAAATTAACAACTCTCAGGTCCTTATTGATGATTCTTGTCTGCCATCAAATTGATGTGAACCCAGCGTTGTTGATCCCATCACATAAAGAATGCAGAGATAAAAAATCAGAAGAAGAATTGTGCAATGATTAACCGGAAAATTCCAACAAAATGGTAGAAACAGAAAGCTGATCAATTTTCGAGGGAAATTTGAAAAAGAGAAAAAGAATGATAAAAGGGGGAATTATTGAGAGAAAGTGAAATTATTGGTAGAATTGATGATCAGCACTGGCATGGTTGTTTCATTAAGTCTTTGCAGAGGCAACGGCTCCATAATTATTGCCACATGAAAATCCAGATATATACATTTATGGTTGTAGAGTTGAGTTAAATTAAAAGAAAAAGGGAGGAAGTGCACAAATAAGAGCCATCCATTCATAGTGAACTATAATTCAAATGAATGACCATTTACAATGCGCATCATTCTTTTATAATCAAGAGTAAATTTATATTGTCCTTAAAGAAATTTTCTTAATTTTAAAATAATTTTTGGAAGAAGTCTAAAGAACATAAATTTTAAGCTTGGCCGATTTACTATGTAAATAGGTAGTGTTTGATACTATGCATAAATTAGATTATTCACTCACTAAACATTTTATATTAGTTAGACTGTTCAGTTGTGATTTTTTCAAAAGTTATTTAGATGGAATTTTCTATCTTGCTAGCTAGTTCAAACTAAGTACAACAATCGACTAGTCAATTATGTGAAAAAATTAGACATTATTATGTATATAATAATTGTTTAACTAGAAATAACCCACATTTGATGTACAGAGTGGTGAGAAGGTGGAGAGCATACGGTAATGTGAGCAAGATAAGGGAATTTGAGTTATAGATGGTTATACAAATTGTTTCAGTGCACATATCATGGAAGACTTCTTCTTAAGCTTGAAAATTTATAAAAGGAAGTAAGATGAGTTTCTTGAGAATTTCTCTTTACCTTAAAGGAATAAAATAAGTGAATTTGGATCATGTATGGAGACCCACTATGCAGTCATTTTTCTTACTCTTTTTATTATTATTTCAATTATGTATCTTTAAATCATATACACATATTATCCCTATTCTTAAGTAATTTATTTATTAATTTTTAAATAAAAAATACATACATAGAATTCACCGTCATTTTGTGTACCATTAAAGAATCAACCAAATTTTTGTTAGAAATTTATGAAAATCATATAACCAAACCATAAAATCGCAAGAATCAAATCAAAAAGGATCACGATCATAAAAGACCTTTAAAACTACCTCTTGACAAGGTTGCAAGATCACTAGAAGACCAAATCTCAATGAAAAACATAAAAATAACTTACAAGTAAGTAAAAAGGACCGATTTGCCTCCATAAGAGAGGAGATGAGACATCTAAACATGAATAAGACTACTTTTGACAGTGATAAATACAAAATATTTTTAATTTATTAAAAATTTTACTTATTAAAATTGCATACGTTGTCTGACATAAATGATTTAATTTATGTTAAGAGTATGAATTAATGGTAGGTCATATTTAAATATTAAATAATTAAATAAACTTATGAATTCCAAATATAATTTATCCTAAAGTTCTTTAGGACAGGATTTCATTTCCTAGCAGTAATAAGTTAAGACATATACAAGTGGCTTGACTACCAAATTTTGGAAATAAGAAATTCTTCTATGCTTAGATTGTAAGAATTGGCAAAAAAAATTTACGCATCACATTTAAGGCCTTGGCCAACTATAGCAATTATAATTAAGTTGAAGACTAAGAATGAGTCAAAGCATATAGCTTATCTAACAGGAACTTCATACTCCAAGGCTAAATTGATGATCTCCATTTTTTTCTTTTAATAGGAAAAGTAGAAAATAATATTATCAACAAACAATATGTACAAGGATGCTTAGTAAGGTGTAACACTCCACTATCATAGAGTATATACCATAACGTCCTGAGGACATTCTAGTATATAACTTATAATAATGGCATGTTAGAGCAGTGATATTCTCTTATAAGGCATCATAAAGAAAGACACAATAATTAAAAATCCAAAGTTCCTTATTTCATTTCATAAAAATCAAATCTACATTGTAGCTTTACAAAAATCATCCCAATAAGTACATTATCAATACTAATTACAGAACATGCTATATATATGAAAAATTATACAAAAATTTCTAACTAGATCCTTCAGTCTCAGTTGACCAACCTTTGAGCCATTTCTTCTATCCAAAAGTACAAGAACTATACTTTTTGTACAGTCTCTCTGTCACTAGTGTCGTCTTTTAGTCCTGAAATGTCAATGTTATAATTTTGGTGAGCTTCGCAAACTCAATGAGGTAACCATCTTTGATGGTTCACTCAAATCATATAACACATCACATCATATATCCATATAATTCACATCATTTTATTTATTAACTTGTAGCATTACATAATACTCTGTTCACAATTTTCACATTCTCATTCAAATACAAGTCAACAATACATTGTAATCATTCAAACATACATTTTAAATATATATGCAATGCTCATGAGACTCATTTGAGATTATTACGTTGTTGTGACCGGCTAATAATTGTCCCGTATCTATTGTAGATGCTGGGCTCATTGATAACTGTTCTGTATCCGTTGGGGATACCGGGCTTATTATACATAGTGAGCCTTGAGCTCTTAATCACATTCTAAGCTTTAAGCTCTTTTTTACTTTCTGAGTTTTAAGCTCGTTTTCGATGGCTACTCTGGTCACAATAACCTTTATGTTATCATATATTCATGTAATAAAGTGCATCATTCACATAAGATCAATCAGTCACTTTATTTCACATACACATTCACTTTCACATGTCATTAGACCTTGGTCCAACATTTAACATTTAAGTTGAGAAAACATATAGTTAGTCTAATTCACATTCAATTAGCACTTCCAATATTTTTGATGCTTCCAACATCTCGAACAGTTAATGTCCGGAATTAACATAATCACATTCAAATATTTTCAATACAGAATTTAAACAGAATAATCATTTAAAGTAAGACCATCTAGGTCGACTCACAATTTGCTCCAAAAAGTTATTGCCTCGAAGTCCCAGCAACGTCTAGATGTTGTTGGTCAATATGCTCTTCTAAATCATGCAACACATGCACATTTATACACATCACAACTTTGCACAATCATAAGTATTCATTTATACACATATATGTATATGGATTATATACAATGTATGCTTAATGACAATCCCGAGTACATTTCTTTAATATGTGTCTCATAATCAATTAACATGATCTTTAACTCATTCCTTAATACCTAATGCACTTTACTTACTTTAATCGCTCAATTCATCATCAACTAGGCTCCTTCATGATCACATTCAAGAGTAAATACATAATAGGAAAACATTAATAAGTCAATGATTTATATATATATATATGGTCTTGGAACAAAAGTCATAACTTTTGATTTGTATGTTAGATTAAGGTCATTTTAGAATGCTTTCAAAGAGGACTTCGAGTTCTACAACTTTCGAGAAGAGCTCGTAGAGAGTTTTTGTAACATTCTGTTACCCATGTTAAGGCTAGAATTGTGATTTATGAGAAAGTACTGAAAAATTAGGAAATGCACATCATGCTTTAGTTAAATATGACATGCATATTTTTGCATATGAATATGATTGTACATCCATTCATTGACATTTTTTGGGTATCCTTTATTTATAAATGTGATTAAAATGTGCATTGTGAGTTATTTGCGTTAAAAATTTATTTGGAGACCATTAGCATTATTTTGAAAATTTTGGTGAATTTGAGGTATATTTGGACTAGGACAAATGTCAAGTGGTAGGCTAAATTAATACATGAAAAATTTGGATGATTGATCCTAAAATTGAGTGACATTTGGCGTAGTTAATTGGTGACAAAAGGACTAGTAATTAAGTGACAAATGGATCAATTATTGAGTGACAAGTCAACTAATAATTAGGAGACATATAGACTGATTAATTAGTAACATATGGCAGCATCTAGAGTGGATTAGTGGCAGCATCTTGATTAGGCAAATGTAATACATGCCTTAGGACAAATGTTGTACTGTAAAGTTAACACCTAGCATGTTGATGGAGCAAAATTCACCAGCAATGTTTCTGCTATTTCTCTCACCTTTCTCCACCGAATTTGCTCTAGCTTTCTCCTATGTAATTTGCCTAAACCCTAGCCAAATTGCTGCACCAAAACTAGGATTTTACCTTACACAAAATAGCCAAAAAAACTAGCTAAAAGTTACCTTCATCTTATTGTCCAAAATCAAGTTATTTTCATCACAAGTTTGTGATGAATTTCGCTTGCATGGAGACTTGATTTAATCTGAATTTTGAGCTAAATTGAAAGCCTAACAAGTAAGTGACAATCTGATATTATGATATGTTTAGTAGTATGAGAATTATGCCTGAATTGGAATGACATATATGAGATATTGGTGAAGATGTATACTGGAATATTATGAACTGGAGAGTTTTCATTGAATAGACTTTGGTATTTTGATTATATTTTGAAATGTAGATTTCCAAATACATTGATTATTGATTCAAAATAAATTAGAGACATATTTCTACAACTTTACCAAAGAGTCGAATGTTAATTCTATCTCTAAGCATTTCAAAATCTAGCTAGAAGTAGAGTTAGGAGTTCAGTTACAGTTTAAAAACAGTCTGAACTTTTTTCGAGATAACTTTTAGTACACTGAACCAAATTGTATCATTCTGGTGATATTAGAAATTGGAAACATAGTGGAATAATTGTATAGAAGAAAGTGTTACTAAAATACACCATTTTCCTTATTATAATGATCATGCAAAGTTATCCTGAAAGGGGGTGTTAGGATGAAAATGCAGAGATGTGCTGGAATTTGATAACTGGAATGTTTTTATTGAACATGCTTTGGTATTTTGGCTGTATTTTGATTTGTAGATTTCCAAATGAAATGATTCTTGTTTCAAATTGAACTAGAGACATTTGGATACAAATTTTAAGAAATTGAATTTGAATTCTGTCCATAAAGGTCTTAAAATTTAGCTTGAAAGTAAGTCTTAGTTTAGGCAGTAGCACTACTAGGGACAGAAATTAGGTCTCGCTGTTATTGAATAAAATGTATTGATATCGGCTGAATCAAACAAAGGTATCTTCACAAAAGTTATAGATTATTCTCTTAGATTTTGATTGCTATAATGTTTGTAATATTTACATATTGGAATTGAGAGATATGAGGTGTACAACTTGAACGCATGATCATGCATTAGCCAAAATTTCAAACGTACATAGTTTGGGTGTTTTGAGCATAACTCATAAAATAATGAATCAAATTGTATGATCTTGGTATCGTTAGAAACTTAAGACAGTGGAGAACAACTTTTCAAGGAAATGTTGCCTGATTTTGTCATTTACCTTATCATAATAATTATGTAAAGTTGACCCAAAAGTATATTATGAGAAAAACATCTGAAATGATCAATTAAGTTATGAAATTAGTTTCACATTATTTTATTTTAGTCCAAACCCTAAGTACAAATTATATTAATGAGGGTTTTGCTATCTGAATGATATGGCGACAAAATCTCAATAAGATACCTAGAATTATCATTGAATATGCATTGTGCATATTGTCTATACATTGATGTGCATAAAGAAAGACTTATACATTTGTGCACAATTGTGATATATGTAAATATGTTTTGGATGATATAGAGGAGCACATTAGATGCTAGTCAGACATTGCTGGACCATCTAGGCAATAGCATAGTGGATTGTATTGTGAGTAACCTAAGATGGTCTCACCTTGATTTGTTTTGTTTATTATTGAATTGAATTTGATATTGATGAATGAGTACTGAATTTTAGACAATAATTGTCCGAGGCATTCGATGCATGTGAATATCATTGGAAGTGTCACTTGTATCTGAATGAGAATGAATAATTGAATTTGATATGTATTGATTGTGTTCTGAATTTCAGACATGAATTATCCAAGGAGTTTAATATTTGGTTATGTATTGGAAGTGTTATGAATTGTTGCGAAACTCTGTATGATATTTGAATTCTTAACGAAAGTTGAAGGCCGAGCTTAGGTATGATGATTATGAGATTCTAATTATGCATCATTTGTGATTGTTATACATAGTAAATTTTGTAATTTATGCATTTCATAAAATGCATGCTTAGATAAAGACATTGTGACCAGAGTAGCCAGTTTGATAGAGCTTTGAGCTCAATTTTTTGCATGTAGAGCTTTGCTCTATGATTTCTGTCTGCACGTAAAGCTTTACTCCGTGATATATATTTCTAATTAAGCCCAATGGGCCAATATTTGTATTTGTATGTGAAAGGCACTCGGTTAGAACAATAATAACGAATGTGAAGTCTAATATGCATCTGTATTAATATATATATATGTTCTGATTCGCAATGATATCATGATTTGTCATGGTAATGTCTGTAATTGGATTATACACGATCTGAATAATTATATGTGAATTATGTGATCTTGTGTGATTGAACTGGGTGAAATCATCAATGATGGTTCACTCATTGAGTTCACAAAAGTTATAAAAATTGCAACATGAATTTTCAGGTACGAGATAGGAGACCTAGTTCTATAGACTGGATTAAAGGAACCTTTTGGATTAAGTTATAGCTAAGAAGTCTTTCAGCTGACATAAGAAGAGTTGTAGCATATGTTTTGTCGTCTGCCTAGAACTTGCATAAGGTTTTGTAAATATTTATTAATGGATACAGTGTAAGCTTTTGTTCAATAAATACAGTGTGAGTTTTTGATAATGAATGCAAGGAATGGTTTTAATTTGATGACTTTTAAATTATGTTAGATGATGCCATGTTAAGTTGGATTTATGTTCGCTCTAACATGCCATTATCATAGGATATGTATTTAAATGTTCTTGGGTGTTTGGGTATACACTTTATAGTAATAGGATGTTGCAAATTTTGCCGTATAAAGGGTCAAAATCGTAATTTTATGTAAGTGTCCCAAGGATGTCCACTCAGCGGACATACGTCCCTCCAAACAGACATGAATGGATCTGGGGAAGTTGGGAGACCTGAGAAGGTGCTTCTAGCGGATCTAAAGTCTGTTTAACGGATATGTGAGAAATATATCACACTTATCAACATTTCCCATGATTTCTACTCATATTTTAACATCATTTCACCCTAAATTTTCCTGAATTCACTTTCTCTAATGCAACATCATTTCATACTAATTTAACTACCAAATTGATTGCATTAAACTCTTAAACCTCAACTCATTTGGTTCATCATTTTCCAACTAAATCTCATCATTCATGCAATCCTATCCTTTTTTCATAATATACCTCATTTATGAGTATGAACCAATTCATTTTCAAAATTCATCATTTCAAGTTGATAACTTCTTCATTTATACCTCAATTTCAGTTCAATATCATCAACACAGAAATCAAAATCCATGTTTGCTCATAAACATCAAAATAGAACATATTCTTATACACTTTCATCATAAATTTTTCTGCACTTCTTTCTACATCATTTTAGGATTCATTCTAACTCTAAATCATCTCTGCATCAATTTATTAATCATTAATCATCATAAATGTAAAAGCAAGACAACTATATATACATTTCATCACTCATGACTCACACATATAAATTTATGATCAAGTCATCAATCTCAAAGTACTCATCATAAATGTTTCATTTAACACTAACCATGAAGATTAACAAGCTACTTACTTGATGAAACTCTAAGTTCTTCAAAAACACCAAGAAGCCCTAACTTCTCATGTCACACGATCATCATGTTGAAGGTAGATTAGGTAGGTTTTCTTGTGGAAAACGAAAGAGACAACAAGATGGACGCAGCAATTGATAGATGAAAGCAAGGTGTAACGTTTATGAAGGTTTGGTGAATCAAAATCATGAAGGAGAGAAAGCCACTAAGAGACGAAAAAAGAGTTAAATGAAAGACATTAGGGAGAGTGTCATGCAAAAATATGAAATCGTGAGAGATGAGTGGTGAGTGGTAGTGACACTTGTCAGTACCACTTGTCACCTTCCTATGGTCCCATTTGGACCCTTATTAATAACTAGTCTATTTGTCTTCAATTTCTACTACAATTGTCTCTCAATTTTCAATGACACCTGACAATAAATTCCAAAGTTATTTATCAAAATTTCCATTACCATTTGACAGTTAATTTTACAACTATTTATTAATTGTCTTGTCACTTGGCATTTTTTTTAGTTCAAAATACCCATAATTTTAGAATTTTCCCAAAATTTCACCAAAAATTCTGAGTCAATAAATATACTCTCCAAATTAATTTTTAACACATATAATCCACAATTCCAAATATAGTCACATTTATAAATCAATTATATCCGGAAAATATCAATGAATGCATATGCAATCATTTTAATGTGCAAAAATCAATATTCACGTGTGTGTGTATGCTATATTATGCATGAGCATGAAATGCACTTTTTAGCTTCTCAATAAACTCTCATATATACTGTTCTAGGGTTCTAACCCTTAATATGGGATAACGGGATGTTACATAAGGCCTCAAAAAATTCTTGTAGAATAAGAGGGAGGCAACTTAATATAGAATGAAAAAAATTATTTTAAATGATTGTAACTGATGACTTCAGTTAGCTCGAATTTTAGCACTCTCATTTTGATTCTCCTTAATGTTAATAAATTTACAAATCCATATTATTCTTCAAAAAGAATTTACAAATCCACACTTTATTCAATATCTACTTACATAATATAATAGAAAAATAAAAAGAATGAGATTATTAGATATCACTTGCTAAGATGAAATTAATTGTTTCATGGACATCAATTTTTACTTCAATAAAACTATAACCAATTTCTTAAGAAGGTTGCTTTTAATTTTTTGTTTAAGTGCCCATATTGATCCTATTTCAAATGCCTTTATGTTTCAAATAATTAATATAAGAAATATTATCTAACATATAAGTAATCTATAAGACCTTAG
>JAOQMP010000004.1:27126013-27160000 GCA_027563575.1 Erythroxylum pedicellare
TTTAATTTGTCTTTAGTTACCTAATTAAATAATTTATATTTATAGATCAAAATTAACTTCTAGACACACATCATAACTATCTAAATATCAAGAATATTAATGTAGTTTTGACTAATCTTTATTATGTATGCTTAGTATAATTCAACTTTTTTTAACATACAATATTTTGATTAAGTATAGAATATGTAATTAATGTCTACTTTTATTTAAGTCTAAACATATTAGTTCTCCATCATTATTAATTGATTTTATTAATGTTCTTAAATAATTAAGTTATAAGAACTAAAATAAATCGCTTGGCTATAAAGCACAAATCAACATTATTAAAATTGAACTTTAATTTTTTAATAACATGAGAATTGCAGTGGTTTCAAAATGGTGCTTGCTTTGTTTTTTTTTTTTTAGTGTTTTAAAAGTTACTCCAACTAGCAAATTAGGCTCTAAAAGCATGATTACTAGCAATAAATATAATTTTTATGTTCTATAAGTCTTTCAAAAATTTTCTCCTTTTAAAATCTAATATACCACAAAATTAAAATTCTAACTTATTTGCTCTAAAGTTTTAGTGAATGATACTTAAATCTTAATTGATTATGCACGTATTGTTTTACCCATACTAGACTATGAAAAAGAAAACTTAAGTGATATGTATTTTTTAAATGTTCATTATTGTATATTTAACTAATTTTGAGTGAGCTACTTAAAAACGCATGCAAATTATTACCACTAACATTTTATGGTAAAACTAAAAAAGGACAAAAGAAAGATAGCCTTGTGCATATTGGATTGGTGATAATTTCTCTCCTTGCATTCAATCGGTTGGTTGTAATTTTATGTATGACATTATTATTTTATTTAATAAAGGCATTATTTATCTTTATGAATTTTGTTAATTACATATAATGTTTTAATACTAAAGATAAATGCTTGAAATAATTAGTTTGAAATTAAAATTATTATGAGATCATAATTATGAGATTCATTTGTATTAATTTATTACTCCTAAATTGTTCCAAGTTGTAGTTTTATTAAGAAGGGATATTGATGAAATAGGAGAACTAACATAAATTATAAATTAAAGTATAGAAATACTTAAACAAATATATGGATGCTTATTATATAATTGGTTCACTAAATTGACCTGATTATGAGAATAATGAATGGAATATTACTTATATATTTATGGATTTCCTCATTATTATAGTTGTATAATTGATCTTGAGACTTGAAATTACCAAGGTATCTTATATAGGAATTGTTGGGTTTTAATGCTACTTATAACCTATCTTATTTAGAGTATCGGAGCCTATAGTACTTAGATACAATTAGGGATGGAATTTAGGCCTGGGCCCCTCTAGGCCTAGTTCGAGGTCAATGGGCTAAGCCTAAGTTAACCTAGCCTCTGACCCAAAAGTTGTAATTTTGTCAGGCCTCAAGCTCATGTTTGGGCTCTTAGTAGCCATAGGGTGACTCGAGGATTGACAAAATTATAACTTTGACAATGTCATTTTATGCTTATACTGTTTCATTTATGACGAAGTAAACAATTTCGTTTTATGTTTACATTGTTTCTTATTTTTAAGAATTAAAACAAAATAATTTTACAAGTTTAGGTTAACCATTCCCCTTTTCTTCCCTTACCTTCTTTATACTTAAGTCTCTCTCTCTCTTTTTGATGGTCAATCTTCAGTCGTTTCATTTCTGCCACTCCTTTGCTGGACTGCCCCTTCACCTTCCAGCCATAGTCACCCCTTTGCACTCCCTCCAATTGTCCCTTTACCTCATCACTCCACTTCTTTTTTTTCCCCTTCTTCACTACCTACACACTAAGGTAGAGTTCCTTCGATGTATTATGGTTTTGAATGTTTTGATTGAAGATTGAATTTGTGAAATACTAGAATTTCTAGGATTGTTGTCGTTTGAGGGGTGTTTTCACAGACATACACGGGGGTGTATATGGTTGTATGCGTCTGAAGTTTTACAAACTTACAAGGTCATATATACACCCGTGTATATGATCATCTAAGTATAATTAAGTGATATATATAGTCACATACACATTCATAGATATGGCTATGTAAGTATGAGAAAAAATTTACAGTGACTTACATAGTCACATGCACACCCTTGTTTGTGACCATGTAAGTCCATAAAGACATCCCCAGTTGGTAACAATCCCAAAATTCCATTATTATGAATTTTGATTTATGTTCTCCTATCCTCTCCCATGTTTATGAATTATCAATTATGATTATGAATAACATATATATTTATATGTTAATTGTTTCAGATGGATGGACATATTTCTTTAGTGGAGAGTTGTAATCTAATACTAGAGACAGAAGTGAAAACTTCTAATCTCTAACCAAGTGAAGATAGAAGTCCAGGTCAATTGAAAAGTGAAATTTGGATTCACTTCAATAAAACTAGATTAATGGAAAGAGTAGCAAAGGCCAAATTTAAGAAATATAGAAGATGTTGGTCGATATTTATTGGAACTCTCATTTAAATTAACATCTGGATTCATGTAGTAGAAAAAAAAAGATTATATTAGGGGGTCAAACAATTTTTATCTTTAACCTTATAAGAAGGTAGAATGAAATAACTAACCTTTAAGGTTCTAACTCGAAGGACATTATAAAGATATAAAATGATAAGAAGAAAGAAATTTTAAGAACATTGTCGAGTGTTAAAGGACTAATTGCCATTATAACAGACATGTGGACAACTAATAACTAAAAAAGGGTTATATAGTAGTAATAACACATTATATTGACAATGGCTGGAATCTACATAATAAAATTTTGAGGTAATTTATATTCTTTAATATTGTTATCACTTACTTTTTCATTATGTTATGATTGATGTTTGCCATATTTGTATATGGTAGGTTCATTTATATGCAGGCGCTGCATACAAGCAAACGGTTGGAAATCGTGTAAGGATATTGTTTAATAGAGTGTAATATCAATATAAAATTGTCCACCATAACATTTAACAATTATAGCACAAATCATGCTATGATTTAAAAGATAAAGAATAAGCTGTAAGTTAGGAGCTTATTAGTTGGTGAAAGATTATTCCATATGCATTGTTTTGTGCATATTCTAAATTTGAATATGAAGGATGGGTTAGATATGATAAAGGAATCAATATATCTGATTCAAAATAGTGTAGTGTATCAGATTGCAACACCTAAAAGAGTTGAAAATTTTGAAGAAACTATCGATCAACTATGCATTCTAAGTACAAAGAAGTTGGTTTTAGATTATTCAACTAGATGGAACTCAACCTTTAGGATGTTAGAGTTGGCAATCTAATATGTTGATATGTTTACGATACTAAGATAATGAGATTTTCAGTACACTTGCATGCTTATAAAAGACCAATGGAAGTTGGCTAGAGAACTTTACACAAAGTTGGACTTGTTTTATACTGCAACTGAATTGTTCATAGGAACATAATATCCAACTTCATATTAGTTCTTTAGCATTATGTGTGAGATAATTAAAGCTTTATCTAATTGAATGTTTGATTCTAATAAAGTTATTTAGATTATGGCAAAGCAGATGACAGAGAAGCTAAATTCTTATTGGTATATGGTTAAACATATTGTTGTAGCCATATTTGTGCTATAGAGATACAAAATAGAGGGGGTTAATTTTATATATAATGTGTTTTATAGTGATTTACCTAAAAAACTTGTAGATTTCACTAAGCAATTATGATATGATTTGTTTAATGATTATCAACTCAAAATGGACAAAATTCAAGATCAGGATTGCAATAGTTTAAGTTATTCAACTCCAACGTCAATTTCAAATTAGGGCTTATCTTTTAACAACAGTTTGTTAGTTTCACTTACAAAATTCATAAAAGAAAAAAGGGTTAGGACTTTGTACAATATGATGGAGTTAGATGAATATTTGACAAAAGATTGTGTGACTGAATTTGAAGGTGTGTAGTTTGATGTATTATTATGGTGGAAGAGTTGTGGAAATAATTTTTTGATCACGTAAGTAATTGCATAAAACCTATTAGCAATTTCATCATCTACTATTGTTTTAGAGTCTACCTTTGGTACTAGTGGTCGGGTTATTAGTCCTCATCATACTTGACTCTATTCTTGTAGTGTGAAAGCCCTTATGTATGCCAAAAGTTTGTTAGATGAAGATATTGAGGGTAAATTTTTATCTTTTTATATATCAAATTTGTCCATTTTATCATATTATCTTATCTTACATTGTTTTTTCTATTTTGTATAATAACACAACCACAAGTACTGATGTGGAAGGTACTAGTCATACACATACTCATGTTCATCAATCAAGTGGACATTATTTTGATAAAATATTAGATAATGAAGTTATATTTAATTATTTATTAATTATTACCAGGTGTTTAATATTCCTTTAATTTTAATATTACAGTGCTAAATATAATATTTCTATAGACAAAGTAAACTACTGATGATCCTGACTATAATGAATAGCTACTCTTTCTCCAGTCTTCGCTCTCCACTCTCATAATTCCAATTTAGAACTTTTTTCAGGTTTTATCTTGAATTTTAAAATTTTATCATTTAAATTTTGGAAAATCAGTTTTGTAAATAAATTTAGCTTCATCTGATTCATTTTATCAATATATGTACTTTTTTATATATTCATTCGTTATAAAATCTTAATTTTTATTTATTAATTAAAATTTGTAACTTCAAAAAATTGAACTGATCACTTTATATATAATATTTTTTTCATTTCCTATAATCATACCTTTCATCATGAATGAATTTCATTTCATCTTATTCATTTTATCAATATAAGTATGTTTTATGTATTTATTAATTATAAAATCTCAATTTTTATTAATCAATTGAAATTCATAACTTCAATTAATTGAATTGATTAATTTATATATATTTTTATTTCATGCAATCATATCCTTCTTCATTAATGAGTTTGATTTCATCTTATTCGTTTTATCAATATATGTACGTTTTATATATTCTTTCATTATAAAATCTCAATTTTTATTTATTAATTAAAATTCGTTAGTTCAATTAATTGAATTGATTACTTTATATATAACTTTATTTTTCATTTCCTAGAATCATATCCTCCTTCATTAATGAATGTTGTTTCATCTTATTCATTTTATCAATATATGTTTGTTTTATATATTCATTCATTATATAATTTTAATTTTTATTAATCAATTGAAATTCATAATTTCATTTAATTGAATCGATCACTTTATATATACTATTTACCTTTTCATTTCCTATAATCATATCCTCCATCATTAATGAATTTGGTTTCATTTTATTCATTTTTATCAATTTATGTACGTTTTGTATATTATTTCACTATAAACTCTTAATTTTTATTAACAATTGAAATTTTTAACTTCAATTAATTGAATTAATTAATATATATTTATATATTTCATGTAATCCTATCCTTCTTCATTAATGAATTTGGTTTCAACTTATTTATTTTATTAATATATGTACGTTTTATATATTCATTCATCATAGAATCTCAATTTTTATTAATCAATTGAAATTCGTAACTTCAATTAATTGAATTAATCACTTTATATATAATATTTTTTGCATTTCTTATAATCCTATCCTTTTTCATTAATAAATTTTGTTTCATCTTATTCATTTTAATAATATGTGTAGTTTTATATATTCATTCATTATAAATCTCAATTTTTATTAATAAATTGAAATTAGATTCAATTATTTAAATATCTCATGCTATATTTCATTTAAATAAATTTTTATTGAAAATTTCAAAAATAAAAAATTTTAAAAAAGTTGGGCCATTCGAGGCCCAATCAATCTTTCTGACTCGAGTTCAACTCAATCCATTGCCATCTTTACATACAATATGAATCATATGAAGATAGTTAAGTAAATTAATAAAGGTTCATCACTTATTGGAAGTAGTATGAAAATATAGATGGCCCTACTATAATTATGCATCTCAAGGAGGTTTTTGGTGTACTAAATAAGGTGGACATTTATGAGACATTATATTAACGTAAGATGGCGTAAAGATCTTCAGGTGAGTTATATGTATCAAAGATGACTAACTATATTAAAAATTTAAGCCAATTTCGTTATGTTAGGGATCATGGGTTAAGAATCAAAAGGATGTGTCATTGCATTAATTATTAAATATACCTAAGATTAAAGAGGGATCCCTTAAGAAGGAATTCAGTTCTATTCTTATTGATGATTCTTCCGAAATTAATGAAAATAGCTATAAGAAGAATAAGAATAAGAAACATAAGTCTTTTGCTAAAGTAGCAAAGCCAAAAGGGACATAGATGAGGGCACATATTTATATTGTGGAGATAACAGACACTCAAAGAGGAATTGCAAAGATTGTCTTGCTAACCTGAATGATAATAAACTTAAGGAAGTTGTTTCTTTAAGTATATTCATGAATGAGATCAAATCTTTCTACCTTTGTTCCACATTCTTGGGTTTAGATACCGGATGTGGGAGGATCCTTGAGGATATTTGAAGTGAACCTACAAGTTGGCCATGAAGTAAGAATTGATACATTATTTGTAGGAACTTATAGTATAGCTTTGTCATCTGGCCTAAGTAATTGTTATTACGTTATATTTATTACTAGAAACATCATTCCATTTCTTATTTAGATTTGAATGGATTTGTCATTATTATTAATAATAAGAGTTGTTCCTTTTTTTTATATATAAAGATGATGTTTATTATAGATCTAGATTAGTTACAAATGGTTTGTATGAATTAGGTCTTGAAAGGAAAATCCTTAACATAAATAACAAGAAAAGAAATTTAAGTGACTAAAAATCAATCTTATTTATCGAGAAAGATGACCAAACTACCTTTTAGTGGAAAAGGAGAGCATGTTAATGAGTTACTAGAGCTTATTCATTTAGATGTTTATAGCCCTATATCTACTTGCATTAAAGGTGGATACTCATATTTCATTACGTTTACAGATGATGATTTTAGATATTGTTGTGTGTAATTAATAAAACAAAAGTTTGAATCTTTGAAAAGTTCAAAGAATTTATACTTGAGGTTAAAAAACCAACTAATAAAAGTATTAAGATATTTAGACCTGATCGAGGCGGTGAATACTTGGACCATCAGTGTCTTGGTTACTAAAATAAGATTTTCTCATAATGGACTCCTCTTAGAACTCTATAATATAATGGATTATTTGAGAGAGATATGATATGTTCTATGATGAGTCATGTAGTCCTTTCTGTCTTCGTTAACTATGCTTAAATACATAAGGATCTTATTGGTTATATCCATAGATCATGATTATAAAATCTAACAAATGGATGTTAAAATAACATTTCTTAATGGGAATTTATTAAAGGATGTATACATGACCCAACTTGAGCATTTTGAATCTAAGATATTTTCTAATCAGGTATGCAAGTTACAAAAATTTATTTATAGATTTAAGCAAACATCACCAAGTTGGAACATCTGTTTGATGAGACAACCAAATAATTTGATTCCATAAAAAATATGGATGAACCATATGTATATAAAAATTTTAGTGGGACTACAATCATCTTCCTAGTACCATACATGGATTATATATTTCTTATCAGAAATGACATACTAATGCTCTCTATAAATATTTAGTTGGCCAAGAAATTCTCTATGAAAGATATGGAAGAAGCATTATATATTATGGGAATAAATATCTACAGAGATAGATCAAAAAGTTGTTTAGTTTATCTCAATCCACATATATAGACAAAGTTCTAAAAAGGGAGAATTTTAAAAGAAGATTCTTACCCATATTGCATGGGATTTCTTTTTCACAAGGTGTGTGTCTTAAGAAATAATTGTGTTACATATGCTTTAGCAATTGGATCAATCATTGATGCTATGTACTAGACTAGATGTCTCTTACACTTTGAGCATAATAAGTAGGTTTCAAGCCAATCATAGTGATGGTCACTGGAAGGCTATGAAAAGCATCTTAAAGTACTTAAGAAGAACAAAAAATGTTTCCTTAGTTTATAGAGAAGTTGAATTGTGAGTTTAGGAGTATTTATATGCTATTTTCCAATCATATCCAAATGATAGTAAATTATATTCATGGTACATCTTCACTCTGAATGATGGTGCCGTAAGCTGGAAGAGTTCCAAACAACCAACGATTGTAGGTTCTACAATAGAGGTAGAGTACATTTAGTTATCAAAGGCACTAAGGAAGTATTTTGGATCAGGAATTTCATAAATAATTGGAGTGATTACTGGAATTGTTACACCTATAGTATTATACAGTGAAAATAATGGCACTATTGCACAGGTAAAGAAATCAAGATCTCATCAATAGTCTAATTATGTGCTCAGGAAGTTTCACTTTATTATGGAGATAGTTGAAAGGAAAGACATATTATTAGAGCGAGTTCTCAGTTAAGAGCGAGTTCTCATTTAAGAGAATATTGCAAATCCTCTTAATAAGCTATTGTTTTAGAAGATACATTATCAATATATGAATGGATACAGTATCAAACACGTAGGTGATTAGCTTTAGTGTAAGTGAGAGATTGTTAATTTATACCCCTATAACCAATTGGTTGGTTGAAATTTTATATATGATATTATTATTTTAATTAATAAAAACATTCTTTATCTTTGTGTATTTTATTAAAATAGTAAAGAACAATTAAAATTATAATGAGATCATAATTATGAGATTCAATTTATATTTATTTATTATTCCCAAATTGTTCCTAGTTAAAATTTCATCAAGATGGATATTGATAAAATAGTAAAATTAGCACACTTTATGATTCTTTCTTATGAAAAAAGTAATTGATCTTATAAATTAAAGCATGAAGATACTTAAACAAACATGTAGGTGCTTATTAGAGAATAAGTGCATTAAACTAATCTGATTGTGAGGATTCTAAAAGGAATATTAATTATGTGTCTGTGGATTTCTTTATTATGATTTTTGTATAGTTGATCTTTAGACTTGAGATTACCTAGGTATCTCATATGGAAAATACTGTGTTTTGATACTACTTATGACCTATCTTGTTTAAGGTAGATCAGTCAGTAGTATTTAGATATAGTATGAACCTTATGGAATAAGTAAGTCAATAGAGGATTCGTTACATTAAAGTAACTAGAGAGAATTTTCCATTGTTTTTAATTAGTACTAATTATGGAAATTTTTAGCCATTTGATCAAATATTTTCAAATATTACTTTATAAATAAGTTACTAATCAACAAGAGTAAACAAGATTGAATTCAAAGAGAGTAGATACTATATCCATACTCTATGTCCAATTAGAACATTAGATGATGAAAGGAGTAAAATATACATCATAACTATTCATAGATAGGTTAAGTCAAACTACTTTGATATTCCTAATATTTGGTCCATCGTGCATATCAATCTTAACCTATAATTATAATTTGTTAAATTAAAGATAAATTGAAAGGAATTTTAATTTATCTAATTCTTATTATGAATTAAAATTATAATTTGTAATCATTGCTAACATATTACGAACCTGATGGGTCGCACATAAATAGTAGTTAAAAAGAGAAAAATCAACTTAAATTAAGTTGAACTTAATTGTGAAGTTTAAGAAACTTCAAAAATCAAATATAAGATATTTGATTTTACTAACAGTAAATTAAATTGTAATTAGAGTTTGAATTTAATTGGAATGTATAATTTTAATAAAAATAAAATCCAAATGTTTTTTTTTCCTTATATACAACAAATAAGCATAACGGAGCTAGGACTTCTGATTATTCCTCTTAAAAGTTGAGTTTCTTTTTGTCTACTATATGAATACTGATAGAAGTTGGCCACTTGGACAACTTGTGGTTAACATATCAAAAAGGTTTTGCAAAAAGTTTCAGTGAGGATTTCGAATCATGCACAATTCTTTTATTTTATGATTCTTATTATTCAGTATTTTTGTATAATCCAATTCTTTCAATAAACAATATCCCGATTAAATATAGAATATGAAATTAATATCTTCTTTATTCTAAGTACAATCATATTATTTCTTCACCATTATTAATTGATTTTATTAATGATATTTGAAAAATATTTTCAAAGTGTTGTTCCATATTGATTAAGGATATCCTCATATCACTACTAATTGAGAATAACAAAGTATTCTATCTAATTACTTTATGGTGATAAATCTTATATCAATCATTCAATTACTTTCATATAATTGACTTTATGTACAACTATTAGCATTTGAGCTACTTTTGACAAAGATATTTTATAAGTAGTATCAAAACTTAATAAGTCATATGTAAAATACTTTGAAGATCTCAAATTAAAGAATCACTTATATAATTATCATAATGAGAATTTCTATAAACATATAAATAATGTTTCAAATGAAATTTTCACATCAAGTTAGTTCAATAATTTTATTCTCTAACAAGCGCCTACATGAAGTGTATTAGTTTGTAAGATCGACTACCTTTTTTCATAAAAAAGAATAATAACGTGTGAGAACGACTACTTCTTTTACGAAGAAAACATAACTTATGTTAGTCCTTCTATTAATGTCCAATTTCAAAAAACAATGATTAGGAATAATTTAAAAAAGACATAAATAGAATATGAACTTTAAATTTATAATCTCATTATAATTTAATTCGCAATATACATATTTTATAAACTTTTTATATTAATTTTTGTAACATAATTATTTAAAGACATTCTTTATTTTATATATTAGTTAATTAAACAAATATGTATAAGATAAAGAATGTTTTTAAATAGTTAAGTGATAAAAACTAAAATCAATCAATTGGTAAAGAACATAAATCAACAATATTAAAATCAAACTTTAAATTTTTGGATAACTTGAAAACAATAGTAGTTCCGTGTTGGCATTTGCATTGTTTTATTTTTTACGGTGTTCTAAAAATTACTCCATCTGGGAATTTGGGCCGTAAAAGCATGATTTACTACAATAAACATAGTTTTTATGTTCTTTATAAAGCTACACCAAATTAAAATTCTAACTTATGTGCTTTAGAGCATCAGTGAATGAATGATTGTTTTATCCACACTAGACTACGAAAAAAGAAAACTTAAGTAATACGTAACTTTTATAAAAGCGCATGCAAATCATTACCACTAACATTTTATAGTATAACTAAACAAGGATGAAAGAAGGACAGCTATAGGCATATCGGATTAGAGGCTGACGACAGTCTTGATAAGAAAAGAAGAAAGTGGTAATCCATAAGGATATATCATGTACATGGATGAATTTAAATGTCTATCCACTAGAGATACATATGTTGAGTTTTAGATTTCTGTGACAAGGTAATGGGGTTCATAATACGGTATGACCTAAGCTGACATTGTGCGAAAAAATATTTTGGAGAAATATTTAGATCAAATAATGATATAAAATTTATAAAGTAATGTAAAAGGGTAATCATTAAATCTTTTTTTTTGCAAACTTACTCTGACGCGGGTATTTAAATATTTTAGTTTTAAAGATGAACTTTTCATGATATCATTTGACAATCTCATTTATTTTGACTCTTCATATTAAATTAAAGTTTCTATAGGAATTTATGAAAATATTCATTGAAAGATGTGCATATGTTATTCAACTTGAATAATGGATAATCTCATTGTCTTAATAGTAAATTTATCATTTCTTGATCATAAATTTTTTATTTCTTAAATTATATTTATTTTAATAAACTTGAGTATTTTTAGATAATAAATCATCTATATGTCACTAATTTACAAACGTAATGTAATTTTTAAGAGTCGGACTTGTTACTTAAGAGTGCAAGTATATATATGTGGGTATCTCATCATAAATTTACATTGATTTGGCATTTCATAAAATTTTGACTTCAATTTAGTTTTCAACACTGTATATAAGGAAAGAAAAAGATAGTATAAGAACAAAAAATATGTTAAAGGTATTCCTCAAAATATAGAAAAAAAAAACATTAAAAATATTGATTAAATTTAATTAGCTATTGAACTCTTTGATTAACCGTAACAAATAAGACGTCAAACATGAACATACGGTTGAAAACAATAAAGTTCGATTCATTCATTAGAGCAAACATTTCAGGTAATGAGCTTTTATTTGCGACGTCTGTTCTTGTGAACCTTATGGTCTGTCATTCTTAAACAAAAATTATACTGCATTTCAATTTAGTGTATTTTTCAATTTTGTGCGAAATTCCAAGCCAATTATTGATTTTATATTGGGGTCTTGACTCTGGAGCGTCAACAAAATATAAGTTTCCTTCAACCTAATCCTCCAACTGATGAATAGGAAATAAGTAGTAGGAGGTAAACTAAATACTCATCCTCAAATGACGTCTTCTACCAGCCAAAAGCAAGACACAGATGTCGCAGTGCCTTTTCCAATTGCATTGCTATGAAATTGAACAAAGTGGAAGAACTTTCAATGTTTTTGTGATGAATAAAGCCTTCTTTTTTCCTTCCTTTCTGATCATTAACGTGTTGGAAACTAACTAAGATTGATTCATGCACATAGCAGAAAAATCAAATTTTACGGTTTTCTTGGATCCAAATAATTGCAAAAATTAAACCCAAATTATAAAATAGAAGATCATACCTGATTCAATTTTCCTGTTGAAATCTTTTCGAAATTTTTTTGATGTGTTAACTATGAGTTATTCACACGTTTAGCCTTTAATATCATCTACAGAAGAGTTACTCAACTTTTTAGAAGAATAAGCAGAAGTTTACCTCCTTATACTCATTCTTATTTATATAAAAAGCATTAGAAATTTTCAATTTCTATTAAAATTTAATACATCAATTATAATTAAGTCTAACACCAATTATAATTAATTTAATATAATAAAATTAAATATCTCATATTTGATCCCTAAAGTGAGAAAAATTAATTTTAATTAAGTTGGACTTAATTAAAATTAAAATTTCTCCTTTAAACTCCTCTTTATGTGTGACCTATTAGGTTTCTAATATATTGACAATGATTATAATTTATAATTAAAATTAGATAAATTAAAACTATTTTTTAATTTATTTGTAAATGTCCAATTAAATATTTTATAATTATAAATCAAGATTGAAGTCTAGCAATATGTATGACCACCCAAATATCAAGAATGTCAAAGTGGTTTGACTTTATACGTTTATGCATGGCTATGATGTATAATTTTATCCTTTTGTCGTCTAATGTTTCAATTAGATAGAGTATGAATATAGTGCCTAATAGAGTATAAATATAGTGCCTACTCTTTTGTATCCAATCATGTTCATTCTTGCTAATTAGTAATTGATTTATAATTGATATTTGAAAATATATTTTCATATATCAATTCACTCTAGCTAAAAAATTCCTTGAATCATTACTAATCAAGAATAGTAGAACATTCTCTCTAATTAATTTAGAGTGACGAATCATTTATTTACTTAATCAACTTTTTTCATATGGCTTATATTGCATCCAAGTACTATCGAGTGAATTATCATAAATAGGATGGTTCATAACCGACAACAAAACCGTCATTTAGTGACGAAAATTACCAAAAAAAACTAAACATTTTCTGTCAGCAATATAAATTAGCGACGAAATCAACCGACGGACAAAGGTATCGTTAAAATGGTTGTAGATAAATTTAACGATGGACATATTACGTAACCGTCGGTAAATATACTGACGGACGGACTGGTATAATCGTCGGTAAATTTACCGATAGATTTGCTGTGAACCATTGGTAAATTTCCCTACGGACTAAAATATTTCATTGCAATGTTTTCCGACAGCAATGGTTACTCCATTAGTGATATTCGGACAATTTTAGTTTAGCATCGGTAAACTGTAGTTTAAAAAATCCTGATGGTTTGCAATATTACTGACGGAATGAAGAGTAACCGCTGGTAAATATCTAACATTTTATCGACAATTTATGGGTTTCTATTGGTAAATATAATGGATTTTACTGATATACTTTGATTTTTCGTCGGTAAAGAAAATTAATAATTTTTAAAAAAATATCCTGACATTTAATTTTATTTCATGATCTTATGATTAATGTATATTTTTAACAGTTATGAATTATCTGCTTATAATATTTTGATTTGTATACATATTTAATTTGTTTAAACAGAAAGTTGATTGATGATATAAAATTAAAATTATCTTAATTGATAATAAAAACATTATAGTGTACATAATAAGTTTTTGTAATTTAAAGCAAATAACTAAAACAATTTTAATGTCTTAGTGATCGCAGGTGCTCTGAGGTGCTACCCCTCGCCTTCAACTCTTCTACATCATATCTTAGCTGAGCTATGTAGTCCATCAATGTGTCCACTCTGGTTCGAAGCTGACTGACGTCATTAGTTTGCGACCGTCTACTAGAAGCTGCTGTACTGGACGTGAAGGAATGCGAATAATATGTGTTCGCAAATAAACCTAGTCCAAAGATTCTTCCACGATGGTCCCTACCACCCACTACATCAAGATACATCTGACTCTCATCAACAGCTTGTTTGTGTTGAGACTATCACTAAATGCTTTCTTGTATTTGGTCCTATTAGGAGACACTGTTTATATTAGTAAGTGATAATTATTAAGAATTAATATTAAAGCATAGATTTCACTTACATTCGGTTCTCTACATCGACTATTAACGAATGTCACACCGTCATGCTTCTTAGTGTAAATATGCAAAAATAGCTGACGAGGTGTAGGCCTCATGCCTATAGACTTTTCCTGCATAAAAAAAAAAGTTATATATGAACTAGAATTTATAAAAATTTCCTCTATTTTTTGAAAATAGCTCCTATTGAAGAAATAAAATAACTCAACACAGCCATATATGGTACTAGACATTTATACCATTATCATTATCCATAATGCACATATTTTCATTCCAACATTCACACGTCAATTTAAATTGAAATACAACAAAGTAAAACAATTAAAATATAAGTGTAAAGTTTAGATACTTACAAGTCTCTTTACATCTTCGAGGTGGGTAATTGATCCTCCCGTATGTACGGGAAGACTCTCTCCCTCCAGTCTTCCACGTTTGTTGGTAGAGTTACGCTCTAAGATAGACATTGCCTCAAGTGATGTCCAACGCTACTGCCAACGACTCCATATTTGCTCAGAATTATAAGGTGGTCGTATATTAGCCTTGTGTATCACACTAATAAAGTCACGATAATGTGTAGGAGCTCGCCTCTCCACACTTTATGTATGACCGCGTCAAAATCAGAATTTTAGAAAAATTCTTTTTGAAATAAAAAGAAAAAATTTGATAACTTATAATTTAGTAATATTTATCTAATTAATGCATACAAATCAATTTAAAAAGAAAATAATTTTTATTGTACCTCAAACTCCTGAAAGTAAAATGCTTTTGTGGCTTGACAAATATTCTTTTATACATAACCATTAGGATCAATCCTCTCCTTAATTTTAGATGTCATATTTCTGGAACATGATCCAGACAGAATCAACCCAATAAAAGAACAAATAATTTTATACCATTTGCAAAAATTTAAACCTATAACTCAATTATAAAGTGTTTCATGTGATTTCACTTACAGATTATTGACAATTGTTATGTAAGTTCTTCCATTAGGCCCCTAAGCTCTACTCCTTCATCTAATATAGGGGTAGTGGATGATGTAGGAGTGGTGGATGGTATAGCATATAGAGCAGCAACTGATGCATCTGTAGGCCCTGGAGGGGGAGGAGATGATTCAGTTGCAATTGCAGACTGTGATGTTGACCTTCATAGTAAATACCTCCAAATATGCGTCTGAACCTGGGCCGTATTATATCACGTTGTCTCTTTGGTGGCATATTTCTACCTAAAATTCATTGTTTATTGAATTTTCTAGAAATATAAGAATTTGAATTTAATATTTTACACAATATATGCAAAAGGAAATAAGGCAATTTGTTGAATATCATATTCAAGTACAAACTTTGAATTAGAAGGTTAACAATTATTGCAGTTATAGAACAAGAACAGTAACAACCCACACTCGATAGGACATAGCTTGACCCCTAACTAGTAGGGAGGTTATTTGACAAATTCTTACAAATACAACAATAGGAAGGAAACTTTAAAGCTGAGTCCAGTGTATTGCATCGACAAATGACAATGATATAATTATTTTCTTGAATTCCAAGTGACATGAGAGTCGGTAAAAGTAAATGATTCCCCGATGTCTAGATTATCGAGAAGGATCCTAACATGTTCGAACGCACCAATTAAAACAGTGAAAGTTCTTCCCTCATGTGTAGGGTTTTCAATACCTTCTTGCAACAATGTTTTCCGGTATAGCTAAATTTGTACAGGATATAGTGAATAAGTCGCCAGATTTACTCTAGAAGATAAACTCTCCAGATGAAGTACCAGTACGAAATGGTTTACCTAAATCACAATCAGTATAGAATTTAGAAAATCGTTAAACGAACCAAAATTTGAGCGACATTTATACGTGAATTTCCAGACGAGGTCTGTGGAATTAATGAATTTTCCAAAAGAACCAAATTCCCTAATCCTTTATGGATCGTTGTGCCATCGCTCCCACCTTTATCGACATACATGTCATCTTCGAAATTCAAGGAAGCTTAAAACAACATGTAGTATATACCATCAAAAGTGAATATATATAATAGCTTCATAAAAGGAAATGAGATGTACAAAATAGGGAAAGTGACGATGTTTAGATGATGCTAAACACCTTGAAGTAGAAGATCGGTCATGGAAGGCCAATGATCATTAGTTTATGAAGTGGATTTTTTTTTTGCCATTGTTTATTCCTTCAGTTGGGACAATTTTGCCAAATTCCTCCCAAAGGAATGAATTACTACTATTCGAACCAGTCGCCATGTTGACATTCCTTGATTAAGATTTTGAATTCAATATTTGACATAATATATTGAAAAGGAAATAATTGATTTGTTGAATAAAATATTCAATTATAAACACAAATTAATTGCTATCATAACTTAATTGTAAATTACAATCATCTTCTTTTTCTGAAGAATAAGAATCAAACTCCGAGTCCTCTTCAGATCTCTAGCCCTTGTCATCCTCTCCAAATGAAATTTCAATATATTCGTTAAATGGATCATTCAAAGGTTTATTATCGTCATATGTGACAGATGCATTTATAAAATAAATATCTTCCTGAAACGCTTCACTTTCAATTCTCTATTCTCATTTTCTATGTGATTCAAAAACACCTCTACGTTTAACTTTGCAAACGGCCAACCAATCTGACCTATCTCATTGTAAGCTGGAAAAAGGGACATAACACACCTGTTTCGCTTGCATTGTCAACACGACGAAAGGTTTTAAAATCATAGATTTATTTTAATCAATTTTAATTAGGATAAATTAAAATTAAAATTAATTTAATTAGTTAATAATTATAATTGAGTCTCAATCATTGTAATGATTTTTGTATCGATGTATCGATCGAAAAACAGTACAAAATAGAATGCTTTGATACAAGGTTTAAATACCGGCCCGTATTGACCTATGTTTTCTAGTACCGGCCAGTATCAAAAATTTAAAAAAATTCAGGGGCATTTTTGCAAAAAATGAAAAAAATTAAAAATGATTGTCAAGCTTGAGAAATTTTATAATTAAATATGAGATATTTAATAAATAAGGATCAATATGAGGTATTAAATCTAATTTAGAAATAATTGGTATTTAATTAGAATTATAAATAATTCTAATTAAAGTTTAATTGAAATTAGAATGTAATTGCAATTAAATTACTAAACTGTCCAAAATCTGTTGTAAATAGGCTTACGCTATAATGAAGCTAGCACTTCTCGCTTAACCCTCTCTGTAAGAATTACAGAGTTTTCTCAACTTATTTTGTAGATACCGTTAGAGGTCGGACGCTTGTGTGACAATAATGGTTGAGACGGATCGGTTTCAAAAACAGTTCGAGTGATTTAACAAGATAAGGATCAAGCTTCCAAATAAGGTATGGATTAAGTTTTTATGTTATTAGATTTATATTAATCATTTTATAGAATGAAGAGATCTTGGTTTTCTAGAAATCAAAGGTTACAAAAAAATTTCGTAATTATTCCGCTACGATTAGAATCGAATCCCATCTCAATTTCTCAGCATTCCCATCATCGAATCCTCTCATGTTGTAACAACATTGATGGTGGGTTACTCAACAGCTCTTATGGTATACATGATGATGGTGAATGCAAATATTGGAAGCATTACTTGTTGGTGAAAGATGGAGATGAAGAGGGGATGGTGAAGAGAGAGGGAAAACTTATAATTCTAAAGTTATGACTATTAAAATTGGGGGTTTTAAAATCATAGATTTAGTTTAATTAAATTTAATTAGGATAAATTAAAATTAAAATTGAAATTAATTTAATTAGTTAATAATGATAATTGATTCTCAATCATTGTAATGATTTTTGTATCGACGTATTGGTCAAAAAATTGTACAAATTAGAATATCGACTTACTTTGCCTGATACCGGCCAGTATCAACCTACTTTGCCCCCGCCCCCTTCTCTCTTTATGTTTTCTCTCACACACACACTCTCACTCTCTCTCTCTTCTATTTTTGATTAAGAGACCTCAAAATTTTGTTTTTCTTTTTAAAATTGTTAATACAAATATAAAATATTTTATTATTAATAAAAATTACATATTAAGATAAAAATGTATATTTTTTATTATTGAAAATTAAATATTAAGATAGAAAGTATATTTAATTATTGATAATAATTATTCTTTTTATTTGATATTTTAATGTAATTATTATTTATTATATGATAAAATTATAATCAGTACAATATTGGTTTAGTTTGTAATTTACAGTACAATATTGAAGGATTATTTTGTAATTTACAAAAAAATAGGAATTATTTTATAAATTTAAAAAAGTATTCGAAATGGTATTCGGTACAGATCGGTACCGGTAAAATGCTGTAGCTGAATCCAATCCAGTACTAAATTCGGTACAGTATTCGTAACATTGATGTCAATACGTAATACTATAAGCCTAAATTAAATGTAAAAATAATATATATTTTGTCTATTTAAAATTAAAATTAAGCGTTAAAAAAGATAAGTTTAATTTTTAATGTTTAGCCTAAATTAAATTTAAAAATAATATATTTATGTCACGTCATTAATGACATGACAATAACTAAGGATTTGTCTATTTAAAATTTAAATTAAACGTTAAAATGGATAAAGTTTAGTTTTTAATGTTTAACTTATTCAGATATGAATATTGTGATTATTTTTATTCTTTTCGTCATAATAGCAATAGATATATTTCTACGTATTTCTAATTTTGCGTGTGTCATAATGAATTACAATTCATGTCAGAAAATAGGGAACGCAGTCTACCTTAAATTTCTATATTTGTCATAAACTAAATAGTAACAATAACACCCATAAAGAGTCCCGCAAAAGCGTGATCCGAGAAGGTCTAATAATACCAAGAGAAAGCCTTTGCCATAAACTCTCAATTTTTAATCATTCTACAAAAAGTCATTCAAGATTCCTAAATAGGCTTCTTATCTGAATAAGTTAAAGAAAAGAAATTTGTATTGAATTAAAGAACAAAGGATAACTAATTCCTTTTCGGAGGAACTCTGAACTCAAAAGACATGTATGGAAAGACCGACTTGACTTTCTTCATAAAACATACCGAGCATATTCTTTACTTAACTAATATAAAACCCAGATGACTGATGAGTCCTCTATCGTTAACGCACAATAGCTGTATATTGAACTAAATAATCAATAACCAATAGAATATCTGGTTTGGGCTTCCCAATACTCCTTCACTTGCTTTGTCAGCTCCGCACGTTCAACAGCCATCCTTTCCCTCCAGTAATCTTTACATCTGGAGAAAAGCTTATTTACCAGTAATACATACATGTGCATACCATTACTAGCACTGAGGGAAGACAAAGAAGATCATGGCCTTTTGATGTCCTCACCTGTTTTTCAATAGCAGACCAAGTTCGAGCATGTGGACCGCATTACCATATACCCCCGTCTGCATGAGAGAGAAAATTAAGAAAATAACAATAAGGACGGCTGATTCAATTAAATTAAATCCACTCTCACTAAAGCTTTCCTGAAAGAATTTGGTAAAGATATTGGCAGCAGAGGAATTTCTGTTTTTGATGCATGTATTCAATTCCTTTGCAAATAACAGAAGCTTTTTAACACTGGTTAATTATGACAAACAAGTGCAACTATACCTTACAGCAGCCAAAAATAGATGCCAACACAACATCTGGACAATCCAGCCATGGCAGCAAACAATGAAGTTAAATTTGCAACACTCAAATGAAGGCTGCATCTTTTATCTCAGTTGATAGAGCTATATATTCATTGCACCCAGTGAACCAAAGTCAGGGATTAAAATGCAAGGTATAAATTGTTAGAAATCATCTAGAAAGATAACTGTTAGAGATTTTGACTTTCTAGATAATTGTCGTCAAAATCAAGCAATTCTCCAAAGCAAATTGTTATGTACAATTATCTAGAATCTGGCAATTCACCAGAGCAGACAAGTGTCATATTCTTGTGGCAAAAGGTAATAGATGATCATGTTTTGGGTTCCTTGTCTTTATTTAGCCCTTTATTTATTGTGGCAGGAAATCACTCAGTGCGTGAACTAATAAAAAAAGGTATAGCAATCCACCAACAGAGTTAAGACCATGAAGATCTTTGAAGAAAAATTAAGATTGATGCTGATTCTTTCGATCTTCCTCCTCTGATCTAAACTAGTTTGCCCAAGAAAACTAAAGATATATAGTGTTTTTGTTATCGTTGACATCTATACATCTAGAAGCACTAACCAAATTTGAGACAATAGGGCGGAATTTGGTTACCATCAACAGGACCCATTGCTCTATTCAACATTTCGTGGATATGAGCAATAGGTTTTGGCAGGATAAATGTATCTCAGACATCAAGGAAAATGACCTGTAAAAGGAATGACTACAAAGTTTCACTAATTGACTAAATCAAAGAGGCATTACAGAAGTTGAATAGCCACCCCTTGAAAATCTCGACAGATCTGTCTGAATATATTGATCATTATTCCATCTTAGTGATGTAGGCCATCAATATATTCTAAAACTTGCAGTTCACAACCTGCAATATTTCTGGAAGCATAGAATTGACTACTTTTGTATTAACTATTCAATGATAAAGAAATTAAATTGGTCTTAGAATTCGAGATGGTTTTATGTCTTTTACTTCTCAAGCACTGCTGATGGTCCCTTTTGAAAATAGATTCTTCTTCATGAGTTGCATGCATGAATGGATTCAGAACATACACATAAATGTGTCTATTATGTTACTCTAGATCTGTGTCAAAAATGTGTATGCGCAAAGCAGTCTGTAACATCACATAATTTTCCATTTTGATAAAATAATCCAGAACCTCTCTGCAGACAGGGCATTTTGCTTCGGGACTTGCAGTTTTAAGTCCTTCAAACACTGGCATAGAAGCAGCTGAGCAAGCACATAATCTACAGAACAGATGACCACAGCTCAAAGCATACGGATTACATACTGTCTCCTGAGAGATGAACAGGAAAAATTTAGGATGATCGAAATGCGTCCATCTTGTTTACATTTATGCTTGGAATGCTTTAGAAGATATCTCTTACCAAGCAAATGGCACAAGTGAGACTATATTCTAGCTTTGTATTATTAGGGAGTATCAGGATCATAACAGGCTCTGTAGTATTAAGATCACAGGAAAAGTGACCACAAGAGTTACTGAACTCTCCATCAACCAATCCATTAAAGTTCAGACAAAAAGCTCCCAACTCCATAAGCCAAGGTGATTGCAACATTTCTATATGTTCAGTTCGCATCTTGGATTTGAAAATCTTCCCGTTGGCAGAACTATGTACCTAAAATGGATTTGGAGATAATAAAAGTCTCTTCAATTTCGCGGTAAGCATAAATTAAAATAGCAAAGCAATGATATTACCAGAATCCACGTACTTTATCGTATTTCTTCAGGATTTTAGTGATAGCAATTGCATTCATCGTAATGTATTCCATCAAGATCCGTCCTTCTTGAACCATAGCCTGTTGATTATTACTGAAACAATGAAGTAGCCGCAGCATGCATCCTTGCACACCATTGGCAAAATGAAGATGGAGTAGATGTTTAACTCTGGAACTAAAGCAGACAACTATATCTGAAGCTTCTTTTGTCAATTCAGGAAAGAACATCTCATCACAAACTACAAAACCCCATAAACCTTCATTACTATAAAATCCAACAAAATCACAAACATCAAACACCCACAAAATTGAATGTGAAAAATTACCTGGGCAAGATTCGCACTGACACTTTCCTTGATGTAGCTCAGTTTTGCTTTTGCAGGACCTGTTTAATGCTTGACAAGCTCTACATCTTTTCAAGACTTTCTTAAGCTTCTTATACTCAATATGAGAGCATTTGTGCAAAAGCTGTTCCCCATCACCGTGGAGGTACTCCTGGAACGTTTCTCCAAATTTCATCGTTCCAAAAATCAGATCAAGACACAAGCAAAATCTCAGGTAACCCAACAAACCCTTTAAAGAACCCACTCAATATCGAGGGGAAAGAAGATGAACAAAATCAAATAATTACTTGGAAACAGAAAATGGGTTTGGAATAAGCACAGAATCAATTGCCAAAACAAGACAAAAAATAAAAAAGAAGGGAGTAATGTGAAATTGATAGAAGGGTAGAGCATTCAATGATTTAGGAATTCGAGAGAAGTAACGAGACGAGAAGAAAGCGGAAATTGAATGTAGTATTTTTGTGAATTGTTATTATTATGTTCGAATCACAACAGACACCCGCCTTTTTCTCGGACACCTAAATCTAATTGAACGTGTTATTGGATCCACTTTCGGGCCTTATTTGTCTGTATCCCTGTAAATAAAACCCAAGAACAAAACGTTACTGAAAAATAGGCCGATGAATCTAAGAACTTCGGCCTCTTTGGATTCCACTCCTATCTCAAGGGCCATTGTTCGCTCTCCTGTTTCTTAACTTCATTGTGCCCGTCACTGAGATTGATCAACCGAGGAGCTATTTTCTCTGCTCTATGTCGGTATTTGCTATTTGTTCTTTTTAATTTCTTTTTCATCTTTTCCCTAATTCCTTTTTTTCTTTTTTTTGTATGAAAAGTCTATGATTATCAAACAACTAAACCCAGTTGTTATTGAAGCTTAAAGTTAGGATAGAAAATATGAGATCGATCGAACCTTACGCAAGCGTGTTTACTGTATTCCTTCCATTTATGTAATCATTACAAGTATTGTAGGGCAGCCAGTGGTTCATTTCTCAGTCATTAAAATTCATGCGTAGGTCAGGTATTTCTTGGTTTATCGAGTTTGTGGTTATTATTCGATTTTGTCCTTGTTGAAGCTTTTTGATTAAGTATTGTGATTGCAATCGCTGAAGCTCTCTTTTGATTGAACTCATTATTTACGCCTAACTTGAACTTAATGGATTACTATGAGGATTGAGACTAGCTGTTGGGTAGTCATTACTCGTTGATTTTTTGTGTTCTGAGCGCTTTTCTTTCAATTTCTGCCTTCAAGATATACTCTTAGGGGTTTATAACCTTTCAGCTACGTTCTTCACTCTGAGAGGATACTTGCCTTAGTGATAAGGTTAAAATTCTATGTTATAATTATATTTGCTGCACGCACTGAGAAAGGTTAAATAGTGTAAGATCTGCAAAGAAAGAAGTTTTATTAGACATGACAGCCAGTATAAAGAATTCATGATTTTTGATGTTGTCACCACTATCATCATTTCTGCTGGTAATGCGTTCTTTTAGTTTATTAACATTGGCCCAACGTTTACTGATATTCATCGGATATGAATGTCCCTTTTATTTTTTATTTCTTTTGCTCTTTTGAAGGAGCTAAATTTCTGGGTAGTGTCTCTGTCCAGGTTCTGGATAAATCATGAACTGAGTGTTTTACCGTGCTTCGAGAAAAGACTGATTACTTTGTTTTAATCGGAATTATTCTTGCGTGGTTAATTTATTGTCAATGTTTCTTCTTTTTGGTTGCGCTTGTCCAAATGAATTATATACTGATGTGTTATCTATTTGGCAGATTCTCAGTTAATGAGAAAACCAAAACAAAGACAACAGTTGGCAATGCCTGCAAGCAAGAATAGAAATGCTAGTGACTCTGACTTGCATGGAGAAGATGGTTGGGTTATAATTAAAAAACAAAGGGTCACCATTCTGGTACCTCCTTTACCAGATGTGAGAAACACTGCATCCCCAGATCCAGGACCAAGCAAGCTAATAGCCATGCCTATAAAATCAGCAAATTGTAGATCAACAGACCTGATTGAGACCTGTACCAGGCAGCCATCTGTTGATAAGATAGATAACACTGCATCATTGGCTCCTAATAGAAATTGTCAATCAACCAGAACAGCTCCGGTTCGACACTCATCTGCATTAAACAAGTTGCCAAGATCCAATGTCAATAAGGAATTGGAAAATCCACATGTAGCAGATGCTTTAAAGCCTCATTATATCCTTGGAGTATCAAGCATCCGAAAACAGCCTAGACTATGGCATGGACCGGGCAGTTCCCTTGAAAGGCATATGTTGCTAAATCAAAGATTAAGGGCATCACTTGTTGAGAGGAAGCTTCAGAAAGCTGGGGGATTGAGTAGATGGTTAACATCTCTTGGATTAGGTCAGTTTGTGAAGATTTTTCATGGGAAGAATGTCAGTAAGTTTCAGCTGGTGAGTTTAACCATGGAGAAGTTGAAAGATATGGGTGCAGATGCAGTAGGTCCGCGGAGAAAGCTAATGCATGCCATTGACTGTATCTGCCAACCAAATTGTTTTGGAGCCTTCTGAATGTCCCAAGTGGTCAGAAGAGGAGGGACGTATCTAGCATTGCTGGTGCCAGGAGTAGTTCTTTTAGATGATGAAAATTGAATCTGTCCAGTCTTACTTGTAGATATGTTTTTTACGGATAGTTTGGGTGGGAAATACTCAATGGTTGTCTTGAGGCTTGAGTAGTAGGATCTTAAGCTATTGCTATTGTAACAGAGGTTTGTAGATGTTAAAACTAAAAGACAATCACTTATTTTCTGCCAATAGATATTATGGTTGATTTATCGAGTTGTACGAGATGAAATAAGGTGCACTTAGAGAGGTGGTGTGATCCGTGATTTCATTCACTTAGTGTTGATCCGAATTCACTTAGTGTTGATCCGTGGTTTCATAGATTGCGCATGGTGGTTTCAGTATCATCAGCTATGTGTATGTTTATAAAGTATCTTTGACACAAGACAATTTGTTAATACCAAACAAAATATGAGTTATCTCATGAATCCAAAGCACACATCTTATTTGAATTGTAACATGAATGGAGTTTTGGTTTTCTCTATAAGCTTAAACGTCATGTAGGGATATTGCGTCTTTTTTCCCTCTTTGTTTTTTTTTTAAGAACTCTTTTTTGACATAACTGAATTGGAAAATTAGAAATCAAGTTCTTTCATTTTATTCCTTGTAAAAATACATCCATTATATAATCAATATTCTAACTATGTATTTCTACTACTTGTAACATCTTAGCTATTTAAGTGTTGATTTTTGTCTTATTCTGAATGTAGGATTAGATTTTCCTATTTTATTAGGATCATTATCTACTAGTTATCAGTTTTTCTAATTTACTAACACTCCTTTTTAAGTTGGTGCAAAAAATGTATACCATGAATAATTAGCTACCTTGTCGTATAAATGATTGTCTTAATCAATATTTTAAAAATCAAATTGAATTAACCGGTTCGACTGAAAATAGTTTGAACAAAATAGTTGTTCAATTCGGTTTTGTTTAATAACCTATATATATATATATATAAATCGGTCGGTTTATTTAACAACTAATCGATTTATTAGTGAACCATTCGAACCGGTCAGTCTATGTACCCAAACTTCTGAAAATAAAAATAAAAAAAACTCTCCTCGCCTTTACACTCTCTTCAGCGTCTTCTTTTCGCAGATCTCATTGCTTCCAAGTAAAGGTGATTCTTTTGAGTTTAAAATGCAATTTCTCTCTTAGAGTTGTAGCCGCTGTCGGGATCAGTTTCTTCGTGACGAGGTAGCCGTTGGGATTTAGGTTGTCTCTCAGAGCTGCAATGGTGGAGGTTCAAACTTGGATTCGTGAACAATTATGGACTGTGTGGCTACTTTAAATTGCATTAACTGAGAATATTAAGGTCCTTCTCTCCTCTCTTAGGTTCTGACTTGTCCTCTCTAGCACCCCTCTCTCTCCTCTCTTCTATCCTCTCGTCAGTCTCTGCTAGGCAAATCTATCCTTCTTCGCCACTACTCTTGTCATACAAGTCTAACACCAAGTCACCAACTTTCTAAGACTTTTAAGTTTTGTGGAGTTTTATTCAGTGAATCTTTGGCCTGGGCAATTTGCAACAATTAGTATTATAGTTTTTTTTTTTTCATTTATGTGAACGACAAGATCAATTTTCAAAGGGTTGGCTTCTAGATATGTCTGAGCCTCACTTCCCAGTTTCCAAATGCCAGAGAACTCCATTCCCAAGGAGGCAGCATTCCAGATCATCAACGACGAGCTTTGGGGTTCAAATAGATTTTGCAAAGAATCAGGGGAACGAGTTAGAGTTTGGGATGAAGAATGCCTTGATGAGGATGAAGGGTGTATGGGGGAAGATATAGGTAATGGAAGCAAGGCAATAGGGCAGATTGTTTCTCTACCTTTGCGAGCTTAACTATTATGTCTACCGTGATAGTTTTGTTGAGTTGAGACACTTTTAAAGTAATTCAAAAGCTTCTGAGTGTTGCTGGAAAACCTCTACAAAATTAGGTGATAATTTCTGTAATGTGGCTTTTGTAGTCGTGTTTGGAACAATCTTTAAGATTGTTCCATCCAAGACGTTAGGTTACAATCCTAATGCAATAGGTTTTCCCTTTAGCAAAGGTACCATCCACTATTTTATTTTGTATATAGAATATTCTGTCATATGAAATTGCTTAGGTATATCTCCATCAACCTTTTTCCCAATTAACAGATTTAATGTGAGTTTGGGAATTGCCACATGAAAACAAGGTTTTAGGTTTGATGTTTTAACTATTTAGTTTAATATGGCTTCCTGAATATTGAGTTTAGTTGATTAGTCTTCTAAATATAGGCAATCACATAACTTGTTAAGTAAAAGGTCATAAAATAAAGTTAGATTCATTTGATTTTTTTAATATAAAATTTTAAGCTTGTTTAATTAAGATGTCAAACTCTTATATCACAAATTATTTTATTTTTAATTATTGTTAGAATGTTATATACCGGTTTATTGTTATATACCGGTTTTATAATGGATTAATAACGGTTAAACCTTTAAATCTTAAACCTTTCCTTTAATTGGTTTGATGTTCGATCCAGCTTTTAAAACATTGGTCTTAACAACTCTTTAGTTAATGTGTTTACAACTTATTGTGTTGTTGGAATAAATAGAGTACATATTATTCATGCTTCATGTTTTTTCTTAATGAAGTTCTTATCAATCTTAACGTGTTTTGTCCTGTTATAAAGTACTGGGTTATGGGTAATACTTATGGCTACCTTATTGTCACAATACAATCTTATAGGAAAGCTTACTGGATTTTGAAGATCTTCTAATAGCTATAAAACTTCACATACACCTTGAGTCATTGATCTAAATTTTACTTCAGCACTGTTTCTAGCAACTACACTTTATTTCTTGTATCTCCATATAACTAAGTTGACCCAAAGTAATGTACAATATCTAGATGTTAATCTTCTACCATTAGTTGATCCTGCATTGCCTGCATCAATATAAACCTCCTCTCCTCTACTCTCTTTCTTTTAAAAAAAAAAAGACCCATTCCGAGAGTGCCCTTTAAATATCGAAGGATTCTATACGCAGCTTCTAGATGCTCCTCATATAGGAATGCATAAACTAATTAACCATACTTATAGCTAAGGAAATATCAAGTCATGTATGCGCCCTACCAATCTTTGGTACCTTCCTGTATTTATTGGGATTCGATCTTTAACATCTCCAAGTTTGACATTATACTTTGTTGGAGTTTCTGAAGGCTTGTATCCACTCATTCTAGTCTCCTTTAAGAGATCTAAAGTATACTTACGTTGTGAAACCATAATTCCCTTTTTGATCTTGCTACTTCCATTCCAAGAAAATATCTTAGCTTACCTAAGTCCTTAATTTTGAACTCCTTGGCTAGACTTAGCTTAAGTTTCCTAATTTCTTTTATATCATCTCCAGTGAAAATTATATCATCTATATAGACAATTAGAACTAAAATTTTGTCATTAATGGATCTTTTAGTGAACAAAGTATGATTAGATTGTCCTCCACAATAGCCTTGACCTTTAATAAACTTTGTGAATCTTTCGAACCAAACTCTGGGAGACTACTTAAGACCATATAAGGATTTTTTTTAATTTGCATACCTTGGTTCCAAACTTTTGAGAGAATCTAGGGGGAGGCTCCATATATACTTCTTTATCTAGATCTCCATTCAAGAAAGCATTCTTTACATTTAACTGATTTAGAGGCCACTTATGATTTACAACAATTGAAATGAGGGTTTGAATAGTGTTTAATTTTGCCACTAGTGAAAAATTCTCATAGTAATCTATATCAGATGTCTGGGTAAAGCCTTTAGCAACTAGCCGAGCCTTGTACCTCTCTAAAGATCCATCATAATTTGAATTTTAGAGTAAATGCCCATTTAAATCTAACAACTTTTTTTAGTAGATTGACTTCTTCCCAGGTTGCATTCTTTTCTATGACTTTCATCTTTTTAATAACTTCTTTCCACTCAAGAACTTTTAGAGCTTCCAGAATATTGTTAGGAATAGGAATACTAGATGCTTATGAAATAAAGGTATAATATATGGGGCGAAATATTTTTGTAAGTCACAAAGTTGGAGAGAGGATGTTGGGTACAACATCGAATACATATCCTAAGAGTTATAGGGAGATCAATTTGAGAAGAAGAGTTTAGCTTAGAGTCACTTACAGGAATACTTTTAGAAATATGGACATTTGTTGAAACATCATGATTTTCTTAATCTAACCTTTGGTTAGACTCACGAGGATGTTGCGAAATAGTGACTTTTTGTTTTTGTGCTAATTGTTCCTTTGACTATACAAGAGCTTTGTACCATTTCTCATCTATCTCCATGTTTCCAGTATTATCATTTTATGATGGCATTGTCGTAGGTTATTTATTAACCGATCCAACATTGTCAATATTTACTTCATTTGTTTCCAATAATTTTGTGTTGTCTTTTTGTGAATGATCATGAGAGGTATCACTTTGAACAAATTTAAACCTAAGATCCGAATCATTTAAGAACTTATCTTCACTGATATTTTACTCCCCTTAATGATGACAATTATTATGGTATGAAGTACCTTAAGAGAAAGTAACATCCATATATACAAACATTCTTTTTGAAATTGGATCAAACCGTTTGTCCCCTTTGATTAGTGGGATATCCTACAAATATGCATTTATGTTCTCTAGTTTTGAAAATTTGGAATCATGATAATGAACAAAAGTCAAGTTACTAAAAATTTTTAGGGGAATGTTTGTAATGAGTCTAGTAGTTGTAAAATACTTAAGTCAAAACCTGAATTGGTGTTTTGTAGTTAAAGATCCAAGTAGGTTATATTTTTATTAAGTTGGTGGCTATTAGAATTGCTTCCCACCAAAGATATTTAGGAACCTTTGTTTAAAGGATCAATGCTCTAAATATTTCAAGAAAATGTTTGTTTTTTTCAACACCCCATTTTATTGTGGTTTAATATTATAGGAACTCTGATGAACTATTCCTTTGTCAGCAAAATAAATTCCCAACATATTGTTAAAAAATTCATTCTCATTATCACTTCGAAATATTTTAATCTTACTTTGAAATTGTGTTTGAATAATGTTATAAAAGTTTTTAAAGATTCTTTCAATATCAAATTTTTCTTAAGACAAAGAGCCTAATGACTCTAGTATGATCATTAATAAAGGTAATAAACCAACATTTCCTAGACAATGTAGTAACTCTAGAAGGACTCCAAACTTCATTATGGATCATCGTAAATGGTTGTGAAGTTTTGTAAGGTTATGGTGGGAAAAATGCATGACAATGTTTTGCTTATTCACAAGACTCATACTAAAACATTAAAGGGTTTATGAATAACTTTGAAAACAAATGCTTTAAATAGTGAAAACTTGGATGGCCTAGTCAACAATTCCATAGCATAACTTCATTATTACTATAAATTGAAATATAATTGAAACAAGTTTATTGATCTTGCCTTCTAAAGGTCTGTCCTTTGTAAAAAATATAGAGGCCACTATGCTGTTTAGCATCCCTAATCTTCTTCCTGGAGGTTATATCCTAAAATTCACAATGAGAAGACAAGAAAATTAGTTGATAATTATAATTAAAAATAAGATTGCTTACGGATAAGAGGTTATATGATAGGTTAGGAACATAAAGGACATCTTTGAGTTTTAGGGAAGGAGAGATAGGCACCATTCAAGCATTTTTTTTCCATTCAGCTTATGAATGGTGATTTAGAAAGTGTTTTTCGATAGAACAATCGGTGTAGGTATGCTACTTCCTCCTCCTGAAGTCACCCCACTCCTGTCATCTGAATAAGTTGAACTAGAACAAACCATAGTTGCCTTGAAATTTATGATCTAATAGAGAACAAAAAATGATGCTAAAACATAAACCCACCAGCAAAGTGACCAAGCAAACAAAATTGACATGATTTAACAAAATGCCTACCTGTGAAAAACTCACAAATTAGGACAGCAATGGAGAATAGATTGAGAAAACAGTTGCAAGAGGAGGACAATAGCAATTTAAAGAACTAGGCCTTCAAGATCACTGGAGGATAGGATGCGAAGTCCAATAACTTGGTCAGAGGTAAGGACATTGTCACATGTGTCTGAATGTGTCGACTGACTCACATGTAAGGATTTTGATGGCTAGACATTCGGTGGTGGCTCATCAGTGAGATAAGTGTAAGATTATGCTATTTGGGCAGAATTTCAAATAAAGAACAATGAGAAAATAGAAGCTAGGTATCACTGTTTTGATACCATATTGACAAAACTAAATACGAAAACTAAAACTCAATTTCTTTCATTTTATTCCTTGACTGGTGCACCTTAAATACAAAAAATATAGCCAGTATAGAATCAATATTCTAACTAAAATACATCCAGTATAGAATCAATATTCTAACTACTTATCTCTACTAATCTGTAACATCATAACTACTTAGTTGCTGATTTATCTTATACTAAATCTAGGATAAGATTTTCCTACTTTATTGGGATCATTATCTAATAGATATTAGTTTTCCTAATTTATCAACACTCTTAAAGTTTAAATTTTATGTTTTTTACATATTTATTTTAGTATTCATTTTTTTAATGTTTATATTTTAACCTTTCTTCATCTTCCTTTAGGTCTTTTTTTTTCCTCAATTTATAATTTATCACTTTTTCTATTTCTCATCATATTTTTTTGACTTTAAAGTTCTATTCTTCTGTAACCTTCTTTCTTGAGACACTTCTTCCATTTCTCTTTTTTAAGGTTATTGTTTTTTCTCTCTCTTATTTTCTTTGTCTTCTTATTGCATATTTTGTTGTCTTTTAAAGTTATGCTCCTTCTAAGTTTTTCTTTTTATAATCTCCATTATGCTTTGTCCTTTAGTCTCCTATATTTTTTGATATTTTTTAGGGATAACATATTCAAATGTGTCTAACTTTTTAAGATTTTTTCAATTTAGTGCCAAACTTTTTAAAGTCTTCAATTTGGTGACTAACCTTCTAAAACATGTACAAATCAGGTCAAAAGGTTATTTTTAATGATATGACATGTCTATTAAATCTCACATGAATGTCCATTTATTAGCCACATCAGTAAAAACTATCATTTTGAACTGAATTGTTAATATTTTAAAACATTGGTAACTTAATTGAAAAATTTAAAAGTTTAGACACTTAATTGAAAAAATCTCAAAAGGTTAAGCAATTTAAGATTGGTTATCTCTTTTTTGTGATTTCAATATGCTTTGATCATTTCTTTTAGTCTTTTCTTCTACCCCTCCGCTCTAAGCCTCCTTCCTCCTCTCTCCCCTCCTTATTGGTACCCAAACCTCAACCTTGTCATGGATGCAAACACCAAACATCTAGCTTCTGAATTCCCTATTCCTCTTTAAAAGCCCAGAATTCCAACCACTTATAAAGCCCTAGACTAACCCAAACATGAATTTTGAGCCTTTTGTAGTTTCTTCTAACTATAAATCTTCATCCTTCGCGTCCCAACCATCTTCCTTCCTCTTTGGTTACCTATAGGAAAGAAAGTCAAAAAGTAGATTTTACAAGGAATTGACTTCTATAGTAGATACACCTCCCTCAACAAAGATCTCTCAAGTGCAACCTCAAGCAACTTTGGACCCTCCAACACCTTTCCTTGATTAGGGACCAAATCCCCATCCCAACAAAATACCAATCAATCATTTATAGACCTACATGATCAAGTCATGTGTTCCCTTCTTACAAGCTTCCTAACAAGGGTAACTCCTTAGAATCTCCTTTTATTTCTTTAGCATGTATTTCAAATAAATCATTATCTCACAACAATTTTATCCTCTTCAATATACTGAACTCTAGCCTAGAATTAGTAGTTGAACTTATGGATTTGACTCTTTAGACAGAGGTAAGAAAAAAAAGAAGAAATCTAGAAGAAAATTTAACACTATTATTTGACCTTATACTTATGTTAATTTTTTTAGAATATTATAAGGGCTCATTTATTCCTCCAAATAGTTAGGTGTTAAGATATTGTTTAAAATCCTATAGCGTCTTTTGTCAGTCTAATAAAAATAATAGTTAAAATTCACCACTTCAATAAAAAATTTCTTATAATGTTTTTGATAATTGAACTATTATTAATTTGTCTCAAGTTTATAATGATTTTATTGTGATTTTTTAGTACCATAATACTTCAGTTATTTTGTTACCTATTCCTCGTATCAGGTCATTTATATTAAAGCCACTCATCTTCCTTCCAATATCCAGTTCCTAATCATTATAGTCTATGTCTATACCAATTTGATCTTAGGAAAAAAGCCTATGACATTCTCTCTTAGACGATAGTTAAAACATCTCTTAATAAACCTTAGATAGTCCTAGTAAATTTTAACATCATTTTAAGCCCTTTTCAATTTATAAACTCTAATTTGCAATGGAATGATAGCATAATATATCTAAACGACACTTTGCATAAATGCCATCTATTCGACATAAAATTCACCATGTCTCTCCACACTTAAAGCAATAAACAATCATGCAACTTAGACATCAGTAAAAAGTTGGATAGATCCTTAATCAACCTTGAGTGAGTTCTCTCTCTTCTTTCAACAACTGTTCAATTTGGACTTCTTAACATTTCAAATCATTGTTTAAGCTACATCACCTCTTACAGCAACCTGACTAAAATGACCTCTCCTTTTAAATTTCTAACCTTTCTTACTAATGAAAAGATCTTTATTTAAATCACATAAAATGCCTGGTTTACTAAAATTCATGGTTCTATAATGTTCTCCCTGGTTAAAATTTTTAAATTCATTAAAAAAGTTAATTTTTTTTATGAGAATGAAGTTGGGGACATTAATAACAACTTCAATCTTCTCATAACTCAAGTAAATGTGTTACATACAATTGATATCATCATATATTTTAAAATAATTTAAGAGATAAAGTGGATCGTCTAAGGTTCTTTTTTATATATTAATATTACCTTTATTTCTTTTTATGTTAATATCTAGTTTTTTAGAGTTTAT
>JAOQMP010000004.1:27212590-27223291 GCA_027563575.1 Erythroxylum pedicellare
CATACACAAAACCCAATTCAATCAACATAGGATAACACAATCAATTCCTAATGAGAGAAAGAAACAACAAAATAATAGAAAAATACTTAACTCGGATCGTCGGCATCACCTCCAAATTGATATCGGGATGCCTAGCCCTTCATAGATCTTTCCCGAAAAATTGCTTCAGCCCCCATCTAATCCCTAGCCAAAAATCCCTTTGACTTCTCCTCACCACGGCAAGCTCCTCTCAATTTTACTATTTATTGATTTGATGAATAAGCATATGAGTTTTTGGTTCTAAGCCCTCTCTTCACTGCCTACTCTTCACTGTGCCTACCCTTCTCCACGCCAACGCCAACTCTCCAGCATCTCCAAGCCACAGCCGCAACATCAAGCCACAGCCACAGACGCAGTCGTCCCACATCCCACGCCTGATACGCTCCTCTTCTGCTGTTTGTTGTTGATGGGACAATTAAGATTTGTAGCTCCTTAAATCCTTATGCCCTGCTCCTTTATGTGTGCGTTTCACAACAACATAGCATTTCATGCTGTGTTGCTACATTTCATGCAACACACGCTGTGCTGCTGCATTAAACGCAACGCATGTTGTGCGTTGCTGTGTGAAACGCAATGCACAGCCCACCAGCTTTTTTTTTTGTTAAACAATTGTGCTCCAACTTGCTTTGAACATCTTCTCTTTTTGGTCGCAAATGTATATCATCATATCCAACCTAGTAATCAACACAAATTGAACACAAATTAAATATTTATCTTGAGAATAGGATTAAATTCACATAAAAATACATTAAAAAAATATAAGATAATTCAATCCTATTACAAACACTATGGTACACTATTCTAAAAGTATAGTCTAAGGTTATCCTTATCTCAATTTTAGACTCAACTAATTGATAGTCCAATTTACTTCTTGATTCAACCTTCAAACCTAGAAATTACAAAATTCTATTAGACTAATTTAAGAAATTTTCAACCCAATTACACTTAATGATCCAACATTATCCCCTCTTTCACTTTATTCTTAATTATAAAAATAATATTCTTATTAACCTAACCACCATAATTACTAAAATACCCTTAACTAATTAAAAGGCATATTTTACCCTTATTCATTTGAATTAATATCAAAATATCTTTTTGGAAGTAAATTCCAATTTTACTCTTCACTATTTGCATTTTCTATTATGCCCCTTAATAGAACTTAAATTTTCTAAAATGTCATCTTCTTCACCCTCTCCTCTTCTTTTCTCATTTTTCAGTCACTTTTTCTCTTCATTTTCATCTTTTTCCATGACTTCAATTTGTCTCAAACAACCACAACATGTAATCCAACTATAAATATAGGATGATCAAAAATCGCAAAAAATACATAAAATAGTTGGTAAAATTTTACTTATGTGTTAAGGGTGTTTAAGGTTATTAACCTCTACAATTTTCTCACAATTTGATGGAATACAAACAAAATGAGAGAACGCATAAGAAAAAATGTCACACTTACTAGCTAGGAAAATGGAGAGAAAAAATGGAGAAGAAGAGTTGATTTTCATTTTGTCCATTTTTACAGTTGATATGTTCTATTTAAACCACTAAGTTTAATGGTTTTATGAGATGGGCGGTTGTGTGGCTTTTATTTATTTGTTGGCTTTAAAGTAACAATAACAAAACTAGAAGAAAGATTAAAAAATTAAGGGAGTGGAAAGAAAAGATAACTAATATAAGAAGAAAGATATCAAAAGAAAAAAATCACTAAAAAAAGTAAGAAAAGAAAAAAGAGAAGGATGATCTCTACCCTTCATGGCTTCTTCTTCTTCTCCTTCTCCCCTACGACTACCCTTAGCCCTAATTTTTGTTTCTTCCCCTAGACCTACCATTTCAAAATCACCCTCTGTTCAGATCCCTAACTCTCGAAACCAAAACACAGACCCTAATATTCTTCCTTCACCAAACAAAAACGTGAACCCTTCAGAACCACAACCTGGCCAAAATCTCTTCTCCACAAAACCTAGATCCTGGAAGTCAGTGGTTGCCGATGTAAAGGAGGATCCATCGATTGTGAAGGTGCTGACATACTACCCTCTGGAGATCAAGGATGACCAAATCATAGTCATTCCACCACCAGAATTGGCGAAGAAAAGGGCAGTTCATTTTCGTCATGCGTTGATTGGGTTTTTCTTAGGAAAGCATCCAGCGTTTCTAGTGGTTCAACGAGCATTGGCCAAATCCTGGTTAGCTTTCGGTTTGATTGAAACTCTAATTACTAGTGCGAATAATTTCCTGTTTATGTTCGATTCAAAGGATGGAATAAACTCAGTTCTGGAGAAGAGGCCTTGGCATATCCAAGGAAAACCCCTATTCCTATAGAGATGGAGCTTGAATGGAGGGGAGCAGGAAGAAGTCAGAGAAGCTCCAGTTTGGATTAAGTTCCATAATATTCTAGTGGAATATTGGAATATGGAGGGCCTAGGAAGAATAGTAAGCTCAGTAAGTTACCCACTCTTAATATACACACAGACAGTAAAGATGTCAAGAATTATATATGCCTAAATGTGAGTAAAGTTGGAATTGGGAAAGAGTTGGCCTTCATCCTTTCAATTAGCAACTTATAATGAAGAGGGGAAGATAACATTCAAGGAAATAAAGGTTGAATATGAATGGAGGCCTGAAAACTTGTTATAGAAAAAAAAAATGGGCTCCTACTAGGAGATTATTTGAAACTGGGTTGCAACATAAATTGGAGAAGGGGAAGGAACCTATACAAACAAGTCTGAACCAGCAGCAGAAGGATGGGGAGATGATAGAATCTGAAAAGATAACACAAAGTCATAAGGAGAGTGTATACTCAGGGATTCCAATTGAACAAAGTGAGGGTAAAGGAACCCCATAGAAAATTCAACTGAATGACATGGCAATGTAGAGTGACAAGGGAAGTAGCTTTGCTGGAAGTTTAAATGAACAATGCATGGATCAACAGAGGATAGATGATACAAAAGGAAGCCTTGAGGATGTTGATCTCCTAGCAATAAGACAAGCAGGTAATAACCTTTCCCCTTCTAAGTCTGAATTGGTTCTTGATATGGAAAATCATAGCCTGGGGTTTATGGACAGGATAGAGGGGGATTTTACAGTTCAAAAGAGTAGGAAAACTGGGAGTAAACAAAAGTAATTGATCAGCTATGTCTTTTGGTAGAATGGATTTAGTTTTTTGAAATGTTAGGGGTCTTAATATCTCTAAAAAGCAATTAGATGTGAATGTTGTGCTTAAGAGATTGTCTATGTCTTTAGTGTGTTTGATTGATTCTTAGATTAAGTCTCTTCACTTTTTACATAATGTATGCTCTTCTCTGTTTCCTAGTTGGCAATTTTATAGAAACTTAGATCAAGGTTCTAATGCTAGGATCGTGTTAGCTTGGAAGTCAGACAGGTTTCAGTGTGTTCCTAAAATCACTAGTGATCAACTCATACACTTAGACGTCAGTCCTGCTAATAACTCTTTAGTCTTTTTTGTAACATATGTGTATGGGACAAACAACTACAATCATAGGAAAAATCTTTGGTTGGCACTGTCCAATATTAAATACTCAGTAGGAAACCTTCCTTGGATTATAGCGGTGGACTTTAATGCAATTTTGTTTTCTTATGAGGCTGAACCTTTAAATCCCTTGACTATTACCGGTATGAATGATTTTAGGTAGTGTGTTGAGGATTGTATTGTGTATGGTCTTAATTCTAGTGTTCCTAGTTTCACTTGGACTAACAAACAATGTGATGAGCTCTTTATTACCAGGAAGTTAGATAGAGCCTTTGTAAATGCTACGTGGAGTTCTAGGTTTCCTAGATCGTATGGGATCATCCATAATCCCAACATTTCAGATCATTCCTTTATTTTGATTAGGTCCTTAACAGATATGCCGAAAAGACCATCCCCTTTTAGGTTGGCAAACTTCCTAATATCACAACCTAATTTTCTCCAAATAGTAGAAGAGAATTGGAACACTCAGGTCCAAGGAACCCCTATGTTTTGTGTAGTTTCCAAGCTTAAACTAGTGAGGAAAGCACTGAAAATCCTTAACACTGGTCAAGTAGGAGATGTGAATACTATAGTAGAGAATTGTCAAATTTCTTTAAATATTATACAAGATCAAAAGAGATATAATCCCAATAGCCCACTTTTTGTTGAAAAGGAAATCAAAACCATAAATAACTTGTTAAGAGCCTTAGAAGATCAGGAATCATTCTACAAACAATCTTCCTGTATCAAATGGCTTAAAGAGGTGGATAGAAATACCAAATTTTTCCATAATTCCATTCTATCAAATAGGAAATAGAAACACCATTCACTCGATAATAAGGGAAAATTACATTAGAATTGTTGATGTAGATGAGATTCAAAACTAATTCCTAGGTTTCTTTCAAAGGACTATTGGGAACAGAAAGGACCTTCCTCCTTCTAAAGAATTTGTGGAAATTTTATTCCCTAATAGGATTGCTGAAACTCTCACAAATAAACTCATTGCTAAAGTCACTACTCAAGAGATTAGGGATGTTCTCAACTCCTTTAATCCTAACAAGGCTCCGGGACCAGATGGGTTTAATGGGGTGTTCTTCAAACATAGTTGGCATATTATAGGGGAGGATATTACTTGGGCTATCAAAGACTTTTTCCATCATGGGAGACTTCTCAAAGAAATCAACTCTACTTTCATCACCCTGGTTCCTAAAAAAGACAATCCCTCTATAGTTAAGGATTAGCGACCTATATCTTGCTGTAACTTTATTTATGAGGTGATAGCAAAAATCATGGCTAATAGGCTTAGAGAAGTACTCCCTTACATTATTAGCCCAAACTAAAATACATTCATTAAGAACCAAAGAATAGAGGATAATATCTTATTGGCCCAAGAGATTTTCAAGAATTACCATCTTGCCAATAATCATAAGAGATGTGCTTTTAAGGTGGAATTACAAAAAGCATATGATTCCATCCATTGGGACTTCCTCTTGAATGCGCTAGTAGTTTTAGGTTGTCCTCTCAAGTTCATTCATTGGGTAAAAGAGTGCATTACCTCTCCTGCATATGCTATATTGATTAATGGATTCCCAACAAAATTCTTTCCAGGTAGGTAAGGATTGAGACAAGGTGATCCTTTATCTCCTTTTCTCTTCATAATTTGTATGGAAGTATTCTCTGGGAGCCTGAATGCATGCATAGTAAGTAGTAATACCTTTAAATACCACTGGATATGTAAAGGCCTTAAACTTACCCATCTTTTGTTTGCTAATGACCTCTTAATGTTTTGTCATGGTGATTTGGCCTCAGCCCAATCCTTACTAGATTGTTTAGGAACCTTTTCCTAATTATCTGGCATGGTAATGAATATAAAAAAGAGTCATTTGTTTGTCTCTCCTGATATGGATCACATGGCCCATCAAATAGAAAGTATGTCAAGTCTCAAAAAAGGTCACCTTCCCATTCAATACCTAGGAGTCCCTTTTATCATAGGTCGGTTGTCTAGGAGGGATTGTCTTCCCTTGTTGGAAAACATTGATTTCAGAGTCAACAAATGGACCCATAAAAATCTCTCTTATGCTGGTATATTGTAATTAGTAATCTTAGTCCTGTCCACCTTTCAGGTTTATTGGTCTAGCATATTCGTTCTCCCAACTTCCATTATTAAGGAAACAGAAAAGAAACTCAGGAATTTTTTGTGGTCGAGGAATGTGGAGAAAAAAGCTCATGCTAAGGTAAAATGGAATGACATATGTAGCTCTAAAAAAAAGGGTAGTCTAGGTATTAAACATTTCTCTACTTGGAATAATGTGTTGATAGGGAAAAGAATTTGGTTTCTGTTTAATGATAAGGAAGCCTTATGGGTTAAGTGGGTTCGCACTATTATTTTGAAAAGGAAAATTTTGTGGAACATCTTACTTAACAATTGCAGTTCGTGGAGTTGGAGGAAGATATTGTCTGTTAGAGGCCAAGTTGGCACCAATTCAGATTTATAATAGGAAATAGTAACTCTATTTTCTTATGGTAGGATCCTTGGCATCCGAAAGGTATCTTGATGGATCACTCTACTCCTAGATTGATCAATGGGTCGGAACTTCCTATGAATGCAAAAGTGTTTGAAGTAATTAGGGATAATGAATGGTGCTGGCAAGATACATCTGTGGGGACTATTAGTAACCTAGAACCTCTCAAATACAATCCAGATTCTTCATGAGAGGATAGTTTAGAATGGCTAGCTAGCCCTTCTAAGAAGTATACAAATGGTTCAGCATACACACTCATGAGACCGACAAATCAGACGTTTCCTTGGTATAAAGTTGTATGGCATAAGAGGAATAGTCTTAGGTGTTCATTCATCCTATGGTTAGCCTTACTGAATAAATTGCAGACTAGGGACAAACTAATTTACCTCCATACCCCAAATCGATGCTCATTATGTGTTTCGGCCTCAAAGACTATTGAACATTTATTTTTTTATTGTCTTTTCTCTAAAACCGTATGGTTCAATACTCTAAACCGCTTCCAAATTCGCCTACCTCAACTGCCAAATTTACAATCCATTTTACTTTAGGTTAACTAGTCCCCAACCTTCCGAAACTATGATATAAATACCTTCATCGTTACCCTTTCCGTTGTTGTGTATAACCTGTGGACTGAACGAAACCTTCAAACCTTCAAAGATGAAGCCTTGGATGTAACGAGTCTTAACATGCGAGTGATCTTTCAAATTATGGAACACCGAGAGAAGGTAAATGTGTGTGTAGTTTATATTTTAATGAATTGATTGCAGGTTGATTCTAGACCAAGGTGTGAGTAAAGAGAGGGCAGTCATTTCCTTCCTTGATAACTACAAAAGGAGTAACATAAGATGAAGAGATAGCCTCAATTTCTACAACGATTTGAAGAATGAGTTATGGAAGCATGGTGACAAGCTACAAGATCACCTCCTTTGGCTCAGATCCAATAGAAGGTACCTATTTCATCACTTAGTAACCCAACATTAAGGTAAGGAGGAGTAGGGAGGTTGGAACGGAGCACAGGATAAATGAGTATGTTGCATGTATTTGAGTTACTAGAAAGATGGTCCTGATATATCAATGGAGATTGGAGTCGTGGTTTTGGCTTGTTATTGTGGTTCTCTTGATTAAAGGGTAACTTTGCACGGATCCTTTTGGTCTCTTGTAAGTCAAGTTTTTGATTTGGATAGGAGATTGTAGACAGGACAATCTCTAGATGTACATAATTCATATTCATTTATAAAATTTCTGATTTACTAAAAAAAAAACTAAAATCCTACTTAAGAAGATGAATTAAAAAATAAGAAAAACATTTATTAATGATATCATCAAATATTTGATATTAAGTTATCCACATCATTATTATACTCTTCTTATTCATTACAATATAATTTATTCAAAATAATTATTTTATGCACTATACAATATAGAATTATGAAATTAAATTAATTTCTATTGGATGCTTAAAAAATAATATTGTTATGACTTAAGCTAAAAAAAACTTTTGAAAGAAAGATAATTGAATAATTAAAATATAGTGCATCGTAAGATAATCATTAATAGTTTAGTGTATGTCATAAAACTTGTGATAATTGAATCATATTAACACGTAATGCATCATAAGATAGTCATCAATATTTTAGTGTAGAAAAATAACAAACCTATAAAACTCGGAAAAGTTTAAATGAATGGGTTTTTTGGATATATTATATTCTAAATTACAGTTTTAGTATCTCATTTTATAAGAGTAACTTCATAAAATCTAATTGTTCGAAATTTATTATCTCTAATCTTATTATTTTTTTACTTAGGCTTATTTGATGGATCGACCATGATTTAAAATTCCAACTTAGTAAGCTTAATTTCGACTCTTCCTATTTCGAGAGTACAAAAGACATTCTCGTATTTTTAACGTTTTATGGCTTTAGAAAGTAGGTGACAACAATGATCATGCTCATCTCAACCATAAGGGCTAGCTGCTAGCCCCTTAATTTGGTTTCTTTTGCATGAAATGTTTAAAAAGGGGCTTGCATGAACACCATGTGTCCAAGTTTCAGCAACCAACTTTCCACGTAACGAACACCTCAACGTTTGAAGCGACTTCCAATATGTTATATATCACAGCGAAAAGGCAAATATCATATCCACAAGTATCTTTTATTATAGCTTAGTCTTAGTTTATAAATACAGTAATGGCTAATGTGGAGACGGGGGGTGAAGGCGCAGGAGCAGCGATTAAAGATGGAAATAAGAAGATGAGGGTGATGGTAGGAATTGATGACAGTGAAGCGAGCTTCTACGCCCTTCAATGGACGCTGGACCACCTTGTTAGCGGTAACAGTAATGTTATTAATGCAACAAATGAACCAAGTGAAGAAACAGGAATGGTGACGGTGGCTCACGTTCAACAGCCCTTTCAGCATCATCTGTACCCTGCTGGTCCTGGTGGTGTAGCAGGTTAATTTCCCGACTCCCCTACCACTTCAAGCTGCTTATAGCCAACTAATTCAAAGTAAATTCCACTTTTAGTAATTGATCAGTTAAGGTATCATTCAGTATTTAGCTTAAATTGCTCATCTTTCGTGAACCAGGTTTTTATCCAACATCCGCAGTAGTAGAATCAGTGAGGAAAGCGCAGGCAGAAACTTCATCAGCTTTACTCTCCCGTGCATTGAAGATGTGCAAAGACAAGATGGTAACATTGTACTTATTGGTGATGAATTTAGATGACGAATTGTGGTCATTAGTAAATTTGCATATACAGATTAAAGCGGAGACTTTAATTCTTGAGGGGGATCCAAAGGATATGATATGTCAAGCAACAGAGCAGATGCACGTTGGTCTTCTGGTCATAGGAAGCCGTGGCCTTGGGAAGATTAAAAGGTACTTGTCAACTTCTGAAAATTAAATTTAAAAAAATTGTTATAAACTCATACATTCATGTTGCAGAGCGTTCTTAGGTAGTGTAAGTGATTATTGCGCACATCACGCGAATTGTCCGATTCTCATTGTGAAGCCACCCAAGGGCCAACAATAATGGGACCAAAGGAGAAAGTCAAGACTGAACAGAAGCAATATCCAAACAATTTACAATGTGCAAAGAATCAGGTGTAGTCGGTGTTCCACTTCCTTCCCTTCTCCACAACCTCTTTAGAGATCCTTGTACAAAAAGAGAAAAAAAAAAAAAAAAGCTATGCTTTTGTACGTATCAGTTACTATATATGTTCTCCTCCAACTTCATCAAGGTCTGAATCCAGCTTCTTTCTAGTTTTCGTTTAATACGTCTGTCTCAAACCAAGTAGTTTTCTGATTTTAATTCAGTTGACCAATATTATCACAACCTAAAATTCTCTTCTTTAAAGGAATCTACCAAACGTTAAAAAAAGAACCCAATAGTAACTGATCTAAGAAGACGAAGAGAGAATGGAAAAGGAAGTGAAAAAGAAGGCCGAATTTGGCAGGACGAGACGTGATAATAACATGATATTTATGTTTTATTAATATCATTATATTATTTTAATAATATTGAGATGAGATGTGATAATAACATGATATTTATGTTTTATTAATATCATTATATTATTTTAATAATATTGAGATAAAATTTTCAAATAGTTGGAATTATTTAAATTTAAGTAAAAATTAAGTATTAACAGTATCGAAGCTGCAATGAGATTGATGACGTGAGATTTTATTGTTTACAGAGAACGAAATTACAACTAAATTATATAAAAATATGAGTTTGTGTAAGGAGAAAATGTAATATAAAATATTATATGATGTAATATTTACTTCTTTCATACTTAAATTTAGTACAACAATTTTACATCTAAATCAATTAACAAGATTTTATATTAAATATGAAATGCTAAGATTTTAAAGAGTCCAAGATAATAATCTTGGGATGGAATGCTTAGGTGAAGCATATATTATTCAGTAAGTTTATAACTAAATTAGATAATATAAAATTTTTGAATATAATATTTAAAAAATATATTATTCAGTAAGTTTATAACTAAATTAGATAATATAAAATTTTTTAATATAATATTTAAAAAAATATCTGTTTAAACGGACATTTATAGAAAAAGCATATATTATTCAATAAGTTTATAACTAAATTAGATAATACAAAATTATGAGATATCCAAAAGTTTGAATATATTATTAAAAAATATTTGATTTACCAAATATTTATAGAAAAACTGATAGAAGAATTGTTTTCAAGATATTAGATAATTAGTATGAGTAAGATAAAATTTGAAAGATTCAAATCTCGTACTTTTAAATGGAACTAGTATCTTTGTTGATACAATAAGTGCTTAAGAAATTTAGTAGGAGTATAATTATCCTTTTAAGTGGAGCATATAAAAACATACTATTCATAAAGAATAATAATTCACCCTTTTAATCGTTGAAGATGAGGTAGTCTAAGAGCAACTTTTATTGGATAAGAAAAAGGAAATAACTTAATTATGGGAATTAAATCCATAGAGATATATATGAAAGTTGTTTGCCTATTCTAAGTCCAAGTGTATAGATAATGTACTAAAGGTGTTTAATATTTGAGATGTTTAATTCTTATAAAGTATTAAAGTATGAGTTGATATTTGAGTTGATATTGACTTTAAAAGTAAATCTTAGTTAAAGTGTATTTTACTTAGAACAATATTATTT
>JAOQMP010000004.1:27257428-27284069 GCA_027563575.1 Erythroxylum pedicellare
CATCTTTTCTAACCATACCTTCCAAACATGTCAATAATGGGTCTTTAGGTATAAGGGAAGGAAAAGATGTTACCACATAAGATGATATGACATCCATTTGGTTGTAAGTCGGTGTATCACTTGGATGTTTGAGTGATCTGTATATATTGACCTCACCTTCTCTCCATTTACATGCAAGGTTAGTTCCCCTTGTTGCACATCAATCACTGCGCCTCTGGTAGCTAAGAATGGTTGCCCAAGTATGATCAGGATCTCCTTATCTTCTTCCATGTTGAGCACTACAAAGTCTGCAGGGAGAATAAATTTATCAACACGAACAAGAAGATCTTCTACAATACCTCAAGGATAAGTGAAGGAACTTTAAGCTAATTGGAGGCAAATTATTGATGGCTTGACTTCTTCGAATCCCAGCTATTGGAAGATGGAAAGAGGCATGAGATTTATGCTTCCCCAAATCATAAATCATTTTACCAAAATATGTGTTGCCGATCTCACATGGAAATGTGAAGCTTCCTGTATCTTTCAATTTCTGCGGTAACTTTCTTTGCAAGATTACACTATACTCCTTGGTCATCAATACTGCCTCATAGTCTCCAAATCTCCTCTTTTTGGTAAAATTTTCCTTAATGAATTTTGCGTAATTTGGTACTTGCTCAATATCTTCAATTAAGGGAATGTTGATCTCAAGTTTCTTAAAGACTTCAAGGAATTTTGCAAATTGATCATTGATTTTCTCCCATTGAAATCTTTGAGGATATGGCAGCTTGGGGATGGTTTTTGTTTACAGTTCCCCTTCTAGTTTCTTCTCCGAGTTAACTTCCTTCTAAACTTGTGTAGGTGCACTTACTTCTTCACAAATATTCTTTCCTTCATTATTATTAGATCGAGTGGAGGTTTTTTTCTTTAGGTTTCACCTCTTCCAATTCTTTTCCACTTCGAAGAGTGATGGCCTTGCACTGCTCTCTCGGGTTAGTTTTAGTATTAATTGGAAATTTCAATTGATTGAAATTCTCAACAACATTTGCAAGTTGTCCCAATTGAACTTCCAAACCCTTCACTGAAGTCCCCATACTAGTTACTTGCATGTTTAGCTCATCCATCTCCTTCTCATTCTTGTGGAAACGGTTTCTTGTCTCAGTTACAAAAGTGCCAATCATTTCTTCTAAGGAAGGTCTCTATTCTGCCAATGGTGGTCCATATCCAGGTGGGTGGGACATGTTCCTTTGAATACCATAGTTATATTGCTCCTTAGCGTTGTAACCTTGACCATATAGATTTCCCATTGGTTATAACTTAAATCCTAAGTTCCTTTGATTACAAACTGAGCTTGTTTTATCCCCTTATCATTGGTGTAGAATGAATGACTAGTAGTTGCCACCTGCTCATTCTGTCTTTTCTTTGATATGAATTTTGAAAATTGATTGGATAGGGATGCCAATTGAGTAGATAACTGAGTTACTTGGTCTACGTCTAAAATTCCTCTCTTTCTATTAATTCTCTTGGAGGGCCACTGGTAACTCTTTGAAGCCATATCTTCTAACAATGCACATGCTTCTTGAGATGTTTTTCTCATTAAAGTACCACCTGTTGTTGCATCCACAATGGTTCGAGTCTGGCCATTCAACTCATTGTAGAACATTTCCACTTGTACCCACTCTTGATATCCATGATGTGGACACTTTCTCAAAAGGTCTTTATACCTCTCCCAAGCTTTATGCAATGGTTCCAAGTCATACTGTCTAAATGTACTAATCTCAGCTCTTAACTTTGCAGCTTTACTGGGTGGAAAAAATTTAATCAAGAACTGTTGTGTCACCTCCCACCAAGTTCGCAGTCTATCAGCAGAAATTGAGTGAAGCCAATTCTTTACTTTGTCCCGAAGAGAAAATGGAAACAAAGTGAGCCTAATGTCATTTTGCGTGGCCCCTTCAGTCTTAATAGTTTCACATAATTCCTGGAAGCTTGCAAGATGATCATTTGTATCCTCCATTGGTGCCCCTCCAAACTGATTTGTTTGAACCAAATTGATAAGTCCCGGTGAAATATGGAAATTCTGAGCATGAACATTAGGGCTTTGGATATTGTGATAATTTTCCACCACTATAAGTTGGAAATATTCCCTAACAGGACATTGTTGTACTTGTTCCTGCTCATGTCCATTATCTTGTCTTCCATTTCCTCCATTCAAAGTAGTTGCAACAATTTTGGCCTCTAACTAAGCTAATCTATGAGTCATTTCATCACTCTTTCTTTGAATTCTCTGAAGTTCTTCTGCTTGATTTTCCATTTTCTTTTGCCGACGAATTGACCTTACCATTCTTTCCAACTTTGGGTAAAACTGTCTTTCTTTCCCTCTAGTAGTTTGGAGTATACAATCCTCTTACATACAAGCTGTGCAACAAAAAAAAAATGCAAAAAGAAAAAGAAACAAATAAGTTACTCGAGGGATAAAAAGAAAACTAACAAGTAAATATCAAACTAACTGTAGAAACAAACATTCAAACATTCATCCTCAAAAATGGTGCCAAAAACTTGCTCGTGAATTGCAAGTGCACCGTTATCGAAGTGAGTAATAAATCGGTAATAATCGACTTCCGTAGGGATTATGAGAAAGTTCAATTCTACGATAGCTAACGGTATTTGAAATTAGGTTGAGTGAAATTTTAAGAAATCAAAATTAATGTAAAGAAAATTTTTAAAAAATTTAAATAAATTTCTAAACAACTATCCAATTCACTACGACCAAAATAACTATGAATATGACAAATTTGTGCAGTAAATAATTAAGAAAAGATTGCAACAATTGACTAATTAAAAGTATTAGCTTCAATGGGGAATGACTTTCTCTTAGGGAATGATATTTTTGTCAACCTTAATATTAAATTAGATATCCTCCACAAATGAAATATCCTAACCTTACAGGTGAATTTTAAGAGTAATTAATCCCCTTTTCCCAAAGATGAATTAATCTATCCACTCTAGACATCACTTAGAAATCTCTTTCTTACGTTCTTCCTCGAGTTTCTTAAGTCCCAAACCTTCAATTTTCACCTCTTAAGTTTCTTAGGTCTCCCAACTTACAAGAAAATCCTAGTCAAAATTTCCTTCAATCTTCTAACAAAAACTCCCTTTTTCCAACGGCAGATTTATACCAAGGTAATTTCCAATAATCCAAAGGAAGAATCAATAAACCTAAGGAAAAATCAACAAGCATATGAATATTCAGTCATGGATTCTAGCAAAATTTAATATTAAAGCATCATAAAAAATATCAAATCCCTAAGAGAAATTAATGTTCTAGCCACAAATCAGCCAATCAATTTAAAAATATAAACGATAGATAAACTCATGAAGGAATTAATTAAAAATAAAAAGCATAGTTCCAAACTACAGCAGAATAATGTGCTCTCCTCTCTCCTTGTGTGGCTTCTGCATTGGTGAAGAGCATAGAGGCAGACTGTGTTTCGATGGAGGCTTAATACGTGAGTTTATCTTATTGAGTGGAGGCTGTCTTCTCCTATGAATGGAGCTGGAGCTTGCGGCGTGGAGTGCTTGCATGAAGATAGTGAAAATGGAAAGGATAGCTGCTATTCTTGTTGAAGTGGTGATGAAGGCTGCGTGATGCGTTGGTGAGTGTTGCATGGAAGCTTATATCCGAAAGTGGACGCTGCTTTGCGAGTGAGGCTGTCTTGCTTCAGTGGGGCTGCTGTGTTGTTTGGTAGTGGACGTGTTGTGCATGAGTGGAGAAGATGGCTTGTGTTGGTGAAGAGGTGAGTGAATTATAAAGGCTTACGTGTCTGTGGAAGGTTGGATGGATGGAGGCAACCTTGTGGAAGCAACTGCGTGGTGAATAGGAGGGCTGATTTGGTGAAGACATCTTACGGCAGTGAGTGCTTGGATGAATAAAAATTCGAGGCTTAAAGTGGGTTGCTTTGGTGAGTGGGGGATGGTGGAGTGAAGGTGTCCGTGAGTGGAGAGTGAGTTGGAATAAAATGGAGTTGTCTTTGTTGAATGATGAGAGGATGGAGCTAGATGCGGTATGTGCATGAAATCATTAAATGTGGGGGCTGATGCTTGGGTGCTGCTGTGGATGGGAGTAACTGTTTTGGTGGAGTGAAATAATGAAATGTTGGGGCTGATGATGTCTCTTGTTGCGTTGGAGGTATGGAGAGTGAAATGAGGCTGTGTTGTATGTCTTCTTTTCTTCAAAATAACTCCAATTTTTCAAGGTCAATTTCTATAGTGCATAAAAACTAAATGATGACGATTTAGGAACTCAAATTTTATCAGTATTTTTCTCTTTGAGTTAGCTTCAATATGAGACTTGAATCACTGAATTTTACCATCTGAGTCAAAAGTTATGATTGAAACATTGTCAAAAGGTTATTCTGGCGATCCTGACGCAACTTTTGGGAATTTATTTCTATTGAATTCTATCTCAGAAAAATCTGCAATTGGTCCCAAAAAATCCATCAATAAGTTAAAAATTAAGCATGAAATTTCAAAATTTTTGGCTAAACCAATCTTGAGATAAAAATCCCACAATGACTAAAGCTCAAGTCTGCCAGAAACCCAAAAACAGTACAATTCGAGTCTATTTATTTCATTTATTCATTTTACGTTAACGAACCTTGAATATTGCTAAAACATGATAAACTAGCTATAGATGAACGTAAAAGACTCTGAATTAAGTCCTAAAGATATATGAAAATATGAATGTATCACTTACTATTATCAGCTTATGGTCGATGCTATAACCTGTTACAGTTCAAGTACAAAGCTTCTTCGATTAATGACTTAAAAGGTAAACATTTAAATTGCTTAGTTTCTAAAATTAAAAGTTATTTGGAAGAAAGAAGAGTGGATTGAGCTACTTATGAGTATTTAATCATGTGTGATGGTTGGACAAATAGGAGACATGAGCCTATTAATAATTTTTTGGTTTATTCTATAAATGATTCAATATTTTTAAAGTCTGTTGATGCATCTGACCTTATAAGAAATACTAATACTTTATTTGAGATATTGGAAGAAGTTGTGAATAAAGTAGGGCCAGAAAATATTGTTCAGTTCATTAATGACAATGATTTCGCTTATAAAGCGCCAGGAAGAAGATTACAAAATAAGTATAAATCTTTTATTTTATTTCTTATGCTCACATTGCATTGACCTGTTGCTGGAGAACATAAGAGATCTTAGGTATTTTACTAATATTGATGAGACTATGCAAAAAACTAAAAAGGTGACCAAGTTTATATATAATCATACATAGATGTTGAATTTAATGAGAAACGAATTTACCAATGGTAGGAATTTATATCATCTTCCTGTGATAAGATTTGAAACAAAATTCTTATTACTTCAGTCTTTTGTTACGATAAAGACAGAGTTAAAAAAAATATTTACAAATGATAAGTGAGTTGTATCTCAATATGCTGAGTCTAATGTTGGATTGAAGGTTTCCGGAATTATACTAAAAGATAGAGAATTTTGGTTTCAATGCTAATTTGTTGTCCGAGTTTGTGAAACATTGGTGAGGGTGCTTTGTTTGGCTAATAGTGAAGAAAAGACAACAATGAGTTATTTTTTTATATCATGGAGAGGGCCAAGGAAGCAATCAAGGTCAATATGAAACATAGACCTTCTTTGTACACATCATATCTTGCAGTCATCGATGAGAGATGAGAAAGAAAACTTTCTTCTCGGTTGTTTGCAATTGTGGTATTTTTGAATTTTAGTGTCTATTTTAGGTCAAATTTTACAAAGAAAGCTGAAGTCAATAGGAATCCTATTGACTATTACAATAATTGTTAGCCATGACATGATGCCAGATCACTTGAGCTCACAAATGGAGGTTTATAAGTAGTCTTCTGGGAATTGGAATGCAGATTGTTTATTCAAAAAAAAGCAAAACTTTTTCTAGATATTAGTTGTTTCCTTTTTCTTATTTGTTGAAAATTAATTATCCTTTTATTTTGTTTATAACGCTAATTTTGTTATCTTACAACTTACATTTTCTTAGTGAGATCAATTCGGAAATGGTGTTCCAGAATTGCAAAGGTTTGCAATTCAGATTTTAAGTCAATGTGTGAATGCAACAAGCTACAAACGGAACTAGAGCAAATTTGAATTCATTCATCTCAAGAAAAGGAATAGATTGGAGCACAAGAGATTGAATGACTTGGTTTTGTTTGTTACAATTTAAAGCTTCGGAAAAGGTATATTATTATCATTATTAATTTTCGATATAATTTCTTATAACTTTCTAATAATTAAATTTTATTATTTACTAGGACTCTTAATAGCATAAGTAGTTCAATAGATCCAATTTCCATTAATAATATCAATCTTTTGAAGGATTAAGTTTATGAGAAACCAAGTTTGGTAGATATGAATGACTTAGAACATAATCTTGGAAGAGAAATCATTAACTTGTCATTTGGTGCATTGAATTTGAATGATACTGATGATGATATTCCTCTTAATGATGAGGATTTTGTATCAAATGATAACTGTAATCAATGCAGTTATGGCGGGTATCCTCCTATAGAAGATTGAATGAAGTTTCAAAATTTTGTTTTTCACTCTTCTTTTAATTTTACTTATATTTTATGTATATGTTAAATTCTATATATGTAATGTAACTGTAAATACTTTTGTTTCAAATTTCACTTCTACTTGGTTGTTTATTTATCACAAAATTTTATTGTAAATTGTAATAGTTTGAGAGTTAAAGATAGTTATTATTCTTTTTATTGGGTGTTTTGATGTAATTATTATTTATTATATGATAAAATTGTAATATTTTAAATACTTTATATTATTCTTAATTTTATATTTGTATGATGATAAATGCCTTTTTTATATTAATTGTGGTTATTGTTTATATGTGAAAATTATTGTTATTTCATATTAATTGTAGTTATTATTTATTATTATGTAAAGAAAAAATGCTTCATTTTGTTCTTTATAATTCTTAAGAAAAAATTAACATTAAAATTTATTTTGCTCTTTATGAGAATCAAGAATAGGTTTTATAAGAATCAAGAGTAGACTCTATTTTATTTTTCATAAAAGTGAGCTTTAGATAAATAACCTTTCTGTCCTTATGCAGAACCGGGCCTGTGCATATTATTAACAATAATCTGACAGATATTTCAAAGAATTCAATTCATTAATGTTAAACTGGTCATGAAGCTTTGCGGGACTAATGGTCCTTTACTGTTGGTATGATAAGTGTAACCAGTAAGACAATAGAAGTTTTTCATTCTTTACCTTAACAAAGAGAAAATTTTGATGTTGCTTGAGAAAAGCCACAATTAGCCGATGCCTCGAATGACTTCGGAAACTATTTCCTGCTCGCTTTTTTAGGCCGTGAAGTTCTTTAACCTGCAAACAAGTAAATTTAATTGTTTATATGTAGTTGCTCAAAAACCCGATTGACGCTGACGCAATAATAATATTGTCTACAAACAAGTAAATTTAAATTTAATTTTAATTTTATAATTTTATCATAACAATTAATTATAATGTAAATGTAAAAATGTTATTATCTAATTATAATGAATTTATTTCAACTATTATTATTATATGTTTAATAAATCATTATATTTCTTTTTAATATGATTTTTTGAATAATACGGTTATTAAGTTTATAATATAATATTTTTAAACTTTTAATGTTTTTATAAATGATGTACAAAACTCTTAATTGATGTAGTTTGTTAGAATTTACAATGGGCCTACGGGCTCAAACGAGAAGGAAAGTTAGATTACATATAAGTTTAAGTGATGTTCCATCCTAAAATCAATTGGTGATAGGTGGAGTAGCCCACTAGAATTATATATTAATCTTCTTTCCTCTCTTTCTCCAATATGGGACAAACTCCCACTCTTTATATTTCAACACCCCCCCCCCCCCCTCTCATGTGTGGGTTTAACAGGTTACATAATCTATCATTTCGAGGTGTTAACGACTAACATAAGAGCAACCTGCTTTGATACCATGTTAGAATTTATAATAGGCCTACAGGCCCACACAAGAAGGAAAGTTAGAATACATATAAGTCTAAGTGAGGTTCTGTCCTAAAACCGATTGGTAATAGGTAGAGTAGCCCACTAGAATTATATATTAGTCTTCTTTCCTCTCTTTCTCCAATGTGGGACAAACTCCTACTCTTTATATTTCACATAGTTATTGTACTTTTAGTTATTGTTGATTTTTTTACTTGTATAGTTGTATAAATATTATTATCTTTTTCATATTATATCTATTATTAAATACATTGTAAAATTTTATATTTTTATTACACATATTAAAAGAAATTAATTAATATCATGATTACTCTTAACGCATTTGAACTTTTTTATTTTATTTTTCATATTTACACAATATATACATTATGCATAAATATATTTATATTAATCTTACAATGAATTAATCACTTTATTAATCCTAATATATCAATTCCAATAGAATATATAAGTAATTGAGTTATAAAAACAAATATGCATAGTATATTTTATTGAAAATAACTATTATTTTATTAAAACTAGAATACATTTTATAAATACCTTTGATATGTTTTTATAAATTATTATTTTTATTACTTTTGAAAATAGTTCTTTTAACTTTTTCTAAAATCATTATATTTTAATTAATCTAAATTTATATTCATAATTTTTTATCCTTTATAAATTCTAATATTGGAAGTTTCATTCCTAAGTCACTCTAACTAAAAGTTTGTTAAGAGTAATTCTTTACTCGAAACTTTGATATAAGTTTTAATTTAAATCCTTCTCATCCTTAGAGTGTTACAAGCATACCATATTTCATATAATTTATTTTCACCTTTTTTTCTTTTTAATATATATATATATATATACATAATGTCACAACTTTAAATTATAGCAACATATAATTATGATATAATAAAGTTATTAATTTATCAAATATTAAATTAATTTGAATAAAACTATAAGTCATTAAATGAAAGCGTAAAATTACTAACTTCTTAATATTTTAAGTATAATGAGCTAAATATTAACTCAATATGTGTTAAAAGTCATTAAGTCAAGTTTAGATTGAAGGGTGCTTCATACATTTGTATATCATTAATGAGAAAATATTTTTTAAAATTAAAGCCTTGAGATTTATTTATTGGTATGATTAATTGGGAATTTTAATTCAATTGATTAGAAATTTGAATGAAAAGTCATTAAGTTAATAGTTATAGTTAAGATTTTCAATTCAATTAATTACGAATTTTAATTTTATTTCAATTAATCATGAATTTTAATTTTACTTAAATAATTTATTAATTATTATAAGAGAGAAATGATAAAACCAAATTCATTAACTATAGAAATTTTGTTGTACAGGAATGATTTAGATAATCATTTTCAAAGAAATGATACAATTTACAAAATTAAGATAATATCTTGCTAGATAGACTGGAGAGTGGAGATTGAGAGAGCATAATCTAATTGATTAATTGTACTTGTTGGTAAGATTGTCGACAGTTGGAAATTCAATCATCTGTATGTGCAAACATTATATTTAGTAATATAATATTAAAATAAAAGAATATTTAGTAATGTAATATTAAATAAAAAGAAAATTAAAAATGCCTTCATCTTCATATATTTGATCAAAATAACCTTCAATTGGTTGATTAATTTCACTAGTCCTCTCTGCATTAATACTTGTCGTTGTAGGAAAATAAAAAACACAATATTAGCTAAGATAATATAAAGATAGAAAAATAAATATATTAAAAAGAAAAAAATTTACTATCAATATCTTTATTATTTAACCGACTTTGAGCACACATAAGGGCTTCCACAATGTGATAATGAAGTCGACCACTATGAGAAGTAATGACCCAACCACTAGTATTAAATGCAGACTCTGAAGCAACGGTGCATGATAGAATAGCTAACAAGTCCTGTGCAATGACTTGCAAGATCGGATAATTATGCGTAGACATCTTCCACCAGGATAATATATCAAATGACTCACCTTCAGTTTCAAGAACACAATTTGTGAAAAAATATTTGTCTAACTCCATCGTATTGTAAGAAATCTTAACCCTTTTCTCTTTCAAAAAATTTAAAAGAAAATCTGTCAATAATGAGTCAGAAGAAAAGGTTGAACTTGAAACTAAGTCAGAGTTGAACTGCTTGTAGCACTACTAAGATCCCAATCATGAGTTTATTGCATTCTAGCTTTATAATCATTAAATAATTGATACCATAATTGTTTCATGGTATGTAGACACTCTTGAGCTTCACCACTGTACAATGCATTATAAATATATTCAACCCTGTCCATCTTGTATCTTGGGTCCAACATATATAAAACTGCAACAATATCTCTAATCTTGAACCAATAAGAATTAAACTTCTCCGTCATCCGCTTTGTCATAGTCTGAATCACTGCATTGGAATCAAACATCCACAATGATAAAACATGCTTTATGTTGGACATAGTGCTAAAGATATAGTACGAAGTTGGATATTTTGTTCCTGAGAATAATTTAGTCCAATTATTGATCGTTTGATGGTATGCAGGTACACTGAGAATCCCTTTCGGTTAGTCTAATAAATAGTTGAGCATATGAGATTGTCGACTCTAACATCTTAAAGATTGAGTTCCATCTGGTAAGACAATCCAAAACCAACTTCTTTAAATTTGGAATGCATAAAATTTGTGCACCATCTTCAAAAGTTTTAACTCTTTTAAGTGTTGCACTCTAATATAAAACGCTATTTTGAATACACTCTATAGCTTCGTTTATCGTCTCCAACCCATCCTTCATAATCAAGTTAAGAATATGCGCAAAATAACATATATGAAATAACTTACCTCCAGCCAATAAGCTAGCAACCCGCATCTTACCCTTTAACTTCTCAATCATAGCATAAGTTGTGCTACAATTATCGACTGTGATGGAGGATACTTTGTTGTCGATGTTAAAATTCATCAAACAGTCTTTTAAAACGTTTGCTAATTTTTCACTTGCATGTGATGTCGGCACATAAATGAACCTATCATGAAAAAGCATACCAACATGAATTATAAATTCATAAAATAATAAAAAAGGAAATGATAACAATATTAAAGAATACAAATTACCTCAAAATTCTATTGCATAACTTCTAATCATTATCAATATAATGTGTCGTCATTGCCATGTACCCTTTTTTTGGTTATCAATTGTCCGCATGTTCGTTGTTATGACAATTCGTCCTTGAATACTCGACAATGCTCTTAATGTTTCTCTCTTCTTGTCCCATAAATTTGAAAATATCATTCCTCAATTATTCCAACTTGGAACCTTGAAAGTCGATTGGAATGAATTAAGAAATATCCTTAATCATTTGCTTTCAACCATAGACAATGGTTGTTCATCTCCAGCAATCATATTAGCCATCAAAATTCTTGATCTATGGTTGTCGAAAGTTGTTACTGTCATTTCATTCCTTCCTTTCATAAGGATAGGGGTAAAAAATGTTTGACCTCCTAAAACCGTCTTCCTTCTAGTACATGATTTGATATGTCTCTTTAAATGAGACGTTCCAGCTTTCAAACCACTTGAATACAACTTTTGACAATAATTGCACTATGTTTTTTCAATTCCGTCGGTCAATATAGTCTTCTTAAAATGATTCCAAACTTCACTTTTATGTTGAGTAAGTCAGAATAGAAGTTTCCACTTCTACCTCCAGTACTGGGTTAGAACTCTCAACTGAAGGAATATGCCCATCCATCTGACAAAAAACATATAAATACTTAAGGTTGGAAATAAGAATGTATTAGGAAATAAATAAAAAAACTTTGCCTACATTTTAGTTAAAATATTCCATATAAAACATAATGTTCAAGAAAATCAAAGAATGTCCAAGCAAGTTTGGTTGATCATTTAGAGGATTAATACAAAGATGATATAAGCTATGCTATATGTATTAATCCTCTAAAAACATTTGCATAACACTTTTAAATCCATCTTTGTGTATATATGCATCCTACATTTAAATTGGTGAAACCTAAATGTATGCATTTAACTCACATATATGAAGACATTTACTTAGAATAATTTTACTGGAGTAACTCTTTAATGTATTTGTCTTGTTGAAATTGAAATATGGATTTAAGTACTCAAGTCACATGTGTACAACTTATAGAGAGAGACTTGATGCAAAAGTGAACGTAATAAAGAGAAAGGCAAAAGATAGAAAGGAGAAAGAAAGAGAGGCTTGGTTTTGAGAAAACATGTATAGGAATCTGTGCCACTGATGCCTTCACTTTGAGGGCTCAGAGCAACGTAACACGTGGTGGATATGCCTAGAGGAGCAACCACAACATTTCATGCATTGTAAGAACCAAATTATTAACTAAGTCATGTCTCTTTCTTTCCTATTATGAATCACTAGGCCTAAAGAAATGACAAGGGATGTGTTAGACATACCTATGATATAGACTTTAATAATCTGGAAGCAATGAAATAGAGAGAATCTATAGACAAAAGTTTCTATGTAACCAATTTATTGAAGATGAATTGCCAGGTAACATACTTTTAAGGATGATTAAGGAAAATGTTTATGGTTAGATTCTAATATTTACAGAAGGAAAGAATTATTTATACCTGTGACAAACCCCTTGTGAGCCCTGATGATTCCTACCTTTATATTACCTGGGTGCACTATATTAGTTGTCACTCTCGCTTTCCTTTCCTACAATATTTCAGAGAACTAAATGATTGCCATCTTCAGAATCTTTCTGTTTTGTTTGTTGGTGTTACAAATGTTGACATACAGAAGAAAATATGGTAAAATGAATGAGTTAAGACAATTTCTGATCAATAAACAAGAGAAATATAAGTAATGAAATATTAAGAAGCAGATTTTTAAAGGGTTGATGTTTATTAATACTAACACATTTGATTGCTGTAGAGAGTTAATCTTTAATAGCCTAGCTACTTCCTTGGCATGCAATATGTTGTCTTCTTTGGATCTAGCATATGCATAAGTTCCATTGTATCTAAACAAGCAAAATTGTAGATTGTTAGTAAGAAAAAGAACTATATCTTCAACACATTTATAGATTCAATAATAGTTAATGCTAAGTAGTAATCATACTTCTTTGGACATAACATTCGATTGAAAGAAAATACACCCCTTTTCACCGAGTTGTGAATTATAGAAGACAAATTTATTATTCTTCCCTGAATCCCAGTACTTTTTGTTATTTCTATAGTATGAAGAAAATGGAGAAATCTTTATCCTTGAGAATTCATCTTTTCTTAGCCACACATTTGTATTTTCAATCTTCAATTAAAGGCAACAAGTCCCTTTTTCTTTTTTTTTTTTTTCAATTCACTTTCTTGCTTGAGAATAAAGGAAAGAAAGGACCATCCTTATAGCTTGTTCTCTTATAATAATTCACATATCTAATAAAGAAGCAAAACAACTAACAATCTCTGTGCCATTTCATCAAACACATTACAAACAATATCCTCTATTCCCAATATTAACATACAAAGTTCTCAAATTATCCACTTCAGTACTTAAAATAACCAAAAAAACTAAATTGACGAAGAGAGAATGAGAGATTACCTTATTAAGTACGTTGGACCGTTTACCATTGGTTGTTTGAGCATTGGTGACTTCGACGTGCACACGACCGATGATAAAGAATAGATGATATACGAAGAAGAAGAACGAAGGAAGAATGTGAAACGAAGAAAAAGAGTAGAGAACTGAAAAGTGTTATGTAAGTGAGAGTGAAACTGTGAAAGCAATTGGGTGGGACTATGAGAGGTTAGGGATAAAGGAAGATGAAGGCAAGAGGCTAGTTGGTGTGTGTTTAATAAGAAGTAAAATGACGTCATTTTTGCTTGCAATAAAATGATGTTGTTTTGTCTTGTCTTTTAAGTCTTGTCTTATAACTTAAATAGCGTTGTTTTACTGTTAAAGCAAAACGAAATCGTTTTGTCAGTGGAAGAAATAATTTTAAACATAAACAAAATGATGTCATTTTGTAACAAACAAAATGACATCCTTTTTTTTGTTGCTCTGGGCATGCCACGGAACACGGGCTGGGTTACTTGGCTTAGGCCACGGCTCGACTTGACCACCTGGGCCCTCAGCCCACAACCCATGACTTGGCCTAAAATTTCTTGGGCCATATGCAACTGTCTTGTCGGCCAAACTCGTTGACCAAGGGCTAGGTTGGGCAATTTTTGGCATCCTTAGCAACTAGTGCACATGTATCATGGTAATCAACCCTTTTGTCATGTTAAAAAACCATTCAACCTAAAGCTTTTAAATTAATGGGTAAGACCCATTAAATGATCGTATATTTTTTCATTATGTATTCTTTACATACTAAGTGTAAACAAATACAATAAATTTCTTTTGGCAGCTAAAGAATTTTATTTCCAAGAAAGATAGGTATAGGTACTCAATGCAAAATCTTTAATATAGTGTGTCTATACATACCCACCAAGTTTACTAAAAGAGTAACAAAAGATTATACAATTGCCTATTTAACTAGTTGATAGATGTTCTCTCCACAAGCTACATGGTAACGTGGCTCATTTTCTTACGTCCATCGATTCCTTTGATGTAAGTTTCTTGTCTATAACCTCTCAATCTGATCAGGTGTCAACTGAATATGGATTGAAGTAACCAAAACATAGCCCTTCTCTTTTTGATGTTTTGTATTTGGAGTAGAGAATTTTCCTTTCTACATTGCAGTTGTTTCATCAATCTAGCTTCTTAACTGATAAACTAATTCCTTCGTTTTCCATTCAGTGTCTGGGGATTTTAAGCAATGCTGAATTATGCACTTGTCTATTTACAGTAGTACATGACTTGATTATATAGATTGATTTCGGATTCATCTAGTAGAGCATCTCTCTTGATCTCTTACCTAAGTTAATGTTGCCTTCGTATGGTCCTATGCTTGATGTTGTAATATTCTCTGTATTGCGTGTATGAGAATTGGGTTTTCATAGACACTCTTCTCAATGTGATGAATCTTCACTGCCTATGTAATATTCCTTCAACAGGGGTGTCAATTGTCATTTGTAGTTAAACTCCAGTCTAAATGTAAATTCCTTATTACTATTAGTTCCCTCAATTTATTTAACACATATCTAATTAGACTTTGAGGTTTCTTTTTGATGTTGAAGAATCTTCTATAATTTATTTCCTTCCATATTTTATATATCCCATAACTCAAACTAATTTTAAAGATTAAATTGTTACTTAATTTGGAGAATTTATGCTTTGAAACCTAATCTATGGTATCCTTCTTTAATTGAGGCATATATTGCAAGTTAATCTGAGTAAGATGCTCTTCCATAACTTAGAGAAGTATGCATATGTGAATACCATATGGTCTATTATATTTATTTATGTTTGACATAGGATGTATATAGAGGAACCAAACTAAGTATATCTGTCTAGGGTCAAAAGTCTATTATTTATTTCCATCCATATGATAGATGAGAACTTTGGAATATGATTTTTGAACCATACTAAGTTGTACCAATTTACTTCCTGAGATGAAGGACCAAATTGGGATGCACATGATGTTGTAGAAAAATTATTTCTAAGACCCTTAGACTATAGGACTTTTTCTATTTTAGAAAATTTGGGAAATTTGGAAACAATGGAGAAAGGCTTACCATACCCCTTAGTAGTGAGCTCCACTGATTGCCATTTATCACTACTTTCACTTTAGCATTAAGGGAGATAGAGTGTTCAAGAGTATGGAATGTAGGGTGGAGATATAAAGGTCCAACATCTACCTATTTTTTATACTAAAAGCTAATTAGCTGACCATTACCTGTCAAGTGCTTCATCTCTTTACTACTGCCTCCTTAAGAATTGGAAGAAATTTTGTAGCATTGGAAATACCAAAATTTGGTCTTAATAGTGAAAACATGGATTCCTTTTGTACTCCTAATACACTTGTTTCATCCATAGTACTTCTTTGTCATTTAGGAGGCTCCATATTTTCTTTACCATTAGAGTTTATTGGTAACTCTGTTAATTTATTCTTTAGTCCCCTTTGGAACTTATGGAGGCATATCTTTTCTACTTAACTTTAGGGATCCCTTTAATGCTATCCACTTCATAGGAAACTTTTAACGATTATTTCAATATCATTTATAATCTTAGTAGGTAATGACACATGGGAGCTCCAATAGATGTGTATACTATTAATAATAGAGTTAATTAACTAAACCCTGTCTAAATAAGATAAGCTTCTCTTCATCCAATTGCTGGTCTTTTTTAGAATAAATTCAATCATTGTAAGTTAATATATTAGAAGAGACAGGTAAATCAAGATATTTGATGGGAGTTTTACACAATTGAAGTCTTAAGTTCTGTACCAACCATTGCATAAGGGAATTGGGAATTAAGGTGATGAATAATTCACTTTCATATAATTGAGAGGCCCTAAGTTGTCTAAAAATTTCTAGAAGTAGTCTAGTAAGAGTTGTTTTGACTCCTTATTAACTCTATAAAGAACGAGCAGATCATCTACAAAAAATAAGTTAAAAAGCTTAACTTGTCTACATTTGTCGTGAAATTTTAAAGGCTTCCCTTGAGAGATATTATAACAGATAATTATTATGAGCTCCTCTATGGCTAGATAAAAAATGTAAGGTGATAAAAGGTTGCCTTGTTGATCCCTTTAGCCTTTTTGAACATATAAGTCACCTCTTCATTTATGAACAATATCAAATGATGCAGTGGAAATCCTTTAATGTACCTAATTGATGAAATCTAGATGGAACATAAGGACTTGTAGAGCAAGAAGAATGAACATCTAATTAAGTGAATAAAAGGCTTTAGAGAGGTCTATCTTCATTGAAAAGCTTTTACTGGACCTTTTTAAATAATGTTCCTTAAAAGTTTCACGTTTTATCAAGATGTTTTCTCCAATTTTGTGACTTGCAATAAAAGTAGACTGAGAAAACTTGTTTAGTGCATTCATAAGAGGCTTTAGCCTTAAGGCTAATATCTTGAAGATGATTTTCTATAAGTTATTATAGTAGGATATAGGTCTAAAGACTTGAAAAGACGTGGGATTAGGAATTTTAGGGATAATACAAAGAAAAATTTTGTTAATCTCCTTGAATAAGACACCTATATTTAAGAATTCGTTGATTGCATTACAAACTTTGGGTTTAAAAGGATTCTAAGACCTTTGAAAGAAATAGGCATTAAAGTTATCTGGTCCTAAAGATTTGTTTGAATATAGGTAAAAGTGTAATCCTAATCTCTAGGTTGGTTATTGGTTAACAAATGAGTCAAATATGAGTTCAGTTAAAAGAGTAAGAAATGAATTTGGATAGAAAGGACGGAAAGCTTGAGGAAATGCCTAGTAAGGACTTAAATGATTGAAAGCTAAAATTGTTAGTTGATCTTGATAAAAAAAGGGTTGCCATTAATATCTAAGATATTAGAAATTTTGTTAACATTCCTTCTATTTTGGATGGATGTGTGAAAAAAAATATGTTAGCATTCCCATTATTAAGCTAAGGGATTTTTTTCTTTTTGTCTTTATAACGAGTTATAAGAATCAAAAGTAGAAAGATAGGATTGAAGCTTGGATTTTCCTCTTTGTTGCATGTCTTTATTAAGGGGATCATTATAAGAAGCATTGGTTAGGCAATCTGTGAGCTCCTCATCCATTTTCCCTATTTGTTTCCTATACCCTCATATTTGTATAAATACAATATATAATTGAAGTCTCCCAATATAATCCAAGGAGCCATAATACTCCTGGCTAGATCTTGAATATCTTTCTATAGAAATCTTCTATAAAAAGAAAAGTTTGAAGCATAAACAAATGTAACATAGATTTTTTCCTAAAGTAGGAGGCAGTAAACCTCCATATGTAAGAACTGATCTTAAGATTTTGAGGTGATGACATTTAGAAAATTTAAATTATTAGCTATGATGATTCTCCTCAGATGGTTATATGCATGATTAGAAATGATTTTCCATTTATTTCTAAAGAACAATAGTCCTTTAATAAGAGCAATCTAATTAGTATTGGTTTCTAGTAGGCTAATTAGAAAGACACTTTTTCCTTTATGATGTCCTTTATTGGCTGCTACTTATGGTGCAATTTAAGCCCCTATTATTCTAAGCTATAATCATAGATTGAGAGGGCTAATTAAGCCCTAATCATTTTTCTTTATACTAGATTTCCTTCTTGTATTTTGCATAAAAGAGAAATAAAAAATTCCATTCCTTGAGATGTTGGGATCACTTAAACCTAATGAGCATTGCTCCTTGTTTATGTTAGTATCCATCTTAGGGCATTATTAAGGAAGTTTATCAATTAAAGGTTGTGCATTTTTAATACTTGAGGAGTTTGGATTTTTTACATTATTAATGAGCAAGTTGGTAGCATCTAAGGAAGCTAGGGGGAGGAATAGAGGAAAGGGAATGTCTTATATGGTCAATACCTTTAAGAGGATAAGATTTTATATATAAGAGAGATTATTTAGATTGGAGCCTGAGATAGGGTAAGGATAGGTGGAATCATGAGTGAGAGAGTTGTTAGGAATGGAACTTGAGATAAGACAACTTTTGGCTAAATCTTAGGAGCCCTGAGAGATAGGATTCATTTTAGGCATCCAAGTTTTTGTTTGTTGTAGTTGATCAGGTTTCCAGGGATAAGAAACTAAGATATCCATAAGTTTGAGCTCTCCTTCCATACCTAAGTTAAGAAACTTTAGAGATCATGAATTGTAGTTGTTCTACCCACTTCATCACATGTTTTGAAAGATACAACTCTCCCCATTGCTTTTTTTTGTTCATCCAAACTAAATGGTTTGCTAATAGTAGTCACTAAATAAGTCAACCTTAGTATTATCACTATTCCAGTGGTATGTTATAGAAAAATATCTACAGTGGAATGGTCTTGAGGAATGCCTTGTCTAGCGAAATTTCTACTCTCCATTTTCAAATAAACATAGGTTTACATCTTTATTCCATGGTCCCTACTTTATGACCTATGCTAATCTAGTTTTTTCTTTAAACTTGAATAGAAAATAATATTCTTTTGTTATCAGAACCTACTTTAAGGCAAGTTTATACCATAATGCTTTAATCCATGTTTTGATAAAGGGAAAAGGGGGCTTTTTATATAGGAAAAAAAACTAATGTTTTACTCCATTTGATTGCTCCAACTTGAAGTATCTCTAATGGAAGAGAAATGATTGAGGAGGGGGATTCCAAGACTAATAGGATAAGTCTAAGCTTAATCAAAATGTCTCCATCACTCACCACTTGGTACCATGCCTTAGATAGCCTATTTTAGTAGCTAGGGTAGATTGTATTGAAAGGGAGTGAGTTGAGTTAGAAACATTCTAAAGATTTGAGGGAGGGGAGGTCTATTTTTACATAAGAGCAAAAGGAGTGACAAGGAATGAGGGATTAAGAAGCTTAACGGGAAGGGGAAGGAAGGTGGTGGGAGAGGAAAATAAAGGGGAGTGTTTTCATGTACAAATTTTTTTATGGCAAGGGAGTTAGGTGCATTTGGACTTGCTAACACTGAAGGTAGTAATGGTAGAAGACCCGAAAAATAAAATGGGTTTAGGGAAGCAAATAGGTTGAGGAAGGTTAGGAGGTAGAAGATGAGTTTGAGAACATTGGGTAATAGACTGATCCTATACCAAAAATGGTAAAGGTTAATCTTAAAAGAAAGGGAGAAAAATTCCATTGCTAAAGGGGAACATTGAAGTTAGTATGGGGGAAAAGCTTATAAAGAGGTTGATGGCGTATACGGTTTGAAACAATGCCAAACAGGTTTGGTAAATCAAGTTCTGAATGTGGAATGGGTTTATAGGAAGATGAGTCTTGAATTTGAGGATATGGTCTTAATGAATTTGTAGGCCTGTTTGTCTAGTTTTCCGAAAGGTATGGTGCATTTCAAATGGATGAATGGTTTGAGAGTTATGCCATTTTTAGCGACAGATGGTCTAGCTGGGCACTGAAATGGAATCTGTTATGGAAATGAGGAATTTGGATGGGTTGTGTTTAGATTCTGGAAAAGAGATCAAAATGAAAGTTATAGAAGAGATGATGGTGAACAACTTTGTTTTAACCAGAAGTTGATTTGGTGAATGATTTTTTTGAGATAATTGGAACGGACAGAAAGTGATGTTTGGTGGCGAGATGGAGTAGAACAAAGTATCAAATGATAATTTTAAGAAAATTATCAAACTCAAGTGATTGTTATTGGAAAAAAAACAAACCCAACAGAAACATCTGCCCAAGGAGATAAACTTATGTTTGAATTAAATATATCTTTTTTTTTATTTCAGCCCTCTTCATAAAGCAACAAAGTTAGTTATTTATAGACAAGGAAGGCACAAGGGCAGCCTTCTCATGTCCCAGTCGTGCGTTATAAGCCATAAAAAGTTAAATTCAATCACAACTGAACATTAACTCTATTTATGAAAACACAACTAAAATAGAAAATTAAAGGTCATCACAAGCTGAAAGTCACAAAGTCAATAAGTCAACAATGTTTTGTTCTTCAAGAGTGGGTCAGCCTCCTTCTTGATGTTGTGGGCTTTGTTTGGGCTTTGGTCACTCTTTATAAACATAAGCTTTGACTTCACCAAAAGGCTTGAAATTGTAGAAAATTGTTAAGTCCAATTTCCTCTTCTCCAAATGTTATAGCTGTGGCTTATGGAGGCTCACCTAGGCCCATTGCTTCCATGTATTCCATTGCTTGCTATGATCATCATCCTCTCCCTCTTGAGAGGCCGAGCCATCATCATTATTTAAACTTGGACTTGTGTCTTCCTTATATAGTTTTAAATTACTCACAATGAAAGTGTTGGAAATGTTATAGGAACTTGGTAACTCAAATTTGTAGGCATTACTATTGACTTTCTTCAAAACTTTGAAGGATCCATCGGACTTGACATCCAGCTTTGTCTTCCTTGCTTTTGGGAACCTATGTTTTCTCATGTACACCAATACAAGATCTCCTTCCTTGAACTCAACCACCTTCTTGAGCTTGGCTTGCCTTTTGTATGCTTAATTGTGCTTCCTAATGTTTTCCTTGACCAACTCATAGATTCTCACAATCTCTCTAGCTATCATCTCGGCTTTGGCACTCACCATTGGGTTGTTTGACACAATTGGGCTTAAGTTGATTGGTGTTAAAGGGTTGCTACTGTATACACTCTCAAATGGGGACATGTTTATAGTTTTATTTTTGGAACAGTTATATGCAACACGTGAGGCAAGAGTGCATCCCATTTTTTGGTTTTTCCCCTCAGAAGGATTTTTAAAATCCCCCAAAGACCTATTAACAACCACGGTTTATCCATCAGTTTGTGGATGGAAGGAAGTAATTTTTCCTAACTATTTAGGACTGTCACGGGCATTGAGACTGTCACGCGTGTTCTTCTCTTCTTTTGACATTACCCCTCTTCTCTTTATCGTAAGCCCCTTATTCTCCTCTCTTCGTTGTTGTAGCTTAGATGGGGTAATTAAAACCTTGATGGACTACCTCACTATTCATGCCTGTCTTGAAACCCTCTTTCCAAACTTCTATGTTTTGGGCTGAGTGGTTTTATGAATTAATTCTTCCACACCTCACTTCCACCACCCCCACTTTTGAAGCTTGATGTGACGAATAAGAATTGTGTCCACCTTACTATTCACTTAAAAACCTTTCAAACCTCATGCCCTTGTCTATGCTATCGTCTTCTGTTAAGGAAAACTCCCTACCCAGCTGTGCGTCAATGTCTTAATATGGGACATGTTTGTGTGTTGCGTTTCCTGCTTGCTTCTATCATACTGCTGTGTTTCATACTCAACTGCAACATTTTATGTTTCTTTAGCAAATGTTCCTAGTGTGCATTGCGTTTTGATCTGGATTTTTCACACTTAATTCATTACACAAGGCCATGTCTATTTAGGTTTAATGTCGGGTTCAACTCTTTTTGTCTTAAATTGTTTGCGGTTCTTTTTATTTGGTTCTAAAATACACCTTGACATAAAACAAGATTAATTTCCATTAAGTATAACTTTAGACTTCAAGAAAAAAGAAAATTAAAACAGAAAAAGATAGAAAATAAAGACACAAACAGTTATCTCCAGATCCTGATCGCACTGGAAGATCAGGAGAAGACCATATTTACATGCTCATTCGGTACGTTTGCCTATCGAAAGATGCCATTTGGATTATGTAATGCACCTGCTGCTTTCCAAAGGTATATGGTAAGCATTTTTTTCCGAATATGTTGAGAAGATTATCTAGGTATTCATGGATGATTTTAGTATGTATGGATCTTCTTGTCTTGAGAATCTTGCCATTATCTTGGAATGACGAATAGAAACTAACTTTTTTTGAACTAGGAAAAATGTCATTTTATGGTGGATCAAAGTGTAGTTTTAGGCCATGTGATATTTGCTAAGGGTATTGAAGTAGACAAGTCTAAAGTTGATCTTATTTCTTCTTTACCTTACCCCTCTACAGTGAGGGAAGTACGTTCTTTTATTGGGAATGCAGGTTTTTATTAAAGGTTCATTAAGTAATTTTCAAAGATGGTTGCAACACTATGCAAGCTTCTTTAACAAGATGTCTCCTTTGAGTTCGACGATAAATGCAAGGAAGCATTCAACAAGCTTAAGGAGCTTCTGACATCCCCATTGGTGATTCAACCGCCAGATTGGAACCTCCCCTTTGAGATCATGTATGATGTGAGTGATTATACAATAGGGGTGGTTTTAGGACAAAGAGTGGGAAAAACTTTGAATGCCATCTACTATGCTTTAAAGACTATAAACCTAGCTCAATTGAATTATTCCACTTCTAAAGAAGAACTATTATTTGTGGTTTTTGCTTTGGAAAAATTTCAGTTGTATTCGCTTGGTGCTAAAGTGATTGTTTATTCTAAATATGCACCTTTATGATACTTGCTCACAAAGAAAGAAGCAAAATCGAGGCTGATCAGATGGATTCTCCTCGTTTAGGAATTCGTCTTAGAGATTAGAGATAAGAAGTGGTATAAAACGTGGTAGCAGACTATCGCAGTCGTTTGATAAAAAAAGAAAATGATATCCCTCTACGAGAAACCTTCTGGATGAGCAATTATTTTATGCCAATTCGACACCACCATAGTATGTAGACATTGTCAATTTTTTAGTTACTAACAAATTACTTGTTGATTTGTAAGACGCTCAAAGGGATAAGCTAAGGAGTGAAGTGAAGTATTACGTATGGGATGACCAATATCTTTAGAGGCACTGCATATATCAAGTTATCAACAGGTGTGTATCGGAAAATGAATCATCATCAATTTTAGCCTTCTGCCATTTGTACTTTTGCAGAGGACATTTTAGAGTGAAAAGGATAGCTCCTAAAGTTTTGAAGAGCAGCTTCTACTAGCCAACATTGTTCAGAGATGCATATACCTTCTACAAATCCTGTAATAGATGCCAACAGTTGGGTAGCCTATCCCGTAAGGATCAATTGCCATAAACTCCTTTGCTTTTTGTGAAATTTTTGATGTTTGTGGTATTGATTTAATGGGACCTTCCCCTCCATCTTTTGGCTTTACTTATATATCGCTTATGGTTGATTATGTTTCTAAATAGGTGGAAGACAAAGCCACTAAGACTAACAATGTAAGGGTTATTGCAGATTTTGTTAAGGCTAACATTATTTTTAGGCTCGAGATATTGAAAGCCATCGTTAGCGATAGAGGAACCCACTTCTACAATAGGGTGATGGAAGCAATGTTCAGAAAATATCACATCACGCACAAAGTTTCTACTTCTTACCATCCCCAAACGAATGGGCAAACTGAAGTCTTAAATCCAAAAATCAAGTTAATCTTAGAGAAAACTGTGCAGCCCAATAGGAAGGATTAGAGTGTAAGACTGGAAGACAGATTATAGGCTTATAAGATGACTTATAAAACACAAATTGGGATGTCATCGTATAGGCTAGTATTTGAAGCCATGTCATTTTTCGGTGGGATTACATCATAAGGCATATTGGGCTATAAGAAGATGCAATATGAACGTGGATGATGTGGAAGTGTATAGAAAGTTGTAGCTTTAAGAGTTGGAAGAGATGAGGAATGAGTCATATCAAAATGTAGTGATATATAAGGAGAGGACGAAAGCTTTCCATGATAAGATGATTTCAAGGAAACTTATCGGTGGGCTAAAAAGTATCACTCTATCATTCTAAACTCAAACTCTTTCTAGTTAAGTTGTGTTCCCATTAGGTTGTTTCGTTTGTTATCACTTATGTCTTTCCTTTTGGTGCAGTAGAGATATAGAGCCTCAAAACTGACAAGTCGTTCAAAGTGAATAGTCATTGCTTAAAGTCAGATTATAAAGGCTTCCAAATGGAGGATTTAGAGGTGTTGATGCTAGAGGATATGACTGGTGTCACTTGATACACACTACTAGAGATCGAGCCAACGACGTTAAACAAAGGCACTACTTAGAAGGTAACCTAAGGGGACTTAATTTCCGTCTTTTACATTTTTACTTTTGCTATTTTTGTTAACTGCTCTATTTTTGCATTTGATTTTATATTGAGGAAAGTGTAAGTTTTAAGTGTGGGGGTGGAGTATATTAGTTTTTTTGCATGTTTTTTAGCTTAATTTTAATATTTTGCCCAAGGATGGCCAAAAACTAAGTATGGGGGAAATTGATAGGTGCTTAATTTAATTATGAAATTATTCTATAACAGTTAATGATTATTGACATGAAATTGCTTAAGATACTCACTTTGACTTATATGTGATTTCAGGCACAATTTGGAAGCAAAGAAGTTGAAGTGAGTTGAAAGCATGATATTTAGGTAATTTTTTGAAGATTAATTTTCACTTGTTTTCTTGGAGCAAAAGGAAGAAAATTAAAGAAACAAGAAGACAAGAAAAATGAAAGCATAAAATGAAAAAAAGTGAGCTGTATGATTATGCATGGATTTTTACATGCAATTTATGTTAATTTAATGGCGATGTAATAAGTTAATTAATGGAAAACGTATAAAACAACGCCCCTGGAGCTAAGGTGCAGTAGTGGAGCATGAAACGCAGCAATATGAAGAGAAGAGACTACTGGGAAGAAGCAAAACACAGCATATAAGGTGGATTAAAATAAGAAGAAAAATGACGTAGCAGTGCAGATCACTTGGACAAAACGCAGATGATGTCTGCATCTCTACGTTTCACGCAGACATCTTACAGAAACACAGAGACATTTCACACAAATGACACCTATGAAACACATACATAGAAGACTTCAATATGCGTTTTACTTAAAACATATAGTAGCATTAGCGTGAGGTCTTAATAAGTGAGACGTGTATAGTAAGAGGGACCAACATTGTTACTTTGTCAGATTAGTGAATAGTAGAGAGAAGCTTGCGATAGAAAAAGAGGAGGAGGCACTATAACGGTTTCAGTTAGGGCCAATTTTCATCAGGCTTAAGCATCTTTAACAAACCCATGGAGGGCTAGATGTCTTAATACTGGTTTGGAGGTGACATCAACGCTGACGACCCAGGTTAGAAATTGATTGTGTTATCCTATATTAATTGATTTAGGTTTTGTGTATGGATAATTAGATTTTCATTATTGTTTGGTTATTTATGTATGAACCTATTAGGTATTATAAAAAGATTATTTTAATGCATTCATTGAATCATTTATTTGTAAACTCATTGCTAGAATTTTGATATAATGTGTAATTGTTATGATGAAATTCATGTGTAGCGACTAATGATTTGTAGTTAATAGGGATAACATGACATAAGATAAATGACGCATCGTATGTGGTTGTTGCCTTGATTAATAAATTTTCCTAATTCATAGTGCTACTGCCTAATTAAATCCAGAGATCGTATCCTAGGTTATGCGGTGGCTAGGTTTAATTAATGATCGTATCTTGATTAAACACTACCTAAGGGAAAACTCAGGTTAATTATTAACCTATGATTAATATTTTATAGGCGAGGTTTGAGAACAAAAAATCAATGAAATATGTTTAATTAGGGTGTGTGTTGAGATTAAATAAAAGAATCGGGTCCTTACCGAATTTCCCACTTTTATCATTTTTTGCATTTTTTTATAATTTGTTTTCATTAGGCTAGTTTATTTTATTTTCTTATCTTAAAATCCAAAACCCCATAAACCTAAACACCGATTAATTTCATTTCAACAACTTTACGCACACTCCCTGTGGAATCGACCTAGACTTACCACTACTATAATAATAGTCTAGTTATTTTATTTTGAATAACATTACGATGAGTTGTCAAGGCTCTTATTTTCATATTTTTCATTCCTTATTTTTGAACATACATACTTCTTTTTTTAGGAAAATGAATTTATTTAAATTTTGAAATCTTGTCGTGTATCCCTATGAAATGAAAGGAATGTTTAAGCAGGAAAAAACTATATTGGATCTTTCCTAAAACATAATCTAAAACTACATCTTTCTTATCTAAAGAAATTTATATAATACTGTAGGAAAGTGGTTTGGCAATTAAGCCTTCCTGAATCCATTTTTACTCTTTTATTTATCTTAAAAAACCTCTTTAACAATCTACTAATGGATTCAG